>CM052545.1:69626245-69656375 GCA_028533065.1 Trachops cirrhosus
TGGAAGTCTATTTCCTTTGCCAGATTGGGGAAATTCTCCTTTATTATTTGTTCAAATATGTTTTCCACTTGTTACTCTTCCTCTTCTCCTTCTGGTACCCCTATAATTCGGATGTTGGAACGTTTAAAGATGTCCTGGAGGTTCCTAAGCCTCTCCTCAGTTTTTTGAATTCTTGTTCCTTCATTCTTTTCTATTTGTATATTTTTTTCTTCCTTCTGGTCCACTCCACTGATGTAAGACCCAGTTTTCTTTTCATCACTATTGGCTCCCTGTGCATTTTTCTTCATTTCAATTATTGTAGCCATAATTTTTTCATCTAATTTGTGACCAAATTCAACCAATTCTGTGAGCATCCTGATTACTAGTGTTTTGAACTGTGCATCTGATAGGTTGGCTATCTCTTGGTAGCTTAAAAGTATTGGCTCTGGGGATTTCATTTGTTCTTCTGTTTGAGTCATCTTTTTTTTTGGTCTGGTTATGCCTGTTATGTATGAGGGGTGGAGCCTTAGGTGTTCACCCAGGTCGGGTAACCCAGTCGCTGGGTTGTGATGTATGTGGGGGCGGGGTCAGAGAGGGAACAATGGCACTTGCTCCACTCTCTGTGGGATTTCAGTCCCCTCTGCCTCGTCCCACAAGCAAATTGGGCCCTTCTGGTGCTGGTTCCTGGATGGGTGGGCTTGTGTACATTCTAGAACCCTGTGGGTCTCTCCAACGAACTCTCCTGTGAGGCTGAGAGTCTCTCCCGGCACCTCCACCCCCACAAGTGTTTTCAATCGGTGCTTTTAGGCTTTATTTCCCGGCGCTGGGTCCCTGGAATGCATGGTCTATCTTGCTGCCCGTTTCAGCATGCGGACATGTGACAGCAGCCAGCCAGCTGCCTTGTGTGCCTCACTGAGTCTGCTCGTTGCCTCCCATGCCTGGGGTCTGCTAGCTGCCACCTGTGCGCCTGGGGTCTACCAACAGCCACTTGCTACCTGCGTGCCCCCGTCTGTGAGCCACCACTTTTTCCTGCCGCGACCCCTCTCCACCAGCTCCCGACTCCGCCCCTTTACAGGTCTGGATCAATGGTTGTTGGACTTCCTTAGAGCTCAATTTTCTGTCCTGGTTGTTTTTTTGTTTCTAAATTTTTGTTGTCCTTAATTTTGGTTGTTCGAGGAGGCACAGTGTGACCACCTACACCTCCATCTTGGCCGGAAGTCTATTGGTTGATTCTTGTATGTACCCTGACTGGGGATAGAACCCACAACCTTGGTGTATGGGGATCATGCTCTAACCAACTGAGCTACTCAGGGCAAATTCTTTTGTATTAGTGTTTTGGGTTTTGTTGGATAAATTCCCAGAACTTTAATTGCTGGGTCATAAGGCAGTTCAATTTTTAATTTTTTGGGAAACTCCATACTGTTTTCCACAGTGACTGTCCAGTCTGCATTCCCACCAACAGTAAACAAGGGTTCCCTTTTCTCCACATTCTGTCAACACTTGTTTGTTGATTTTTGATGTTAGTCATTTTGACAGTCGTGAATGATATCTCATTGTGGTTTAATTTGCATTCCTCTGATGATTAGGGAGAGTGAGCAGCTTTTCATGTCTATTGGCCATCTGTGTGCCCTCTTTGGAGAAGTGTCTATTTAGGTCCTTTGACCATTTTTTAACTGGGGTGGGGTTTGTTTATTTGTTTGTCTGTTGTCAAGTTGTATAAGTTCTTAATAAATTTTGGGTATTAACCCCTTAGGTGTATCCTTGGCAACTATGCTCTCCCATGCAGTGGATTGTCTTTTCATATTGTTGATGGTTTCCTTCACTGTACAAAAACTTTTTAGTTTGATGTAGTTCCATTTGTTTATTTTTTCTTTTGTTTCCCTTGTCTAAGGAGATCTATCAGAAGAAGTATTGCTACAAATGTCTGAAATTTTGCTGCGTATGTTTTCTTCTAGGATTTTTATGGTTTCAGGTCTTACATTTAATTCTTTAGTCTGTTTTGAGTTTATGTTTGTGTATGATGTAAGAAGACTTCATAGGTGAATTTTGCCAAACATTCAAAGAACTAACACCTATCCTTCTCAAACTAGTCCAAAAAATTCAAGAGGAGGGAAGACTCCCAAGCTCATTTTATGAGGCCAACATTATCCTAATTCCAAAATCAGATAAAGACACTACAAAGAAAGGAAAGTATAAGCCAATATCCATGATGAACATAGATGCTAAAATTCTCGACAAAGTATTAGCAAACCTGATCCAACAATATATTAAAAAGATCATACACCACTATCAAGTGGAATATATTCCAGGGATGCAAAATTGGTACAATATTTGCAAATCAGTAACTGTGATACACTATATAAACAAAATGAAGGATAAAAATCATGTGATCATGTCAATAGATTCAGAAAAAGCATTTGATAAAATACAGCACCCATTTATGATAAAAATCTTGGCAAGGTAACAAACCACAACATAATATAGGTCATATGACAAACCCACAGCCAACATCATACTCAATGGGCAAAAACTAAAAGTCCCATAAAATCAAGAACAATACAGGGATATCCATTTTCACCACTCTTATTGGTCATAGTATGGGAAGTCCTAGCCATAGCAATCAAACAAAAAGAAAAATAAAAGTCATCCAAATTGGAAAGGAAGAGGTAAAATTCATTATTTGCAGATGATATGATACTGTATATAGAAGACCCTAAATATCACCAAAAAACCTCTTAGAACTGATAAATGAATTCAATAAAAGAACAGGATACAAATTAAATATCCAGAAAACAGTTACATTTTTATACATCAATAATGAACTATCAGGAAGGGAAACAAAGAAAACAATCCCATTTACAATTGCATCCAAAAAAATAAAGTAAAAGACCTAGGAATAAATTTAACCAAGGATGTAAAAGACCTGCCCTGGCTGGTGTGGCTCAATAAATTGAGTGCCGGACTGCAAACCAAAGAGTCACTGGTTCAATTCCCAGTCAGGGCACATCCCTGTGTTGTGAGCCAGGTCCCCAGTTGGGGGCATGGGAGAGGCAACCACACATTGATGTATCTCTCCTTCCCTTTGTCCTTCCCTTCCCCTCTCTCTAGAAATAAAAATAAATAAAATCTTTAAAAAAAGACCTGTACCCAGCAAATTGTAAGGCACCAAAGAAAAAAATTGAAGAAGATACAAATAAATGGAAGCATATACTGTGTTCATGGGTAGGAAGAATTAACATCAATACAATGTCCATTCTCCCCAAAGCCATCTATAGATTCAATGCACTTCCTATCAAGATATCAATGACATATTTCACAGAACTAGAACCACTATTCCAAAAATTTATATGGAACCACAAAAGACCCTGAATAGTCTCAGCAGTCTTGAGAAAGAAGAATAAAGTTGGAGGAATCATGCTACCTGACATCAGACTACACTGTAAGTCCATAGTAATCAAAACAGCATGATGGTACTGGCATAAAAAGGACATATAGATAAACAAAACAGAATAGAGAGCCCAGAAATAAATTCACACCTTTATGATCAATTAATATCCGACAAAGGGGGCAAGAACATACGATAGGGTAAGAACAGTCTGCTCAATAAATGGTGTTGAAAAAATTGGACAGATACTTGCAAAAAAAGAAAATAGACCACTTTCTTTCACCTGGTAAGCTTTTAAAACATAGCCATGACCAGGCCCTGCAAGACCAACGAAATCAGGATTTCTGGAGTACTGAGCCTTGGCATTTTAAAAGAAAACTCCTCAGGTGATTCTAATTTGCAGTTAAACTTGAGAACTACTGTGCTAAGATTTTCTCCAGGAAAATGCATCTACTCATGAACACAACTTTTTTTCTTTCTTAAAGACTTTATTATTTTTTAGAGCATTATTGGGTTCACAGAAAAGTTGAGAGGAAGATATACAGATTTTCCACACATGCATAGATTCCCCTGTTAACAACATCCCCAACCAGAGTGATAAATTTGTTGCAGTTGAAGAATCTGCATTGACACATCATAATTTTTCAAAGTGACACAATATTTTTGCATACAATTGCAGAGAATTTACAATACCCTAACTGTTGCCCATATTAAGAATCCCATATTAAGAATTTTTAGCCCTGGCTGGTGTAGCTTAGTGGATTAAGCGTGGGCCTGTGAACCAAGAGATCACGGTTCGATTCCCAGTCAGGGCACATGCCTGGGTTGCAGGCCAGTTCCCAGTAGGGAATGCACAGGAAGCAACCATACATTGATATTTCTCTCCCTCTCTCCTTCCCTTTCCCTCTAAAGATAAATAAATAAAATCTTTAGAAAAAAAAAGAATTTTTACATTCGTTCCTTTAAATAAAAGAAGCTTAGATCAAAATAGACAAGGAAAAAATCACCTATCTTCTGGGAAGAAGAAGAAGAAAAGAAGAAAGAGAAAGGAAAGAAGGAAGGAAGAAGGAAGAAGAAGAAGAGGAAGAAGGAGGAGGAGGAGGAGGAGAAGAAGATTTTATTATTATTTACCTGTACTGAACTGCATTTGGCTGTAATATTTTCATCTTTTATTATAGACACTATAGGAAACAACTTTTCAAAATTTATCTCTATGGTTACTATAAGGAGGATGCTGTTGAAGGTCATATTGTTCACAAGATTTGCAATTAGAGAAAGCACAAGAGGAATTTATGTCAAGTCTTATTTTCAGGAAGAGTGGTGATTTTCTTAAGTAAGGAAGCTATTTTACCTATGATTACTGGAAATATTGTCGAAGCTTAATCACATTCTCATCTTTTTTTTGTTGGTTTCCAGGGAGCTTAAAGTCCAAATTGTTTTTTGCTCTTATTAGCAAGTGTATAGAACTTCACGGTATGCATTTTTTTAGATTCTCTAACTTTTGGATCCATTTTACTTTCCTGCCCTTATATCCTCTTTGCTTCACCTTTCTAACATATAGTATATATATTTTTTCCTATTTGTTTTTGCAACTTTCTAAATCACCTTAAGTTTTTCTTTGGAGGAAGACAAACTACAGATGAATGAATAAATGAGTTCAGTTAAAATAAGGTGACTATGGACCCCTGGCCAAGAATGAGGTGTAGGTAGATACGCTTTGCTTTCTTGCACAACCAACAGAAGGACAACAACAAATTTAAAAACAAAAAGTAACCAGAACCACCAGAAAATCAAACTGTATGGAAGTCCAACAACAAAGGAATTAAAGAAGAAACATTCATCTAGACTGGTAGGAGGGGCACAGATGGTTAGTTGGGCCAGAGAGGATCTGTGGTAAGGCAGCTGGAGGACTAGGCAGTCCCACGTTTGTGTGTGGATAAGCTGGGAGGAACAATTGGGGAGCAAGACAGATTGGACAAACCAGAGTTACAGTGCAGGAAATGAAAGCCTCAAAACCTCTGGCTGTAAAAATCTGTGGGAGTTGTGGAGGCAGGAGAAACTCCCAGCCTCACAGGAGAGTTCTTTGGAGAGACCCACAGGGTTCTAGAATGTACACAAACCCACCCACTCGGGAATTAGTGCCAGAAGGGCCCAATTTGGTTGGGGGTAGCAGGGGAAGTGACAGAAAGAGGGGTGAGAGCTGAGCAAGCAGCATTGTTCCCTCTCTGATTCTTTCCCACAACAGTGCCACAATGCAGAGAGGTGGGTTTCCCTGTCTAGGCAAATACCTAAGGCTCTGCTCCTTACCACATAACAGGTACACCAAGACAAAGAAATATGGCCCAAATGAAAAAACAGATCAAAATTCCAGAAAAAGAACTAAGCAATGAGGAGATAGCCAACCTATCAGATGCAGAGTTCAAAACACTGGTAATCAGGATGCTCACAGAAATTATTGTGTTGGATGCAAAATAGAGGAAGAAGTGAAGGCTATGCAAAGTGAAATAAAGGAAAATACGTAGGGAACCAACAGTGATGGGAAGGAAACTGGAACTCAAATGAATGATTTGGAACAGAAGGAAGAAATAAACATTTGACTAGAACAGAATGAAAAAACAAGAATTCAAAGAAATGAGGAGAGGCTTAGGAACCTCCGGGACAACTTTAAACATTTCAACATCCAAATCATAGGGGTGCCAGAAAGAGAAGAGGAAGAGCAAGACATTGGAAACTGATTTTAAAAAAATAATGAAGGAAAACTTCCCCAATCTAGCAAAGGAGATAGACTGCCAGGAAGTCCAGGAAGCTCAGAGAGTCCCAGAGAAGTTGAACCCAAGGAGGAACGCATCAAGGCACATCATAATTACATTACCCAAGATTAAAAGAAGGAGAGAATCTTGAAAGCAGCAAGAGATAAGGAGACAGTAACCTACAAAGGAGTTCCCATAAGGCTATCAGCTGATTTTCCAAAAGAAACCTTAAAGGTACGAAGGGGCTGGAACAAGTATTCAAAGTCCTGAAAAGCAAGGAGCTACATCCAACACTACTCTATCCAGCAAAGCTATAATTTAGAATGGAAGGGCAGATAAAGTGCTTCTCAGATAAGGTCAAGTTAAAGGAGTTCCTCATCACCAAGCCTTTATTATGTGAAATGTTAAAGGGACTTACCTAAGAAAAAGAAGATGATCAAAACTATGAACAGTAAAAAGACAACAAACTCACAACTATCTACTGAACCTAAAAACAAACAAACAAACAAACTAAGCAAATAAGTAGAACAGGAACAGAATCACAGAAATGGAGATCACATGGAGGGTTGTCAGAGGGAAGGGCGGGGGGAGCATGGGGGGAAAAGGTACAGAGAATATGAAGCATAATTGGTAGGTACAAAATAAGGGGAGGTTAAGAATGGTATAGGAAATGGAGAAACCAAAGAATTTGTCTGTACAACCCCTGGACGTGAATTAAGGAGGGAGTGGAATGCTGGTGGAAGGCGGGGTGCAGGGTGGAGGGGGAGAAAGGGGAGAAAAAAATAGGACAGTTATAATAGCATAATCAATAAAATATACTTAAAAAATAAAATAAGGTGATTCTGTAAAGCTCCATCTGGGAACCTCCATTAAAGAAAGAACTAGTCATATTTATTAAAATGGCTTTTAGACCAGATCCTCTACTTTTATTTAATAGTCATGAAATAAATTTATTAAACATCTACTGTCTGTCAGGCTCTAGGCTGGGCAGGTCATCAGGAAGTGGAAGAGTTCACTTTTCTTCTTTAATACAACAGTTAAATAAAAGGAAGTGAGCTGACAAGTCCTCCAAGTGAGAACAGAAAAAAGTTATTGACAGCTTTAAAACTTTTATATACTTTGACCCATTAATTCACTTCTGAAAGTTACACTAAGAAAATAATTTAATAGAACAATAAAAAGTATATGTGTGAATGCATTATTTTTATAATAGCGAAAACAGGTTTTTAAGCAAGGGTATTAGTGGGCAACAGGAATAGCTACTTAGAGAGGTGTGGTGATTCAGTGAGAAAATGCATGCAAATTACTTAGTGTAGTGCAAGGCACAAAGTAAATGGTAGTAAAAGGTAGCTGGAATATATAGCCAACTAACATTTGACAAGGAACCGGGAATACTCCATGGGGAAAGGGTAGTTGCCTCAATAAACAGTGTTGGGGAAAACTGGATATTCACATGCAAAAGAATGAAATTGGATCCCTATCTCATACCAGTTGCACACAATTAAAATGGATTAAGGACTCAAATGTGAGACCTGAAACCATAAAACACCTAGAAGAATACATAGGGAAAAGCTCCTTAACAGAGATTTTGGTAATATGGTTTTCGATATGACACTAAAAACACAAGCAACAAAAACAAAAATAAACAACTGGGACTTTGTGAATGAAAATGCTTATGCATAGCAAAAAATAAAATCAACAAAATGAAGAGACAACCTTAGAATGGGGGAAAGTATTTGCAAACCATATATCAGATAAGGGGTTAGTATCCAAAATAAATGAGAAACACATGAAAGCTCCGTAGCAAAATAAACAAACAGCAACAAATAATTTGATTTAAAAATGAGCAGAGAACATGAATAGACATTTCACCAGTGAAGACATACAAACAGCCAACAAATACATGAAAAAGTGCTCAACATCACTAATCATCAGGGAAATGGAAAGTAAAACCACAATGAGATACCTCCTCACACCTGTTAGAATGGCCATTATCAAAGAAACAAGAAAGAACAAGTGTTGGCAAGGGTGTGGAGAAAAGGGAACTCTTGTGCACTATTGGTGAGATTGTAAATTGGTGTAGCCACTGTGGAAAACAGTGTGGAGTTTCCTCAAGAAATAAAAAATAGAAATGCCACATGATGGAGCAATCCTACTTTTAAGTATTTACCCAAAAGAAATGAAATCATCTCAGAGCTATCTGCACACCCATGTTCATAGCACTCTTATTCACAATAGCCAAGACATGGAAACAACCTAAATGTCAATTGAAAAATGAATGATAAAGAAAATAAGATATAGACATGTGATATATATGTGTGTGTATTTATATGTAATATGCATATATTATTTAGCCATAAAAAAGAAGAAAATCCTGCAATTTGTGATAACATAGATGAAGTGAGGTCAGACAGAGAAAGACAAAAACTGTATAAACCCACTTACATGTGAAATCTAAAAAAGCTGAAATCATAGTAACAGAGAGTAGATTGGTGGTTGCCAGGGACTGAGGCGTAGGGAGATTGGTGAAGTGATCAAAGGATACAACCAGTTGTAAGAGAAATAAGCTCTGGGAATCTAATGTGCAGTATGGCGACTATAGTTAACAACACTGTATTGTATACTTGAAAGTTAAAAAAAGTTAAGAAAGTAAATCTTAAATGTTCTTACCATAACACCAACAAAATGGTAATTATGTGAGGTAAAGGATGTGTGAACACCTTATTGTGGTAAACATTTGCCAATACATATGTGTAACAAATCACCACACTGTACACCTTAAACTTATACCATATTGTCAATTTTATCTCGATAAAGCTGGGGAGTGGCTAGCCGTAATGCTAAAAAACAGTTCACACCTTTGCAAATGCTGATCTTCTCTCCCCCAATCCGGCATAGTTACACTTAACAGAGACCTGTGGGAAGGCAGGAGAACCATGCACAATCTCTGCTTCCCCCTCTCTCAAGTATTGTTGATCCCTACCACCTCGATTTCCCACCTTTCACATATACATCATCTTAGAAGTAGAACCTTTGGGTTGCTACTTAGAAGTAGCAATAGTTGCTGAAGTGGATGGACTATCAAAGAAAGAAAAGAATCAGGAATGACTCAGGCTTTTGGTAACTGAGTGGATAGTAGTGTCATTTGCTATTAAGGGGAAAGCTAAAGTAAGACAAGAACTGGAGGAAAATCAAGATTGATGGAGAAAAAAAGAGGGTCCAGGACTGTCTCGAGAAATGACAGTGTGCTGGGTATTTGTTATGTTTTAAAAATATATCCTCAAAACATTTTTACTCTGTTTTATTGTTGACACTATTACAGATATCCCCCATTTTCCCTCCTCTTTGCCCACCTCTACCCAGCTCCCTCTCCCTTCCCCTGGCCTTCACCACACTGTTGTCTGTGTCCATGGCTGTGCATACATGTTTATATTCACAAAATCTTTGATACTGCTCTCTCCCAGTGACTGATCTTAAAACCATTCTTCCCTTGAGTGTGAGCTGGACTTAATGACTTACTTCTAATAAATAGAACATACCAGAGGTGTTGATGTTTGACTTCAGAGACTAGATCATAAAAGGCATTACAGCTTCTTCCCTGTTCTCTCTCAGACCCCTCAGTCTGGAGGAAGCAGCTGCCATGCTGTGAGGTAGCACACACTTACAACAGCCCAATGTCAAGGAACCGAGGCCTCTTGCTATCAGCCATATGAAGGAGGCTTCACAGGAGTACAGCCCTTACAAACACTTCAATATCAACTTCATGAGAGACCCTGAGCCAGCTAAGCAATTCACTTTCATATTCCTGACCTTTGGAAACTGTGAAATAATAAATGATTTGTTTTCGACTGCTAAATTTGGGGGTAATTTGTTGTACAACAAAAAAATAACTGATAAAATACTTCCCCTACATTTTCCATATTTCTACAGTACTCCAGGTAAATGGTATTATTATTATTTTTTAAAAAATTATTATTGATTTTAGAGAGAGAAGGGACACTCAGAGAGAAACATTGATTTGTTGTTCCACCTACTTATGCATTCATTGGTTGCTTTTGTATGTGCCCTGACTGGCAATCGAACTTCTAACGTTGAAATATTGGGATGATGCTCTGACCAGCTGATCTACTGGGTCAGGGAGTAAGTGGTATTATTTATACTCATTTTACTAAAGAGAGAACTAAGGTTTAAAAACATTGTGATTTTTTCCAAAGAATCTTGGCTAGTAATTTTTGGAACAGATGGTAATTTATGGAACCAAAATTTGAACTAGCAACAAAATTTTCAAACTAGCAACAAAACCCTCATCTCCCTCTCTCTCTCTCTGTCTTTCCTTTTTTCCTTTACTTTCTCTTATTTCCCTCTATACTCTCCTTTAAGACACACCTGAATTCTTGTCTTGTGTTTTAATTTTTCTGAGTGTATCAGACTTAACCTGTTCCAAACTGAAGACACTGGTTCCTCATCAGTACCTCCAACACTGTCCCAAGTAAAACTTCATCCTTCTGATTTTCCTTTTCCTGGTAAATGAAAACGCCATGATTCTAGTTACCCTTACACAAAACACCAACATCATAGCTTTTTCTTTTATTTTTTAAAAATTAAATTAATAGTTTATTTAGTGTATTAAATGGTTTATTTAGTCCATATTCTGATTGCAGAAAATGTGGACAAGCAACTGTTTTTTTTTTTAATTTAAAATTATCTACAAACAATAGTATGAATGACCATGAATAAGGAAATTGTGAAATAAATTATGGAACATCTGTACAGTGGAATATCATGCAGCAATTAATGATTTTATAAAAGAGGAGGCAAATTTTAAATTTTATATTACAGATAAAAGTCAACTTTCTAAACTATAGGTAATACTTGTAGGGAAATCCTCTTTTTCCTAGATTCAGACAGAAAAATAGAAGAAATGGATATCTCCTCTTCATTGCCCACAGACTCGCTTCTCTTATGTTCTCCAGCTTGGAGAATGGCAGTGCCAGGAACCTGAGAGTTATCTTCAACCACCTCCGTCTCTCACTGCTGCAGCCGACAGGCAACTTTTTCCATAGCTCTTGGTTCTCTTCCAGAACTTAGCGGACTCTTTGTGCCTCTTACCTAGGCAACCACAATATCACACAGATCTCCAGGATTTTAGAATCTCCTTCTTCCAGCCCATCTTCCACATTGCCTTCATAGTCACCAACCCTGGACCCAAATAATAATGATAATAGGCACATTTTCTGCTGTTTGCTTCTAAGACATACAGGAGAAAGTTTATGCAACAGACTGAAAATGCCATGCCTCTACTTATGCATAGTATGACTGTTTTATCTCTGCCTGGCAAATTCCATTTCATCTTTTAACATAGATCAATGTCACTTCCTTTCTGGCTCTGCCAGTATTACTCTACCCTTCTCTGTGCTTCCAAAAGCATTTTGCATATACCTCTTTTATGATACTTTCTATATTTTATTACCCAACTTAATAATGCTAATGACTTCTCTACATCTGACTTTTACTTCTTCATTTCCAGTTTTTGCATAAAGGATATCCACTTTATATCAATCTTAGCAAATATCAAGTAAATATTTCCAATGTACCACTTAATACATCTATGTTTATTTATATACATATTTTAAATATTTTATTTATTTATTTTTAGGGAGAGGAAAGGAAGGAGAGAGTGAAGGAGAGAAACATTGATGTATGAGAGATACATCGACTGGTTGCCTCTCACATACCCCCAACTGGGGACCTGGCCCACAGCCCAGCTGCCCTGATCTGGAATCGAACCGATAACATTTTGGTTTGCAAGCTGGCACTCAATCTACTGAGCCACATCAGCCAAGGCTATGTTTATACTTGAATTAAGTTTGGATAAAAGCAAAACATAGAAAATGGAAAAAAATCCCTTACTCTCTGCAACCATTTAATTGATTTTGGAATACAGCTATTTAATTTTATTATGACAAAATGATTTTTGAATAGATTTTAAAAATCTATACACATGACATGGAAATTTTGGGAGATAGTTTTCCAATTATCATGGAGTGATAAGATATCAAAAGATTATCAAGCATTCTACGAATTACAAATTGTCTTTTTCTACCTAGATGCAATACAGACTTTTGTAAAAAGAAGTATGGTTACTGAAGCTTTGTATTAGAACTCACTTGTATCAGTTAGGACTCTATCTTGCAAATGGTAGAAAACCCAATTAGAACTAGCTAAACAAAAATAACACCCCCCCACCAGTTTATTGGCTCACATACCAGTTAAACAGTTTCTTGCTTTTGATGGAGCTTGATCTGGGATTCAAATGATGTCTATTTCCTTGGTAATGACTCCATTTTTAGGCAGGCTCTCCTTTTTTGGTGCCAAGCTGGCTGCTGACAAGTCCTAGAGTTACATGCTCCCAACTAGAAAAGATTTATATGCTTCCAAATAGAAAAAAAGTATATAATTATAAAAAGTTATATGCTTCTAAATAGAAAAGATTTCCCTGATAGCTGGAACAAAGGTCCCAAAACTTGATCTTATTAACCTTGAGTATCCTGTCTTGAGTCACATGCCCATTCTTTTTTTTTTTTTAAGATTTTATTTATTTATTTTTAGAGAGATGGAAAGAGAGGGAGAAAGAGAGAGAGAGAAACATCAATGTGTGGTTGCCTCTCACATGGCCCCCACTGGGGACCTGGCCTACAACCCAGGTATGTGCCCTGACTGGGAACAGAACCAGCGACCCTTTGGTCGCAGCCCGAACTCAACCCACTGAGCTACACCAGCCAGGGCCATATGCCCATTCTTGAACCAATGAAGGTTAGAGGGAGTTAAAGGTGTATAAGATATGGTAATATCTTGATTTGAGTTGTTATTAAGAGTTGCATATTCAGAGAAAGAAAAAAGTGAAAGTAAATGGAAGAAATATTGAATCAGCCATTTTTAAAAAGTATGCTTTCCATAGGAAAAATACCAGAATCATCAACCACAATTTTTATGGAGTTCTTAATTTTAGAAACAGCTTAAAGGCCATTAGATTGATTTTATTGCCTCTGCTTGCTTACTACAAGAAAATTATTAAGAAAAAAAGACACTAATTGTCTTGATGTTTCTTAGTAAAGTACAAATTTATTTTGTTTAAAAGTTTGTTTTTAATATTTACATTTTCCTTCAATGTTTAAGTTTTCCATTGTTCGGAACTTTCACATCTACAAGTGGGGGTTTTATCTCACATAGGTGGAATACTGGCAGTGCTGTTAGTAGATTTCAGGGCAGTGTCTTGAGCTTGGTTGGACTGTAGACTAAGCGTGGCTTCCTTAACCTTGGCATGGAGAAACTCAGGACATCTGAATGTATAAAGAATTTCAGTGTCATCCATCTTCAAAAGTATGCCAGAAATTTCTCCAGCCAGATGTGGAACCAGAGGAACCAGTTTTTTTTACCCACGATCTTTTTCTGAGTAGGAGCTCAAATGTAGGAGTATACATTTGACATACCATGTATGACCTTGCATATAAATAGGAACAGGCTTCTGGGTGGTGCTGGTCTTCCTACCTTAAATTTTAGGTGTCACAGAAGGCTGTGACACCTGCAACACCTGTAACTTTTTTGAATTTTTTCATGTGGACACGGTCCTGAGGCAGAAGTTTGAGGGTAAATAGCCAAGGTCTGGGTAGTTGTACTGGTGATCTGATAGGCTGATTTGACTCCTGGAACTTGCAGTGGTCTGCAGGTGCTAAATTATGGCTTAGGTGTTGCTACAGCTGAGTGGGTAGCACAATGTATATTCTGAGATAGATGAGGTTTGGCCCTGACCATGAGTTTCTCAAGATGTGTACTTCCATGTTGGAGCTGAGGAAGAATTGATATAAAGTTACTTGCCGATGTTGCTGCCACTTTTTGAGAGCTGAGTACATGATTGCTTCCAACCCTCAGAGCTGCCATTCTCAGTATAAAGTTCTTGGTGAGAAGAGCCTGATGCAGCACCTTGCTTTGTGCAATAGCCACATACGGTGGTTTGCTGACCACAGTTCTTCCATTAAATATCACGACAGCTTTATTGGCTTCCTTGGGAGATGTAAGGCAAAGACGAAGCCTTTGCCACGGCCAGGCCCCATCATCACCCTGACACTAGTTATTGTGCCAAAGAGGTAGAATTCTCTCCTCAGTGATTTATTATCAATCCCATCTTCAAGATTGTTTCACATAAGAATTAGCACCCTTACAGTTTACCCTGTTTAATTTGCTCAAATTTGTGTTTTAATTCAGATTGTCTGTCTTCTTTGTTCTGTCCTGTACCAACATAAAAATTTCCATTAAGTACTTTTCCGTTCATATCTTCAATGGCTTTCTGGATTTTTCAAAATTTTCAAAGCTCATAAATCAAGACTTTGGATTTTCTATTTTCATCAGTTACTTGGTATCAAATAGGTCTGTCCAAAAGGTACCCAGCCATGTAATATGAAAAAAAAAGTACATTTATTGAAGAACATATAAGGTACAAGAAACATTGTACATAAGATAATGATATTCCCTTTCAAAGCAGGCACCCTGGGACCTCACACAGTTCTGCCAGTTGCCATTAGCTATCCTGTCGTATTTTCCTGAATCTCACTGACAGCCTGAAATATCTTTTCTTTCAAAGGTGATTTTAGTTTTGGGAAAAGCCAGAAGTCACAGGGTGCCAAATCTGGGCTGTAGAGGGGCTGAGTCACCTGGGTGATTTGATGTTTCACCAAAACACTCTGCAGGAGACATGATGCAAGAGCGGGCACATTGTCATGATGAAGCTGCCAATCACCAGTTGCTCATAGCAACAGCCTTCTAAATCATCCTAATAGTTTCCGCAGAGGAATGTTCAATCTTAACATAAAATCTGATGCAGATCTGTTGCTCTACTTGCTCAGTAATTTTGAATGTGATGGCCACACAGTACACATGCTCACTCAGTGGTGTCTACTGTCCCCCACTTCCTAGTACAGTGAAGTCGACATTGTTCAAGCATACGCATTCTAGTCCACTCACCTTGGCTGCCAGGTTACATCGATGTGGCACAAACCATTCTCATTTTATTAACAATGGCTAGACTTTTTCTGCACAGACCTCGTATATTATATATAGAAAACCCTAAAGACTCCACCAAAAAATTGTTAGAATGAATAAACAAATTTAGTAAATTTGCAGAATACAAAATCAATATACAAAAATCAGTTGCATTTCTATACACTAATAACAGACTATTAAAAAAGAAATTAAGAAAACAACCCCACTTATAACTGCATCAAAAAGAGTAAAATACCTATGAATAAACTTAACCAAGGAGGTTAAAGACTTGTACACTGAAAACTGTAAGACATTGATGAAATAAATTGAGTAGGACACAAATAAATAGAAAGATAGTCAATGTTCATGGATTAAAATAATTAATATCATTAAAATGTTCATACTACCCAAAGCAATCTACAGATTCAATGCAATCCCTAACAGATACCAATGGCATTTTTTTTTCACAGAACTAGAACAAATAATCTTAAAATTTGTATGGAATCACAAATAGCCAAAGCAATGTTGAGGAAAAAAAGAACAAAGGTGGAGACATCACACTCCCTAATTTCAAGCTATATTTATAGATTTAGTAATAAAAATCATACTGCGTTGGCATTAAAATAGAAACATAAATCAATGGGACAGTATAAAGAGCCCAGAAATAAGCTCTGCATATATGGTTAATTAATTAATGACAAAGGAGCCAAGAACACACAAGGGGAAAAGGACATTCTGTTCAACAAATAGTGCTGGGCAGGGGAGACCTGGGGGGGGTAGGCTGGGATGAGAGTAAAAGACAGAAAACTGTACTTGAACAACAATTAAAATAAAATAAAATTTAATAAAAATAAATAGTGCCGGGTAAACTAGACAACCACGTACAAAAGAATAAAACTGGGCTGATATCTTAAACCACACACAAAAAATTAACTCAAAATAGATTAAAGATTTCAATATAAGACCTAAAACATAAAACTGCTAAAATAAAATGTAGGTGATAAGCTTCTTGACATCAGTCTTGGCATTGAGTTTTGGATTTTACACCAAAACTAAAAGCAAAAAAAGAAATAAACAGAGCTACATCAAATTTAAAAAAAACCTCTGCACAGTGAAGGCAACCATCAACAATATCAAAAATCTACCTAAGGAATAGGAGAGAATATTTGCAAATCATATATCTGATAAAGGGTTAATATCCAAAACATGTAAAGCACTCATACAATTAAAGAGCAAAAAAAAAAAAAAAAAAAAATTTAATTTTAAAATGGGCAGAGGATCTAAATACACATTTTCCAAAGAAGACATACAGATGGCTAGCAGGTACATGAAAAAGTGCTCAACATCACTAATCATCAAGGAAATGAAAATCAAAACCACAGTGAGCTATCCCCTCACACCTGTTAGAATGGCTGTCATCAAAAAGAAAAAAACAAGTGTTGGAGAGGATGTGCAGAAAAGGGAGCCCTAGTGCTCTGTTGGTGGGAATGCAGACTGGTGCAGCCACTGTGGGAAACAGTATGGAGGACCTTCAGAAAATTAAAAATAGAACCATATGATCCAGCAACTCCACTTCTGAATATTTATCGGAAGAAAACAAAAACACTAAATTGAAAGGTATCTGTGCCGCCATGTTTATTGCGGCATTATTTACAATAGCCAAGACATGGAAACAAACTAAACATCCCCTGATGGATGGGTGGATAAATAAAGTGGAGTAACTGCACATACAGGGTGGGGCAAAAGTAAGTTTACAGTTGTTTGTATGAAAAGTAATACAATTATTAATAATACAAGAATAAACTCTTGTTTTACATACTCACAACTGTAAAGATACTTTTGCTCCACCCTGTGTTATATATACACGGGGTCCGGCAGAAGTAACGCCTGCCTCAGTGTGGTTGGTAGGCTACGTGAGTGTCTCGCGTGAGATGGACAGCAACTGGAACAGTTTACCTAAAATGTCGTATAGGGTGCTTGAGTGTGATATTGTTATGTTACAGAATTACCTGCTTATGATTTTGTAATAAAAAACTTTACAATAAAAAGAGGGCATTGTTTGTGCCATACTCTGTATGTACATAGGTGTGTGCGTATTTGTATACATACACACACAATAAAATATTATTCAGATATAAAAAATGCAGGAAATGTTGCCATTTGCAACCACATGGATAGCCCTTGGGTATTAAGTGAAATAGGTGAGACAGAGAAAGACAAATGCTGTATCATCTCACTTACATGTGGACTCTTTAAAAAAGCAAAACCAAAACAAATTCCCCCCAAGAACTGACTCATAGTTACAAAATAAATAAGTCCTGGGCATGTAATGTGAAACATGGTGACTATACTTAATAATACTGTTTTGTATGTTTGGAAATAGCTGAAAGAATAAATCCTAAAAGTTCTCATCACAAGAAAAAATGTAATTGCGTGGTATTAGATGTTAATCAGGCATATTGTGGTGATTATTTTCAATATACACAAATATTGAATCATTATGTTGTACACCTGAAACTAATATAATGTTATATGAAAAATATATCTCAATAAAAAGCAGGCAAAATCATATTCCAAAAATACAACTAAGACCTTCTTCATGAATTTAGAAATCAAAAATCTTTGCCCATTTGCATTCCCCTTCTCTCCACTCAGTGGTTATTCCAAATATTTTCTGATTTCTGGTCCCATGTTCTAAACTGAACTTAATTTCTACTCCATCTCCTCTTCAAACTTACTTCTAGTTAAAATATGGTTATCAACAGTCTTAATATCCTTCTGGAAATTATCTTTTACTAATTGTAATAGTTTCTTTACAATGACTTTAGTCCTCATTTTTTCTCAGTTTAAATTACTTGCTCGGCTCAGACACCTAAGTGTCTGAGACGTTCCTCCCCCCTCATCTTTGGAAGGACTCTAAACTTCCTTACTACTGACAGGCCTATGGCAGCTTGGATTTTCTACCTTCCTACCTATTTTTTTTTTTTGAAGAAATGCCCATTTCTTCAAAAAAAAAGATGCACAAATGTCCCATTTCACATCCAGAATGGCTATTATAAAAAGAAAGGAAAAAAGAAAACAACAATTATTGGTGCATTACTTGTGAGAATAAAAAATAGTATAACCACCATGGAAAAGTTTGGCAGTTCCTTAAAAAATTAAACTTAGAATTATCCTATGATGCAACAATTCCACTTTTAGGTGTGTACCCAAAAGAATTGAAAACAAGGACTCTAACAGATATTTGCACACATGTGTTCATAGCAGCAGTATTCAAAATAGATAAAAACTGGAAACAATCCAAATTCCACTAAAACATGAAGGGATAAATAAAATGTAGTATGACATACTATGGGAAAAAAGCTGGAAAAAAAAGTGAAATTCTGACACATGCTGCAACATGAATGAACTTGAGGACATGATGCTAAATGAAATAAACCAGCCACTACAGAACAGATATACTGTATGATTCCACTTATATGAGGTGACTAGGGTATGTAAATAGACAGAAAGTATAATGAAGGTTACTAGGGGCTAAGAGAAGGAGAGAAAGAGGAATTATCATTTAATGGCTACAGAGGTCCAGTTTGAGATGATGAAAAAGTCCTGGAAATGCATATCAGTGATGGCTGCATAACATTGTGAATATGCTTAATTACAATGAATTTCACACCTAAAAATGGTTAAACAGCAAACTTTGTGTTATATGTGTATATATGTATTTTACTACATATGTATTATATGTATTTTTGTGTTATATGCATTTTACTACAATTTAAAAATATCTTTAGCCCTGGCTGGTGTTTCTCAGTGGATTGACTGCTGGATTGCGAACCAAAAGGTCAGTGGTTCAATTCCCAGTCAAGGCACATGCCTGGGCTGTGGGCCAGGTCCCCAGTAGGGGGCGCTCCAAAGGCAGCCACACATTGATGTTTCTCTCCCTCTCTCTCCTTCCCTTCCTCTCTCTAAAAATAAATAAATAAAATCTTTTAAAAGTATACCTTTAAAAATTAGCACAGTTTTTTTAGAAACCTGCCATCTCCAGTAGATGTGCCAATCATTGTCTTCTCACTTGTTTTCCATTTTTAGTGAACTTGTTCTTTCCATGCCCCCTAGAAAAGAAGGCAACGTGACACAAACTAGACCAGTGAGATTCCTTCTCAAAGCAATTTGGAGTTGAGAAGCTGAGAGAAGGAGGCAATTAGTAAATGGTGAGTGCTTGAACAAAAAGGTACTGTAGAAGCTAGGACACAGTAAATCAAAACCATGTGCAGGCTAACGTTTGTGGATGCACAGAAACTCATTTGCATAGAAAATGGAGACAATAAATGACGCAGACCTACGAGAGGAGAGAAAGGAACTTAGTTTACCACTTTATAGGTTGTTCTGTTCTGAGTGGGTTGTGTTTATTTTTATGTGGTGGTATTTGTCTTATACTTCTTTGATATCATGAATCCATTCACTTATCTCCATTACCATTGCTATTATCCCAGATGAAAGCCTCATCATCTTTCACCTGGATTGTTCCAACAGCCTGCTCATTGGTCTCCTTGCATCTACTCTTGTCCAACCCATTTGCCACATTATAGTCAGAGTGATCTTTAGAAACATGTATCAGAGCATGTTACTTCTCTGCTTAACATCCTTAGTGGCCTCAATTCCTTTAAAATGAAATCTAAGCTTCCTTATATGACAACTTCATATTGAGCACTTGACTTCCTCTCTAATCACATTATATATCATTCCCCTCCACACTCATTATTTTCAACTCCTATAGTTTTGTGGGTTTCGGGGGAGGAGTTTGTTTGTATTTTTTGTTTGTTTTTTGTGTGTTTTTTTTGGGTGCTATAGTCTACTTTCCCACCTGGAATACACTTCACTAGTTTTGAAGGTATCTTTTTTGTATTGTTTTCAGGTCTCAGTTCATGCTGCAACTCAAAGAGACGTTTGTTACTTTAACACAGTGGTTCTCAGTTGGGAGTACTTTTGCCCCCCAGCCAAGAGCATTGGTAATGTCTAAATACATTTTTGATCGTCATAACAAGAGGGGTTATATGTAACTGGCATCTAGTGGATAGAGGCCAGAGATGCTATTAGATATCCTACAATGCACAGGGTCACCTCCTGCAAGAAAAATGATCTAGTTCAAAATGACAAGAATACAGAGATTGAGAAATCCTACAAATAACACTTGAACTAACACCTATGAAGGGGGACCCAACAAGTCAAAATTACCTACTGGAGGGAGAGTCCCTTGTAGTACAGGCTTCCCCCATTAGGTGAGTGTTCTAAGAACCCATCTATGTCAGTGTACCAGCTGGTGTTGTTGTGAGAGGCTATGTTTGGCTTCAGTGAATTTTCTTTAGAAAACTCAGTGAATTTTCCCTTTTCATGATGGACGATTTATGAGTTCACCTGCCCACACCATGCTGAGCATTGAGCAGTTTTTGACCAAAACTGGAACGACCCCTGTGCCCCACCCTCCTTATTCACTGATCTGGCCTGGAGTGACTTTTTTCTTTGTTTCCCCAATGAAAAAGGTCCTTGAAAGGAAATGTTTTGCTGATGTGGAAGAGGTGAAACAAAAAATGGCAGAAGCACTAAAAGACATCAAAATCGATGACTTCAAAAAATGTTTTGAGCAGTGGAAAAAATGTCTCGATAGGTGTATTGCATCAAATGGAGAGTATTCTACGGGTGACTAAAGTTTGAAGATATAAGAATAGATACACAATTTTTTATAAATAAATTCTCAGTTTTTGGGGTCCCCCCTTGTATTTTAAATGGTTCTATTTTATTGTCTTGTTTATTTCCTTCATGACAGTTGCTTCAATCTGAATTTATTTATTTGTTTGTTAGTTCTCTGCATGTCCTACTGAAACATTAGCTCCATGAAGTCAAGATTCTAATTTACCTGGTTCTCTACTGATAAATGAATGAGTGAATTCCAGACACCTATAACTACTCAATACTATTCTTTTCCCACTAATTTAAAGTTTCATAATACAAATTAATCTATTTCATTTCAAACAAAGCATCTACTTTTATTCATTACTTCAACTATGTGCCAAGCAATGAGCTAGGTGCTGGGTGTGTAACAAGGAATCAGATACATCCCATGGTATCAAAAAGCTTATAAATCATGGGTTGGTTGGGGAGGGATACATGTAAATGAAAAGGCCATTATAGTTTGGAATGCTATGGGCAATCAAGGAGAATATACAAAGGACTTAATCCCTTCTGTGAGGGTATGGGGGAATGAAAGATGCACACAAAAACTCCAAATACCAGAACACAAATAAGAAAAGCAAGATCTCTACTAGCTGTGGAATCAGAGAAGGCTTTGTGGCAGGGGTGCTATTTGATTTGAGACATATAAGAAAACAGACGAGGATTTGATAAAATAGGAGGAAATGGAGGGAAGGGGGAGAGGACATTCCAGGCAAAGAGAACGGCAAGAGCCAAGGCACAAAAGTGTGTGTGCCAGGAACAAGTAGACGTGTTTGGCTACAGCACAGGAGACCAGTGAGAGCATAGGCGGGACAGGGACACCGGGTCTAAACTGGGTCAGTCGAATATGAATACAAATGACCCAAATCTTGCCCACATTCCCTATAATTTAGAGCAGCATTTCCCTCATGAGCACAGGGAAAAGGAAGCTTAGAGAAATCTGGTGACTCACAAGAAATCTATTGCTTTGACCGTCAGGATTTTAGAGAGGTTCCTGGCTTGCCATACCTCTGGGGAGCACGGGTGATGATTCACATGGAGGGACAGAGCTCCTGATATATCACAGGGACACTTCCCATCTCAGGGTGTGCACAAACAATGCATTGCTTGATTTTATCTTATTTGGTGGGGTGGATAATACGGCTCAAAAAGGAGTACTTTTCATTCCAAAGTATGATAGGAATGGGTGTACACTAATGAGGACAAGGAAGCAGAAGAGGGACCAAATAATAGAAAGAACAGGTCAGTTTCTTTCAGAAACAAGCTATGTTGAAGTATTTATTTGCAAAATTCCAGTTGCCATAGCGATTGGATGCTACTCTTTCCACTGCTCTCTCTTTTATACTTTGCATGGTCTTTAAAGAAGTTATTTCCTAGGCAGGTGTAGTCCTTGCTGTCATCTTGAAGATTTTGGAACACTTCTTCTCCCCCGCTTTTCTTTTTCCCTTCTGCAGTCCAAATCCAGCCACTCATCTGGGAAGTACTGGATGGTGCTGGCCATTTCAGGGGTGGGATCTTGGGATCAGAGGAGCAGCACCAAGCCAGATCCAAGTTGAAATGCTCAGCTGCTGCCTTCTCTAGCATTCTAGCATATAAATAAGTAATAAGCATAGGAATTAAGTACAATGTAGAATGGCTTAAAAAAAATTTCAGGTTACAGGACAGTCAAAATTCTCTGAAAGCCGAGGTGAGACTTACCCCTTAATTAGAGGGACAATAATGATCATGAGTATCACACAATTTTATTCCACTGGATCCTCGAAACAATCCTACAAGGCAATCAAAGCTAATATTTACTGAGCACTTACTTTTCTGCCAGATACTTTTTGGACCCTCTGTTATCTCATGTAAGCTCTTACAACAACTCTTACTGTATATAATCATCTTTATTTCGAAATCAAGACAAGAACATTGAGTTGACAATTACTAAATACATACTTTGTACCTAGGCATTGCGTTAAGTACTTGACATACATTTTCCCATGGTAAACCTCTGAAGGAGGACTGTATTTCATTGAGTATTAAAAGTTAAATAGCTTGCCCAAGTCTACATAGCTAAGAAGAGCAAGAAGCAAGATTCAAAGTTAGGCTTTCTTATTCCAAAGCTCATGAGCTTAAGCATTTCAAAAATTAAAGGGAGATTTCAGAGAGTTTAAGAGATGTCCCCAAGTTTACACAGCCAGCAAGTCCTAGAATGATATCTTAACCAAAGTCTCTCTGATTTCAGAACTGAAATGTTGACAGTTTGCAATAAGAAAAATAATGGAACATAATTTGATTCTCTCATTTGAAGCTAATTTTCAAAGCATAGCAATCTAACTGGGTTTTACTTCAGTGTACTCTAAATATAGTTCTCTCAGAAGTTAGTTTGTAAATCACAGGCCCGGCTTTTTGGTAGCTGGCTACTAAACTGTAAACTTACGGGGTAAATAGTTCATATTCTAAAGGTATTTACCACCTATTTAGGGAAACTAGATGTTTAAAAATGAGAGAAGAAAGGGAGGAGGGGAGAAAGGCAGATGAGAAGGGAAGAAGGAAGTGAATGAATGTTAATAACACTATACTAGGTGAGACAGAGGTAGTATTTATAAAAGTATTAAAAAGTATTAGAAGTATTAAAAGTAAATACTACTTTTATCTCCAACTTCTGGGGCTAGGTAGAGGAGATGGACTTTTACTACCTACATTTTGTAGGAGACCAAGATGAATTTTGCTACTAATTGATAAATGTTGGAACACAGTGCTGTTCGAAAGTTAAGTGCAGATGAATCACATGGGAGATCTTGCCAAGTGCAGATTTTGATTCATGTGGCTAGGGTGGGGCTTCAGGCTCTGTATTTCTTTCGTGGTCCCAGAAGATGCTGGTGGATCACACCTTGAATAGCAAGGCTCTAGTTTAAGTGGTGTGATTTATTTTAATTTAAAAATTATGGACACAAATATTTAGAAGAAAAAACCTAACACATTATAAGTATTTATATTTACCTTATTATTTAAAGATTGTCATGAGGGTTTGTTTCCTCCAAACTGTAAACTCCACTGGTTTGTCAGAGCATCCAGCATTTTTCACTCTTATAGTTCTGTTTTGGGTTAAAATATCCTTACCTGAAAGTTTTATCCAAAGGTAAATATATGAGCCTGCCCGAATACCTGGATGCCTCCTTGCTTGCCTTCCTGTCCTGACTCCCTTTCTTCCTGAATAATTCAGTCGAGGAACCATTAGGTGGGGCTGAGCAGGTAGGTGTCCACAGGGAAGCGGGGATGAAGGGCAGTGTCAACTGGGTGCAGGTTGTGGGAGTGTGAGTGGGGTGAGGAGAGTGCTTGCCTGGGGAGGAGGCATCATGGATACAGGCAGTTAGTCACTTTAGAGAATAAGGAGGAATTGATTCACTAAGAAAATATTGAGGATATCTTCACTGTGGGAGTTACATAGGGAAAGGGGGAAGATCACTAATGGCCCTTTAACGTCATACTAAAATTGGAATTATCAGTGTGAACTCATGGTTTAAAATATATAGAGGTAGCTCTCCCCACTGCCAAGCACTGGTACTGTCAACAACGGTCGCATGCTTCCGAGATCATCATGCCTGACGGCATATAAGGACACCCCACCACCATCCCCTCCAAACACCTTGTCAAAGCCCTTCATCTCAGTCACTGTCCAGAGCAGTACCAGGTCTGTCCAAGATACCTACCTGGACAGCCACAATCATAAGAGCAAGGTGATAAGTCAGTTAGGCCTGAGCAACTTGTGGGACACCCTGGACAGCAGCGCCAGACCACCCACTGTGACATGGGGCAGAGTCACCCCAGCCTCCAAGGCCCCAGAACCACTCCCAAAACCTGCAGCTCTGGAGAGTGGACAAGGGATGCTGACCAGCTCTGAAGTCCACCCGGAGGCCATCCCCAAAAGGAAACAGTCATCTATAGCAGTGATTTTCAACCTTTTTCATATGATGGCACACATAAACTAATTACTAAAATTCTGCAGCTCACCAAAAAATATATTTTTTGCCAACCTGACAAAAATAGGTGTAATTTTGATTCATTTATACCAGATGGTTATTTTTGTGTTGGTTGTTGTAATTTTTTTTAATTAGACAATCAGAGGGAAAAGAGGTGAGTGCTCCTGACTAAATAGTCAGGTATTGCATATTTTAAAAATTCTTGCTGCACACCAGCTGAAAATCACTGGTCTTGAGCAATATAAGTTGACTGCATTCAGCCAGTGCCAAAAGAGGAGCCCAGTCCCGCCATCAAATTCCAGTCCACTGGGGTTGAGGTAGAGCACACCTGGTGAAATAGCATTCCCTCTCACAGCATGTCCTCCAGATGGGACACCAGCTCAGATACCCAGGATGTAAGTCATCCACTTGAGCTGTACGTCATCCAAGAGGAGCCTTTCGGACTGCACCCTCCACCCCAACTCCATCCACACGGCTGCCCCCTGGATTGCCCAGATCAAGCACTACTTCTCCTGTGGAGACAACAGCGACCCTGCACTAGAGACATTGTTGCTGTCCCCACCCCACCCCTGGCTTGAAATCTCCTCCAGCTTCCTGACAGAGCCAGCACAGCGGGTCCTTCGGGCAGATGACTACTGGCTCTTAGAGCTACTGCAGGCAGAAACAAAGCAGCTGAAGACTGGTCCTGCCAGATGGACAAGGAGACCAAAGAGAACAACCTCTCTGAAGAAGTCTTAGGAAAAGTCCTCAGTGCTGTGGGCAGTGTCCCAGAGATTCCAGCAGTTCCGGAACCTCTGTGAGCAAAATTTGAACCCTGATGCCAACCCATTTCCAAAGGCCCAGGACCTGGCAGGGTTCTGGGACCTGCTACAGCTGTCCATCAAGGACATCAGCATGAAGTTTGATGAACTCTACCACCTCAAGCCCAATAACTGACAGCTGGTAGAGACTCCTGAGAAGAGGACGGAAGAAAAGAAACCACCCCTTCTGGTCCCAAAGGAGCCAACCAAATCCAAGCCAGCAGTGAGACGCCGTAAGTCCTCTGACGCTAGGGACAAGCAGCATCAGGAAGTCCGCAAGACACTCCTTGTGGCCAAACAGGCAGCTTCTGTGAGGCAGGATTCAGTCACAGGGAGTGCGGACAGCATGGAGGCTTATGTTCCCCAGTCCCAGACCCAGCTCTGAGACCAGGAAGCAGGAAGCAAACACTTTTAAGTCATTAAACACACACATGCACAAACTAAATGCGAATGGAACAAAAATTTTCTCAGCCTTAGTATGGTTATTCTATCTATAGACCCTGAACCAACTTTCAAACAGACACATACAATGGTTCACAATTTAGCTTTTTGGGGGTCCCTCCCAGGTTTAGGTTATGTAGACATCACACAAAAAAGTCAACAATAATGCAAAACTATAAAACTTCCTGGCCGTGGGGGACTAGATAGACTTTGGCAACTCCTCGGCCCAACTCCCAAACTGCAGTCTTTTACTTGTTCTATCTAATGAGAACTTAAACTAGCTTGTTTACAAGACAATGACCATCCAAGGGCCTGTCAGGGGGCCCTTGGGCACCTGCCACGTCCTTCCTTCTTTTCCCAGCTAGCCCTGCTCTGACCTCAGAATTTTCACTCTTCCATTTCTCTTTTCCTCTCAGAGCTCACACAGGAGTCACCATCCTGGTTGGCAGTTCTCTGGTTCTCAGCTGCCTTTGTGGTTGAGAGCTCAGAGGACAGAGAGACGGGCACACATCCCTACCCGGGGAAGTGCTCACACACAGTCCCACAGGTGCACACACCCAGATGTAGGTTCCTCTCTGCAGAAGCAGCCCTCCCCCTGTGATCCACCAGCCCTAGGCACGGTCGCAGGTGACGCACCTCCCTGAGGTGGGGTGGGTTTAAGTCTTTGGGGGCAAAATGAGATAAAAGCCACCAGACTCCCGCCTTTTTCTTTTCTCCAGCCCCTTCTTCCTCAGCAAAAAGTATGACTCAGAGTGACTTGGAGAGGACACTCTAGAGAGGGACCCCTTTTGTCTGTTCCTGGCTGAGCCTATGTACAGTACCTGAGGGGAGTGTGCTGTGTCTGCACTGTGTGTAGATATGCACATAGGCCTTACAGCGCATATTTAACAAAGTCCCGCCTGCTCACCCATGCCCACCAGCACCAGCACTGGCTCTTGGGGCACTTAGGAGGAGGCGTGTGTGAACAGCATATATTTTTACACCTATTAATGCCATATCTAGGTGTGTGTACAGGTATGTAAACTGCCCCCCCCTTTTTTTTGTGGTCTCCCATCCCCTACTGCCCATCCCCAACCCCGGCAGTCTGGTGGCTTTTATCTCATTTTGGACTTATATGCCCAGCCTCTGAGTTTTCTGTTCTGTTCTATTTTAAAAATTATTATTTTTAATTCTCACCCTAGGATATGTTTATTGATCTTAGAGAGGAAAGGGGTGGAGAGACAGAAAGAGAGAGACAGAGAAAGAAAAGAAAGGAAAGAGAGAGAAAAAGAAAGAAAGAAAGAGAAAGAAAGAGAGACAGAAAGGAAGAAATGTGAAAGAGAAACATCATTTGGTTGCCTTCCAGATGCATCTGACCAGGGATTGAACTGGAAGCCTAAGTATGTGCCTTGATAGGGAATCGAATCCACAATCTTTTGGTGTAAGGGATGATGCTCCAACCAACTGAGCCAAACTGTTTCATTTTTTTACCTCAAGCATCCTTATCTCTCCCTTGTCTCCCAGCCCCACTCCCAGGGTGTCACGAGCCCTGAACTGCAATGCCCCAGGCCTGCAGGGCAGGGTGAGCAAAGCAACGGGATGGCCCAGCCTACAGCAAGCTCAGTGCAGGAGGGCTGCTCTCTCCTGGGTGTAAACTACAGCACCGGGGACGGCCTGGTGTCTGGCACTTGTTGCAGGGGGCTCTAGGTGAACCAAGGGTCAGCTCTGGGGTCCCATTTCAGCTTGGCTGCTGTCTATGACCTTGGGCAAGTAACTTGACCTCTGTGTGCCTCAACTTCCTCCTCTGTAAAATAGGGACAGTCCCCACCCTTCCCTACACCACAGGTATTTGTGAGAATAAATGATATAATGTGTTAAATAAATAGAGATAGAAATAAAAAGAAATATAAATGTGTGTGTGTATACACACACACATACATATAATATATAATGTATACAACATACTCATATATGTATAGAATTTATATATATATATACACATATCTGTATATAAATACATAAAAATATAAAAATTAGCTTTCTGGCTCTTGGTTCCTTGGCCTCTTCACTGTTTGGCCTTTTGGTTTCTTGGCCTTTCTTGCTTTGCCCCTCACAGGCAGGAGGAGCAGACACCAGGACCGCTCAGGGCTTAGACCTGGCATGGTGGGAAGCCAGCTCCCCAGAGGCAGGGTCCCACACTAGGATGCATGCCCTGCCAGGCCCCAACCCTCGGGATGCTATGACCCAGAGCAGCCTGGCACATGGGTACTGGGCTGCTTCCACTTTTGCTCTGAGAGCAGCACATGGAGGCATGAGCTGGGAAGTTCCTCGCAGACAGAATTTCCTCTACATGACTGTCTGGAGTGGTCAGGCAGTGCTCCCCAGACCCTAAGAGAGAGAGAGCTGCTGAGGTGATGGCAACTCTGGAACCAGACAGAGAGCCTGGAGCTGGAGAGACGGAGGCCCATTTGAGTAACAACCTTGGGCTACAGGTCAACGTATTTTTAACACCACATAAAATAAAGAGCTCTGTGAAATTTTTTTAAAAAACACAACTTTCCTAGTTTTCCAGTCAAGATAGCAGCATAGGTAAACACAGCATGCCTCCTCACACAACCACATTAAAATTACAACTAAAATATAGAACAACCATCACTCAGAACTGTAAGAAATCAAGTTGAATGGAAGTCTGACATCTACGGAATTAAAGAATCCACATCCAATCCAGACTGGTAGGAGGGCACAGACATGGAACAGGTTTGTCCCACATCCATGTATGGTGGATAAAAATTCAGGAGGGATATCTCAGGAGCAAGGAGTCCCAGACCACACCAGGCCCCCCAGCCCAGAGTTCTAGTGCCAGGAAGATAAGCCCCCATAACTTCTGGCTACAAAAATCAACAGGGATTGAGTCAGTGGAAGAAATTTTCTGGAATCCCAAGCAGTTCCTCCAAAAGAACCCACAGGTGGACTTACTTAGACTCACTCTCTCTGAGCTCCAGCACCAGGATAGTAGCTTGAAAGGCACCAGTGGCAAACAGGGAGAAACTGAAGTGTCTGGCATCAAGGCAAGAGCTGGGGGACAGCTTTCTCCGAGACAGAAAGGCAGGCAATCTATTAGATGCAGAGTCTAAACACTGGTTATAAGGATGCTCAAGAAATTTAGTGAGAACCTCAACAGCATAAAAAAGATCCAGTCAGACTTCCGGCCAAGATGGAGGCATAGGTAGACGCACTGTGCCTCCTTGCACAACCAAGATAGGGACAACAACAATATAGAAACAAAATAACAACCAGAACTGACAGAAAATTGAAGTGTATGGAAGTCGGACACCCAAGGATTTAAAAATAGACATGTTCATCCAGAACCGTAGGAGGGGCGGAGTCAGGCTGGGCGAGGGACGCGGAGTGGAGAGCAGAGCAACCCGGGCGGCACCAAGTCCGCAGCAGGCAGACCCTGGGCACACAAGCAGCAGTGGCTGGTGGGCCCCGGCCAGGGGGTGGCGACCGGCAGACCCAGCGAGGCAGACATTGTGAAGCAAGGCACTGTGCGCAGGCAACTCAGGGTCCCAGCACCAGGAAATAGAGCTTTGGGTCACTGACTGAAAAAGAAGGTCCCGTGGGGTGCACAGGCCCATTCACACAGGAATTGGTGCCAGAGGGGCCCAGTTAGCTCAAGGAAGGCGGCGGAAGAGTCTGAGGTCCTACAGAGAGCAGAGCAAGCGCCATTGTTCCTTCTCAGACCCCGACCCCACATACAGCATCACAACCCAGAGACTGGGGTGCCCCGCCCTGGTGAACTCCTAAGGCCCCACCCCTCACTACAGAAGCTCGACAAGACCAAAAAAACAAAAACAAAAACAAAAACAAAAAAATCAGCAAAAAGATGGCTCAAACAGAAGAAGAATTGAAAGCCCCAGAACGCATCCTTTTAAGAGATAGCCAACCTATCAGATGCACAGTTCAAAGCACTGGTGATCAGGATACTCACAGAATTAGTTGATTTTGGTCGCAAATTAGATGAAAAAATGCAGGCTACAATAAGTTTAATGAAGAAATATGCAC
>CM052545.1:69656875-69888444 GCA_028533065.1 Trachops cirrhosus
AAGAACTTATGACACATGGACATGAACTAAAAGGGGGGAATGTGGGTGGGAGAGGGGGTTCAGGGTAGAGGGGAATGAAGGGAGGATAATAGGACAACTGTAATAGCATAATCAATAAAATATATTTAAAAAAAAAATCCAGTCAGAAACAAAGGATACACTAATTAAAATAAAGAACAATGTACAGGGAAATGACAGTAGAATGGTTGAAGCTGAGAATCAAATAAATGATTTGGAACATATGGAAGCAAAAAACAAATAATCAGAACAACAAGCATTTTACTCATAAAGATGCCTCTTGGGTCATGGTCCTTTCTTCCTTCAGCAGGCAGCTGAAGCTGTGGCTAGGCTGGGTCTGGGGTTGAGGCCAGAAACAAGAGTACAGATTCAAGAGTCCGTGAGGGGAAAGGATGTTTTCGTTACTCAAACTGTTTCAAAGGATCTGAACATCTCCATCATGGAGTTCCTGATTATGGTGTATGTGTGTAAGACCTCTTGTGCCAAAAGCATTATTGGCGTGATTCCCTAATTCCCTCAGCAAACAGTGCGAGATGAGAAAAAGAGCTCCATTGTTTCTATGTTGCTGGCTTCAATGATGTGCAAAGCTGGTCCAACTCATTTTATTACTATGGATTTACACCAGAAGAAAATTCAGGGCTTCTTCGATTTTTCTTGTTGATAATGTAAGAGCATCTCCTTTCTTATTACAGTAAATTCAAGAACAGATCATGGATTACGGGAGTGCAGTGCTCTAGCCAAGTCTCCAGCCTCAGCAAAGAGGGCACAGTTATTTGTGGATTGCCTAAGGCTGGGCATTGTGGTGATTTACAGAGAACCTTAGGATGCCAAGTCGGAGTTGGTGGATGGACGGCATTCCCCACCCATGGTGACAAGTGTGGCTGCCATCCACCCCAGCCTGGAAATCCCCCTGCTGATTCCTAAAGAAAAGCCCCCAATCACAGTGGTGGGTGATGTGGGAGGAAGGATCGCTATCATTGTGGATGACATCATCGGTGATGTTGACAGCTTTCTGGCTGCAGCAGAGACCTGAAGGAAAGAGGTGTATACAAGATCTTTGTGATGGCAACTCATGGCTTGCTATTTTCAGATGCTCCCTGACTGACTGAGGAGTCTGCCATCGATGAAGGTGGTGGTTACCAAAACAATTCCACATGACATCCAGAAGCCCCAATGCCCCAAAATTAATATGGTGGATATCAGCATGATCCTTTTAGAAGCCGTTGTATTCAAAATAGGGAGTCCATGTCCTACTTTTTCAGAAACATAGGCTTAGATTACTGAAGAGCTTTCCTTTCTGAAACTTCCAAGGGCCAAACTGGAAATGTGAGAAGGAGTACTGGGAGAGACCATGTCTGATTTTATGTATTTCCCAGGGGCTGTGTATGTTTTGTTCCTTCCTTGTTAATTACTATGAAGATAGAGCAACTTTTTATGTTGATTGGAATGTTTGTGAGGTTTGGGGGCAATTTTTATAAGAACAAACAAACAAAAAAACTATGGTTCTGGCTGGTGTGGCTCAGTGGTTGAGTGCTGGCCTGTGAACCAAAGGGTCATTGGTTTGATTCCCAGTCTAATGCACATGCCTGGGTTGCAGGTCAGGTCCCTGGTTGGGGAGTACAAGAGGCAACCACACATTGATGTTTCCCTCTCTCCTTCCTTTCCCCTCTCTCTAAAAATAAATAAATAAAATCTTTAAAATATATATATATATATATATATATATATATATACATAAAACTTGGAATGAGATTGATTTTTCATCTCACAAACAGCCTTTTTCCAAAATCGGTAGACTCCAAATGCTTACAAAATTTAATAAAATAAAATGGTCTACTGAATGATAACTGCAGTTGAAAAGCCAAAAAATCTATACTGTTGAATCCAGGTAATGATATTTTTAGAAATGCTTTTATAGACAAGCATACAGACTGTGTGACCATTATTTATTTTCTGCAACAAAAGAAGAAATAAAAACTTACTGTGTTTGTGTATGATTTTTTACACTTTATGTTTTGTCAATTGTTTTATAACTAAAATAAAATGAAAACCAAAAAATAAAAAAGAACAACAAGAAGAAAAAAGAGTCCAAAAAGATGAAGCTAGTATAAGTAGCCTCTGGGGCAACTTCAAGTAGTCCAACATTTGAGTCATAGGAGTGTGGGAAGGAGAAGATAAAAAGCAAGAAACTTGAAATCTATTTGAAAAAACAATGAAAGAAAACTTCCCTAATTTGGTGAAATAAATATACATGCAAGTCCAGGAAGCACAGAGAGTCCGAAGCAAGATGGATGCAAGTAGGCCCACCCTAAAACATGTCATAATTAAAATGCCAAAGATTAAAGATAAAGAAAATCTTAAAAGCAGCAAGAGAAAAGCAGTTAGTTATCTACAGGGGAGTTCCCATAAGACTGTCAGCTGATTTCTCAAAAGAAACTTTGCAGTCTAGAAAGGATTGGCAAGAAATATTCAAAGTCATAAAAAGCAGGGACCTACAGCCAAGATTGATCTACCCAGAAAAGCTGTAATTTAGAATTAAAGGGAGGTAAAGAGCTTCCCAGACAAGAACAAACTAAAGGAGTGCATCATCACCAGACCATTATTATATGAAATGTTAAAGAGAGTTATTTAAGAGAAAAAAGAAGATAAAAAATATGAACAATAAAATGGCAATAAATACAAATGTATCAACAATTTTATCTAAAAAACAAAGTAAGCAAACAAGAAGAACAGAGACAGAATCATGAATATGGAGAATGTTTTGATGGTTGCCAGATGAGAGGGAGATGTGGGGGAATGGGTGAAGAGGTGAGGGGATTAAGAAGTACAAATAGGTAGTTACAGAATAGCCATGGGGATGTAAAGTACGGTATAGGAAATGGAGAAGCCAAAGAATCTACCCATAACCCATGGACATGAACAAGGGTGTGGAGATTGCCTGAGGGAGTGGGGATGCTGGATGGAGGGGGGCAAAGAGGGAAAAAGTGGGAAAACTGTAATAGCATAATCAATAAAATATAATTAAAAAGAAAAATATAAAAATTATATAGCTCTATATATCTATATATTTATTATTTATATCTTATACATTTATATTTTAAATATCTATATTTATAGAGTATATATAGAGAGCTATATAATTTTTATATTCTCATATATACAGATACAAATTCTGTACATATGTATTATTTGTATATGTGTATATATATAGATATATATAGATATATGTGTACTTTTAGCCTGGGAGCAACACCAGGTGCCCATCTCTTGGTTTCTAAATACTACTCTCTGTTATGAGGTATCAAGGATGCTAGGAATAATAGTTATTTCAAGGCTGGGACATGGATAGTACAAAATAAATTTGGAACATCTTTTTAATTTAAATTTATTGAGGTAGACTTGGTTAATAACATTATATAAATTTATAATACAGCATCTGTATACTGCATTATGTGTCCACCACCCAAAGTCTAGTCTCCTGTCACCGTATATTTGACTCCTTTTACCCTTTATTTCTACCCCCAACCCTTCTTCCTGTCTTGGAACAGCTTATTGCGCCAAAAATAAAAATAAGATAGTACTCTAAAAATGATGGAGAATTGTGAAAAAGACACAGAAGCCAGCTCAATAGAGGATATTTACATAGTCTCAAAATATCTCCCCACAAAATATTTGATTACAAAGTGAAAAAGAATAACTTTAAATGGAGAACCTGGCACATACCACATTATTTAAGTAATAAAAGTTACCAGCTAGTAATGGGACGAATTGAAATTGTTTAACACTTGATAGGATGCAATGAGAAAAACATCACTTCTGTGGTAACTCTGCCAAAAATGCATTACCTGAATCTAATCATTAGAAAACATCAGACAAACCAAAACTGAGGAATGATCTACAAAATGAATGACCTGTTGCCCTGGCTGGTGTGGCTCAGTTGGTTAGAACTTCATCCTGTAAACTGAAAAGTCGCGAGTTCTATTCCCACTCAGGGCACATGTCTAGGCGGTGAGTTTGGTTCCCAGTTAGGGCACATACCAGAGGTGACCAATCAGTGTTTCTCTCTCACATCAATGTTCTTCTCCCTCCTCTGACTCTCCCTTCCCCTCTCTCTAAAATCAATAAGCATGTCCTTGAGTGAGAATAAAAAAAATGGCCTGGAGTCTTCAAAAACCTTAGGTATTGAAAGTCAAGGAAAGACTGAGGAACTACTATTCCAAATTGAAGGTTACAACTAAATGCAACATGTAACCTTGGATTGAATTCTGTAGGTACAAAGGACATTATTGGGAAAATGGGTGAAACGTGAATAGATTCTGAGTATTAGGTGGGGGTCATATATCAGCTTTGATGGTTGTTGTGCTTATGTAGGAGAATATCTGTGTTTATAGGAATTGCATTCTAAAATATTTGTGGAAAATGGGGCATCACATTGGCAACTTTCATCCAAATGTATAAGGGTTTTGGAGTAGTTATTTGTATTATTCTTGCTGCACGCCCCCCCCCCAGCAAAATTAAATTTATGATGTCGAAAGAGTGACTCATTAAAGAGTTCCATTGTCAATCCAATAACATCTATTATGTGCATAGGATGCTAATATCCTCACAGTGTATTTTCTGACTCTAGCCTATGGGCATGATGACATCAAACAGTTGCTATTTAGCAGCATGGGAGAGCCTGTGTGTTGTCTACTCAGCTGTTGTCCCCTTCTCCCATTCTCACTTGCTACTCCAACTCCAGTTTGGTTGAGATGTGGATATCTGGGTCCTTCCTATCCCCAGGAGGTGAATTTTCATTGATCTAAGCCAGTCATGGTTTAGGCATGGGTATGTAATATAATTCTAGCTAATGATACATGAACGCAGGTCTGCTGGAATGAATGAGGGGACCTTCAGGGAAAGATTTTTCCTTGCTGATAATAAAAGACAGAATGAAATGGTTCATCTTGATGTGGTCATTTTATAGTAGTCCCCCCTTATCTGCAGTTTCACTTTCCACTATCTCAGTTACCCACCATCAACCACAGTCTGAAAATATTAAATGGGAAATTCCAGAAATAGACAATTTATAAGTTTTAAATTGAGTGATATTCTGAGTAGCGTAATAAAATCTTACACCAGCCTGCACCGTCCTACCCAGGAAGTGAACTACCCCTTAGTTCAGTGTAGCCATGCTGTGAATGCTGCCTGCCCATTAGTCACTTAGTAGTTCATCATAGCTTGATGACCCAGGATCACGTGAAGCCGATGAGCCTCCGTCTGCAGACTGTCAGAAGGTCAGTGAAGCCTAATGCTTCATCACAATGCCTGTGTCACTCGCCTCACTTCATCTCTCGGCAGAGGCATTATATCATCTCACATCATCACAAGAGGTGTCAGTACAGGGCAGTAAGAGTGAGAGAGACCACATTCACATAAGTTTTATTACACTATAGTGTTATAATTGTTCTACTTTATTACCATTGTCATTAATCTCTTACTGTGCCTAATTTATAAATTAAATTTTATCCTAGGTACATACATATAGGAAAAAACATAGTATATAGGATTCTGTACTATCCTGTTTTGGGCATCTACTGAGGGTCTTGTAACATACCTCCTGCAGGTAAATAAGATACCCTGGAACTACAGCAGCCATCCTGCAGCCATAGGAGACAAGCCTGAGGACAAAAGCCTGTAGATGACAGAGCAGAAAAATAGAAAGAAGAAGAAAACACCTTATATCCCTGATAACATCTTCTGCTACTATATTAACCAACCTAGTAACCACACTATTGCCTGCCCATTACCTGATATAATACATTTTCCTTATTTAAATAATTGGAGCTGGAGCCCTGGCTGGTGTAGCTCAGTGGATTGAGCATGGGCCTGCAAACCAAAGGGTCACTGGTTTGATTCCCAGTCAGGGCACATGCCTGGGTTGCAGGCCAGGTCCCCAGAAGGGGCATGTGAGAGGCAACCACACATTGATGTTTCTCTCCCTCTCTCTCCCTCCATTCCCCTCTCTCTAAAACTAAATAAATAAACTCTTTTTTAAATAATTGGAGCTGGAGTTTTCTGTTACTTGCATCCAAAGAAGGCTAATTGAGAAAGAAAACCAAAAGAAATTTTTTTAAAAGATTTTATTTATTTATTTTTAGAGAGGGGGAAAAGAGGGAGAGAGGGAGTGAAACATTGATGTGTGGTTGCCTCTTATAGGCCTCCAACCGGGGACCTGGCCTGCAACTTAGGCACGTGCCCTGACTGGGAATCGAACCCGTGACTCTTTGGTTCGCAGGCCGGCACTCAGTCCACTGAGCCACACCAGCCAGGGCCCAAAAGAAATTTCTAGTCCACAGATTTTTAGAATTAGATAGATTTAATTCCCCTAAGAGAAATAGTCCTCTGACTTGCTAAACTAACATCTACCCTATTTTCATGAATTTGGATGGATTTTTGCACTCATGGAAGAAGAGTGAGCTGGACACTTATTTAGCTAACACATGACGCCTGACATGATGTTGCTAAAAACTTGACGGTGTTGCGCTGGCTGGAACACAAGCCTTTGACATGATACTTCCCATAATCTGGACTATTCTGTTTGATAGATTACAAAATTTTCCTCGAAGATTTATATGGTACATCTCATTCTTTAGCATGATACCAATGATATATGCCATTGTCATCTACTGTTTCTCATCCCTTTTGTCTAGTAGCAAAATTTAACGTAAGGGTCAGAAACAAAATTTTTGTGAAAATCTCTGTTAACTGCATACTAAACAGATTCTCATTGAATAAGCAGATCTCTTCCTTACCCTCCCTTTTTAATTATGTACTAGAAGTGCTTCAAAAGACTTTGTCTTCGGCCTTATTTTTAATAATCTTCCCATGTTTTATCATATTTTCCCCAATGTTCAATTTCTGTGTTTTGTTGCTCTTTTGGTCACATGCCCATTTCTGGATTTAGGATAATGTGGTGGTAAAAAGCTTCAGACCAGGATTTTCTTACTTGCCACATGATCTTAAACAACTTACATAACTTCTCTGAGCCTCAATTTTCTAATCAATCAAATGGGGATTGGGACAGCATCTTCCTCATTGGGTAGTTGTGAGAATTAAATAAGAAAATGAATAAAAAGGTGCTTGAATAGCACTCAAGACCTTATTTGGTAGCTCTTGTTAAATAATAGGAATGCAATATAATACTAAAATATCACCTTTTGGAACTTTCTGTAGAATTTCACTTTATAACTTGTTTAACTAGTTCCCTGTGAAGGAACATCAGGAAATGATTGTGATTAAGTGTATTTGACTCTGGAGTTGAGCAGAAGGGTATTTGAATCCCATCTCTACCACTTTTTATATGAATGACCTTGGGGAAGTGACTTAACCTCTCTAATCTTCAATTTCTTCATCTAAATAATGAAAACCATAAAAATCACAAATCTACCATTGATCTTTGTTATTTACAGTTTCTGTTTTTATGAATTTGTTACTTGCTAAAATGTCTTTAGTGATCCCAGACTGAATCTCCTGGCGTTTCTGTGCGTGTTCGCAGACACACGCAGAGCAGCGAAGAGTTTGAGTTGCCCAGCTTGTACTTACTTTCCCAGTTGAGGTTGAATAAAGTAACACTTGGCCTTTTTGTTTCAGCTCTCATACTGTAAACATGAGTTCTTTTTGTGGTCTGTTTAGTACCACGTTGTTGTTGGGGGTTTTTTTCCTTCAATTTTGTGCTTTCCGTTGGTGATTTCACTATTTAAAATAGCTCCCAAACATTGTCAAAATGTTGTCTACTGTTCCTGAGTACAGAAAGGCTGCCATGGATAGAAGGGAGAAAATACATTATGTTAGATAGGTTTTATTCAGGCATGAGTTACAGCGGTGTTGACCATGAGTTCAATGTTAAGGAATCAACAATATATATTACATATGTTATCTTTAAACAAACAAACAAAAAATATGCCCTGGCTGGTATGGTTCAGTGGACTGTGCGCCAGCCTGCAAACTGAAAGGTCACCAGTTCAATTCCCAGTCAGGGCACATGCCTGGGTTTTGGGCTGGGTCCCCACTTGGGGGCATGTGAGAAGCAACCCATTGATGTATTTCTAGCACATCAATGTTTCTCTCCCTCTCTTTCTCCCTTCCCCCTCTCTAAAAATATATAAATAAAATCTTTAAAAAAACATAAAACAAAGTTATGCATTGATCAGTTGATGAAAATATCATGACCAGAAGTTTTCAGGAACCCAACCATGTATTTCACTTAGGAACGATGGTTTGTGATCAGTGCCATGTTATGGAATACAACTACAGTTAACGATGAGAATTGACTGGATCTCATGAGGTTGTTATAGCGAGGCTTAACTGGACTATTGCATACAAGTGTTCAGCATTGTGCCTTGCACCTGATGGTTAGGGCCAGTGCAGGGCAGGGCTGGAGGTGAGACTCTAGATATAGCTAGTCTGTTTGATTCTGACACTTAACTAAGTACCACATGGTTCAAGGCAGGAGTATATTTTAGTGAAAACCATGAAGATCTAGAAACCTCACAAAAAATTACCAGGCTAAGCCAAAGGATTCTCCTTGAGAAAGCTTTGAATAGACCATTTTCTTGCAAATAACAGTTTACTTTCACAAAAATAGATGACCTAGCTCATAATCACAAGTAACCTTCTGGAATGAAATGACAAATGCAGATGAGTGATATAGTTCTCTTTTATCACCTTCCTAAGCTGATGGGGAGCTCCTACTCCTGTTCCTCCTGATGGGCATTTTAATAGCAGAAATAGTAGAAATCCACATTTTGTTGATTATTACATTACACAAATATCCTTATATAACATCATAAAAAGGGTAAGTATTTTACAGATGAAATATGAAGCATTTTCACAAGAAGTTCAAAAGGGAAATGCATAGTTTTCATTTCAAAGAGGCTAAGACAAGCCCCAGCACCAAAGTCGAACAGCTAAGGCGGTGGTCCCCAGCATTTTTGGCAACAGGGACTGGTTTCGTGGAAGACAATTTTTTCCTCAGATGCACGCATGGGGCGGGGGTGGGGGAGGGTGGATGGTTTGGGGATGATTCAAGCACATTACATTCAAGCTCACCTCCCGCTGTGTGACTAGGTTCCTAACAGGCCACACACTGGTACAGGTCCACTGCCAGAGGTTGGGGCCCCCAGTGCTAAAGCATAGACCTGTGCCTGCTACCACCTGTGCATTGTATCATTGTATTGTTCTCTGTTCTGACTGGAATGAAGAACAGTGGAGCCTAGACATGCTTTTCCATAAAAGATCACACTGGTCTTCTTCTAATTACCCCAAGGCTCCAAGCTTTTCATCTCTTCCTGGAATACTCTTCTCCATCCCTTCTCTAATTCTTACTCATCTTTTGGGGCATAGCTAAAATGTCACTCACTCAGAGCCCTGGTGTGGCTCAGTTGGTTGGGCATTCTCCAGCAGAATAAAGGGTCACCAGTTCAATTTCTAGTCAGGGCACATCCCTCGGTTACAGATTCGGTTCCTGGTCATGGTGTGTGCAGGAGGCAACAAATTGATGTTTCTCTCCCTCTCTTCCCCTCTCTCTAAAAATAAATAAATATAAAATAAAATGTCATTTTCTCAGAGAGGTCATGTCTGATCACTCCCTTCTCTTTCCCTAAAACATCCCCATCAATTCTTTCATAACATGATTTACTTTCCTCCATAGCACTCATCACAATTTGCAATTAAATGACTCTTTGTATATGTATTTGTCTTTTCCATTAGGCTCTCAGCCCTGTGCAAACAGGGACCCCACCTGCTTTTTTCCCTACTATAAATCCAGTGCCTAGCATAGCGCCATATGAATAATTGGCCCTTAAAGAAATGTTAACTGCAAGAATAAGTTAATGATTGAAATGTTGTTTATCACACATGACTCTGGTGAAGCTTGGGGTGAAAATGGATCTTACTGACAATATTTTAGTGATTGGTATTTGGTTTCATCATCCTCTACTCCCTGCCACCATCAAGTAGCATTTGTCTAGTACATTTAGTCTCCTAGTGTCAGACCCAGTCTCTGCGAATTTGGACACTGGTTTTTGGAACAGATACACCTACCAGGACTCATTAAAGTCATAGGATTTTAGGCTTAAAAGTTTTTACTGAAATAAACTTTGATTTTGTATCATTTTGGAATAACTCCAGACATTCACCATTCAATGTGAATAAGTCGATATTATTCTGGAGTAAGTCCAAGGCATTCACCATTCAGAGGAAAAGACATTTGTTTTGTTTTGCTAAAACTGAACTCCAGCTATATGAAAGACACAGCTGTATTTATAGATCATTTTGTGCATTTTAGGTATCTGAGAATGGATATTGCTTTTGTATGGCTACAATGTATTTTTTTTCTATTTGTACCAATGTCTTATAAACGTTTATTGTATATTTTAATTTTAACTAATAAGTTTTTCCCAATTGTAAAAAGAAGAATATTCTTTGTAAAATTTTTGGAAAATGAAGAAAAGCATGAAGGAGAAGCAAAAAGGATAGAGAAAACAAAAAAATCACTTAAAATGTCACCACCTGGATATAACCATTGTTAACCATTTGGCATAATTTCTCTTGGCCCTATTTCTGTGTGTATGTGTGCAGAGGCACACACATTCATATTGCATGTAACATATAACATATATTTGTATGTATACAATAGATGCACATGCATGTATAATATATACATATACTATATAAATAGTACACACATCTATAATAGTTATTTACTCGGTATCCCAGATACCTTGATTTTCTTTTTTACATATATAATATATATAGTCTCTTACAATCCTCTCAATAGTTTTGTGAGAAAATATTATCATCCTCATTTTACAGATGAGTAAATGAGGCCTGAGAGTATTAATTTGTTTGCCTAAGGTCATTAGTAAATGGTAGATGTGAGATATAAATCTAGATCCAATTCTAAAATATAATCTCCACCATTATGCTACAGGACTGCCTGTTCATTTCCATGTCTTAAATCAAATTGGAATTACTGTAGAAGAAATTTTGACCCAGTCTTTTATTATATTTTCTATAACACTCTATATCTTTACTAACATAATCTTGATGGCTTTATGATATTTCTTAAGGATATTAAAATAGTAAATGAATGAATAAAATGTTGTTTATCACATAATTCTCTGGTAAAGGATAGACTTGGCAGATGCTCTGATGTTTCGACTCTGTCATCTTATTGTCTTAATCTTTATTTTTCACATTCTTCATGATTTTCTCTTTTTCTTGTCTCTTACTATATGAACTATGTATTCTTTGCTTTTCAAATCATGTGTAATGCTTTGGAAGTTATACATTTTGTTTTTATTCTAAATGTGCTTACTTTAAAGAATAATATCTCTGTTCAATATCACAATAAAATAAAAGCTCTTGATTTGTCCTGTGCAAGACAGGGCATTTAGCACAACATTACTTCCTCTCCTTCTTTATCTCCCACTCCCCATCCCTCCCAGCTTGGTTTTTCTTCATGCAATCTGGCCTTTTTAGCCTTGATTATTCCTCTTAGAAAAAGAAGTTGCTTTTTTTTCCCCCTCTACATGATGTATTTTCTCTTAGGAGAGTTATTTTAGATATTTTAATAAAGTTCTTTTATGCATAAGTCTTTTTATGCCATGACTTCCTTCTTCTTTATTCCTGAGTTCTTATTAGTAGCTCAGGTACAAACAGTTATTTCAGAACAGATGACCTGGGTGGTGTCATTTTTGCCTCCTTTATAGCTGAGCACTTATTTCTGAGGCCTTCACAACCACATGACAACTTGGCTAAGTGTAGAATTCTTAAGTTATAAAACATCCTCAGAATTTTGTAGGATATGCTTTATCGACTTGTATTTTATAGGGTAGCATAATTCTGAGGCCAGCTTGAGTTTAGTTTCTTTGGAGATAATCTGTTTTGTTTTGTTTTGTTATTTTTCTGTCTGAATCCTTGAAGGCTGTTTTCTTTATCCTTAAAATATTAAAAAATGTCTCCTGGCTAGTGTAGATGGTGGTTTCTTTCCATTCATTTTGCCAGCATGCTTAAGTCTTGGGGGAATTATTTAATAATTGTTTCTGGGGAGAGAAGAGGGGCGGAATGGGTGGGTGGGCTGGAATGGCAATAAAGGAGGGAAACTGTACTGAATAAACTAAAAAAAATAAAAAATAAATTAAAAAAATAATAAAGAGTACTGGGGTCTGAAAAAAAATAATTGTTTCTATTCCTAGTTTGTTTCCCTCTTCTGAGATTCTACTGTACTCAGCCAATTAATTCAACAAATATTTATTGAGCAACTATTTATTGTCTGCTAGGCACTATTTTTGGTATCAGGGATGTATAATTAGGGAACATAATCAGGGGTGTCTAACCTTTTGGCATCTCTGGGCCACAGTGGAAGAAGAGTTTTCTTGGGCCACACATTAAATATATTGCAACAGGTAATCACAAACAAAATTTCATAATATTTTAATTAATTTATGATTTTGTGTTGGGCTGCATTCATAGCAGTTCTGGGACACATGTGGCCCATGGACCGCAGGCTGGACACCCCTGGAGCCTTACATTTTTGTTAATTGGATCTTCTGAATCTGCTCTATACAGCATCCCCTTCTGTTCTTCTTTTTCAAGGGGACCTCATCCTTTGAGCTGCAGCATCTTTTCACAGTCCCTTGGTTTTTCTCCCTTTGTTTATCTTAACGTAGAGGGATATATGTGTGTTCAGCTTTGTTTAATACTTAAGTAGGTATTGCAGTGGGTTCTATTAGAAATTGAAAAGGCTAAGTGTATGTCCCGACTATCTCTGCATCTGCCCTGACCTAGCCTTCAATCTCACGTAAGGGGATGTTCATGGAATTCCGGCGGGTGATAATACGCTTCCTAGAAGTGTAATCTTGAACCGGCCTTTCTTTCTAATGAATCTCTCTACATTCTAACCAGCAGAAACTCCTCCAAGTCTCTGGTATGTGGAAGGTTTTTCCTCTTTGTTTATTCCTTTGATCTCTTTTATGTGAATTTAGAAAAAGGTGATTTAGAAGCCTGTTCTCACAAAGACATTTTATTTAAAAACCACAAAATAATATATTTTTCTCTACGTGAAGAGAATTAGAAAAAATGCTCAAGACTTTTATTATATGTAGTTTTGAAATTTTTCATAAAGAGTCTCAAACCCCTTGGGAAGCTACATGGGCTGGTGGGAGTCAGGAGAATGAAGGCTGATCGTGATACATAATTTCACTGTGGCTTTGAACAAACTATTTGAACTTCAGGTTCTCTAATCTCAGATCTTCTTACATCATAGCATGACAGGGAGGGCACCAGAAAAAAGAATGTGGAAGTTCTTTGAACTGTTCAAAGAAAGACACTAAGGAAATCTGAAGACTCTTTGTTATTGTTTGAATGCTATTATAGCTATGAGACCTTTCAAGCTAGCCCAGAGTGTGTCTGCTTGACGCATCTAGCAAATGAGGCCTGGTTGCTGGGAGGCCCAGATATGCAAAGCAGTCCTGAAGGTCACCGAGAAAGGACAGGGCTTTGGACTCTGTCATAAGGTCTGAGAGAGTAGTAATATGGACCCACTTTTCTGTTAGGTCAAATTACTATGGCAGGCTTATCTGAAATTAGTTGGCCTCTCTTTTTGAAAATGAAGGCCTCTAGGTGGGTGAATCCTGCCTTAATAAATAATTTTTGTACTTCTGGACAGCACAGGCAGCAGATGTTGCCTAACTTTGTGAGATGTTTTTAAAGTGTGCAAACAAAAATTTGTATGCTTATCTTGGGAGCTTATAGAAACTATCTTGTTGCCCCAGGCAAAACTTTGCAGGTCCTACCCCTTCATACTATTCATCTGTCCTGTATTTTACAATTCAATTTCTTCATGAAATTCCTGTAAGATTCGTTTTTCTAATGATGGAGAAAAGCATTGTCTTTACTAAGATCCATGACACTGCAGCTGTTTCTGCACTATGGAGATTAATGGCTCTCTATGTCATTAGCCTCATACAAGGGACTTTCTAAAGTAATGGACATGAAGTGGAGAAATAAGAATTTCTCTCTTTTCCACAATGTTTGGCAAATGCATCACAAGTGTAACACAAAAGCCAAAACAGAATAGGGCACCTTAATTTGTTCTACAACTAGTTAATCACCTGCTGTGCACCAGACATTGCTTTAGGAGCTAGATATATATCAGTAAACAAGACACAATTCCTGTTCCTATGTAGCTTCAAACCTAATGGGGAAGAGTAATCAAATATATTAATTGAGATAAGGAGGTATGCAGGAAATGTATAGGGTATAACAAATGCAAATAAGAGTAGAAGAGGAGAGATCTACTTATATAGAGCAGGGAGGAAAAGAGTCTTTGAAGTGACATTTACATTAAGTTTTAGGTTGAGAAGGAACCTGCTATGGGAAGAGCCAGAGGAGAACAATTACAGCAGAAGAAGCAGAATGTGCTAAGGAACTAACCAGGTGAATAGTTGTGCTACTCAAAGAAATGCTGAAGAAAATTAAGAGGAGCATGTATGTGGTTTGAAGAGGATCTTATTAAGTTTGGGATACAGACAGGATTCTTGTCATTTCTAGTGGTGACTGGGCAGAAGGTATAGGTCCCCCTTCATAATGTTAACACCCTATTTATATTTTATTGCATGACTCAGTTTTATGAAATTTTTGAATTTTCAGAATAAAACATTCTTAATCATGCCCGAGTTGGAGTTTGGAATAAGAGAAAACTCTACTAAAATCCATGACGCTGCAGCTGTTTCTGAATTATGGAGATTAATGGCTCTCTATGTTGCCAGTCTTAGACAAGTGGCTATCTCTTTTTGTGATGGACATGAGATGAAGAAAGAAGAATTTGTCCAATGTGGAGCAAACAAATTCTTAAAATATTTATTTATTTATTTATTTATTTATTTATTTATTTATTTATTTATGAGAGAGGAAGGGAGGGAGAAAAAGAGGAATTTGTTGCCTCTCATAACTGCTCTGTCTGAGGACCAAAGCTGAAACCCAGGCATGTGCCCTAACCAAAACGAGGATCAAAACGAGACCTCTCGCTTTGTGGCAGGATGCCCAACCAACTGAGCCAAACTGGTCAGGGCGAGCAAGCAATCTTACTGGTAGCACACAAGTTGAAGAGAATGCAATGATCCTGCACATATATTGAGTATCTACCATGTGGCAGGTACCGTGCTAGGCCCTGGGAATAATTCAGAGAATAAGACGGGCAAGATAAAGTTTACAGACTAAAAAGGGAGATGGAAAGATTTCACCTACAAATAAAGTAACTGCAAAGTGTGGCAAGTACTGTGAAAGAAACAAACAAAATACAGAATATAAACTGGGGGTGACAGTTTGCCTAGATAAGGTATTTAGGGAAATCTTCCTTGAGTAGGTGACATTTACTTAAGCTGATTCCTGAAGAATGAGGAGTCAGTCATACCGCAGCTACGGGGTCTGGCTGGCCATTGATGAACCACCAAATTGCTTTACACAGTATTTGGCCCTGAAAAGTTAAGGCAGGCTGAATAGGTCACGTTAGAATATTTAGAAGTGGCACACTGAGGGGATGGAAGGTGTTGGGAGTATGGTCTGCTCCATGGGGAGTCTTTGTTTATCACTGGCATTGTTTAAAATTGGTGACACATGGTGACAATAAAAGAGTGATGTTTAATCAGTTTTACTATTACTTTAAACTTCTTTACATACAATGCCCCATCGTGGGCTAAATAATTACACACACACACACACACACACACACAGATGTCCACATCCTAATCCCTGAAACCTTATATGGTAGATATTACCTTACTCGAAAAGATGTGATTAAGGGTTTTGAGAGTGTGTATCAGATTATCTTTAAGTAAGCAGATATTAGACTGATAAAATACCTAGTTTTTAAGGTAAGTATGTACATATTTTAATAGAATTATTACTGTAGAATTTTATGTTGTGTTGGGAAAGTTTGCTGACAAGTTAGGTTTCCCATCTGGCCCACGTGGGCATTCTATAGAGTCATTCCTATTGTACAAGGAGGCCTCTTGCAGCCAGGTGGGCCCTTTCACAAGTTTAGGTTCAGACACTTACCAGCATTAGGGACACTGAATCTAAAAATCACAAGTTTGGCAAATGACAAAATTCAAGTGGTTAAAAATATATCATAATTTAATAAATGACAAATTCGTGTGTGCTGATTAGTATACTTTTCTTTCCTTATAAACAAGTCATATTAAGGTGAGATTATATTCAGAATATAGCTAGATGATGACATCAGAGCAAGCAGAATAAGTGTGATGAATGTTTTTGTATTAGGCAGCCTCTGTGATGACCTTTAATGATCCCTTCTGTGGGTGTACAGTATTCATACTCTGCTGTGATCCCCTCCCACTGTTTGTAGATTGGACCTACTTCTAATAAACAGACTTTAGCAGAAGTGATCGGGTGTCACCTCTGAGATTAGATTACAAAAGGCTTCATTTCAAGTGCTCCCTTAATGTTCTGATGCTTACAGAGGAAAGACCATTGCTATGTTGTGGACTGCCCTATGGAGAGGCCTCCAGTGAACAACCAGTGAGGAACTGAGGCCCTCAGTCCAACCCCTCACAAGGAACTGAACCCTACCAGCAACCACAGGTGAGCTGGAAAACAGATGCCCCCAGCAATCTCTTGAGACACCTTGAGCCAGAGGCACCCAGCTAAACAGCACCCAGAGCACCCAGATTCCTGACCCTCAGAAACTGTGATATAATAAATATTTGTTGTTGTACACCTGAAACTAATATAAAATAACATTGAATTTCAACAGTAATTGAGAAAAAAAAGATTGTTGTTTTAAGGCACTAAGTTTTGGAGATAAGTTGTTACACAGCAATCATGAACACAATACCTATCTCATAACTTTTGAAATACTGTACTAATTTAAAAACAATAAAAGAGAATAGAAAGGGAAATAAAGTTAATATGTCATAGTTTTTATGCTTACACTATTTATTTTCCTATCATTTCTTAGGCATTCTAATCATATTGACTAGATTGTCTCTCAGTGGTTAATCCCACTCAGGTTGAATTTTGCCAGTCTGATTCTCAGGGAGTAATCTTTCATCCAACTTCTGGATGCATCCAACTATGGACTCCAGCAAACTGCGTATACATACTGACAACTAAATACTTATTGATTCATTCATACACAAGCTCGTTTTGTCTACTGAAGACTCAAAAATGAATCCAGCCCTGGCCTGGTAGCTCAGTTGATACGTCCTGATACGCCAAGGCTGCAGGTTCCATCTCCAGTCAGAGCACGTTGAAGAAGCAACCAATGAATGCATACATCAGTGGAACAACAGATCGATGCTTCTCTCTCTTCCTTTCTCTCTCTCTAAAAATCGATAAATTTTTAAAGGAATAAATGTTCACTGTAGAACATTTAGAGAACATAGAGAAGCAAAAAAGAGGAATGTGAAAGTCAATTTTGAACTTGCTCCTCAAAGAGGACTGCTATTGAGAGAATGCACTATTGATTTTAGTTGACAGCCTTTGCCTATTGTTTTTATTTTTTAAACATTATAAATAACACTTCTTGTCACATTGAAAGTCTGAATTTTAAACAGATTCTTGAACTTGTGGCTCATATTCATCAGCTCATTCAGATTTAGCACCTGTCTCATCCCAGTAGCTTTTCCACCACTAGTACCTTCACCGTAAAGCTCCTTGAATGTTCCCAATGCAAACTTGGGCTTTCTCAGCATTTTTTTAAAACAAAGACATAAAGGAGGAGATAAATAGATTGGCAAGCCTTTTCTATGTCTTTTCTAATGCTTTCCGCAATCAATTTGTTCACAATCACTTTAATGACCACTTTTTTCAAGTCATTTGTCTGTACCTCTCAGGTCATGGTTTCCATCATTTCTTCAGGATTTGGTGGACCTGTCAGTGCTTAACTTAGCATTAGAGGTCTTCCAAATCAGATTATTATGTTTTTTAGTAAAACCAACACAGAACAGACAAAACAAATAGTCTTTGCTAGTCGTGACAACAACATGAGCTTCAATGATGATCTGCCATTTTTTTGACCATTTTGTCACATTTTGTCATGGGTAAGATCCACGCTGTACAAGTTGGTCAGGCAGTTTTTGCACTGAACATTCTCAGTAATTAACATGGATTTTCTAAATGCAACTTCATTCTTCAGGTCAACAAGGCTCACTTCAAAACCAAACCTTTGACTCCTTGAGTTTTAGTGACTAGTGTTTTTCTGATTATTTCTTATATTGAACATAGGTAGTGTTTGAACATCATATCGATCTTTCATAGAAAATGGATTGACCACTTTCTTCTTGACAGCTTCTGTGCTACCTTTCGTAAGGTGCCTGTTCTTGTTGACTGCCATGGTGCTGCTCAGAGAGCCAAAAAGCTATTTGCCTTTCCTTTTAAAAATTGGGAAAATAGAGACTTCTGGCCGAGATGGAGGTATAGGTGGATACACTTTGCCTCCTCGCACAATGAAAAAGGACAACAAATTTAAAAACAAAAAATCACCAGAACTGCCAGAAAATCGAACTGTATGGAAGTCCTACACCAAGGAGCTAAAGAAGAAATATTCATTCAGACCAATAGGAAGGGTGGGAACAATCATTCAGGGTGGAGATGGCTTGCAGCTTGGTGGCGGCTGGAGGACCAGGGCAGGTGAGGCAGCGGCTGGTGGACCGGAGGAGGTGGTGGCTGGCAGACCGGACAGTCCCACATTTGTGTGTGGATGAGCTGGGAGAAATAACTGGGGAGCGAGACAGACCATGCAATCCAGCGTGCCAATGTGGGGGAAATAAAGCCTCAAACCCTCTGACTGAAAACACCTGTGGGGGTTGAGGAGGCAGGAGAAACACCCAGACTCACAGGACAGTTCGTTGGAGAGACCCACAAGGGTCCTAGAACATACACAAACCCATCCACATGGGAATCAGCACCAGAAGGGCCCAATTTGCTTATGGGTAGTGGGGGAAGTGACTGAAAGCCAGCAAGAGCTGAGCAAGTGGCTTTGTTCCCTCTTGGACCCCTCCCCCACATGCAGTGCCACAACACAGCCATGTGGGTTTCCCCACCCTGGTGAACACCTGAGGCTCTGCCCCTTACTATGTAACAGGCTCACAGAGACAAAAAAAAAAAAAGGCCCAAATGAAAGAACAGATCAAAACTCCAGAAAAAAATACAACCAAGCAAATGAAGAGATAGCCGACCTATGAGATGCAGAGTTCAAAACACTGGTAATCAGGATGCTCACAGAAATGGTTGAGTATAGTCGCAAAATAGAGGAAAAAGTGAAGGCTATGAAAAGTGAAATAAAGTAAAATGTATAGATACCAACAGTAAAGAGAAGGAAACTGGGACTCAAATCAATGGTTTGTACCAGAAGGAAGAAATAAATATTCAACAAGAACAGAATGAAGAAACAGGAATTCCAAAAATTGAGGAGAGGCTTAGGAACCTCTAGGACAACTTTAAACATCCCAACATCCGAATCATAGGGGTGCCAGAACTAGAGGAAGAGCAAGAAACGGAAAACTTATCTGAAAAAATAACGAAGGAAAACTTCCCCAATCTGGCAGAGGAAATAGATTTCTAGGAAGTCCAGGAAGCTCAGAGAGTCCCAAAGAAGTTGGACCCAAGGAAGCACACAGCAAGGCACATCATAATTACGTTACCCAAGAGTAAAAGATAAAAAGAGTAAAAGAGTAAAAGAGTAAAAGATAAGGAGAGAATCTAGGAGACAGCTACAAATGAGTCCCCATAAGGCTATCAGCTGATTTCTCAAAAGAAACCTTATAGGCAAGAAGGGGTTGGAAACAAGTATTCAAAGTCATGAAAGGCAAGGACCTACATCCCAGATTGCTCTATCCAGCAGAGCTATCATTTAGAATGGAAGGGCCGATAAAGTGCTTCCCAGATAAGGTCAGGTTAAAGGAGTTCATCATCACCAAGCCCTTATTATATGAAATGTTAAAGGGACTTAGAGCTAAGAAAAAGATCAAAAATACAAACAGTAAAATGACAACAAACTCACAACTATCAACAATTGAACCTAAAAAAATAAAACCAAAGACTAAGCAAACAACTAGAACAGGAACAGATTCACAGAAATAGAGATCACATGGAGGGTTATCAGCAGGGAAGGGGTGGAGGGAGAATGGGAGAAAAGATACAGGAAATAAGAAGCATAAATGGCAGATACAAAATAGATGGGGGGAGGTTAAGAATAGTATGGGAAATGGAGAAGCCAAAGAACTTATATGTATGACCCATGGACATGAACTAAGGTGTGGGAATGATGGTGGGAGGGGGTACAAGGTGGAGGGGGATAAAGAGGAGAAAAAAATGGGACAACTGTAATAGCATAATCCATAAAATACATTAAAATTTTAAAAAATTGGGAAAACACTATTCTTGGTTAATTAATAACTGGTAGTTTTCTTAATAAAATATCATATCTTAAAGTTTAGCTTTATATATCTAATATTTAATAATTTAGTATCATTAATATTTAATATTTAGTACCACTTGCTGATTTATAAACACTATACTCAACAACTTCATTTACATTATTTTATTAAAATTTCACTACACCTGTGAGTTAGGAACTAATATTGCTTCTATTTTTCAGATGAGTAAACTAAGGCTTAGAGAGGTTAAATAATTTGCCTAAACAAGATCACAGAACTAAGCAGTTTGAGAATAGATTCCATCCCAGTTCTGACTGAAACTTACACCACTCAGCTATAGTTTCTGCCTCAAATTTTTCCCACAATACTTTTCATAAAGCAAAATGTCATCTTTGAAAACTTTTATATTTAGAAAAGTCATAATATGCCAGTTATTAAAAGGCCAACCTAATTTACCCATACCTCTTTTCAATTCCTTTGAAAGTTTTTTTGAAGTTAGTGTCTCTAGGCAAAAATATTAAGATCTAAAGGAAAAATACATGAATAAACTTCTTTCCCTGCTGAAATGAAACAGTGGATGTTACCAGTGATTTGCCTCATTTTGAAACTGGAATTGTCATCAGAGAGCCAATTTCCAACTATATAAAACTAAATAATGTTTCTGATTATAATTTCTCTAAAGTTATAATTAATTGTTACAGTTAAAAACAAGATTTTTAGCTAAATTTCTCGCTATTGTATTGTTTTATTTTAACAAAATAAAGGAGTAGCCTAGGAATAAAGAGCAGAAATATTATCATGGAATGTTAGAGTAGGAAGAGGTTTGGAGGTCATTTTGCCCATTCTCCACATTTTAGAGAAGAGGAAACTGAGGTTCAAATAGTTAAATATTTCTATGTCTCTTAACATGTCATAGCACACAAGTATAAGATTAAAGGTGTGTGGAAAGTTATTTTCATTTGATAATTAACACAGCCTTACAAATATGTGTATTTAACCAAATTCCAAAACTGTATCAATAAGAGAAATGAATTTTTAAAACTCAAGTAAGAAATAGTATAGTATATAGTACATAAAAAGTGTCTAATGCATATTTGTGAATGAACAAATGAATAAAGATATTTTCTTGCTTTCATTATTCAAGTTCTCTCACAGTCCTTAACTTCATATTTTATAAGCAATCATATGTATACATTATGATTTACTTTTGGCACTTGAGTTGTGGTGACAACATTTTTTTCATGTTATAAAATATGACTATATCCCTGACTGGTGTGGCTCAGTGGATTGAGTGCCGGCCTGCGAAATGAAAGGTCGACAGTTGGATTCCCTGTCAGGCCACATGCCTGGGTCCCTGCCCCAGCTGATGTTTCTCTCCCTCTTTTTCTCCCTCCCTTCTCCTCTCTCTGAAAATAAATAAATAAAATCTTTAAAAATGTAAAAAAATAAATAAAATATGACTATCATCTTTTAAAGTACCTATTGAAGTTACAACACTTCTGAGTCAGATCCCAAATGATTGCTAATATGGGTAAATCTTGGTTTTGGGGGACCCTCATTGAGGAAAAAATCATGAAAATGTACTTTAAAAATTTTTACACAATAATGATAAAATATCTAGGTCTTTCAAATGACCATTTCCAGGGACCCTCCAGGGCCTTGAAGGAGCCTGTAAATTTAGAAGCCCTGAATCTTCAACAGCTTCACAGTACGTCTGCTTCTGTTAATAACCAGATACCATATTCATGGTGCTTATCATATAGCTTGAATGTTTTTTAGAGGTTTACTAAAATTTTACAGAAGTACATCACACTTCAATAGTGTTAGAAATTCTTTGTATTCAGCCAAACTGGAATCTTTTTCAGACTCTACTATTATAAACTTGGCAGCTTTTAAATTATAAGCAACCCTCTTAACTTCTTCTGGCCTCAAATTCCTTATCTGTAGAATGGGCTTAATATCCATCTCAAAGAATTACAAATAAAGACAGAGATAAAATACTTGGTACAGTTCTGGACAAATAATAAATGCTCAATAATTACTAGCTATTATGGTTATAGCAACAGTTAAAACATTAACCTACCATATATGGGAACCTCCTATTTCTCCATTATACAGTTAACTTCCCACATTGAATATAGATCAAATGTGGTATAAAATGATTTTCAAAGGGTTGGGCAGATTCAATTTTTTATTTTAAATTTGAAAAATGTTACTATGAAGAGTAATAGCTACAATACATTTGGAAAATAGAGAAAATTTTAAAAGGCACCCATAATTTCACCAGACTTACTGTATTTTTTCCTTTATGCAATTGGTTGGAGTGTGGTCCCTTAACTGAAAGGTTGTGGGTTCAATTCCTGGTCACAGCACATGCCTAGGTTACAGGTTCAGTTGGAGTGTGTATTGTTCCCCTATATGGGAGGCAACCGATCGATGCCTCTCTCGTGCATCAGTGTTTCTCTCTCCCCTTTCCTCTCTCTCTCTAAAAGTAATGAAAGAAAAAAATGTCCTCCAGTAAGGATAAAAATATACATATATTGGATTGGCCAAAAAGTTCATTTGGTTTTTCTGTATGATGGCTGTAGTAGGGCTTAGGTATCTTTAACTTCATTTGAAACAATTTTGTTAGACTGTATTGTGACAGCTGTTATATCAGCCTTATCTTAAAAAAACTTGTCAAAAGTGATGAATTTTTGTGTAGCCATTTTAATATTGAAGATGGAAGGAAATAAGCAACATTTTTGGCATATTATGCTTTATTATTTCAAGAAAGGTAAAAATGCTCTGGCTGGTGTGGTTCAGTGGATTGAGTGCTGGCCTGTGAATGGGGCGGGGGTGAGTGGGAGGTAGGGAGGGTTGTGTCCCCCTTTAGGTTCCCAGTCAGGGTACATGCCTGTGTAGCGGGCCAGATCCCTGGTTGGGGGGTGCGGGAGACAACTGGTCAATGTATCTCTCACATATGGATGTTTCTCTCCCTCTTTTTCCCTCTCTTCCCATCTTTCTAAAAATAAATAAATAAAATCTTTAAGAAAGAAATGCAACGTGGCTGGTGTATCTCAGTGGATTGAGTGCTAGCCTGCAAACCAAAGGGTCGCCGGTTTGGTTCCCAGTCCGGGCATGTGCCTCAGTTGCGGCTGGGTCCCCAGTAGGGGGCGCTTGAGAGGCAACGACATATTGATATTTCTCTCCCTCTCTTTCTCCTTCCCTTCCCCTTTCTCTACAAATAAATACAGAAAAAATTTTAAGAAGAAAAAAAGGTAAAAATTCAACTGAAATGCAAAAAAAGATTTGTGCACTGTATGGAGAACATGCTGTGGCTAATTGAATATGTCACAAGTGGTTTGCGAAGTTTCATGCTGGAGATTTCTCACTGGACAATGCTCCACAGTCAAGTAGACCAGTTTAAGTTGATAGGGATCAAATTGAGACATTAATTGAGGGCAATCAGTGTTATACCACGTGGGAGATAGCCAACATACTCAAAATATCCAAATCAATAAAGTTATTGGTGAAAATGAAAAATGTGTCTTTTATGGAAAAAGCCATATGGACTTTTTTGGCCAATCCAGTACATATGCTTAAAAAAAGTAGACCCAATTATTCTCTTTTCACAGAGTTTTGATATTATGGCATGATTATTAATTTCAAATGCATGACAAATCTCAAATATGTTTATATTTTATATAAAACTATTTTATTTTTTTTTTAAGATTTTATTTATTTATCTTTAGAGGGGAAGGGAAGGAGAGGAGAGAAAGGAGAGAAGGAGAGAAATATCAATGTGTGGTTGCCTCTCATGGGTCCCCTGCTGGGAACTGGCCTGCAACCCAGGCATGTGCCCTGACTGGGAATCGAACCGCAATTTTTTGGTTCGCAAGCCCGCGCTCAATCCACTGAGCTACACCAGCCAGGGCATAAAACTATTTTAGAAAAATCGGGTGAAAGGTACAAATTCTACTGTTATATTTCTATACTTATCAAAAATTTATATTTTCATAAGGTTATGATCCTAGTGTACATGAATTTAATAACATTTTTTTCTTACATTATATCAAAAGCCTTTCTCCATACTACTACATATACAACACTCATAGTAACTAGAGCATCTTGAGAGCAAGGCGTAGTTTCCTAAACTTCATACAACTGTATGTGAAGAAAGTAAGGCAGGCTAAGGTGTGACAAGTCAGAAACTCAGAGTGAGTGCTTTCAGTCTGCCTGGAACCATAATGTAGAAAATGTAGAAAGAGAAGTTAGAACTCAGGAATTCTTGACTTCCAGCTAAATGTCTAAATCAGCAAAAGAATATAAAGCATTATCAGTATAATACTAAATGTTGTATACACTTTCATTTCTTTCTTCTTTAATAGATGGAAAGTGGTGGAATACTATTCAATGGCAAAGATTTATTTGTCATGATATATTATTATTGGGGTTTCAGCTGTCAAAATTGGGTACACATACTCTCACCACAAAGGGATCTTTCTTTAAAAATTAGCAAGGCAATGCAAATCCTCTGCATATAGAAAAGGTCACAACCTGGTCATTGTTCTCTGGATTCAGTGACATTTGCTGTTGGAAATAGGCTTTTACCTTTTAATTATGCTATTGTGTTTACATTCATAGATTTCAGAACACAAACTCTTCCTTTTAAGTGTCTTTGTTTCTCTACTGTCCTGTTGTAAGAATTCAAGCCACATTAAAAAAATTATAAAATATACATGGAGGAAAAAATCCGTATATCCACTTTGAGTGCATGAATAAACAAAATGTGGTGTGTACATGCAATGGAATATTATTCAGCCTTAAAAAGGAAGTTCTGATACAACATGGATGAACCATGAAGACACTATCTGTGTGAAATAAGTAAGACACAAAAGAACAACTATTGTGTGACTCTACAATATGAGGTATCACAGAGACAGAAAAGAGAATAGAGGAAACCAGGGAACTGAGGGGAGGTGGGCAAGGGTGGGCAAAGGGTATTTAATGGGTACAAAGTTTCAGTTTCAATGATGAGAAGCTTCTGGAGATGGACAGTAGTGATGGTTGCACAACAGTATTAATGTACTTACTGCTACTGAACTGCACACCAAAAAAATGCACTCAAAATGGTTAAAATGGTAAATTTTATGTATTTTTCATAAATTAAAATCTTCTCAAAATAACATGAACTAAGAAAGTGTATTATACATACTTAGACAGTTTAAGAAATAATTATAAAGCAAATCTGTATAGGGGTGGGTAAAAGTAGATTAATAATAAATAATATAAAAGTAAACCTTTTCAATCATACAACTGTAACCCTGCTTTTGCTCACCCCTGTATAATCACCACCTAGATCAACAAATAAAATATTATCAGAGGGTACCCCAATGTCCCTCCCCGCCACAAACCTTTTTTTCCTTATTGAGTCACCACTATCCTGACTCTAACATTTGCTTTTAAAAATCAGGCTGTAATGTGATAATACAGGAAAAGTTAAATCAACACTACAAAATGTAACAGAGTATTTAAAATTCAATTATTTTCCATAAATGCAATTTTTCCCAAAATTCAATAACTTTTAAAGTGCTCTTTTCCTTCTTCTTTCGCTCTTGAAACTCTTCATATTCTAAAACCTATCTTGGTTCCACTGTTGACCTCACCTGCAGAGTTAAAAAAACACCACCACCACACACACACAACTAATTTTGTGTAGGTTTTAGATTTTCATTCCTCCCGCTCTTACTGCCTCCAACTACAAAGAAACAGTGATTTAAACCCTTTGTGCCCTTTTAGAAAATTACACAGATACCCCATTGTGGAACCTTATAATCCGTTCGTAGAAGAGATTAGCATATGAATACAAAGCAAAATTAATCCAGAATACAAAATGGTCTACTGATTGTGAAGCCCTTGTAATCTTAAAAATGTATTTATTTCCTCTTATTGTGTTGCCTCTTTAGTGGTCTCAGGGTTAAGGGAACTGAGCTTCCCCTTTGCTTACCCGGAAAAGAATTTAAAAAAATAATAAAGCTAACAGATTCTAAGAGATGCAAAACCAAGAGATGGCTCCTAGAGCCAGTGGAATCGCCCGTGGAATCTGCTACGTTCATTCGACACGAGCTTACTCGCCGGCGAGGAGTGTAGAAAGTGCCGTTCGCAGACTGCGCGATGCAGGACAGAAAGCGACAGAAGAGAGAGCCATAGTGCTGACGTTGAAGGCCTGGCCCTGTGAGGTTGCACAGGGTAAGTGGCGTTGGCCGGGAGGCTGTGGCGAAGGGGAAGGAAAGAGGATTTGGGCTAGGGGCGGGGCCTGTGGCGCAACGTGGCTCCTGATTGCTGGATCGCGGCTGCCAATCTCGCAAAATCACTCGGTTAACCAGTGCGCTGGCGAGACGCGCTCAGATATACTGAGTGAGCTCTAAGAAGCAGTCTCAGATCCTGACGGTGCAGCAGCCCGCAGCCTCAGCTAGGGAGTCCCAGCCGCTTTCAATGGAGGAGAAGCCCGGCCAGTCACAGCCTCAGCACCATCACAGCCACCACCATCCGCACCATCACCCCCAGCAGCAGCAGCAGCCGCACCACCACCACCATTATTATTTCTACAACCACAGCCACAACCACCATCATCACCATCATCACCAGCAGCCTCATCAATACCTGCAGCATGGAGCCGAGGGCAGCCCTAAGGCCCAGCCAAAGCCGCTGAAACATGAGCAGAAACACGCCCTCCAGCAGCACCAGGAAACGCCGAAGAAGAAAACAGGTCTGTGAGGGAGGACGAGTGGGGGAAGGGGAATGGGGGTGGGGGATAGGGGAGATGGGGGTGGGGCTGGATCTGGAAAGCGCGGACCCGGTCTGGGTGTGGGGGTGTGTGTGACTGTCTGTCCTGCGACTCTGGGGAAGCTCCCTTTCATTCTCCCAAAGCTTGGGCTGGGCCGCGGGGTTTGCAGCGCCTTCTCCTTCTGCTCAGCATGGGAGAGGCCCAACTAGGCCAGTGTGACCTTCCCGGCCCCCGCCCGGGCTGGAGGGAGACCCGGAGGCTTGGCCTTGCAAGTCGGGCATTATTATTCTTCTCCCGTTTACCTTCCTGCAGCCCTGGGAGGACCTTAATTTGGGGGCCCTGAGTTGGGGTGAACCTAGCCCCTACAAAATCCTTTGGGGTGTAACTCAGGAAGGCCTAGCGAATCCTGACTCTGGTGGTGTCGCGAGACCCTATTGCAGGCAACAAGGAGAGGGTAGGTGGGCAGAGTTGAGGAAGTGCCCTCCCTTATCCTCCACCCCAAGCCCACCTGTGGCCTTGGGGTTTCCCGTGGGGGGGGCGGTTGGGGACCCTCGTGTCTCCGGTCATTTCCACCCCTAGACACCCCTTTAGGGCACGGGACCCCGCCATCAGCCCCCGCGACTCCTCCCGCGGCCGGCGCCCCGGGCCCGCTCCCCCCCAGAGCCGGCGCGGCTGGAATGTTCTCTCCTCCTCGCGGGGCCGCTTCCTGTCCGCCATGTTGGAAGCCGATTCCTGTCACCGACTCCGGCCCACGGAGGAGCCGAGGGGGGAGGGTGTCGAGGGGCACCCGGTGCGGCAGAGCCGGTGGCTCGGGATACCCACCCGCGATTGCTCTGGCCTTTGCACTGTGGGGGCGCGGCGGCCCCCGGCTCGCGGCCGCCCCTCCCCCCGTCGCCGGCTGGGTTGTGTAACCCGGTGGCGGCCGCGCGGCCCCGGGCGGGTCCCTGGGGTGAGGGGTGGGGGAGGGAAACGGCCACGAGGGGAGCGGCCTGCGCCGGGCGCCGCGTTTCCGGCTCCCCGGTGCGGCGTGGGGAGCAGGCGGCCGGTGCAGAGAGCCGGCCTCGAAGCTGAGCCGAAGGAGAAGGAGGCCGCAGACGCCGGGCGGCGTCCGCCACGCTCCTCCGGGCTGGAGGGTTGGGGGGGGGGGGGATACATTTTGGGTAGAGGCGGTGCCTTTAGGCCGGGTGGGGTATCCAGCGGGAACCGGGCTCCCCGGTCACGAGTTTCTCTGCCACAGGAACCTCGTCGCCTGCCAGGTTCGCTCACGACTCCGCCTCTCAGGCTTTCACTTGGGCCCTTTCCTTCTAGCAGCTCCCTTTTACAAGAAAAGCTTGTTCTAGCTTATTTCAACGCTTCCCACCCCCGCTCCCCAATACCTCCGTGGCTTGGGTAGTGTTTTTGAAGAGTGAGAATTGAAAAAGATTGGTTCGGGGGAGAGGTCAAGTGTTTTGACCGTGTTTTCTTGTCCTTAAGGGTAAACCTGGGTGGCTCATCTGTGAGGTTGGTTCACTACCATCTTGCCTCGGATGAGGCTTTTTTTCCACGTTGAAAGGAGAGGTATTTTCCCACTGTCAAACCGATATTGATCTCAAAACCCCTATTTTTAACAAACATTAAATTGCGGGTAAAAGTTATTTTAGAAAATATTGGAGGAGAAATAAACTTAAAAGTTTATGACCACACAGACTTTTTAAAAATAAGGGTCCTTTATCCATTGAAAAGAAATGAAGAATGGTAAGAAATGAATGTTAAACACAGCATGTCAAGAGTGATACATGCAGTTACCTGAGAGCAGGATAAAAACTGCTTTTCTATTTCAGACTTAATGTGTCTTGAAGACTGAAATTGAAATCTCATTTTCCATTTTGGGGGGCGGTAGGGACTGGTGGTGTGCAGTAGAAATGAACATATAAATGTGTTTAATCTTAAAGGATTTGAAACAGTGTAAAAACTAAGAAAATGTACAACACTGTGTCTTTTTAACGTTACAGTCTTTTTCAACTTAAAGGTGAGGAAATATTACCTAATTATGATTGCTTGGAATATAAGGTAGTGTTACTGAACGGTATTTTAATCACTCAGACGTTACTATATTCCTGCAGGACTTCTCTCTACACATATAAGCGGCCTCAACCATTCAAAGTGGCATCCCAGGAGGGAATAAACAGGGGAAACTGGATGGACTTAGCAGTTTTGAGGGAACATAAACATTTTGGGATGAGCCATTTTTCGTGCGTGGCCTGGTCACAGAACTGTTGCTTCAACGTGCACAGTACTGACTTAGTAAGAAAAGTTACGAGGATTTTTAAATGTTATCTGCAATATGTTGAGGTGGGCTTTTATGACTCACAAACCTATAAAGAGGAACAGTTTGTCTTTATCCGGGAGAGGGCGCAAGAGAGAGCCAAATGTGCTCAGTAATTTCAGTTTCTAATCCAAAAGCTAGATTTATCAGGATTCAAGTTTTGCTGAGTCCATTTGAAGTAGGGTTAGATGCTTTAGCATGGCAGTCCTAAATAATAAAAACACTAGAAGGAAAGAGGGAGTCTCTCAGTACTTTAGTGTTTACATTTTTCTTAAACATCTAAATTTTAAAAAGAAAATGCCTTTCTGACTTTGTGTACACCAACAAGGTTACCATGGGAAAAACTTTATACAGTTAAATAAGAAAGGTTTTTGGTCATTTAAACTTGGAAGTGGAAGCATAGTGGCTTCTGAGCTGGTGTAAACTGGTTATTTCTAGTGTCAGAGCCACTAAATATAAGTACTCTTACAAAAAATTATTCTAGTTCGCTTAAAAGTTTTAGCTTTGGTTCAAGTTAGTTTGGACATTGGATTTTTAAAATTTTTTTTATGTTTTAAACTGCTTACCTTTGAGATCTGTAAAGTTATGACTAATGGGCCCAAGAGTACTACAAGCCTTTGTGGCCTGTTAGCATGGTAAATGCTATATGTAGGTTCTCTTTGGTCTAGAGTTGTACACAGGTCAACTTAAATCTGTTAAAAATGTTGAGAGCCTCTGTGTTGGGACTTTTTTCTTTTCTAAAGAAGAAAAAAAGAACATTTTAGAAAACACCCTAAGCAGTGATCTCTGCTGTTTCATAGTTAGAATTTTGCCACCAAGTTTTTTCAGCAGCCAAAAAAATGAAATGTAACTACAGAGGTTAAGAACTTATACATAATATATTGTCATGGTACAAGTTTTGTGCCTCTCTTAGGAAATAATTGTGCCTTTAAGTGTGTTTTCTTGGGTTATTTTCTGAAAGTTAATACAGAAGAAAATGCCTTTATTTGCTCCTTTTAGTGTTCCCACCTTTTCCTTTGATGTAGAATGAGTAACTTAAAATAAGTTGTGAATTTTCCCAGACTGTTCCACATCAAGCTCTTTTAAAACAATGGTTCCCACACTTTTTTTTTTATCTTAGAAATCCTTATACTCTTAAAATATGCAAAGAGCTTTTAATGTGTGTTATATCTATTGATATATTTGAAATCAAAACAAAATTTCAAAACAAAAATATACAAGCTCTGTGCCTTTTAACCTTCACAGACTAAAGGCCCAAGAGAATGAATGAAAGTGACAAAAGGCAAATTACTTGGTATTCCTGTCAGAGGCCCACCCCCTGCCCTCTGAAATGCTGCCTCAAATGAGTGTGTGTGTGTGTGTGTGTGTGTGTGTGTGTATCATTCTGTTGTGTATCTGTTTCTAATGACTTGCCCTCAAGATGATTTGGGAACATTTCATAGAAAGGTAGATAACTAATATCACTGTTACTAGTTAGAAAATGGGAAGTGTTGTTGACTCAGTTGAATCATCTATAGTAATAAATTGTTTATGGCAGTTGAATGTCTTAAGTTAAATTTGAATACCATGATACTTTTGAAAATTAGTTACCTTTCATTGTAGTTTTATTTGTAAATATTTCCTACTGTGTCATTTAGATAGGCAGTATGACATAGTGGTAAGAAACCATGTTCCAGACAGACTGTAGTTCAGATTTCCAGTTCTTCTGTGACTTGGGCAAGTTACTTAATTTCTCTGAGAGTCTGTTTTCTTTACCCAAGTATAAAATAAAGAAAGTATATCTTATAAGACTTAGAAACATTGGTATGTGTTTTTATTTTAGACTAAAAGTATGATCTAATGTCTGGGAAATGTCAAAATGAATTTAACTGCTTTGGAAAAAGTTCACAGATGTTATATTTTTATTTGACAGAATGCAATAGAAACTGTTTATGGTACTGCCAGTCATTTATCATTTCATAGAAATGGAGTCTTTAATTTCCCTATAATACTTAAAATTATTGTATCAGTATAACGATTTTGCCCAGAGGGTAGCTCTGCTCTTAATTGTAAAGGAAATTTTATAACGGTCTTGTGAGAGATGGGGAATTTGATTCTGTTAGATGAACAGTATTGTGGCATATTGCTTAAGAAGTCATGTTCTTTCTGAACTCAGACTTTGGTTTGAATCCCTGCTTAGTCCTGTCTCTTGCTCAGTCAATTTCCTGATCTATAAAATAGGGTTGACAAGTGTCTTTTCAAAGAACTGTGAGGTAATAACATATAAAGCTAAAGCTCACAGTGTAGTGTCCAGCACACATTAAAATAAACATTCCTTAAATGTTAAGTACTACTGTAATGTGCATATTGTAATTTTTTAAAACCTTTTTTTTTTCCCTCCCCAGGCTATGGTGAACTAAATGGTAATGCTGGAGAAAAGGAGATACCTTTAAAGAACTTGGGTTCTGATGAAGCTACCAACCCTATTTCCAGGGTTCTCAATGGCAACCAACAAGTTTTAGACACTAATTTGAAGCAGACTGTAAAGTCCAGCACCTTTGGAAAAGCAGGAATTAAAACCAGGAATTTTATTCAGAAAAACAGTATGGACAAAAAGAATGGAAAGTCTTATGAAAATAAATCTGGAGAGAACCAGCCTGTAGATAAGAGTGATGCTGTAGCAATTCCAAATGGTGTTGTAACAAATAATTCTAGCTATATTACTAATGGTTACATGGGCAAAGGAGCAGATAATGATGGTAGTGGATCTGAGAGCGGATATACCACTCCTAAAAAAAGGAAAGCTAGGCGCAATAGTGCCAAGGGTTGTGAAAACCTTAATTTAGTGCAGGACAAAATAATGCAACAGGAGACCAGTGTCCCAACCTTAAAACAGGGACTTGAAACTTTCAAGCCTGACTACAGTGAACAAAAGGGAAATCGAGTAGATGGTTCGAAGCCCATTTGGAAGTATGAAACTGGGCCTGGAGGAACAAGTCGAGGAAAACTTGCTGTGGGTGATATACTGCGGAAAAGCTCTGATATTAAACCTGGCATGAGCAGCAAAAAGTTTGATGATCGGCCCAAAGGAAAGCATGCTTCTGCTGTTGCCTCCAAAGAGGACTCGTGGACTCTATTTAAGCCACCCCCAGTTTTTCCAGTGGACAATAGCAGTGCTAAAATAGTTCCTAAAATAAGTTATGCAAGCAAAGTTAAGGAAAACCTCAACAAAACTGTACAGAACTCTTCTGTGTCACCATCTTCATCTTCATCCTCTTCGTCGTCATCTACTGGGGAAACTCAGACCCAATCTTCAAGTCGGTTATCCCAGGTCCCTATGTCAGCGCTGAAATCTGTTACTTCGGCCACCTTTTCTAATGGGCCTGTTTTAGCAGGGACTGATGCAAGCGTGTATTCTCCAGGGGGTCAGCCACTGCTAACTACTGCTGCTAATACTCTGACACCCATCTCTTCTGGGACTGATTCAGTTCTCCAGGACAAGAGTCTGGCTTCAGCAGCTGTTGAACAAATTAAGTCTAGCCTTTTTATCTACCCTTCAAATATGCAAACTGTGCTGTTGAGCACAGCACAAGTGGATCTACCCTCTCAGACAGATCAGCAAAACCTGGGGGATATCTTCCAAAATCAGTGGGGTTTATCATTTATAAATGAGCCCAGTGCTGGCCCTGAGACTGTTATTGGGAAGTCATCAGATCATAAAGTAATGGAGGTGACATTTCAAGGGGAATATCCTGCCACTTTGGTTTCACAGGGTGCTGAAATAATCCCCTCAGGAACTGAGCATCCTGTGTTTCCCAAAGCTTATGAGCTGGAAAAACGGACTAGTCCTCAAGTTCTGGGTAGCATTCTAAAATCTGGGACTACTAGTGAGAGTGGAGCCTTATCCTTGGAACCCAGTCATATAGGTGACCTGCAAAAAGCAGACACCAGTAGTCAAGGTGCTTTAGTATTTCTCTCAAAGGACTACGAGATAGAAAATCAAAATCCTCTGGCGTCTCCTACGAACACTTTGTTGGCCTCCGCCAAAGAACAGAGATACCAGAGAGGCCTAGAAAGGAATGATAGCTGGGGTTCTTTTGACCTGAGGGCTGCTATTGTATATCACACTAAAGGTAACTCATTTGTTTTCCTATACAAAGATTCTTATTGGTCAATTTAATATACTTTAGAACTTAGTTGAGAATAATAATGTGGATAAGCAACTGATAAACTAATTCAGGGTCTTCAGAAATAGTATGGTTAAAGTTTAGAAGGAATGTTCACTTTTCCAACTTAGATGTTATCCTTGTTTTTTATATCATATGTATGTTTGTTAGTGAGCTCACTTGATAGTTCTAATTTGCTTAATGAGTAGGAATAATGAGTGCTGAATGGCATCTAGAAAATAACTTAGACAAAAGATAATGGTAATCACAATTAAACATTGTAGGGACCAGGCTCCTGGGACACTGTACTTTTCATAGCCCCAAAGCCCATGTTTTAAAGGAACCAGATATCTTTCAAGTTCCCTGCTAATATCTTTCTTAGAATATGGTTATTTGTGTCTTACAGGAAATTTTGCAGTGTAGCACAAGTGGGTTTACTTAAATCCACAAGGCTAATAATGAGGTTTGATGAAGTTTACAACCTCTGCTTTTAAGGACAGTGGTTTTCAGTCTTCTATCTTCATCCCTAACCTGCCCCACTCCAGCAAATGCATACCCCCTGCATGTATACACACACCTAATATATGCTGCACACTCCCATTAAAAATTATTTTTTAAAAGTTGATCTTTTTCCAGTTATTGTTGGCATACAGTGTAGGTTTTGTGCACATTTCCATTTTTAACTGTGACTCATTTAGGCAGTCACTTGCCAACTGCAGGGCAGGGGCAGCATATCATATAGTGGGGATGTGGTAATTACAATATTCTCCCTGGAAGAATCACTGCCTCAGAGATGAATAACAAAGCTATTTATGTGACTTTTAAGCAGATCACCTAGTCTGCATATCTTATCTGCCAACTGGAAGACATTTAGTGAAATAAACATGTTCATTTTCCTGTTTTTTTTTTTTTTCTTTTTGAAAAATGGAGGTAGAATTGCCTTATAGGAATTGAGAAGTAGAAATCTTGGCAGGTAAAATTATCTGTCTTCACTTTTCTTCAGCACTGCTCTTTGGAAGTAAATACAAGTTAACCAGAATCTGTATGTTTTTAGGAAAGTTGGGGCAAAGAGAAGTGCTTAGTTTCTTAAGACATGTGGTTAATTATAAGTTAAATTCTGCCAGGGAGTCTGGTGTTTTTGGTGTTATTTTCTGTGCAATCTGCCTTTTGGAGACTATTACTTGGAAAATCTACCAGAGAATTTTGTACTGGTGGTCTTGTGAGCCTGAGGGCATCTGGTTGTGTAATCTCCCACAACTTGCAAAAAATTCTGGGGTAAGTTGTTCCTAATGGTTGGTGGTATTGTATGATTTTTATTATAGAGAACTGTAGGCCTTTTAAAAGTGGGAGGATTAACTCCTGTTTATTTCTAGGTATTCTAACTAAATATGAGATTAGTGGTATTTATATAAACAAAATGCCCTTACATGGATGCAGTTATGTTTAGTTGGCTGGTGTTGCTGAAAGATTTGCTTTACCTAAAGTATGTCATTTTGAGTTTTATAGTTGGACATCATTGAGATTAAATTTGTATAGATTGTTTTTTCCCCCTACAATGATATGCAATATTCTGCTCAATTAGGTCCCAAAGTGGCAGATTCTTTGAATTCTTGCCAAATGTAGATTTGTCTGTTCATTAGGTCACTGATTTCCCTTTTTCTTTTAATTTGATTTGAATCACAAGTTTTTGAAGATCTGACGATCTTTTTCATAAGTGCAGGCTTGCTTTTTTCTTTTTTTAAGTTTTCTTAAACACTAAAAGAGGTAATAATCATTTGGACTTACTGGAATATCCTTTAAAAAAGCACCTGTGTTTTACTTTGTCCTTTAATGTGTAGTCTTCAAGTGTTCAAAAGTAATCTTTTACTAAGTGTGTTGAAGTTAAAATTGGAAGTTCTAGGTATACCTCCTAATTTCTAAAATAAGCCCTTCAACAACTTTATTTGGAAGTAGTAGGTAGGAGGGTATGTTATGTCGGTTTAGTAGGAATGGTGCATGTTTTAGAGTAAACCTTAATTACTTGCAGAATTAGAAGTACTTCAGATTTTTAAAAATTTATTTATTTTTGCATTTTTAAAAATCTTCACCCAAGGATATGTTTTTTTACTGATTTTAGAGGGAGAAAAAGACATTGATAGGCTAAATTTTAGAGAAAGAAAAATGCTTTCCTGCTATTTAGGGGACAGAGCACAAAGGCATATATAAAGAAAAGTTTATTATTTAATCACATAGGTGAAGGGAAGCCACTGAAGAAATCGAAGTTTATTGTACTAAATATTAGTAATGATTCCAAGGCAACTGAGGAGAATGGATTAAATAACAGTACAAAGAACCCAGTAAATGTTACTGAAAAAGTAAAGAAATAGGATAGTTGTATTAGAGATGGAAAAGAAAAAAATGGAAGCGTTAAGGAGTTTTAGTAGCATGAAAAGGGGATTGAAAGAATATTGACATTTGAGGAAAAGAAAATGATACAAGAAAGGTATCATTTCTTATATCATCTGTGCCCTGACTAGGGATTGAACCTGCAGCCTTTTGGTGTTGAGGGACAACACTCCCATCAAACAAGCCACTGGCCAGGGCAGTACTTCAGATTTTTAAAAATCTGAATGCTCAGTGCAATTGAGGATATGAAATGAGATGCATGAAGGCACAAAAAAGGGATTGATGGGTATTCTGGTTTGGGGGATTTTTTTTTAAGTTTTTTTATATATATTACACTAACTTTTCTTAAAAAATAAGACTTAATCTTTGTTATATGGGGGCATATAGTACCATTACATAGCAGTGTGTACCAATATTTAAAGTGAGAGGCAGGTCCTCTTTTCCTGTTTATCTGAAGTGATGCTCAAGAGGCAAAACTTTAATAAAATGTTACCTTTTAAATTGATTATGAAAAAGTTTAAGTTTGTACAGAAATGGAGCCAATAATATGATGAACTACAATGTACCCAGCATCTAGCTTGGACATTGTCATTCATGTTTCACCTATTGATCTTCACACCTTTTTTTTTTTTTTTTTTTTTAAGTAGATTTCAGGCATAACATTTTACTAGTGATATTTTGAGTTACATAGTTTTTTGATGTACATACCTAGGACATAGTGACTGTTGCCTCTTTCAAAATAGTTACTCAGAATTCTTAGTAGAATTCTTTGATTTGTTGTCAGAGACTTATAACATTGAATCCTAACTTTGTAAGGTGATCTTTTATTTTGAAATGGTCTGAGTCATTTGAAGCCAAGTCTTTTGAATATAGTACATTGGTGTGAGTCGTATGATTGGTCAGTGTTAATTTAAACTGGGTTGATTTATCTTGCCTAGCTAATATTGCACTGAAGGATATCAAGCATTTAAAATGCTGATATTCTGGAATATTTATTAAAAATTAATTGATATATATTTTACCCAGCACATAGAGATTCAGGGGAGATGAATAGAATAAGGTTTAATCCTTTATGGTTGGGGTGAACCTACCATAGACAAAGTACTTTGCTTAGTTATGGAACACCTTGATAGGGTTTTTCTCTTTAAAGAACTTAATCAAATAGAGGAGGAAACAATAACAAGTTTATGAGGTAAGATTTTAAATGTCAGAAGAGGATACAAATAACTAGGAGATTTCAATGAAGAGAGAATGTAATGGAGTAAAAGAAAGTAAACGTACAGTATGTTTTCATGGAGTCAGCAGCCTTTAAACTGGGTTTTGATAGATAGGGAACATTTTTGACATGGAAATACAGGGAAGAGGGAGATAATACGGAAGTTGGAGAATCTTGAGTAAATGTAAATATTGAAAGGGATCCACTTCGGATATGCAGAGAAGGTTATAAAAGAGAAGGAAGGCAAGTTGCTGCCAGATCCTGGAGGTTTCTCATTTCAGTCTGGAGGCTGGGGGAAGTCACTGAATCAGGGAGATAGGCTGGGGCAATGGAAGTAATTTAAATGACAGAAGATGGATTTTAATGCTGCTCTTCCCAGTTCCTGTGTACTTAGGCAAATCACTTGTCATTTTTAAGCTTGGGTTTCCTGATTTTATAAAATAAATATATCAGGTTTTTAAAAATCCTATCAGATTATATTCAAGTGATTTAAAAATTGAGTTGGTATTAAGCAGTTGACTTATAGATCTGTGTTCAAATAGATGAATGTGACACCAATTTTGTAGGGTAGGTAGGAAGCCTGTTTTCTGGTGACTAGAAATAGGTCAGTTGGACTCTTGGGACAGACCAGGCAGAGAAATAATAGAGTTTTCTCTTTGTATTTGCAGTCATGTGAACATATTATTTATCACCAAATAAGTATTTACTTTAATAAAGTTTTTAGGTTGGCCTTGACTGGTGTAGCTTAGTGGATTGAGTGCTGCCCTGTGAACTGAAAGGTCTCCTGTTCAGTCACCTGTTTGATTACTGGTCAGGGCACATGTCTAAGTTTCGGGCCAGGTCCCCAGGTGGGGGCCTGCAAGAGGCAAACATCGGTTTCTCTCCCTCTCTTTCACCCTCCTCCTTCCCTTTCCTTCTCTCTAAAAAGAAAAATAAGTAGTCTTTAAAAAAATAGTTTGGGTTGGATAAGGCTGTGAAGGAACTGGTAAATATTTTTACACTTGCAGGAGTTGGTGAACAGGATATGAAGAGACAAGCTATGGTTAATTGATCCATAAAACTGATGGGGACTATGCATACAGTGTAGACATTTGTTCACAGGAGGATCTGGATGTTAAATTTTCTCCTTTTAACACAATGCTTAATGAGTATTTTCACCTTTACTTCATTTTATAAAAATTGCTCCATGATTTCCTCCAGCTGTCTAATCTTATTAGAAAATACCTTTAATATTTCTAAATATTAAAGATTGCTTAATATTAGAGATTATTAATAATTCAGTAATATATTTTTCTAATCTTATTACTTTGGTTTCAGCCCTGGTTAAATTTCTTAGATTTGGGGGACAGTTTTTTTTTTCTTCTCTATGAGACACCTTTGTATATAACAAATAATTTTTATGATGGTATAAGATCCGTTTTTCACCCATAATGAATTGCCATTTTAGCATCCATACTGGGTGTTTGATTTCTCATTAAGTCTGCTTTATGAGTGCAATAATGAATTTACTTTGGTGTTAGTCTGAAAGGTAGCTTGTAAGGAATTTGTAGAAGCTAAAGTTTAACCCCCAGATTTCATTAGCTTAAGTTCGGAGAGTGAGGGAAGTAACCAACCACTCACGCTATAAAAACAAATTGTCTATCACTATCATTGTAATTGCAGTTTCATTTCAAGTAACTTGAATTTGATATTTTGCCTTTAAAAATAAACCAGATTAGAATATGCATAACAGTAGAAATTAGCAGTCGATCAATCAATAAACCCTTGAGTTATAAGTGTATTTAGAGGTGGTTCAGACAATTCTGTTTGGTTTGCTGTAGCTCCAAGTTGGAAATAATAGGATTGAAACTGATACACTGAAGAGTTTAAGCATCTACTGAAAAGATGGTGACTTCTAACTCTATTAATCAAATTTGCTTGAAAACACACTGCATTTCTTTATGGGTATAGTCAAAATGGAAAAGAGGTGGGGAGACATTTCTGACAGACTTTGTAAAGAATAGGCAGGAACAGTAGACTGCTTCAGAAAGAAGTCAGAATAGCAAAACATGATGTTGGGATAGCCAGTAATCATCAAAAAATGGGCAAAACTGAATTGGGGGGGAGCAGAATTTAAATTTATGTCTCTGTCCTGATGAGTTTTATAGAATGTGATGTAAAAATGGCATAATGAAAGGTTGGAAGGCATGATTCATGGTAAATTGATCCGGGACTCTGGATTGTGGGAGTCAGCTTGTTTGGCCTTGTATTTGATGTATTTTCCTTTTTAGTGGTGGGGGAAGCCATTATGGGCTTTTTAAAGTGTTTAAATTTTTTTTAATGTTGTATTTCATTTTAAAGCCTCTGCTTGGCTTTAATCCTCTTAGCTTCACAGCCTTTCTGTGAAGGCCTGGACCTATTTGGTTGTATCATATGAAATTGCTGGTTTTGTAGGTCAGAAAAGGTTGAATATCAGCAGTTTCAAATGGGTCTACCTAATACCACTTTGATATTCCTGACTCATTTGTGAGTAGTATTTCATTCAAATATTTTGTGTGCAAAGTACTGTGCAAAGCAATGGTGATACATAGATGGAAAGAAATGATTCATGTCATTAAAGGCCTCTAATAGGGAAGCACATGGAAACAAATATTACTAGTATGATAGCTTTGTAGAAAAAAATACAAAATGCACTTGGAACATGGAGAAACCCCTAAGGTGAGTCGCGGGGTGGAGATCTCCTAGGGAGGGATTCAAAAAACAAGTGGAAGTTGGCTTATTGTACGAGGAGAATCAGAATATTTCAGGTAGAGGAAATGGAATAGTGTTTGAAGATTGCTGGTTATTCCATTTGTTTCAAGGAAGGTGAATGGTGCAAGGTTAAAAATCTTTAACTTAGTCATCTGGTTTATTGATGTACCAGCCACTGTGTCAAATGCTAGAAATAAATTTTATACAAGACACATGGATCCAATCTTCCTGGTGGCCACTGAAATGCTTTGGACATTGTGCTCAGTTTCAGATTTTTATTTTTAAAGGAAGGGAATGATAGCCTTGGTATAGAAGACAGAAAGTGAGGCTCAATAATGGCAAAAGAGGCCAGTTAAAAGACAACTTCAGAAATGTTCATAAGATACCAGTCCTTGAACCAGGCAGTGGCATTGGGCTAGAGAAAAAGGAATAGGTGACTAAAAAGTTACAAGTGTCTTAACTTTCCTTAACAATTTCAATTGTTTTTAATACTCCCTCCCTCCAGTTTGCATTTCCTTAATTCTACACACTTTTTATATCTTCAGTATAACCTTTCTTGTATCATTTTCTTTTCCTCAAATGTCAATATTCTTTCAATCCCCTTTTCATGCTACTAAAACTCCTTAACGCTTCCATTTTTTTCTTTTCCATCTCTAATACAACTATCCTATTTCTTTACTTTTTCAGTAACATTTACTGGGTTCTTTGTACTGTTATTTAATCCATTCTCCTCAGTTGCCTTGGAATCATTACTAATATTTAGTACAATAAACTTCGATTTCTTCAGTGGCTTCCCTTCACCTATGTGATTAAATAATAAACTTTTCTTTATATATGCCTTTGTGCTCTGTCCCCTAAATAGCAGGAAAGCATTTTTCTTTCTCTAAAATCTTTCTTGGTGACAGTCAGCTCTGTTACCTCAATAGTGTTCTTTGTCTTAAGCCTTTTTCTCACTTTGTCTAAATCTTTTTCTCTTAGCAATAAGCTTCAGCCTTAATAAATTATTTGTGACCACTAAAGCATGGGTCCGCAAACTTTATGTATAAAGGATCAGATAGTAAATATTTTGGGCTTGTGAGCCATAGGGTTGCTGTTGCAATTATGGGATTCTTGATTCTGCTTTGTGCACAAAAGTGGCCATAGGTAATATATACAATGGGTGTGATTGTTCCAATAAAACTTTTTTTTTTGAACAGGTGGTGGTTAGAACCCACTTTGCTGACCCCTGCTTAAGCACACTTTTAATACCACCAAGCTTTATTCATGCTATTGCATCTACCTAGAAAAGCTGCCTACTCTGCTAAGCTCACAAAGGCACACAGCCTTTCTGGTTTTGGGTCTGTATCCTTAGTCCCTAAATAATACTTCTTAATTCACTTGGAATTAAGAATCTGCAGGTAATTAGACATTTACTACAGGAAGCATTGTGATGGGGAGCTACAGTATGTGGAAAGTAGTCTCTTTTGAAAATCTAATGGTAGATTTTCTTTATTTGAGAAAGGTATAACTAAATATTTAAAAAAATTGATATAGTAAAGTTTCAAATTTGGATGGTGGTCTAAATTACAGATTTTTATAAAGGGGGGAATGTGGCTGGGAGAGGGTGTGCAGGATGGAGGGGAATGAAGGGGGGAAATGGGACAACTGTAAAAGCATAATCAATAAAATATATTTTAAAATTATAGATTTTTAATAAAATTGCCTACCTTAGTGTATTTGAAGAATAGAACCCTTTATTTAGGTTAGCAGGTTTGGCCCTGTAGCCATTTCTTAGTAACTATTTGCATAATTGGGTGATGTGATCAGTCTTTAAAAACAACTGGGAGGTTAAAGACTGTGTGAGTGTGTATACGGAAAAGGGTGGTACTTAAAGTAAAAAAAATTATGTTATGATTTTGTATAGTTGATTGTGCTTTCTGTAGCCTTCTTTATACTATTCATCTGTTTAGCTTCTTGTGATAGTGAAATAAAATTACACAAAGTAACTCATTTCATATTTAGAATCTGAATCAAGATTTTTGTAAGCCTCTAAAAGAGGGCAAAATAGAATTTACTACTTTCTATGTTCTGTAGCCTAGCTTGTTGGTCTTAATAGCATTGTTTAAGCATGACGTATAATTATGCAAATGATATTTATTTCCCTTTCTTTTTTTATCTTTGGTAGAGTTTCATGGAAACTTTAAAATTCTAATCAAGGTAACCCAGTTGCTACTAGTTATAGAAGTAATTAATATTAAAAGCAGAAAGGGAACTTACTGATTTATTTCTTGGGTAAAAGGATTCAGTGCTGGCCCATGGTTAATTTTTTTAGCTAGGTCATACTTTCCATTTCCCCCCTCAAAAGTCATGATCAGATTTACTACTCCAGAGCCCATAGTTGAGGATAAAAAACTTTCTTACCAGAAATCATTTAAAATCACTCTATAATATTAGAGTAAAACCTAAAGCTTAATGTTCTAGTTAAGCTATGGAAATGTCTTTAATCCATTAAAGAAATTGAGTGTTTGCAGAATGGTTGACTATTGAATAACATGGGTTTGACCTGCACAGGTCCACTTAAACATGATTTCTTGCAATAAATAACTGCACTGTTTTCCATTCACAGTAGAAAGTCCACAGATGCAGAGGGCTGACTGCATAGATGCATAGATCTATGCCATAGATCTATCCCATAGGGGACTTGAGCATCCATGGATTTTCGTATCTGGCGGGGTCCTGGAACTAATCACCTGTGGCTACTGAGGGACAACTTAAGTTTTTGGGGAGTCAAATGTTTTATTTAGATTGGGGTTGGTGCCCCTAATCCCCATGTTCCAAGGGTCAATAGTAGTTACTTTTATTTTCATTCTAAAATTGGTATGTTTGCTTTGCTTTAAATTTGTGCAGTTGCTCCTGTGACTCTTGAATGGAGTCTATTCCCACCCCTATTACCCCCAAAAGAGGCAGGGGAAGGTTGAGGTTTGTGGTGGTGGGGTAATATGAAAAGTTTGTTATTTTTTCCCCCCTCAACATGACTAAATATAGATTTATCTTTGCATTAAGCAAACTTAAAATAATTAGCATCACAGACCTTAGGAATTGTTCTAAAATGTGAAATTTTTGTATTTTTCATGAAAAGAAAAAATGTTGATTATATTGTGTTTATTTTTTTTTTTTTTGTAGTCAGGCCAACCAAGAAAAGGTGTTTCTTTGGATTTCTTAAAATAAGCTACTCTGAAGCACAGAAATTTGTAGGATAACAGATTTAATGGCTATTTCAGCTATTTCTGATTGTCTGAAACTAATGGAATTAGAAATTATTTTGGAGTGATGAATATAAGCACAATGACTAGAATTCCCTTTATGATGTATCTTCCCTTTTTCCAGTTTAGATTGGTTACAATTCTCTCCCCTTCTTAGGCCTCCTAGGAGAGGGGTGTTTTCTTGCCAATCTGTTGGATGGGCATCTGCCCAGCAGTTCCTAGTTTTTGTTTAATGAGAGAATTGCTGTGATACCTTTAATGGGATTTTATCTGGACAATTACTTTGATCATTTGGATAATTAACCTATTTCTCCAAATAGTCAATTATGACAAATTTTCAAAAATAGCAGTTTTTTAGAAGTGAGTTTGATAGTGTGGGGGACTGTTGAGCAGGGAGAGTGTGCTTTTTTTTTTTTTTTTTTTTTTTTTTTGCCCCATTCTGTGACCCCATTCGTACTTATAAAACAAAAAATAATTTTAGATCTATACACCTATTTTAACCATGGAGAAAGGATTATGTTGTATCTCAACAGTAACCCATGTCCAGATATATCCTATCTTAGTGAACTCCAGTTTTATTTTTGTTTAACAATAATTGGTTGCTGATAAATATAGGAAGCAATTGCACAGAATCCAGTTATACAGCGTAAAATCACCACTTTGTTTTTTTTTTTAATGGTAGTTATATGAGCACATGGAGAGTACTTATTCCCAGTGTTAGTTATGGTTCATTTCTGTTTCTAAGTAGTTTTTGTTTACATTAATATCTCCTAGTAGAGTGTTTCCTTTCAAGGTCCTATTCTTAGGTTCTTGTGGTATAATAGTCATTTACTGTTTTACTCATCAAGACTTCAAATATATCCCCTCTGTGAAGATTTCTAGTATGTTTCCATGTGGAGCTTTTGCCTTCTTTCTGTATGTCACTACAGTTTGGTCATTTAGCTATTTCCCTTATTGTAAAATACCAAAGTGAGCACATTGTAGATTATCACATTTGAATGGATTGGAGCAAATAAGGATAGTGTGTTATTAATAAATGGGTGTGGGTAGGCATTTCGGCCATATGGGTTAGAGTAGGTGCGGTCTAAAGAACAGAACAATTTGCCTATGGCAAAGGTAAAGTTTTCATAAGGCATGTTAAGCATCAAGCTTAATTAGTCAAATTTGATGAACGCTTCATTCAGAAGACTTGGGGTACTTGTTGAGGGGTGATGGGTTGCCAGAAAATACTTGTTTTTTTTAAATAACTATGACCTATTACAAGAAGGATCATTTTATCTAAAGCATGATTCTGTATAACTTTATATAACTTTGCTGTTTATGTAGACAAATAGTTCTTTTGGCAGTTGGATTTCAGATAAGAATTGCCTTTCTGTGATGAACACTTAAGGCAATCTGAAAGACATGCTTCAGAATTATAGAAAAATATGAATTGTTTTGTCTGACCTTTATAGAGCTGTGCTATTTCAACCCTACCTCCAGTCCAGCAATGATCAGTCTAGTTATTTTAGACTTAAAGTGAAAAGCATAGTTTTTTGAACTGAACTGTACAAAACTTAGTTTATAAAATAACCCTTTTTTTTCCCTTTGCAGAAATGGAATCTGTTTGGAATTTGCAGAAGCAAGGTAAGAATGTTTAGCTTACCAGAAATGTTAGTATTAATCACTAGTTACAATATTCCTAAATAATAGGAATTCAGAGTAACACTGGTGTCTTTGCCCAGACACATTCTGACCGTTTTATACCTTGAGCCTAGCAGATCTACAAGTTTAGGTGATGATTAGGACTTAGCTAGTAGTTATGCCAAACAAACTTAACTTGAACTTTTTTGCACTAGGTGTTACTTGAATGATTTCTTTCTATAGACAGTCCATACTGGTTAAAATAAAATTTGACTTCATTTTTCTGAAAAGAACAAAAAACCCAAATCCATTTATTTTAGTATTGGATTATTGACAGTTTAGGACTTTTTCTTTGTCTGCTTCTTTTCAAATGTATTGTACTACTTTTATAATCAGGAACAACACATAAAGAAAACCTTTGTTAATTGAATTCAACTGTAATCTGTAGGAGTTGAGGCACTCATTGGTTAGAGGACCCTATTGCTGGGAATCCATTGGGATGCTGAAATATTAGTTTGAGAAAAAATGGATCACACATGTGTTAATACAAGAGGAACTGGTCTTTAAATTATATTTTCATTAAAATGAGGGACAGTTTAAATGATGGTGCTTATTTTGGATTTGTTATTGGAACATTGACATTTGAGGATTCCAAGCCTTATTGTTATTTATGGGGTTTTTTTTTAACCTTCCTTCCAGATCCCAAAAGGATAATCACTTACAATGAAGCCATGGATAGTCCAGATCAATGAAGGACCAGACTGCCTCTTTATAATCTTTCTGCAGCATTAGAGCCACCGTTCATGGGGGACACAAGGCTTTTATGCTCCTAGATCTTCAGCGCAGCAGAGGAACCATAAGTAGAATCACAGGATAATATATACAAATATATATATATACATATATATATATATAGTTATTTAAAAAAAGGCAACTGAAAGTAATTAGACTTCTTAAGGAATCAAATTTATTTCAAGAGACTATACATGGTTATTTAATCTCCGGTACTGAATAGTTTTTTTTTTTCTTTTTTCTTATGTTAGTTTTTGTTTTTAAGTGTGAATGCAAGTGATTAATGAATACAGACTTGTTAACAAGCGTGGTTCTAAAGTTCCTGCTGTCATCAACTTGGGCAACAAATGACCCACTGGAAAGGCCAATATACTTAAGAGATCTCTGTATCTTGTTCTGTGACTAAAGTGATACACTAATCACAGGGAACCCAGAATGATTCAACATTTTCCCCCACTCTTCCCTTAATCTTTTGGTTTTACTTTGAGCCCTGCGAGAATGCTGGATACATGCCTTGAAGTTTGCAGGGATGTATTTTTTTTAGCAAATATGATTTGCATGTCTTGCCACAAGTTAAGCAACCTCTGTGGGGTGTTGGGGAAATATTTTCTTCCCTTTCATTTTTTTGTGGGGTGGGGCTAGGGGAGGGCATTGAAGTTCTACAGTTCTGGAATAGTTGGTGGTACATAGTTCACTTGGCTTCGGTTACATATTGGACTTTAACAAGTGAAGAATCCATGAGTGTCATTTAAAGAAAAGTTGCAGAACGAACAATTGGCTTTAGATATTTAATATGGAAAAATACTCCTGTGCCCATCTTTTAATGTAATTGTATAAGTGGGAGCAAAAATATATTCTGCTTTTCAACTGTAGGTGCTCCAGACTTGCTCTCTGTCACTAACACTAAACGTGCTGTTTTCCTTGTTTTTCATCAAACATCTAAAGAGAAACTTCTGTACCTTTTTGTAAATTCTCTTTTAATTTCAGAAATATCTAAAAAGGGAAGAAAAAATTCCATGAAAACTATAAAACTTTTTGTTTTTAGCCAGTGAGAAGGTAATAAACCTTGCCAATAGAAAATGTGTTTTCATGCAAACTATACTTCTGAGCTTATTAGCTTCTAATTATATCTTAATAAATATATTTTATTACTAGAGCAAAATGGGTTTTTAAGGAAAATAATGTGAAATTCTGGAAATTTTCTTTTGGGCAGAGAAGAGCATTAGCCCTGTCTTATCACATTGCCATCCTGTTGCACTGCAGCTTGTATATAGCATGCTAAAATAAGTTTTTTGTGTGTGTGTGCAGAAACTAAGGGTCCAATTTAAGATTGGGTGATGTTAGTGGCATAAAAACAAGTTCTCTGGCCTGACTTAGCATCACATTACACACACAGAAATTAGTATATCCATGTATGTCAAATACAGGTTAAAACAGCAGGGCATTTCTATAGAGAGGTATAGTCTAATAAAAGTAGACTGGATTCCCTTTGCTTAAGAAATGACCAGTTTTTAGCAACTATAATATGGATGAGTTTCCTTGTTTTGTTGATTATTTGAGACTTTTAACAAGTAGTTTCTGAAAGAAGCTGTTGGACTCAACATAGAATAAATATCTTTATAGTCTGGATATCTGCCCTGCTTAGATTTTAAAAGTATAAGCATGGATTGCCAATTCCACTTGATGTAAATGAAACTTTTTATACATTATATATATATATGTGTGTGTGTATATATATATATATATAAAAATATAAAATAACTTATTGTATCAGTCCAGGTTCAGAAACTTGTGGTAGGCCAGTTCCAGATAGTTCATTTCACCTGTAAACTGTATCACTTTTACTGATATTGTAATTTTCAAATGTATAATATGTTTACAGATGTGCCCTGCATTTAGTCTGCCTTGTTCCTATTTTGATTTTTGTTGAGTCTCCTCCCTGCTTGCCAAAAGCTAGGATGCTTCAGGCCCATGTACAATTGAAAGCAGAAGCATTCTTGAGCTTTAAAGCATTGAACAAACTGGAAAATGCAACATACCACATACTGAATTGAAAGAAGTCTGTGTTTTTGTGTTTTTTTTTTAATAAAAAATTTCAAAAAGATTTTTTAAAAAAGATACAAGGTTGATTAAAGGAAAAAAAGGCTCCAGTTTGTTTTATAGGTTTTAAAGTTCTGTGTGTTCAATTGCCTTGTGTAACCACTTGTCGCCTTAGGGCCAGATTCCACCCCCACCCCCCACTCCCATGCCCCCTTCCTTTTTATTTTAAAATGTCCATTTTGCTTGCCTAGAATTTTAAAGCTCTTCTGTCTCACAACTCACAAGAAACTTTCTGGGTTTGTGAAATACAGAGGTTGAATGAATATCCATTTAAAGAGGAAAAAAAGAAACCACAGCCCCCATCTGAATTGGGCGTTTGAATCTAGAAGCAACATTTAATAAAATGTCTAGAAAGTTGTTGTTACTTTACTACTTCCCTTCCATTTCCATATCCATATCCCTCAGGCCTCCATGTTTAGAGAACCAAAAAGAGAATGTATCCCTTCTGTTTGTCCAAAGGTTTTTGAGAGTCTCATTTCTAAATGAAACAATGCAACATTTCACTTGATTTATCCACTGAAATTTCCTTGATTATATGGTTAGAGGTATATAGTTAGAAATGTCTCTTAACCTTCTGGGAACCCTAGAGCCCCATCATATTAACTGTCAGTATTCTGGGGGCATTGGGTTAATAGATTTAATTGCCTAGGTACAAGCAGGACTTTGGGACAGATATCCTTTGTGCTGTTTGGTAACACCTAACTCTCTACTTGTTGCAATCTTTCTCCTTAGGTCCTCACACAATTCCTTACAGAGCACTTATTAAAAAAGAAAATCTTAAGAGTTGATCTGTTTTCTCATTATTTTTGTGTAAGCTTCTAAACAAACTTCAGCTGTGATTAATTTAGCACATTTAAATAACATTAATGTGTTACTGTTTGGTATAAAGAATTTTCCTTCAACTCAGAGTATTAGTACTGTAGCATAAACCAAATACAGTCTAGAGGGGATTTTTAACATCCCTCCATTATAAAGACTGAAAAAGGGGTGTGTGTGTGTGTGTGTGTGTTGAGTGCTTGTGTGTGTGAGGGAAAGAGGGAGCTATTAAAAATTAGTAAATGAATGTGTGTAAGACATTAGTATTCAGAGATTGAACTTGTATTTATTTTGTGCCATTTGTTTTCATTACACAGAATAAAGTCAGGTGGTTTTAATCCTTAAAGGGGTAGTATTTGAAAATGGCACTAAGAATGAAATCATGACCTATTTTTTTAATAGCTATGAAGATACTAATTATGGGTGAAGATTTCCTTTAAAATCTGTCTTGATTGTAGACTTCTGTGTCACCTACCACTCTCTCATAGATGTCTTGAATAATTCCCCTTCCCCACAAAAGACAGGGTGTATTTATCTTTCTCTTTATTCACCCCCACTTTGCTGAACTGAAGTTAATTGCATAGCCTTTCCTCTTACCTCCTAGTAATGAACTTTCACATAAAGTGTATTTTATAGCATCTGTAATTAGCCCTTCCTCCTCTACCTTCTAGGAGGCAATAGAAAATAACTAGGAATTTGTTAATGCCAGTTAGTTTTTTCTTGAAATAAATGGCTGGAAAGGTTCTCTCCATTTTAGAATTTTGTTCTTAATCTGCTTACCTAGTCATCACTCAGAATCTGCAAAAACCTTATAAAGAAAAAAAAAAGTGCTACATTGTTTTTTCATATAACAGTTTCTAGGGAAAATATGACACACCTCAATTATGAATGTTGTCCACAATATAAAATATATTCACAAAACATTACAAAAGCAGCGGTGGTTTCATACTTAGTCATTAGGTTTATTGCTAACCCAATTGGAGGCATCTAATGGTTTATCTTTGGCAGTAAACTTTTTTTAAACAATGAAAAAGCCATTTAGTTGTGAAGTTGAATGTCGTACCAAATGGCCACAGGCAAAGAAATCTGTGAGAGGACTGCACTTGATTTTACATTGCGCTAAATGAGGAGTCATTCTTTCCAGGCTTTCTTCTTTAGAGAAATAGATTAAAAGTCTCATTTCCAAGGATTATGAGTATAGTTTTGCCACTGGACCATATTCTCAAATAATACATGATCCCTCTTTTATATCTCTGCTAACTGCAAAACAGACACTGTAGTGGGACAAGTACATATTTTGGATAATAGTTTTTATGATAGGTCTGTCGACCCTACATCAGTTGAGGTAGAATGTGATCAGGCAATGTCTTAGTAAGTCCTAGGTAGTCCTGCTGAATTTTAAAAGAAAGGGTAGGATTTGCTCATCTTCCCAAAATGTTCATATTTGATTAAAGGGGAGGGGCAGAGGACAAGACTAGAAGAATAGTAGCTGCTCTAAGTTTACAGAGACACATAAGTTATCATTAGTTCTTAATATTGATGTTCTTTTTTTGTTAATGTAATTAATAGAGCACCAGGATTCTTTTATGGTGAGAAAGATGGGCTTCTGCTCTGAGTATCATAAAATGTTTTTAAATATACTTAAGTCTGTTCAGATGTGAGAACCAGGACCACCCTGGGTTGGTTTTAAAAAATGATGTATCATTGGCTCTACTCAAATTTCAAAGTCTTGCTACCCAAGGGTTTTAAGAATAAACGATGTTTTGAGTTGTGTGCATAATAAAAACACCCAGTGAAGCATGAGTGGTATATTGGTTTTGCTTTACTGGGAGTGTCAAATAGCAGTTATGGTCTAGAAACCTATGGAACAGCCATCCTCAAGTGTGGTGGGATTGCTGATTCAGACTTCCCCATTTAACCATACAATTTTGTTCAGAGTAATAAAGCCATTTTATAATACTGCAGTATCCCTTTTCTACAGCCTTATTAAAATAGCTACAAACATTTTTTTCTAGTGCAGTATCCCTTCATTGTGTATGAAAGTTTTACTCTACAGACCAACAAACCAACTTGAGGTAAATTATATAGCTTTCCATATATCCTTTTTTCCTCAGGTGCTAAACAAAGGCTCTAAAAAATGGATACTGCTTTAGTAATGTCTGCTTTACTCTTAAAATATTTCTTTTGCTAGATGTAAAGATTTGATGTTAACAAAAATGGTTTTAATATGTAAATATGAATGCCTCTCGTTTGCCCCTGTTTGTCTATTATTAGTCTGTTTCATTTATCCTCTATGGAGGAGGATCCTTTCATGATCTTGAATACATTTCATTAGGTATGTTGCATTTTTAGAATGAAAATACAACAGTTTTGTGTCTTGGATTAATCCTGCTGCTGCTCTGAGAAACTGAAAATCAAATGTGATGCACTTTTTACATTACGATATTCCATATCTTTATAGGTTGCTTCAATACCTTTCCTGTAGCACAGCCACTAACAAAAGTGAATGAATTTTAAAATTGTCTTTGGGAGGGAATCAGTACAAATAACTTTATGGTATTGGCCTATGAAGGACAATAACTTAGGAAAATGAAAATTCTGTTAGTGTCACACTTTTTGGCCTTAAAATGTCTTCTACTACTGAAAATCGTTTAATTCTAGTTTTGTTTCTATTATTTCCTCTCTCTGCCTCAAAAAAGAGGAGTTGGGAAGAATGGCTTAAAGGGAGTAGTATCATTGGTTTGTTGTTGATCTCTCTTTTGGAAAGAAAACAGTTGTCTACTATATAAGCTAAGGACTTATTTGTTTTTTCACAAACAGAAGAGAAATAATGCTGCCCCAAGCCAATCAGATTTAGCTTAATCAAATCAATCAGAACTCCAACTATTCTGCTTCTCTAGTATATTTTTGCTTAGCAAAGATAAATGAGTATAGTAGGAATGCTACTTGATGAGAGAAAAGTAATTTTTCAAGCACATATCCAAACCTGAAGGAGATTAAACCCAAAATAGGAGGGAAAAACACCAAATGGGGTGGAGGAATATGAGAATGATATGTGGTCCAAAGCTATCTGGTTATATTTTGATGTTGCCAATATTGCAAAGCCAAAATTTTAAGTTGCTTATTTAATATATTTCTTGGCCAGAGATCTATTTTTATATCAATGTGCCTTGCATGTATATTAAAAAGAAAATTGGAAAGGCCATGTAGTAATGCCTGAGATGGTTGATGGTTCTTGCCACCTCACTAATTTTTATGCAGTATGAAATGCTCATTCTATCGCCCAACTGGTGCTCTCTGTTTAACGTTATAGATCTTGTCACAAACTGGAACTATTTTATAAACTGGGGAAGTGATTTAATTTAATTTTTTTTGTTCTTAGTCTGTTAGTGGCTGTTCTGTAGTGGGAAATAGTAAAGGACTCTTCACTCCCTTTCCCTCCCCCCTTAGCACCTTCTTCAAATAATGTGATGACACCATATCTTGTGTGTTTTGAAAAAGTTTCAGCTTGCTGTTTCCTTTAGTGTTATTAAAAAAAGTGTTAAAAGCATTGTTTGCAAAATCTAGGGAGATAACAGTCCACTTTAATTTGGAATTCTATGTGAGCTATGATATACGTTATTGGCTCTTTCCAACCTAAAATTTTTTTATTGTTAAAGCACCTTGCTTAGAAAATTTTAAATACTTACATGTGCAACAATTGTCTCAAAGTAACGAACTGTGCAATTCTTGTCATTAAAAAAAAACTCTCCCTGATGTGACTTGTTAGTTTTCTGTATTTCCTGCCAGTGTAAATGTGAAAAGCTTTGCTTGCATTACGTTTTAGAAATGCATTTTGCACACTCGAATTTTGCCGAAGCTCCATGAAAAGGTTAGATCAAAGTAGATGAATAAAGCTATGCACATGTTTTGAAAGTTAATTTGTGTGTCATTACCAAAGTGACCTACCCTTATTTCGTTGCTGTTCTTCACTTCACCATCTTTAGAAACGTGGCTCCAAACTACAGTACTGGGCTAGCTCGTCCGTGGAAACAGAAGAGAGGAAAACTGGCGCCTCTTTTAGTAAACTTCAGTTTTAAATGAGAGCTTGACTTGTATCTACTAAAGGGCTTCTCTTGAAACAGGGCATTTTTATCAGTTTTACAAACTGCTGGATGCTCTTACTCTAGGAAATTTATTGGTTTATTTGAGTAAAAATGGGAAGTAATTCCAACTGAAATGAAGGAAGGACCTTTGCCACATGGAGTTCTGTGACAATTTTATGACTTAAACCTGGTTTAAAGGTAGGATAACCTTTTTACCTTTATCACTTAGCGTAAATTTGGTTTAAGGAATGAATGATTGACTTCATTAGAATCATCTTGCTTAAATATCTAAGCACAGGTTGTTTTAAAGATAATGTGTGTCTTAAAAATTGCCCAAGCCGATTACAACAAATGTAGAATTTTGGCAGATTTGGTTAAATTGCTGCAATCTGCATGTATTAAATAGCTTTACTTCCCATGTATGTGTACTTAAAAGATTGTGTAGATGTACTGGCCAGGTTTTGTCAATCATCTTTTAAAAGATTGTTTTATAATCTTTGCAGGACCTTTGTAGAAGAGGCTAATAAATTTAGTAGAAGATAATACTAATGGTATTTTCCCCATGCTTATAGATATAAAAGAAATCCTTGTTTTACAGCTTTTTCCTGTGTATAGGAGAGTGTTACTTCTTTGTCATCAGGTGTGCTCTTGGTGTACGTTGTTGACTTTGAAAACACAGCAAAACCCTTCCTCTGTATCTTCGCGCACTAAAAGTGGCAGTTAAAAACAGTCTACTAGTCAAGACTCGAAAGACGGCCAATAATGCATGCATGGCCTTAAAAGGCACACATGCAGGAGTGTAGCATTATCTTAGATGGCTCTGGCTTCTCAGTAGCTGTCAGTAGTTCACTTCTGTTCAGTCGTAGATCATACTGGAGGAGCAAAATTTCTGTGTCGCGTGTCAGCATTTAAGAGCTGAGTTACCTCTTAATCTGGGGAAAGGTTGGTTAGTGGACTACAATTAAGTTAGAGGATGTTTTTCCTTCTCGCTCCCAATTAAAAAAGTTTTTTTCAGTGTTTGTTTTGCCCAGTTAAAAAGATAGGCTTTTTCTAGGTAAAAGAATAGTGGCAAGAAATGTACCCTTTTGCTAAATGCTTAGATATTTGCCATAGCTGTTTCTGATATGGATTCTGAGGAAGTGTCAGTTACGTGATGATCTTCCTTTATTGATGTCTTACTTCACGTTCAGTGTTTTAAAAATATAAATTACAAACATTCTACATCCATACCAAGATTTACTTATTTTATCAGAAAAACAAACTTGAGAACTTTGTAGATCCAATTAAGAGACAATAAGTGTACATTGTTGAATAAAAAATTTTAAAGTTTCTGAAGTGTTTGTGTTATCTTTTTGCATGCTTTAACAAAAATTACAGAAAACTAAGTTAACATTGTGACATTGATAATGATATGTTTACAAAAGGTGAAATATATAAATTCAAGTCTTAAATATGCCATGGTCATATGTCATGTTTTTTTAAAAAAATCACATTATTAAGATGCTTAGAAATGGCATGTTTATTGAAAAATAAGCTGTGAGAACAACTGTCTTGCCTTTTTACATGACATTGAGCCTTATGTTCTTCCAATTAAAATACAAAATGAAAATTGAGCTAAGCAATTAAGCAACCAAAATAAGTTGCTGAGATTCTGGATTTATTCATAACTTTATTTAGAAATATATGGTAATGCATATTTGAGAAACTTCCTAAGTTTGGTTAGCATTGGTTTATCACCAAGTTTTTTTTTTTTTAATGCTAGCAGAAATATTTACCAAAATTGTGTCTGTCACTGCATAGATGGATACATTTCGGTTATTGCTTTAATGTTATTTGAGATGGGGAGTAATTGAGCTTGGGCTGGTAAGTGACTTGCAGAATCACAAAAGGGAATTTGGGTTTTATTGAAACTTGTTTCTAAAAATTCTCAGCCACCTAAGTGATTTATATGAACCATGGTAGTTAATTCAGTCTACAACTTCTTTTTTAAATGACATTTATTGTGGATTTCAGCTAACATTTGGAAGCAGTGTCTATGAGAGGAACATAAAAGTCATTCTGGGTTGCTTAGCAAGGTCTCATGCTTTAATTCTCTTGGAGCTTTTAATCCACTACTGTTGGATACGGCGAATCGATTGAATCATGGAAGTCTGGGCGTGAGAACCCCACTCTCTCCAGTGTTTATAGTCTCCTCCATGATGGTCACATTCCAAGATATACTGATAGCCACGATATCCAGGATACTGGTAGCAAACCCAGCTAGAAAACCCAAAGCACATTGGACTATTAAACTAGTTAGGAACTAGTCAACACCCCAAAACAGCTCTTCGATACAATTGGTATGGTATGCTTTTAGGCTTAGAGAATACAACAGGCACCATTTGTGAGGAACACGGCTATGGTAAGTTGAAAAGTAACCTTGCTTGTGAAAAAATGTGTAAGAGTATAGTCAACACATGGTTCCATATACTCTGGGGGATGAAAAACCACTAACCTTAAGTTGGTAAGAATTTGAGATTCAAAATTACTAATAACTAGATTGTGACAGCCATACCAATATGATGTTGAGATATGAAATCTAGTAAGATATGACCATTGGTATATTAATATTCACAAGGTTTACACCTACAAGAGTTACTTTGAAATGTGATCCAACCCCGTTTGTGCACTTACGCCCCAGATTGTATCTTCATGGAACCGACTTCATTGTTGAACCAACCCATGGCTTGCAAGGAGGGGTAGTCGTCACAGATCTCCCACTGGCGCCCAATAAAGTTTTCCTTCTCAAAGATGGTAATCTTGGACTCCTTATGATTCTGTAATCCAGAAATTTTTTAAGTTTAGTACTTAATTTTGTAATTATATTTTTCAAAATCAAAACACTCCTGGTTTACAGAAGGAAGTACATGATTGTTGATGTAAAAATATTTCAGGCAATATGGAGATTTATAAGAAACATTTACCCATAATCCTGTTTAATCCAATTTAATACCATAACATTTAAAATGAACCAATAGTTGATAGAAGACTGTGGAGCAACAAATGACTAATGAAACGAGAGCAGAAGGAAAAAATTACTTGCAGCACACAGCCAACCAAAGGATTCGCTAATGTGGAAAAAGATCCCACAAATTAATACGGAAAGGAAGCTCACGTGTTGCATGGTGTTGAAAATAACCTAAAGTAGGGGATGTGAGCACTACACAAGCATTAAGAAGACAGAGACTAATCTGTATGAAGTACAAGAACAGTCAAAACTAGCCCTCTTGATAGAATGTGGGGAAGAGCAATTGATTGGAAAGGCACATCAGGGAACTTTATGGGGTGTTGGAATTGTTCTGTATCTGAGTAGAGTATGGGTTACTACTGGGTGTACATATTTTTCAAACTCTCATGACTCAGGAAAAATGCAGACTTAAAGTGAGGTGCAAATATACCCAGATAAAGCAGTACACTTTGACCTATTAGTTCAAAGTTCAGGTTACTTTACTACTTGAATTTTGGTAGGATTTCAAACTAAGATGAGTTCATTAACTAAAATGAGAAAGTCCAATGATACAGAGGAATATTTGGAAAGGTGGTAGCTCAACCTCACTCTCCCAATGTAGGGATCATTTTCAACAAACCTTTGATCACCCTACTTCTGCTTGAACTCTCCAAAGACTTTAGAAGCATCCTAGTCTGATGCAGAAATGGATAATGCTTAGTATTAGAAACCAGAAGGTTACTACGAATCAAAAGTAAGAGACACTGGAAGACTTGTCTATTTCTTCAGTTATCTCACTTATTGAAGGGTTACTTCAGTACTTCTATGTTTCTGGGTAAAATGTTACACAGATTGAATTTTAACTGGCCAATGATTTAGTTTTTTACAAGGCTCTCACTAATTGCACTTTTGAAGATCTGGGCTCTTGAGTATCCACTTCCTGCCACCTATAAATAGGAAGGCCTTTACTTTGACCTTAATGAAACGACCATCTAGTCGAGAAAAATCAGATGGCAAACTTAGACCAGTGTTTTTCTTCTCTTTCTTTCTTTCTTTTTTTTTACTTTTCTTCCTACCACATTCCCCACATGTACAGAAGTGAAAATTTCAGAGACTCACAGCTGAGCAGATGGGACGGAAGGACATGAGACGTTCAATGTGGTAGGCATTACTACCGCTCCAGGCATCCCAGCAAGGGTATTCTCCTCTCTCCAGGATAAACTGCTGCCCACAGAAGCTGGTATGCTCATAACCAATCCAGCTGCCAAAGACAGTTAGTGGTGTTTGTTCGTGGTATTCAGAGTCTACCTGTCTTCAGGGAGAAGGCACCTTTGGTTTCAGATGTTAATAGTGGGTAAAATATCAAGCCAATTCCGATAGAGCCATACGAAGTAATACACTTATCACACGAGGTAGGAAATGAGCTGGCAGCTGCACTAAGGTTTATAAATGTGTTAATTTGTTTTGGGATTATCCACTGAAAGGGTCTACTTCATTGGCTTGAGTAATGTGTATTACTAAAGTCAGTCTAAAGTTAAATTTCCTTTCTCTCCAAGTTACCTTATTCTCTACTTGGAGCTCCAGGTTCAGGATAAAGTGACTGACTATTGCTTTGGCTCCAGCCAAACCTAAGGAAGCAAAGGGTTGAGTAGGCAGCTGATGGATTACCAGTCTCTTGTTTCCTTGTCACTTTGTGGATTCCTTTTCCTCCTGTCGCATACCTATATCTTATTTATAAAACCCCTCAGGTCAATTTTTCACAACCAGACCTCATTTACTGACAACACCTTACGGTAGTATTCCTTTTAAAAGGTTAAAGAGCTCACTTCTGGTGGTGAGCAACTGTTTAGGACAAAAGAAGGTTTTTCAGGCTGATGATAAAGACCTCAACTATGCGGCCAAGAGTCAGAAGACAAAGAAAGAAGGTCTTCCTCACCAATGAGATTCCAACCACCAACAAGAAATTCCTGGAAGACTGAATATGGACCAGCATGACTCTCAAGTCCTGTGGTTGAGTTCCTTTTTACACAGAGGAATTACCTAGTGATGTCTGCTCTGGGACATGCAGGAGGGGAGTAGCTGGAAAGAGGTGGTATCTTGACTGTTTCCTCTATTTTCTGCAGGCAAGAAAAACTCATGGGTGCTGTGGCTGTTCTAAAGGAAACCCTGAGTAGCAACCTATGGGTTCCAGAAGCACAGATCTGATTACTGTCCCTGCCCCAACCTATGATATAAATATTTCTTTAATACCCCCCAAATCTAGTACCAAGTCACTAAGAACCTCTTGTTCCCTCTAGCCCTTTGAGTTACTAAATTGCATGTGTGGTGATTTCTTTTGAGGTTACATCAGTAGTGGAGCCTCTCTCCCAGAAATTACTAGAGTCTGGGGGAACATCTTTCTTTCCCAACCCCCACCTTTATGGTCCCATGTCTGAGGGGACTAGAAATAAGGGGCCTGAGGTTCTGCCAAAGTCCATACTCACACGCCACATTCCACCTTGAGAGATCGGACATTATCGAAACTGCTCTCAGAGACATTTGGGCAGGCGCTAGTGAACTCCATCCTCTTGCCCTGGAAGTTCTCCTGGTCGTAGACGGTTATCTGAAATGAGATTGGATAGAAAAAGAGAGGTAGAATATGGCACCTCAGGAAGAACAGAGGCCCTGGTTAACAGCTTAGCTTGTGTCTGACCCTGTGTTTTCCATCACTCGCTGCAGTCCAGGATGCCTGATGAGGTCTCTTCCAATATAGATAGGGTAGGAAGGGTTTGAATTCATACCACTGGTTGGTTGGTGGTGTTCACATGCCCAGGCTACACATGAGGTGTGGGAGATTGGTTTATGACAGGAATGATCTGCTAGGAAAGAGAGCTGCTTGTCCAGTGGACAGACCAGGGACCCAAGGACTCTTATTCACCATGCTTCCTGCAATCCAGGGGCTGGGATTCTGGGAGTCCCGGGGCTCCCTATGGATTATTACTGAGCTTCTCTGGCCTCACCTTCTTTAGGACCCTAAGGTGTAGACAGAGAGTTGTAATAAACCCCTTCTATGCCTTGAATTGGGGTTCTTGAACCTGGCTAGAGGACAACTCCCAAAGCTGTGAACTGGCCTCAGAGTTGATTGAACGAAGAGGGGAGAGGTGTTGAGGGAAACCTGAGAATCAGCCACTTCAGATAGTAGTTACAGCCAAGTTCAGGACAGGAGTCAGAAGACCTGGGTCCTGTTACTTATCTGGGATCTGGTGGCAAATCTCTCTTCATGTCTGGGCTCTGAGTTTCTCTGCGGTATAACCCACTCTGGGCTCTCAATTTTAAGATCATTTCAGCAGTGCAGAGGAGAGTTGAACTGGAAAAGTAGGTATCGTCTCCCACCAATCATGGGGTCTCAGGGTCATCCTTCTATCCAAATGGGACATCCTGAGAGATCCTTCCTGAGAGCGCATATGGACCTTGATTGGGCCCTTTCCCTATGAACTGATGTTTTATCAGTCAGTCACTATCCCACGGAAAAGCACAGCCTGAGCTGTGGCAACATCTCACATCCTAACCTGTTCAGTTCCTCAGTTTTCCATGTGATGGGGGTGGGCTTACCTTCCATGGCCCCACAGGCCCTGGCGTGGGGTTGGTTTGAGCCATCTTGCTGGTTGGAAGTGTTTCTGGAAGACAGAATACACACCAATGACGTGGCCTCTGGGGTGGGAGATGAGGTGATGGAGCACAGGGCGGGAAAGGAGGCTTGAAGTCCAGTAGACAGACTTTGGTTGGGAGTCTGGCTCTGCCTCTCACTAGCTGAGTCTCTGTTGTCATCCATCAGTGAAGCTTCTATGCGCAGAGTTATTGTAAGGATGAAAAGCAATAAAGCAGGTAAAGCCCTGCACGTGCATGGTGATCTCGATAAACGTAACTCTCAGCTACCTGCCTGCCTCCAGGTACCCCCTACAGGTGGCAGCATTGCCCCAATCTTACATACTCCGGTCTGTAGTCCTTGGCAACCATCTAGCCCAGACCCCTCAGTGTGTGGTCTCACCCTCACCTAGCTCTTCACAGCCCTCAAACTGACTGGCTGTGCATGGCCATGCTACCATCCCCTCCCTACTTCTCTGTCTTCTCAACCTACCCAACTCCTCAGGGGCTTTGCTGCTTTCCTCAGCCTGCAATGATTTACTTTCCTTCCTGATTTCTAGCACCGGTCACAGTATTGCTCTGTGTTCCCACTGATTATGTCCTGGTGAACATCTCAACGGCAGGGCCTGGGTCTCCTGAGTGAGTGTTGTAGCACCAAGCTGAGTTCACTGGGAGGCTGGTAGAGGTGCAGTTGAAAAAGACTTATTGAAGGAGAGTGAGGAAGAGGAAGAAAAGAGGGTAATAAAAGCTAACACTTAACAATGGCTCCATCTGGGCCAGGCCCTGTCCTAAATGCTCTACAAGAATTAATACATTTAGTTTCCAGAACCAGCCTATGGAGTAGGTACTATCATTATCCCCATTTTACAGATGAGGGTACTGAGGCTCATAGAGATTAGGTAGATAGAAAAGATGGTGGGAAGAATAAAGAAGAGAAATATAAGGGGGGAGGGAGGGAAGAAAGAAGACAGGCAGGTGGAATAGCCATTCATGGCCCTTCCCTCTGACTGGTATTAGGCCCAGGGACTAATGCATGTGAATTGTGTGATATATCCTTCCATTCTGAACCTCTGAATAAGCATTTTCCATCTCCTGCCCCCCCATACCTTCTCCGTGTGCTCCAGGAGCCGGTCATTTATTGGAGCCACGATGGCTAGGGTAGTGGTTTATTGCCATATTGGTGACTACTCTTGGGGTGACAAGAGAAGGCTGCCTCCATGCAGAGTTCCCCACTGTTCTCCAGCCATCCTAGGAGGCTCTGACCACAAGGCATGAAAACTAAGTCCTCTTCTGGGCCCAACTCTGCAGGGGAAAGAGGAAGGGCCAGAGCATCCTTCAGGACCTTACTCACCCAGCTCCCGCTGCACAGTCTGGGTCTCCATCTGGTGCCACTTTCTCTGTGGCGCTGCTCTTTATATCCCTGCAGATTCATGGCCTCTGGCCCTGTCAGCACTCTTCTTTCCCTCTGCTTTTGTTCTCCTTGATCCCCAGAGCTTTCTTTGGTGGCTCAGCCTGCTGGACAGGCATCCCTCAGGCCTTTGTTTAAACTAGGGAAACAGAAATCCAGAGAGGCCCCACTGCTGTGGGACCTGTGGGCAAGACTGGTGGCTGCGGGCCTCGCCTGCTGTGGTCTTCATCTCAGAGCAACTGGGAGGTGAGGACAGGTCTCTGCATGAGTGCTTGTCCCCTGTCCCTCCCAGATTCCTCGTGCCACCCCAGGCCCTTCCTAAGACCCCATGTCATATCAAACACATGAAAATGCACCTTACTTCCCATATAGGAAACAGTGTTTGTCTTTGTTGTTAAAAAATGTGAAGGATTATTCCAATTCTGAACTTCATTAAGAAAAACATGGGCCCTGACTGGTGTGGCTAAGTTGGTTGGGCATTGTCTCACAAAGTGGAAGGTCGCCGGTTTGATTCCGCGTCGGGGCACATGCCTGGGTTGCAGGTTTGGTACCCACCCCAACTGATTGATGTGTCTCTCTCACATCGACGTCTCTTTCCCTTCTTTCTCCCTCCCTTCCCCTCTCTCTAAAAATAAATGCATTTTATTTTATTTTTAATTATATTTTATCAATTATGCTATTACAGTTGTCCCAATTTTTCCCCCTTTGCCCCCTCCACCCAGCACCCCCCAGTCCCTCAGGCAATCCCCCCACCATTGTTCATGTCCATGGGTCATGTGTATGCTTTTTGGCTTCTCCATTTCCTATACTGTACTTTACATCCCCATGGCTATTCTGAATAAATAAATTTTTTAAAAAATCTTTTTTTAAAAAAGATGAAATTTGCCATCTTCACCATTTTTTTCTTTAAATATTTTATTTATTTATTTTTAGACAGAGAGGAAGGGAGGGAGAAAGAGATGAAGAGAAACATCAATTTTTCGTTGCCTCTTGCACGTCCGGGGAACCTGGCCTACAACCCAGGCATGTGTCCTGACTGGGAATTGAACCACTGACACTTAGGTTCTCAGGCCAGTGCTCAATCCACTGAGCCACACCGGCCGGGCTAAAAAAAATTTTTAAAAATAGTTCACTCTGTTCTTGGGAATCTTTGTCATACTGTGCTTATATATAAATATGTAAGAGTTAAATCAGTTATGGTTGACTAGAAGACATGACTCTCCCTGTAGCTATTTCATTAAATATTTATTTTCATTTTGCAATTTTCTTTAACAAATTTGGAGTCAGTAAATCTTTTTAGGTTTTTAACTACTGCTTTAGGCCCTTGGCAGTCTCACAGACTGAAATGAAGGTACTGTGCCTATATAGTACCTTAAAATGGGTAAAAAGATTTCTCTCTGGAAGTTAAGGGCACTTGGTGAGGGTATTGCAGGGGAATCATGGGCTTTCACAGGAGTCCTGAAGGAGAGGATGACCTGTTTAAGCATCACAGCTGGTGTGAGAAGCAGGGATGGGATGCAGTGAGTGGGGTGGGGGTGGGGGGGTGGGGGGTTGAGCCTGGGAGATGTAAGTTCAAATCCCAGCTCCCCTGTCTGGGTGACTTTGAGAAAAGCACTCAGCCTCTCCCAACTCTGAGAAAAAAAGATAATATCTGTCTGGCACATTATTAGCTTTTTATTACTTGTTATCCTACTCTCCTTCTGGTGACAGATACCATAGAAAACCTGATAGCAGCTTGGAGAGAAGAAACTTTTCCCAGTAAAGTTCTCCTAATCCCTCTGCCAATCTCTCTAGCCTGTGACTGAAAGTTTGCCAGAGCCCCCTGTTCTCAGAACCAAAATTCAGGGGGCAAGTTCTGGTATGTACACAAGTATTCATAGATTTGGGCAGAATATTCCAAATGCACAGGTCTGATGCTAAGCACAGTGAACCACCCCGGGACATTTCTGCAGCTTAATAAATTGGTGGTGTCTGGGTCAATGGCTGGCAAGGGACAGAGTCGCCCTGGGGATGATCATGACAGGCTCTGGCCGACTGGTGGCCGTGCAAGGGCTCAAGGCATCAGCTGTCCACAGCTGGTGTTCTTCCTCATCTGCTCTCTTCCTCCACTTAGAACTGGGGTCTTCAGGAAACACTTAGTTGGTCATTCACTCACTCATTCACTCCCTAACCCCTGACCGGCTCAGGTTCCCCTGCAGTGGGCTCTCCTGGAACCCTGTACTTCTCCAGTTATTGCATGGATCCTGCTGCAGAAATTATTTAAGAAACTAGAAATACTGGGTTCCAAGGAGGGGAATTGAGGCAGCTGGGGCTCAGGAATAGAAAAAAATTTTCACTATATATTTTTCTGTACTCTTTGAGTTTTGAACAACATAAACATTTCATATCAAAATAAAGTTACTTTTGAAAATAAAGAAACTGACTGCTTAATTATCTGCTTCTTTCACTAGACTTCATGCTGTGAGGGCAGGGGCTTCATCTGCCTTGTTCATCCTTATATCTTCAGCTCTCAGCATAACTCCCGGCTCAATAAATATGTTTGGAATAAATTAATGACATCCTATGATGGGGTTTTGTGGCTCTGTGGGCACATTACATAGTCCTTACTTACCCCAGCCACACTGACCTGCTTGTGTTGTGTCTGTGCTTCGTACCCTCTCAGTATTTTAGTTTGTAATACCCACTGGAGAGTTAGTACAATGAAGACTGATTGAGCCCATTTTTAATTTTTGCAGAAAAGGAAAGCTTTTCTACGTTTGATTGCAAAGCCCAAACACACATACACAAAACTATTATGTGTTTGCGGGGGGTGGTCAGTGTTATTGTGCAAACAATCTACCGATATCCATCGAATATGCCCAGAGTCATAAGCAGTCCCAGCCTGTCTTTCCTCCTCTTCCTCAGTTGCCTGAAGTCTGTGGAAGTTGGAAAAAGATGACCAGATCTGCAGTGCTAACCATCATGCTTCTCAGCTATTACCTCAATATGGTTTTTAACCAAGTTCTAGAGGACTCCCCCTCTGACGTTGCCTGGAATGGGTGCTTCACTTGCTCCGTGTTGGTTACGTCCAGCCCCCACCACCACCTCTTCCCAGGAAGGTCGAGACACAGCAACTCCCGGAGTGGGAATGAGGGGAACGGCCAGCTCGTAATCCCTTCTCCCAAACTGGGTTTGGGTCTCCCCTGTTCACCCATAATAACAGTAACTACAGCTTACTGCGCATTTACCATGAATCACACGGTGGCTCCTTTACCCTCACAACAACTCCATGAAGTGCAGTAGGTTATTACTGCACCCATTTTAAGGATCAGTTGATTGAGGTTCTGAGTCGCCAAGATCTGGGCCAGGAAACCAGCGGAGCAGGGACTTGAATGCATGTCTATCTGACACAAAGCCCATATTCTTTCCTCTGGGCAACCCCGTCTCTCTGGCACAAGGTAGGACAATAATATCTACCTGACCCGCTGACTAGGGCTACATACATGCCAAGCATGGTAAATGCTCAGTAGAATTTTATGGATGGTTTGTATGCCCTGGCCTTGCCTCTGGGCCCAGGGAGCCTCACAGGATGAGGCCCAGCTCAGGAGGGTGAGGTCACGGGGCCAGGGCAGCCCCTGGACTCAGCATTTTGTGGCAAGAGCATAATGAGGCTTACCAGGCGGCTGAGCAGCACTTCTGTTGTTTGGGAATAAGCAGGACGGGTACAAAGCAAAGGGCCTGGTCAGCATTCAGCCAGCACCTACCTCCCCCACGAGGAACTGCTTCTGGGGAATCTTTATTGCCCTATCTTTTGCTATCCCTTTAAACAACGGGAGAGCCAGGGTCTGAGGGACCTGAGAAGGCACAAGCCCTGGGAGAGAACTTAGGAGGCACCTTGAGCCTCCAGTTCTTTCTGAGCATTGTCTGCAGTCATCCATGCTCTGCTTCCAGACACAGACGGGTGCCCACCTGCTGGGGGTGCTGTTGTCCTAGGGCCCAGCCCCCTAACCTGCTTCCCCTGTATGTAAGTGGCTGGAGGGCATTTCAACTCAATTTAGTCTAACTGAGTCTCTCAGCACTACATTTCCTCTCAACTGGAACTCGATGAAACTGTTAGAAAAATAGGTACGATGCGGAACTTACCCTCCTGGGTGATGTTCAGCTTACTCTCTTCACTGCAGCAGAGCAGCTCAACTCTGCGTCTCATTTAGAGTGAATTCCAGATAAGCATGGATATTTTGTAGTATAAGTAGGTTCCAAACATTTTTTATACTAAAAGATGATTTGGCACCCTGCGTCTTATCTGCCAACCCTAGTCTCCTCCTACCTTTGTCTAGAGCACCCTGTGATGCCCCTCTGCCAATCTGCTTCTCTTCTGCCTTCTGGAGATGACCGTGTGAAAAGCAGTCATCTTCAGAAAGTCTTCGCTGGCACACCCACCCCACCACATTCTATATATAACAAAGTGGAGAACAGAAGAGAATCAGTAAGTTTTTAAGTGTTTTTCCAAATCTTATTTAATCCTCCCAAATCCTGTAAGATATGCTTAATTAACCCTATTTTACAGTCGAAAAAAGACTCAGAGAGCTTATGTTACTTACCCAAGGTCATACAACTAGGAAGTAGAAGAGCCAGATGTCAAACTCAATTCTCTTTGGTAACAAAATCTGTATTCTTTACTGTGCTGCTTATAGGACTCCCTCACCCTGTGTGAGCAAGCGTGGTCTACAGGGAGTAGCCATAAAAGTAACTCTATTCTGACCTGGCTGGTATGGCTCAGTGGGTTAAGTGCCCACTTGCAAACTAAAGGGTGGCTGGTTCGATTCCCAGTCAGGGCACATGCCTGGGTTGCAGGCCAGGTCCCCAGTAGGGTGCTCATGATAAGCAACCACACATTGATGTTTCCTTCTCTTTCTCCCTCCCTTCCCCTCTGTCTAAAAATAAATAAATAAAATATTTTAAAAACACACAAAAGTAACTTTATTTTCATTTCCTCAGCCCCTTTTCTGTTTGCAGTGGGGCTAGTTTGTCTTCCTTGCCCTAGAGGCAAATTTAGTCACCCCTATGATTTTTTTTCTGGCCACTTTTAGATAATAAAAGTGGATGGTTATTTTAAATCACAAAGGTCAGCCTCAATTTTCAACTAGTACGTTTAGTCCATTGTAATAACCAAAACTTTCATCTCCATTCAAAGGTAAGTCCTCTCCCCACTACCCCAGGTAGGACCTGCGTTAGAGAGAAAGCCTGCACCCAGGACAAGTGCACTCTTTTTCCTTTCCCCTGCTTACTCACTGGTTTCTGATCCTTCCAGGGCTGGAGGGAACGGGAGAGGAAGAGAGCAGCACACTTCTTACTTGATGGTCTCTTGGTGAGATGGCTTCACACTATCTGGCTATGCTTCAAAGCTGCCTGTCTCACAGGCATTTCCTGGTTCTTGGGAGAGCCCCACCTGCAGTAAACTTGACCTAGGTCTATGCATCTTCACTATGGCTCCTGTTCCTTCTACAGCCCCTAGGCACCTGGTGGTCTGCTTCTAGCTTCACTCTGCTGAGGATTCATCAACCCGCCATAGTGGACTAAATCGGCTCCAGCCCCATTCCAATTCTTTCTGAGGCATGACCCACTTCTGTCCATGGGAAACCCAGGTACTTTGCCGGGGCAAATTCTGGTGGGTAGGCTGATTTTTACTCAGCCTCCTCTACTTTGCCTCATCCGTCAGTGGTTGCCCAGGCGACTTCTGACCGTTGGATTTCTAACTGTTGGGAGCACACAGCAATATTTCCAAGTCAGCCCCTTGGAGCATTTTCCTTTGCCTTGTGGTGGAACTCTATCACTCCTTTGCCTGAAGGGTGTGGGGTTTGTACCACAGCCTTCTTCAAAAATGCTCTCACAGCCCTGGCCAGTGTGGCTCAGTTGGTTGGGCCTCATTCCACAAACCAAAATGTCGCTGGTTCCATTCCTGGTTAGGGCACTTGCCAGGGCTGTAGGCTCAGTCTCTGGGTGGGATGCCGGCAGAAGGCAAACCTGTCGATGTTTCTCCCTTGTATTGATGTTTCTCTCCTTCCCTTCCTCCCTCCCTTCCCCTCTCTAAAATCAAAAAATAAAACTTAAATTAAAAAATTACCTTTAGAGTTCTGTTTCTGACCTCTCCAACTCCTTATTTGTTAGGGTACGAAGGGAGTGTTAAGAGCCATCAAATCAGTTGTCAAACACCTCCTTGAAATTTCTGCATAGTGATCTGTCACAAAGTTCACTTTGGTTTCTTCTCTTTTTCTTTATTGTTTTCTATTACAATTGTCTAAATTGTCCCCCATTGCTCTCCCCTGCCCCACCCCCACCCCCGCCCACAGTCAGTCCTCACCCTATTGTCCATGTCCATGGGTCTTTAACTAGGCCCTTCCCCTTCTTTCCTCCCTTATCCCCCTCTCGCTTTGGTTTCGGATATCTACCACTTTAATGTCTCAGCCAAAATTCCACGTTCACATCCTGTTATATACGTGTTCCTTCACTGCTCTCTTCATGCTGCTCACCCGCCCATACTCCCTTCACTCCCAGCAGGAGACCTTACATCCTGTTTCATCCTGCATGGATTTCCTCAGCTTCCTGCCCCTGGAACCTGCAGTACCTGCAACACTATCTATTTCCACACCACCCTCACCTCTTCACCTCCGTTCTCAGATGTTCACCACTTCCTGTCCTGGATAACAAACGCTTCCACCTTCCTAGGAACTTCATCTAACCGATTAGCCTCCTCTTATCTATAGTACTTTTAAAAAGTAACCCCTATATTTTATTATAAAAGTATATGTAACTTAAGAAATCGTATATTCATAAACAATGTATAATAAATATTTTTTACAAACTCAGCAGCCTCGCCACCCAGAGGTTACCATTTTCAATTCTTTTAGCTTTTCTTCTGGTTTCCATTGATTTTAGACATTAGGTATTGATTTCCTACCTTGGCAGATAGGATTCTAGCTCTCTTTCCTTCCCCACCCTCTTGTAGGGATATTACAACTTTTGTTTAAATCCCTATCAGTGAATCCGTTTCTGTGACTTTGCAAATATTGTTTACTACTAGACCAAGTAATGCATCATGATATTTCCTTACTTGAACCATGTTTTGCTTTTCCTGGAGTTAAAAACTGCCTAGTTTTTCCATAGGTTCAGTTCTTCAGCACCTAATTAAATGCCTTTAATACCGCATTCTACACGCCCGTTTGAGGTCACCTACCAGGTCATCTACAGCTCCAGCTTTTCCCCCTGAAAGCTTCTGTTCTGCTCTGGACTGAAGGCGTTTCTCTGTGCCGCTGTACCAGTCTTACCCAGAGACTTCTCTTGCTGACGTTCTAAGAATTCCCTTTGCTGTGTTCCAAGTTGAATCTGTCTTTCTCTCTCATAGTTTTAGTAAAGTATATTCTCTAATAGTAACCTGGGAAATGGCACACAGAGATACATTTTTAGGTCTTTTGACCTAAATTTTTGTACGGTCACATTTGGTTGAAGGTTTGGCTGGGTATAGAGTATTAGTACGTTACAAGTCAGGAAGGCATTCCTTCTTTGTCCTCTATGTGCCACGTTGCTACTGAGAAGTGCAATGCCATTTTGATTCCTGATTCGTTGCATGAGACTTTTTTTTTCTTTCTAGAAGTTTTTGAAATCTTTTTTTTTTTTTTGCCTTAGTGAAAATCTTTTTTTCCTTGATTTCTCTGGCCATTTGGTAGACTCTTTCAACCTCAGGAAAGATATGTCCTTCAATCCTTGGAAATGTTCCCATATTTAATGTCTCTTTTCCTGCAACTTTTATTGATTGGATGTTGAGCTTGCTGAATTGATACTCTAGTGTTATATTTGTCTTCTATTTTTATGTCTCCTTGTCTCTTCTGACATTTAAGACATTTCCTTGATTTTATTTTTTAATCCTACATTAGTGTGTTATTGCTGCTACTGCCAATTCCCACAAACATAATGGCTTAACCAACACAAATTTATGGTCTTACAGTTCTGGAGACAGGACTACCTTCCTTTCGGAGGCTCTAGGGGGGAATCTGTTTCTTTGCCTTTTCCAGCTCGTAGAGGCTGCCTGCATTTCTTGGAGCCTGGCCCCAGCCTCTAGCCTGAAAGTCAGCAGTTAAACATTTTCGAATCTCTCTCTGACTCTGATCCCCCTGCCTGCTTCCCTCATAAGGTCCCTTATTTACACACCTAGATAATCCAGCATAATCTCTGCATCTCAAATTCCTTAATCATATCTGCAAAGTCCCTTTGTCATTTGAGATCATATTCACAGGTTCTGGGGAGTAGAATGAGCACATCTTTGGAGGGCCGTTAGCCTATCTATCACAAGCTCTTCTACCAAATTTGTTATTTTATTGTCCCAGAGTCCATTTTTGTTCTCTCTGATTGTTTCGTCTTTAAAGCATCCTGTTCTTGTTTCATAGATGCAGTATTTTCTTTTATCTCTCTGAGAATATCTTTGCTTCTTCGATGTTTTCTTAGCTCCATAGATTATCTCTAATCCTTTTGGGTTCCTTTACTTTTGTCTGTTTATTTTGATTTTTTAAAATATTAGAGTCATGCCCTGGCTGGTGTGGCTCAGTGGATTGAGTGCCAGCCTGTGAACCAAAAAGTTGTCGGTCAGAGTCCCAGTCAGGGCACGTGCCTGGGTTGTGGTCCAGGTCCCCAGCTGGGGGCGTGAGAGAGGCAATCAATCCATGTTTCTCTTCAAACATTGATGTTTCTCTCCCTATCTTTCTCCCTCTCATTCCCTCTCTGAAAATAAATAAATAAAATCTTTAAAATATTGGAGTCTTTTCTTTAATGCGTTATGATCTGTGAGCGTCTTTTCCTATGGAATAACAAGCTGATGGAAAAAACTGATCTGAAGCTCTGGATGCCTGGGAGAACATTGTCAACTGATGGGTTTGGTTCTGTGATAATGGGTGGCCAATGAGCTTTTTTGTGGGTTGACCACAGCTCTCTGTCACTCTTCCTCAATCTTAGTCTGTTCCTTTTCTCCTCCTGCTCCTTCCATGTCAGTCTTCCTCAGGCTCTGTGCTTGGCCTCTCTCCTCTTCTCATCCTATACCCTCCCTAGGTAATTTCATCTACTCCCAAGATTTCAACAGCCGCTTTATGCTGATGACTCATACATCCATTTCAGACATCTCTCTTCTTCTGTTAGCTCCCTCGGGCTACTATACAGATTACCACACACCTGACTTAAACCAGCAAAAATGTTTTCTCTCACAGTTCTTTAGGCCAGAAGTCTTCATCATGGTGTTGATTCCTTCTGAGGCAGAAACTGTCCGGTGCCTGTTTCACAGCTCTTGGTAGTTGTCAGCAATCCTTAGCATTCCTTGGCTTATAGATGCATCGCTCCAGTATCTGCCTCTGTCTTCACGTGGTGCTCTCCTCTACGTGTCTGTGTCTTCACATGGTCTTCTGATAAGAACACCAACCACGGGATTTAGGGCCTCCTGTAATACAGCATGAGTTCATCTAAATTTACCTAATGTCATCGGCAATGACCCTATTTCCTAAAATGGCCACATCCTAAGGTTCTTGGTGGACATGAATTTTGGGGGGATGCTATTCACTATTCAACTCTAGTTTTAAGTATTCAGCTACTTCCTGGGCATCTCCAGTTAGATGGTTTCCAAAAGAGTCCCCAAACCCAACATAATAATCAAGCTGTTTAGATTCTCTCTACTGTCACCCTTACCCTCAACTTGGCCTTCCTTTGATTTTCCCTGTCTCAAAAATGGCACCGTCATACACCTAGTTATCCAGGCCAGAAATCTCTGAATCAGTCTCGACTCCTCTCTCTTTCTCGCAATTACATCCAACCTTTGGCCAAATCTTGCTAATTCTGCCTTTCTAATAGTTCTGTATGTGCCCTCTTCTCCATCCATTGTATCAGTTGTTATAAGTTGTCTGCAAATAATAGGAAACCTAATGTAAACTGGCTGAGACAATAAGAAAATCATGTAGTTCACTTAACAGCAGTAATAATGCAGTGAGGTAAGCTTCAGGCTTAGTTGACTCAGTGATGTTTCAGTGACCTGGGTTTTTTCCATCTCTGCTCCACTGACTTCAGGATTCGCTTCATTTTAAGCCTGGTTGCTTTCATGATTGTTGGATGTTTTCCAGTAGCAATGGGGGCTGTGTGCCTCATTGTTCACATCTATCAGCAGAGAAAGAAAGAACGTGGCTTCCTGAGGCTTTCTAAAGAGTTTAGAAAAACTTCCCAGTAGCCTCCGATATCCAAACTTCATGTCTTACTGGACAGAACTAACAAGAGCTAACATTATGTCATATTCGCTTCAGGTTTTAAAAAAATAAGCCTTGCAGATAATTGAAGATTCCTTTGTACTTCCCACTAGTCTTACTCCCCTCTCTGGCTCCTCAGAAGCAACCACTATCCTGAAGTTGGTATATATGCTTTCCATACATGTTTTTATATTTTTACTACATACTTACATAAATAGGTATATAGTTTTTTGTAAAAAAGTACATAAATAATCTACATGTAAATTGTATAAATGTATGTGTACATGACACGTAAATTCTGCAAATCACTTCCTTCAACATTATATATATTTTTAATTTAAATATTTTCTTGATTATGCCATTTCAGTTGTCCTAATTTTCCCTCTTTGTCCTCCACCCAGTCTGCCCCCGCTCCCACAGTCAGCCCCCGCACCGTTGTCCATGTCCATGGGTCATTCATATGTGCTCTTTAATCCCTTTGCTGTCTTTCAACCAGTCCCCACCTCCCCCCTGCTTTTGAAATCTGTCCATGTTGATACATGTAGGTTATGTTCACTCATTTTATGGACTATAGAATATAGAACATACCAAAATTTACAACATTTATGTCTTCTATTTATCATGATTTTCTGTGCTTTTCTCCTTTGTTCTTGCCTCCTGACTAAATTTTTAAATTATCTTTCTTTCCCCTCACTGGTTTGAAAAGTATATATTCTGTTTCTTGTATTTTAAAAATTACACTTTAATCTTAAATGTGTCCAGTTTCTCAATCCTTTTCAGTAAGATAAAGATCTTAATTCTAACCATTCATTCTCATCTTCTATGTTACTGTTTGTTTCTTTATGATTTTATTTTACATTTTTAGTAATTGATACTTATTTAGATTTACCAATTTAGTTATCTATTATTCCTTCTTGTGCTTCACTCCTTTCTTCTGAATTTGTCTTAATTGTTACTAAAGTAATCATTTAGTAGTTCTTGCACCAATTTCTTTTTTTAAAATAAAGTTTATTGGAGTGACATTGGTTCATAGGATCATACAGGTTTCGGGTGCACATTTTTATGACACATGATCTGTGTATTGTGTTGTGTGCCTACCACCAAATGTCAAACCATCTTCTATCACTACATAATTGGCCAGCAAATTTCTGGAAGTCATAAACTAATCTTAGTATGTCTGAAAACCATTTATTTCCCCCTTACTTTTGTATGTAAGTATAGCTAGGAATAAAATTCTTGATTGATAATTATTTCTCACAGCACTTCGATAACATGTATTTTGGAAGCTTCATCAATGATGAGAAGTCCATTATTCTGATTATTGTTCCTACATACGTAGTTTGTTCCTTTTAGTAAATTTTTTAAAAAAGATTTTATTTATTTATTTTTAGAGAGAGGGAGAAATAGAGAGCAAGAAATATCAAAGTGCGAGAGAAACATCAATTGGTTGCCTCTTGCACGCCCCCAACCGGGGACCCGGCCCACAACCCAGGCAGGTGTCCTGACTGGGAATCAAACCAGCAACCTTTGGATTTGTGGAACAATGCCCAATCCACTGAGACACACCAGCCAGGGCTCTTTTTAGTAACTTTTAAGATTTTTAATTTATCTTTGATGTTCTGCAAACCACAGGATGTGTTAAACATGGACTTTGTTTTTTAATTCTGTTCTGGCCTTATGCTTCTTCAGATGGCAAACATGTGTCTCTTCAGCTCAGGGAACCTCACCATTACTTGTTTTCGTGCTGCCTCTCTCCTCCGTTGTTGTTACTTCCCCTCTGAGCTCCCATGCGGAGCCTCTCATTCCATACAGCACGTCTTTTATTCTATGTTTCTTATTTTCTCTCTCATCTTCTGGTACTACATTTTGAATGATTTCCTTATATTTGTCTTCCACTTACTTAATTCACTCAAGAGCAGGGTCTAGTTAACTGTTTAATCAATCTTTTAAATTCTGTTTACAAACAGAATTCTATAAACAGAATTAACGTTTTGTAAACGTTAAAAATGTCTACAAGTTTTTAATTTCTAGAATTTCTCTTTGATTCTTTTACAACCCCATCTTTCCTTTCATAATATCTCACTTATCATATAGATTCTATTTCTTCCTTTATGTATTTGAACCCTTTAAACATATTTATTTTTCATTAGCTTTCATGTTTCATGAATTAAAAGATTTTTCAGATTGTCCTTTTGTCTACAAATCTTGGGGAATAACTTCTATCATTCACTGCACCTGCCATCTCTCCATCACGACATTTGCTTCTTTATTTGTTTGCTTTTTTCAGGTGGCAGAGTCTTGCTCATTTTCTAGGTTTTGGAGGAATTCCTATAGGGGATTTTGTGTTTCTCTATGCTGTGCTATATGAGTTTCACTACTTCTGGACAATTTTTGCTGATTTCTTGGGCTAAGGTTTTCAAACAACAAGTATGGCCCTCTGATTAGCACAGTGTTGGGTTTCTGATTTTTCCACCCACAGACTCCAGGCAGATAATGAGTTCTCGTGCTGTGCTCCACAGCCCGATAGTGCAGTTTTTCTAGAACCTGTTTTATCTACAAGACAGCCCTTTTGTTCTTGGCTTTGAGCAGGAAACCTGGTCCCTGATCATTGGCTTGAGGTCACATCTCCCATCCCCAGAGGGGCATTAAATTCCTGATTCTGACACCCTGAAGGACTCTGGGCTTCAGTTTGTGATAAGTGAGGTCTGAGCGTATTCTACGACTCATCATGAGGGACCTACAACAGTTTTTTAGGTGATCTTTTTATTGAAATCTAACATACTTGTAGAAAAATGCGCAAATCATGAGTGAACAGTTTTATAAGTTTGTATGAAGTGCACACACTTGTATAACTGCCACACAGATCAAGATATAGAACTTTCTGGCAGCCCCCACAGAAGCTTCCTCTTACCCTGTGGAGGTGCAACACTACTCTTCCCCCTAAAGGTCACAGCTAATCCAGTTTCTAACAGCACTGGGTTCATTTCGACCATATTGTACTCTGTACACATGGAGTCATATGGTATGTTTTCTTCAGGGTCTGGCTTCTTTCTCTCATCGTTACGTCCGTGAGATTCTCCCACGTCACTGTGTGTATCTGTAGTTTGTCCGCGCTCGTTGTCAAGCGGCATCCTGCTCTTCGGTGATACCATGATCTTTGAATTCATTCTGGTGTTGAGAGACACTTGGGTAGTTCCCACTTTGGGGCTATTATAAATGGCATTGCGATGGACGTACTTGTATATGTTTATGGTTAGTAGATGTAAGCATTTTGCAGGGAATATACCTCAGGGTAGGACTGCATGGTCATTCGTACACTTGGTTTTAGTCGGCACCGTCAGACGACTTCCCAAAGTCGTCTAATTCACCCCCCGGCCAACATGTGGAGCACTTTGCGTGTCCCTGGACACAAATGAGAAGATTCGGAACCAGAGCAGATCTTGTCCCTCAGCGACATGAGACTGAGAATTATTACTGTTCTTTTTTAAGGAGAATAAATCAAGATTGATGCCGTATCTCCTGATTTACACCTTTCATATTTCATGGTATAAAACTATGAAGTATATCAAAATCGCTAGAGTTTTTTAAAAAGTTTTACCATGTGCCAGATGCGGTTCAAAGAAGCCATTTCATCCTCATTACAACCCTCTGAGGCAGGTATTAGTGTTGCTTCACGTTCAGGTGAGGCAGCTGCAACCCAGAAAGATGAAATAACCGGCCCAGGGCCCCAGAGCCCAAAGCGGCAGCCTGACCCGAAGCCCGGGCTCTTCACGCTGCGCTGCAAATACGCTGTATTCTCGTTCCAGAGTGTGGGCTCAGCCTTTTTCAAAAACCTCTTTTGCAGCCTTCCTAAAGATCTAAAATACAGAGCCATATATTGCCAGATACGACTACCTGGGCCAGGTGAAATCAGTCCAGCTGCAGCTTGAAATGCGTGTCTTTGTACGAGTGGATGAAAACGAATGGGCAACCGCCTGAAGAATCCTGCCCCCGAAGGTCTTGCTTCTGTTGGGTGTGCCATGAGGTATACCGGCTCGGTGCCGGTGGCGCGTAGTGGCACCTCAGCAACGCTGGCTGAACAGAATTCAAGGAAAATCCACCTTTGTACGGTTGACCAGGGGCCTTTTAAGCAGCAGCTCCTGGCCTCTAATCTCTGACCACCAGGGGGCACACATCTGTCCCTAGAGCATCCTCATTCCTAGTCTCCCAAAGACAGCTCCCAGGGGACAGACAGTTCCCTGGGTCCCAGGGAGGAGAGGAGCTGTGCCCGCAAATTCGGAATTTAGAAAAATGGCACAAGAGAATTGGGGCTTTTTGGGTGTGATTTGAGGATCACCAAATCAAAATCACCTAGCGTTCGTGGTTAAAATGCAGGCTCCAGCTTATTCACCCTGGACCTGTAGAATCAGACTTTTGGGAGGTAGCACCTGGGAAGTGTATATTAAACAAAGTTGCTGCGTGACTTTTTTTAAAAATAACATGACTGTAATCAGACTATCTGTGTTCAATACTGACTTTTTGACGTGTTAACTGGACGACATTGAGCAAGTTAATCAACCTAAGACTCGATATAATCATAATAGGGGATCATAAAAACACGCCTAACTCTTAGAGTTGCCATTCATGAAAAATGAGAATCTAACCTTAAATTCATTTTGACCATATTGTACTTTATACACATGGAATCAATGCAGAGAACTTCGCATGGTGCCTGGCTGTATCTTAGCACTTACAAAGTTTAGGATATTATTATTATTATTATTATTGAATAATCTTAGGAGGGTAGTGTGATGAGGGGGAAAGAGTACAATATGAGAACTGGAAGAAGACAGGGAAATATGATTCCAGTCTGGGCTTTGCTACCCTCATCAGCTGTGTGTCCTGAGACAAGTCACTTAACTTCTCTGAGTCTCAGTTTCTGCACATAAAATGAGGGAGTGGGACTAACTGGTGTGTGAGATCCCTTTCAATGTTGATGTTATATGAAAACTTAACAGGATTTGAAGATCCTCCTAAACACACACACACACACACACACTCTACCTCTGCAGCCCCTGTGTGATTCCTGTATTGTTCCTACAGTTGCTGTGTGTTGTATTGCATCAGTTTACATAACTAATTCTCTTCCCTGTTAGTGAGGAGGGCAGGGCTCTTATCTTCTTCATCCCAGGACCTCAGAGCCCAGCACACTGCCTACCACATGGTTCCTGCACAATAAACATTTACATAGGAAGAGTAGAAATATAAAGTGTGACATGAATGTGAGGAATGAGAATACTTTTTATTCCTGGTTGTTCTATGGAATAGAGAAGAGGGTTAGTCCAGGAGGGGCAGGAGGAGCCTGGAGACCTCAGTGGACAGAGAACTGGGTGTGGGGAATGGCTGAAGGAAAAACAGGCTGGAGTGGGAGAGTTTACAGTGTGGTTCGCCCACGAGGCTCCTCCTGCAGCCGTGACCTCCTTTTTGTTGTTGTTGTTGTTGATTTGGTTTTCCGTGAGAAGCAGGAATGAGGTCAGTGTCTAGCATAGTAACCTGCGCGTGGCAGACTGGGAATCAGGGCATGTGAGAGCTGGAAGGTATTAGAGGTTGCAGGCAGCCCCCTCATTTTTACAACAAAGCGGAAAACGATGAGCCGGAAAGGCAGAGTCCTGTGCTCAAAACGACACATCAGGTTGCAGCGGAGCAGGGAGTGGGGGTCCACCAGTGTCCACCCCAGGGCCCTGCTTTCTCTGACACTTGTGGGTGAACAATGAATGCACACACCTGAGAGTGTTTCTGAACTTTTGGTCATATCCTCATGGGTCTTTTGGTCTGGCTGGCTCTGTGTGTCCAGCTGCCTCCTGCATGACTCCACCTGGATGTCCCCCAGTCACCTGAAATGCAGACAGCTAAAACCAAGCTCAGCACCTTCAGCCAGAGTCCCCAACCTCCCTTTTGGTTTCTCTCTCTGCAAATGGTGCCGCAGTTAACTATTCCATTAATCAAAATAGACGTCTAGGTGCCAGTCTTGACTCCTGCTTCTCTCTCACCCAACATCACACGGCCTGTCAGTCCCACATTCTGCTCTCTCCCTGTCATCCCTGTCCCCACTGCTGTGTCTTCAGTCCAGGGACCCATCATTTCTAGGCACCCCACAGACCCCTAAGTCTCTCACTATTCTCCACTCCATCTCCAGCCACCAGCAGCCCGAAGCATCACTGGCAGGCTTTGAAACATGAAACTTGTCCAGTATTCATTGAGGTCTTGTGCTCCATACTAAGTGATGAATGAGACAGACGTGGTCCAAGAGCAGAACTGAGCAAGGCTGATGCAGACCAACAAATGGGTGATCGCACTAGATCCCGGCAAGCGTTACGATGGGGAAGTGAAGAGATAAGAGCGCCTCGGAAAGACCGCTACTGAACTTGAATGAGTAAATGAACACTGCAAATCCTGTGATGCTCTGGTACTGCTCACCCGCTGCATCTTGTGGGCTGCATGTGTGCCATGTATTGTGAGTGTGTCTGTGTGCATATGTGTTTCTCTTGGAACCGGATTCAGCCATGAGTGACAGATAACCAAAATCACAGTGGTTTAAATAAGGTAGAAATTTCTCTTTTCTCTGACTTTAAGTGCAGACCTAAGTGGTCCAGGGCTGATGTTGTATTTTTAAAATAAGGTTGCAAATTCTTTGACACTCCTTCCGTTAGGAAGTGCAGGTCTCCGTCCTACTGTACTTGAATCTGGGCGGGCTTGTAACCGCTTTGACCAATAGAGAAGGCAGAAGGAGCATCAGGTGACTTGCGAGGCTTGGCTATAAAAGGCCGTGGAGCATCTGTCTTGGTCATCGGAACACTTGCTCTTGGAGCCCTGAGCTGCCATGTAAGAGTCCAATTCTCCTGCGGCCATCAAGCTGGAGAGGACACATGTGGGTGCTGTAAGTTGGCGGTCCTGGCTGTCCCTGCTAGGATGCCAGACATGTGAGTGAAGCCATCTTGGACCCTCTGAGCCAATCCATGCCCAGCCAAACACTCCTAGGTGACCTTAGTCAATGGCACAAGGAGCAAAAAAATTGCCCAGCTGAGTCCCGCCTGGAAGGTGCACATATACCTACGTCCATGGACATCTATTAACCAGAATGTAGTCACGTGGCCACCCCTCACTAAAAGGAAGGCTGGGACCCCTCACTAAAAGGAATGAGGTCTTTTTTCTGTGTGGACACTGCCCAGCTGTAAATAACTTCTATCACTATAGAAGGAAAGAAACCTCATATTGGGGGGAGGTTAGCGGTCTCAGTCAGTGTGTGTGTGCGTGTGTGTGTGTGCGTGTGTGTGTGTGCGCGCGTGCGCGCATCCAGGGAGCCACTGGACTTGGAATACGCACCTCTGGTCCTGCCTGGCCCCTTGCCTCCGAGGGTCAGACGACTGGCACCTGCATCACCTGGAACCTACTTGCTACCCAATTCACTTCTGAGGGCTTGAGGGGACTCTAGTTTCCTAGCATCTCCAAGACAAGAGGGAAGACAGACAGGGGGTGGCTCTGGCCTGGAACCCTGGGCAGTGCTTCTGAGCCCGGCCTGGGGATCCAGGCGGGCCAAGGACCTGCAGTGTGGTCTTTCAGTCCTTGGGAGTAACCTCCCTTCTAGCCAACTTCCTGCTCCTGCGTGGTGAAACCCGTTCACGCCGACGCTCCATCGCATCTTCACCTGGGGAGGTACCTGTCTAACTCGTCGTAGGCAATATTTCTCAATGCTGGTGAGTGGGAGCCGGAGTGACGCCGGCTGGCCAACTTGTGAGTCTCCATGGAGTGTCTGGACCGTATGGCCATGGTTGCTGCGCAGTGGGGTAAGCAACCTGATTTAGTTGGAGTCCGAAACCTGGGTGAGAACCAGGCTCCACAGCTACAGGCCATGCCATCTTGGGAACAAGGCTCTTTGAGGATTGGTTTTCTCACATGTAAAGTGGGGATAATAAGAAATGCCTCGGGATTTTATTAAATTCTCCATGGGAGAATTTAATAAAATAACATAGGTATAGCGCCTAACATAGTGCTTAGCCCATAGTAAGTACTCAACATTTATTATTATTATTATTATTACCACTACTGCTACTACTACTAAGCCCTGTGAAGCTATAATATCTTCTGCCCCCAAGGAAAGAGAAACTGGGAGAAAGAATAATAATAAGTTCATACATACTTATTGATATAAACATTTTTAAATATTACCCATTTTTTCCACTGACATTTTAACACCTCATCCCCACCACTGTCCCTTTTCAAGGGGCTGGCTTGTCCTGTGCCCACTGCCTCAGGGGATAATGCCTCAGGAATAAAGTTGCTTCCTGGCCCAGCTCCCCAGACAGCGAGCCTTCCGGGGAACAGAGAGGCCTCGGGACATAAACTGAACATTCAAGGAAAGTTTCACAACTGAAAGCTGGTGGCATAAGTTCCAGGGGAGTGAGTCTCCCTCCAGAAACTAGACAGGCTTCCTCCAGGCTGAGGGGAGAAGGAGCAGAAGGGAAGAGGTGACTGTGCAGGTGGTCGTGGTCCCAGCAAGAAGGACCCTGAGGTTATTGGGGCTGGAGCCCGGGGCATTGAAAGGGAATGGAGGGATGGGGAGGCTGGCAGCGGGAACATGGCCCGGGAGTCCTGGCCTCGCACCTGGCATGGGTGTATCAAAGAACATCAACAGACAAGAAATAAAGGGCATCTCAGTAACCCCCACGCAGGTCACTGACTGGATGGGCACTGAGTGGCCCAGCTACACCAATCGGGGCAGATGACATAGAGGGCTGAGTGCTTGCACCCTTGCCCTGGAACACCTTTAAAAAAATCCTGGTGTTTGCAAAGGAAGGAGGAACGTAAAACAGACTGGGATTAAGGCGAGTTATGCAGTTTAACACAGACGTAAAGTTCATGTGTATTTCTTAGACCCTGCAGTAGAGGACACAATCATCCCTGCTATGCTTGCGTCAGGTACTTCAGAGTTTACGACAGGAAGCTGTGCAGTTGGGAGTCACCAGACCTGGGCTTGAATTCCAGCTGAGCGACCCCGCTAAATTATTGAATCTCTCTGCTCCCCAGTCTCCTCTGCTACAATGTAGGGATTCCAATATCAACCTTACAGTGTTGGAGAGAGGAGATGAATGAGGCAAGAAATGTAACATTCTTATGTGTCTGGCACTGGCAAGCCACTCAATATTTGTTGGTTCTGATACTCTGTATCAGAGGACCAGAGAGGTGCAATAGTGGCCCAAAGTCACACAGAAACTGATAGAGCCCTGGGCCTTGGTTTCAGGCTCAGGCTCCGTTGCTGAGAGAGGTCAGGAAGGCCAGACAAACTGGGAAGGGAGCTTTCTTCTGGGGAGGTCCTCCGAAACTCCATTCCCACGCTTCCCCCACCTCTCCACCAAGCCAGGAGAAAAGGGCTTCACTAGCAGAAACTTCTGCTTTGGGGACAGAATGGTCACAGCTCCTGATTCGCTCTTGCCAATGTCGGCCAAGCTCTCCTGGTGGTCAGGTGGCTTCAGTCCAGGCCTCACCTGCCCCTGCATGTGGGTGACTATGTAGGACCCTCAGGGTGTCCTCACCTGTGGAGGGAATTACCTGGATCTGTGGGCCATGGCCCCGGTTAGGTGCTGAGTGCTGGAGGGGTGGGGGAATCTCATGGCTTCTGTTGTGTGGAGTAGGCAGGGTTCTGAACAGGAGGGGTGCCCATTGTGTCCCCCAGCTTGTGTCCCAGCCCACTCTGAGTTTTCTTCTCGCAGGACCCCCAAGGCTTGGAGATAAATAGCCCCTGCTCCTTCCGTATGTCTCCTGGCCTCCAGCAGCCTGCAGCAGACAGCAGATTTAGCTGGGCCTCCAGCTCTCGGCAACTGCTCCCTTGCAGGTAAGAGGGTGGTGGGCCTGGCTCTGGGGATTTTCAGAATCCAGAACTCTAATTAAGAGGGATTTAGACTTGACTGAAGGAACATCCTGCTGGTGGGGGAAGGATCAGGCTCCTGAGCTGGGCTTGCTCTGGGACAGGTTCAATGGCACTTTTTTTTTTAACTGGGATCAGAGAGATTTACAAGCCTTTCCCTTGTGCCCCGCTTTGTCTCTCCTTGGGGAGGCTGCACAGTACAGAGAGCTCAGGCTTTGGAGGCAGCAGACTGAGATCGAAGTCTTGGATCTGCCACTTGATTTTCTCATCCGCAAAATGGGGATAATCATGTTTACCTCAGCGAGCTGCTGGGAGAACTTAAAAAAAAAACCAAAAACTTGAGGAGCCTGGTATGGAGTAGGTGGTTCCTGGAAGGAAGGTGGATTCCAAAAGGTTTTCTGTTAGTTGAGGAATTCCTGGGTGCCTGTCCTAGGGGCCATGGGGCACAAGGATTTGAGGAGAAGCAGAAGAGAAATTCTCTGCTTTCTTAGCCCAGAAATTTAAGATTAAGATTAAGAGTGGCGAACATGGATGCTAACAGGTAGTGGTGTGCGGTGAATGTTTAAAAACTGGCTCTCTGAAAAGATGTATACAAAAAGTTTATATATATATATATATACATATATATAATAAGTAGAAGTTTATTAAAACTTTTTATGTATAAAAGGAATTATAACAAAATATTCAACACTTTATTGTAAATTAACTCCATATAACCAATTTATTCTTACAAAATGCTTTCATAGATTTTTTTGAAATCATAGTTGATTTTCATTGATTTTTGAGGTCCACTTGTATCACTAACAAAACTTAGGTTACAGACGATAAACAAGTGTCGTTTTGACATGAACGTTGGTTGATATTTTAGCTTGAGTTAAGGCATGAGGTGAAAGGGAAACGATGGTTTTGGTCTGGACTTCGCTCACTAGTCGATAGCTGAGCAGCTTTGCTGAGCTGCGAATACTGGAAGACCATTTCCTCCAATGTCTGCGCTATTCTCAGTGTAACAGGTACAGACGTGACGCACTATCGGGCCCTATTTTTGTAGTGTTTGCCAATTTCCAGGGTGTAAATACTCGCTCTGTGGCCAATTTCATGCTACCAGTGCGACTTAACTGACCCCGGAGTCAGGAAGAGACAGGCAGCGCGCGCCAATGTGTACCTTCGCCGCCACATGGACGTGATAGATGTAAATAACCTCAAGAACACAGGTAATAGTCAGATGTGGCAAAATAATTAGGAAGTTAGGAGTTTTGTTTTGAATATAATCTATTTAATTGTACGTTTATATAATTTAACATTACATGATGGCTGTGCTCAACAACTGACTCCGGAAATCTGACACGTGGGCTCTTGTAAGCTGGTACTCGCCAGCCCCTGCACGCCACCGCCCAGGAGGCCAGGTGGGTCTTGTAAGTGGGAGAGGTGGGCTGGGTGTGGCTGAGGGAAATTGGACAGCACCCCCCAACCTAAACAGGAGGCCGCTAGCCAGGTAGGTCCCCATAGCTATTGTTCATGGGATGTAGGGTTAAATCACTAAAAACTGGCCTAGATCACCCAATTTTTCAAAAGAAGCCAGAAATGTGGACTTTCATGTGATTCTCTTGCCTTAAAAATATTGGCAACGAATCAACATTTTTGAAAACGCAGTGCTGGCCAAACAAAACACATTTAAAAACACATTCTGCACCACAGGTGCAGAATGCAGCCTGCGGGCTTCCATTTGTGACCTCTGCCTGCACATGCACCTCAGGGGCTGTCCTGTCGGGGACCCAGTGAACAGGGCCAGGATGAGAATGAGGGAATGAGGACAACCTCGGGCACAAAATTTAAGGGATGCCAAAAAAATCCTCAATAATCAAGATAAAGACTATTTTAATGTAATATTTTTAAAAACTAAAACTGATGCAAAAGAAACATCTATGTTGACCAAAATGGCAGTGTTTTCTCTAAAGACAAGATTAGTCACAGTATTGTGCCAGGCCACACTGAAGCCTGAGGCAAAAAGAAAAGCCCTTAACACTGATTTGGAACTAGAGGAGCTTAAGGACCTTCCCATCAAATGTCACTGTCTGGCCCTGTGTTCTGGGGCTTGGGGATAGCAAGGAAACTCTTAGTTTTGAGGCTAGAAATCTTCCCAGGCTTTGGTTCTTTTTTTTAAGATTTTATTTATTTATTTTTAAATTTTATTTATTTTGCTTTTATTTTTTTTCTATTTATTTTCTTTTTAGAGAGAGGGGAAGGGAGGAAGAAAGAAAGGGGGAGAAACACCAATGTGTGGTTGCCTGTCATATGCCCCCTTCCTGGGGACCTGGCCTGCAACCCAGGCATGTGCCCTGACTGGGAATCGAACCTCGATCCTTTGGTTCACAGGCCCGTGCTCAATCCACTGAGCTAGATAAGTTCCCACAGACCTTCATCTCCCAGGCCCTTCCCCTTGATGGAGGAGGCAGCTGCAGCACTCCAGCTATGTGGCAGCTCCTGCGTCTTGGGGGAAGCGTGAATAGTCAGACTGGGAGTTTCCAGTATCTTATTTATTGATGAACACCTACTAACTACCAAGTACTAGGCAAGGGTTTTTTAACTTCCTTAGGTTATCTAAATTTTTTGTGTGTGTGGTAAAACATACAACATTCAATTTACCATTTCAATAATTTTTTAGGTTTACAATTTAGTGGCATATAGTTGCAACATCGTGCAATGCTGACCACTATCCATTTCCAGGGCTTTTTCTTCATCTCCAACAGAAACTCTGTACCCATGAAATAATAACTCCCCATTCCTCCCTTCCCCCAGCCCCTGATAACCTCTATTCTATTTTCTGTCTCTGAATTTTGGGCAAGGAGTTTTTTTTTTTAATACATTATCTGTAATTGTCACTGTGTCTCTGCAATTCCATAAAAATCTCTATTTCACAGATGAGAAAACAGCCCCTGAAGTTAAGTATCGTATTTTTCAGACTATAAGACGAACATTCCCCACCCCCCTCAAATTTTGAAGGGATAATGGTTGTTAATGCTGCTGTTGAGTTCTGTTTACATTTACATTGGTGAAATATTATGTTATTTATGTTATTAAATATTTTACCACATTTTTTGCTTCAAAATTTTTTCCCTTATTTTCCTCCTCTAAAACCTAGGTGCGTTATGGTTCGAAAAATATGATAATGGTCCCACAGTCATATAACTAGAACAACCAAGACAGGGTTTGAATCTAGGTCTGCCGTCTCTCATTCATCCAATACACATGCATCAAGCCCCTAATTCATGTTGAGCATAGGAGTGGTGACAAATAAGATGTAGTCCCTGTCATCAAATGATTCACATCTACTAATGGAGAGAAATTTTATGTACATAAATGTGATTCTATGTAAATAAATGTAAATGACATTCCTTATATACAACAGACCATGAGCTGACCATGAGGGTCGTTAGTCCTTTTTGAATGGGGTCAGAAAATTTTGTTAGAGAAGATGTTGTTTGAGCTGCTTGTTGGGAATAAATAAGGTAAGAAGTAGCTGGAAGGACAGTGGGGCTGCGGAGCAGTGTGAGTAATTGCTCAGGAGCATGCAGCTGCCTGGATGTGGGTAGGACTTCCGCGAATTTTGAGTTCTGAAGGGTATGAAGGGCCCAGATTGGGTTGGAGGTACAGGCAGGGGCCAGACTGGGGAGGGTCTTACTTGCCATTTTGGGGAGTTCAACTTTATCCTGAGGGCAAGGGGTAGACATTGGATGGTTTATTAAATTCTTGATTTTAGAGAGAGAGAAGGGATAGAGGGAGGAAGGGAGGAAGGTGGGAGGGGAGAAAGACATCAATTTGTTGTTCTACTTATTTATGTACTGACGGTTGATTCTTGTATGTGTCCCAACTGGGAATCGAACTGAAGCCTTGGTGTTATCGGGATGATACTCTAACGAACAGAGAGCTACCTGACCAGGGCCTACATGGGAGGAGGGTTTTTAAGCAGGGAAAGAAATGACCAGATATGCATTTCAAGGATGCAGACATTGAGGGAGGTAGACCAGAGGGACAAAAATGGAGGCAGAGAGACTTAGAAGGATTGTAATAATCCAGGTGAGAGAGGATACAGGGCTGGACTAAGGCTATGCCATGGACTGATGAGAAGGTGATGGATGTGAGAGACATGAATCAGGTAGCACTGAGGGGACTCGTTAGCAATTAGAAGTGGGGAGGAAGCAAAAGGGAGGCATTATGGGTAACAATCAGGATTTTGACTTGGTGCTACTTACCAAGAGAGTAGGTTTGGGGAGAAAGATAACAATACCTAACATTAATGAAGCACTAACTATGTGCCAAATACTTTTCTAAGCCCTTCGCATATGTTAACTCAGATAACCTTTATAACCTTATGAGGTAAATACTGTTCTAACCTCCATTGCACAGATGAGGAATGGAAGCAGAGAGCAGTTGAGCCACTTGCTCAACGTCACACAGCTGCGGGCATCTAAGTCTAAACTTGTGCTTGTAGCCACTATGTCACTCCCTCTCGAGGGAATAGTTTAGTCTGGACATGCTGGGTTGGAGATGCTTGTGGCCGCCTTAAGGAACCACATCCTCCAGAATCAGCAAGCGGTGGAGGTACACTGATTGTGAGGAACACTGATGTTTCCATCTTGGAGAGTGGAAGAACAGCACATTGACTAGAATGGAGCAGCCATTTAGAGAAGAATCGAGAGAACTAAAGGGGAAAAGGGGATTCTCACAGCAGCTCCAGCACTCTGTCTGGGAGAGGATTTTGGGAAGGCAGCCAGTCAGCAGTGAAGACCGGGTCCTGCCTTGACCCTGAGTTTGTCTTGTGAGCTGCTGCTGGGGCTATACTTAGATCGTGTGCATATTTGGGAGACAGAAAGAGGGTACTGATGGAGATAATGAGTGTAAATGCCCCCCCACCAAACTATGCCTTGGAAATGTGCTCCGTAATTCCCAGAGTCAGAAGCTGCAGTAATGAAAAGTAAGATGAAATTTTTCAATGTGAGACCATAAAGAGCATCCACTGGGGAAGGATGGGGCTGTAAGACCTCTCCCTTCCAAATCCTGGCATGGTGTCCAGAAGTCATTAGTTACCCTGGAACCTGGAAGAAAGACCGTCTCCTGTGGCATCTTGGGAAAAATATGCCTGATGTTATGTAGGTCTGAAAAAAAATGCCCAGCACAGTTGAAGGTTCGAAAGCCCATTGAGTTGAGAACATGTCAGTGGAAGCCTAATTGCAGCATGAACGTGCAGACTGTTAATTTGGAATTGCATTGGGGCTCCTCCTAAGAGTTGCTGCTTCAGTCCTTTAGTCTTCAGTGTCCTTTTCTCTGCCAGATTGTTCTTGTCCTTGTCAGGTAGTGAGTGGTGCGCCTGGTGGGTGGCAGGCACAGATGGAACTGGAGCTCTTGCTGTGGGCCAAAAATAGTGATGCAAATTATCTAGCTGCTGAGGCATTAAATTTTCACCCCCTTTCCCTCCCTACTCCCACCCCCTACCTTAATTCCCTCCTTAAGGCTTCTGATTTCTGTGTTCACAGATGAGTGATTGGGCCGGCTGCTGACCCTAGTGCAGAACCATTCCACCGTGGTTGGCAAGGTGTGGCTCCCTGTCCTCCTTGTCTTTCTGCATTCTGCTGGTCACTCTGGTTGGAGGTGTGGTCTATGGGGGTGAGCAGTCCAAGTTCACCTGTAATACTCTGGCTACACAAATGTCTGGTGACCATGCCCTCTATATTCTTCTTTTTTTCAAAAAAAGATTTTATTTATTTTGCACTGGCTGGTGTGGCTCAGTGGACTGAGTGCCGGACTGAAAACCAAAGGGTCTCCAGTTTGATCCCCAGTCAGGGCACATGCCTGAGTTGCGGGCCAGGTCCCCGGCAGGGGAAGTGTGAGAGGCAACCACACATTGATGTTTCTCTCCCTCTTTCTCCCTCCCCTTCTCTAAAAATAAATGAATGAATGAATGAATAAATAAATAAATAAATCTTTAAAAAATATTTTATTTATTTAGAGAGGGGAAGGAAGAGAAAAATAAATAGAGGTAGAGAAACATCAATGTGTGGTTGCTTCTCATGTGCCCCCAACTGAGGACCTGGCCCACAGCCCAGGCATGTGCCCTAGACTGGGAATCGAACTGGCAATTCTTTGGTTTGCCAGCCAGCACTCAATCCACTGAGCCACACCATCCAGGGCCATGCCCTCTATCTTCTATGTCATCTAAGTCCTGCACCAGATCGCAAGGGAGGAAAGAGTAGATGTGGAGAGGGAGTACCTGCTGGACACCTTGCAGAAGCTGGTATCTGGGGAGCCCTGCAGAGAGCCAGGCTGGGGTCCCTGGGGTCTTCTCAATTCCTAGAGGGACAGTTTCTGGTGGGAGAGAGGATTCTCCCCAGATGCCTGCAGACAGGACCCTGGACTGTGGTCGCACAGGGTCTTGGCCATCTACATTGCCCATGTGGTGCTACAGGCCTTTATGGAACTGGCCGTTCGGGGGAGGGGGAGGTGCGGCAATACTATGTGTTCGGGTTTGATGTTCCGTACTTGTTTCACTGCCACTTCTCCCCTTGTCCCAGTAGTACTGACTGCTTTGTGTCCAGGGCCACGGAGAAGATGATCTTTCTGAACTTCTTGTTTGGTGTGGAAGTAAGCTGCTTCCTCCTGACCCTGGTGGAGCTACACTGCCTTGGCTGGGTCTTCACCTGCCGGGCTCTCTTTGCGGCCTGTGCCAGCTGCTGCCACATCCTCCCCTGTTCTACTCTGATGAAGATAGGACTGGGCTCCAGGTGCCCTCTTGCTAGTAAGTGCCTGCAAACCCCTGGCAGAGTGAGCTGAGATCTGACTGGGCAATGTCACCTACCAAAAAAATCCTTATGAAAAAGGTTTGCTGACCCTTATGCTAGGTAGGTCATTGGGAGCCATTGTCATCATTCTCCTGCTTGATCCTTGAGGGTGAGGAAAGAGGGGTGGGAGTGAGGAGCCTGCTTTCTCCTGAAAGCATTACCTCCACAGGCATAGAGTACTAAAGTGATGAAACAGGGGCCTCCAGAACCAGTCTGCCTGAGTTAAAATCCCACCCCTGCCACTCACCAGCTACGTAACTTAGACAAGTTGCTTCATCTCTCTGTGCCTCAGTGCCTTTACGTGAAAAATGGGAATAATAATAATAGATCCTACATCATAAGGATGAGATGAGTTTATATATGTAAAGTGCTTACCAATAGAAGCTGGTTGCAATAAACATTAGCCACTGTATTAACCTTAGCTGCCTGGAGTGTTGCTTTTTGCCTTGTGCCTGGTGCACTCAGAATGGTGGAATCAGTTGTCAACTTCTCCCTTACTTGCTCCTATGGCTGTTGGTGGCCCAGTCCCCACAGAAATCGTCCTTCCTGTTCTCTCCTATACCTGTCTCCTCCTTCCAGTTTCCATCTCACCTTCCCTGGCTCAGACTTGCATTCTCACTCCCCTGGACTGCAAATGCTGAAGCCAACAAGCACCTCCCTGCCGGCACTGTCCTCTCCCTCCAATTCAACCCACACTGGCCTGCTGGCCAGCTCTCCTGGAAGCTCCTCGGCCTGGCATCTAGCATCTTCCATGAGCCAGCCCAGATCTCCCTGTTCAGCCGGATCACCCACTCCTTCCCATTCCGGCCTCACTTGGAGCCAAGTCTGGACCATCACCAGTTTCCTCCACCCTTTGCTTTTGCTTGTGTGCCCTCCTGGGGAGCTCTGCCTTAGCAGCCTTCAGAGCCCAATTAACTGGGTTCAAATCCTGCTCAGCCACTCAGTTTGGCCTTGGGGAACCCACTTGGTGACCTGCGGCTCAATTTCCTTCTGTATATAAAGAAACTAGTAATACCTACTTCACAGGGTTGTGGTGAGGGTTAAATAAGATAATGTAAATAAAGTGTCAGGCACACAATGTCTTAGCACCCAGGAGGTGCTATTATTATCATCTAAATCCTACTCTTACAAGCGAAAATCCAACCCTCTTTCTCTGGAGACTTCCTCTACCCCTCCTCTGGTCTTCTTCTCCCCGGAGCCTCCATGAGGATTCTACGAGGTAATTGGTCATGCACTGTGTTGTGACCTCCCCTTTACTGCGGCTTTTGGCACTTGGTTAAACCCACCCTGTGTGTAACTGGCCTTTGCACCTCAGTTGCAGGCAGGGTGGTAAGGGTGCGCTTTGCAGGAAGAGGACACACAGTCCTGCTCTTAGCTTAGTGCTTAGTGTGGGATGGGGTTCACTCACATATGCCCATTTTATTTAACTCTGATATCTTTAGGCCAGAATTAGGAGTAGGTCCACAGCCAGGGTTACACCTGAGGCATATCAGAAAGCCAGAAGAGATGGACATTCCTTTACTTCCTCCTGCAACTTGGGCCAATTTTAACAATCCTTTAATAGCTAAGGAAGTTCTTTTCAATATCTAATTGGAGTCCTGCTTGTTGCAGTGGAAGCTACTTTCCTTAGGCCTCAAACTATTGATGTCTAGTTCCTGAGAAGCAAGGGGGCAAAATGCCTTCTGGGTTATGCTAAGAGGCTTAGATTCCATTTCCTAGGCCAGGGTTCAGCCAATTAGAGTCCTCAGGCCAAATCTGGCCCTCTACCTGTTTTTGTAAATACATTTTTGTTGGAACACAGATATGCCTATTCGTTTTTGTATTGTCTTTGGCTGCTTTTGTGCTACAATGATAGAGCTGAATAGTTGAGACCAAGTCCATCTGACCTAGAAAGCTTCAAGATTTACTATCAGCCCTTTATGGAAAAAGTTTACTGACCCTTGTGCTAGGTCACTGGAAGCCTTTAAGGAATTCTAAGCCAGGGAGTGACATGATCATGTCTGTATTTTAGAGGGATCGATTTGGTAGCCACATGGAGGAGGGTTGGAGGGGATGAAGTAGAAGCAAGTGACTGGGAGGAAGCTGTGGCAGGTGCCCAGCTGAGCTCTGGCAAGGCCTGCACTGGCAATGGCAGCGGGGATGAGCAAACGATGCCTACTGGGGAGACATTTGTGGAGCAGAACCAATAGATGCCTGAGGGGGTGGGCGCTGAGGGAGAGGGAAGAGGCAGGGAGAGTGGACTTGTGACTTCATGGACTGAGGGTTAAGGCTCATTAACCAAACAAGTCAGTGAGGAAGCTTGTACATTTGGCTTTGGACATGATTCATTTGGGGTATCTGCAAGAGATGGCGATAGAACCAGGCTAGCCTCTGGAGCGATTCCTGCCATGGAGATTTGGGGAGTTATCCGTTGTGCGGGAGGTGGTTGGGAACCCTGGTAATAAACAAGAATCTCCAAGGAGGGGCTGAAGGATCCCAGGAGCAGAAGGCAGAGGCAGAAATCCTGGGAAGTGCCAATATTGAAGGTCAAACAGAGGATGAATGTTCAGCAAGGAGATCTGGAAGAAGAGGTTCTGGAGGCCAAGCTGAGAAGAGAGCTTCTAGAAGGAAGGCAGGTCAAATAGGCAGTAGTCAGCGAGCCTGAGAGGCAGATCCTAGAATCCGCAACTGGAAGATCACAGGTAGGGTGAGTAACTAACATGTCCCCTATGTGGGAGACTTTCTATTTTAGCCTTGAAAATCCCACATCCTGAGAATGCCCTCAGTTGTGGGCAAACCAGGACGCTGGTCACTCTACTGCTTACCTTGCCAAGAATGATGTCAAGAAGAGTTTAGCTTGCAAAATGACTAACTTCTGGGGGCATCCCAATGAGCTGGCAAACCTATGTCCTAGTGGTGTCCTCTTCGAATCACTCCAAGCATAGTAACGAAACAGAGCCCTCTCTTTGGCCCTGATACAACCTAATTCAACCCTGACAACAAACCTGTGAGGCAGGAGGTTGTAACCCTAATTTTACAGGAATGGAAACTGAGAGGTTAAGTCATTTAACTAAGATCTCGTGGCAAGTGGCAAAGTCAGGCTCATCTCCAAGGCTTGTGACTCCAGAAGCTGGTGCCCTGGCTGCCCCCACAGCTCTGCTTATGGATGTCCATACCCGGGACACCGGGCTCGGGAGTGGTGGTGCTGTGGACCCCCTGCTCACTTCATTGTAGAATCAGGCAGAAGCCATGACACTCTGGGAGGCACAGAAAGAGCCCCACACTATGTGTACATCAGTACCGCAGTCAGGCTGCTCACGCGGAGAAAGGCTAACATGTACTCCAAGGCCGTCAAGTGTTTGTAAGGCAACAGCTAGGCTCTTAAAAGAATTTTTGTGGTAAAAATATGCATAATGTAAAATTTACCATTTTAATTAACCATTTTCAAGTGTACAATTAGGTGACATTAAGTACATTCACAGTGTTGTACAACCATCACTGCTATCCATTTCCAGAACTTTTTCATCATCCCTAACAGAAACTCCGTACTCATTAAACAGTACCTCCCCGTTTCCTCATCCCCCTCCCAGCCTCTGCTAACCTCTGCTCTGCTTGCTGTCTCTGTGAGTTTGCATATTCCAGGCACCTCATATCAGTGGAATCACAAAATATTTGTCCTTCTGTGTCTAGCTTCTTTTGCTTGCGGTAATGTCCTCAAGGTTCAATCGGGGTGTAGCACGTGTCAGAATTTTCTTCCTTTTTATGGCCGAATACTATTCTATTAGATATAAATGCCTCATTTTGTTTACCCATTCATCTGCTGATGAATAGGTTCTTTTTATTCTTACATTTCTAGTAAGACGGTCATATTTTTGATATTTTAAAGTGTCATTTCAGAGACAACAGGTCACCATGTGCTTCCTGAAGAAAGGCTACACTGCTTACGAAGTATTCTTGCCAAAAAAACCCCCTCGAAGCTGTTTAGTCTTCTAGATCTATCTACCAACTTATAGGAAATAGAGAAGCCAGATCATCATCTTAAACCACACCATGGGAATGCAATCAGCAACGTCTGGACTGTGGAAAATCTACAGCATAAAGCATCTCGTTCCTCCAACAAGTGTTACTGAGGGGAAAAAAGAGACCGAAGAGAAACCTGTAAATTAAAAGATACTCCATAGTCATGTCAACTGACTATGGTGTGTAAATACTGATTTGAACAAACAAGCACTTTTCAAAAAGGCATTTATGGAGCTAAGTAGACATTTGAACATTGATTATTTGATGGTATTAAGGAGTTATTGTTAAGCAATTTCAGGTGTGACAATAATATTGTGGTTTTGTTTAAAACAGTTCTTTCTTTTAGAGAGGCACACCTGAAATACTTTCAGGTGAAGTGATACGATATCTGAGTTTGCTTCAAAATTATGCAGGTAGGCAGTGTAGTTAAAACAAGATTTCCACAAGTTGATAAGTATTGAATTTTTATGATGGATACTTTGGGGTTTGTTGTATTATTTTGTGTACTTTTGTATGTTTGAATTTTCCCCAAAAAAAACTTTTTTGTATGTCATTTCAGAGATGAGCTCCTTTATTTTAGGCTGACCTTCAGCAGGTACTCTGTCCTAAGAATTTCACTTTTATGTTTCCTGGAGAGAGCCTCCACCCACACACCAAGCTCCTAGGCAAAGGAATAAACGATCTTAAACTAATAAATGCGTTTGGGAAACGATATTCGAGGTGTGCTTTTGTCACCTGAACACTTGCTATCGGGCAGGTTTGCAATTCGACGGGCTCTGTAGAAAGCTGGCTTGCTAATTTGTGGTCCTTTTTGGAAGGTCATGTTATGGTAGCTTACCGTGTGATAAGAATCATCTCACATGCTTTATATTTGCCGTTTCTTCTAAGGCTCCCAATAACCTTGACACCTGTTATTAGCAGCCATCATTTTACAGATGAGGAAGTGAAGGGTCAGACGGTAACATCTGTTAACCGCTTCCTATGTATCCAGTACTGGGCTAATAATTGCTTTAAATGAATTTGCTCATTTTATCCTCTTGCACCCTTAAGAGGTAAACATTTCATTGTCCCCATTTTATAGATGAGGAAATTGAGGCTTAGAGAGGCTAAGGAATTTGCTGGCAGCCGCTAGACCAATTTGCCTCTCAGCATGGGGCCCCAGAGTCCATACACTTCCCACTCTTCCCGACACACAGCCCCACAGAGTGGTTCAGAGCAAGGGCTCTGGGCTGCGCTGTTTATTAGCCATGTGGCCAGGGCATATGGTATTTTAAAATACATATACTTTTTAAAATATACGTATATTCTGGCATTGTGTGATTTTTTAAAAGATTTTACTTATTAATATTTAGAGAGAGGGGAAGGGAGGGAGAAAGAGAGGGAGAGAAACATCGATGTGTAAGAGAGACATCCATCAGTTGCCACTAACATACCCCCAACCAGGGACCAAACCCACAATCCAGGCAGGTGCCCTGACCAGGAATCGAACCAGCAACCCTTCGCTTTGTGTAACAATGCCCAACCAAGTGAGCCACCCAGGTCAGGCCTTGTGTGAATTTATTTATTTTTATTTTTGTTTTTTTTAATTAGAGTTTATATTCAATATTATTCTGGATTAGTTTTGGATGTCAGACAAATTACTTCATCTTCCTAAGCCTAGTTTCTAACCTGCAAATGAGAATAATAACAGCATCTTCTCAACTGGATGATTGTAAGGATGAAATGAGATGCCTGTCAAAGCACCTGGCCCATAGTAAGGACTCAATTAATGTAAGTGATATTTACTACTACTACTATTATTATTATTATTATTATTATTATTTTATTATCTCTCTAAGGGGACTTCTCATTAAAGTCAGATTTCTTTAGGAGCTTAGGAATGCCCTGGAAAAACTGGCCTTTCTATGGTCATTTGCACTATTTTATGTGGGCACTGCTCTGACATTTTCCCATGAGCTGGGAGAGATGCATTACTTTTACTTTCACTCTTACTTGAGCCAGGGCAGGGATTGTTCTGACCTTAGGGAAGTAAAAGACTAAATACCAAGCAATTACGAGCCAGAGCCATTGTGGGTTTTGCCCTGGGGTTTCAATCTTACCTGGTCTCTGAAACTGGTTCCTGGTTTGGGCTAGAGATGTGCTAGCCCACGAGTGCCCTCGATGTGGGCACACATGGATAAAACCGGTCAGTATGCCTACTCATTCCCTGCCACGATGTAGGGAGAAGAACATGGGCTTAGAAGCCTTGGGGACATCCTGACTCAGCTACTCACAGGTCGTATCCGAGTCATGAACCCATCTGTGCTTTAGTTTCCACAACTGTGAGTTGGGAAAGATAGGATGATAAAGCAAACAGTTACAAAATGCTTATTATGTGCTGGGCACTGTTCCTTTTATATATTAGCTCATTAAATTTTTAAAACATTAATAAGCTACTTTTAAAGCAATTATAGGTTCATAACAAAATTGAGCAGAAAGCACAGAGTTCCCATACACTCTAAGGCTACAGGGTTCACCCTTGGTATTGTATATTCTGTGGGTTTGGGCAAATGCATAATGGCATGTACCCATCCTTGTAATATCATAGAGAGTAGCTTCGCTGCCCTTAAAATCTTCTGTGCCTATTCATCCCTCCTCCCCCGCACCTACCCCTGACAACCACTGATAGTTTTGTCTCCATAGTTTTGCCTTCTCCAGAATGTCATAGAGTTGGAATGATATAGTCTTTCCAAATGGACTTCTCTCACTTAGTAACGTCTTTGGGGTTCCTCCATGTCTTTTCATGGCTTGATAGCTTATTGTTTTTTAGTGCTGATAAGATCCCATGGTCTGGATGCACCATAGTTTACCCATTCAGCTACTGAAGGAAATCTTGGTTGCTTATAAGTTTTAGCAACTATGACTAAAGCTGTTATAAACATCCATGTGCAGGTTTTTGTGTGGATATGTTTTCAATTTATTTGGGTAAATAACAGGAACGCAATTGCTGAACCATACGATAAGAGTATATTTAGTTTTGTAAAAACATGCCGCGCTGCCTTCCGAAGTGGCTGTGCCGTTTTGCATGCCCACGAACAATGAAGGAGAGTCCCTGTGGGCCCACGTTCCCGCCGGCATTTAGTGTGGTCAGTGTTCTGGCTTTTAGCCGTTCTCACTGGTGTGTAGTGGTGTCTCATTGTTGCTTTAATTTGCAATCCCCCCTATTTGCCATCTGCATAGCTTCTTTGGTGAAGTGTCTGTTCAGGTCTTTGGCTCATTTTTAAATCAGATTGTTTTCTTATTGTTGAGTTTTAAGAGTTATTTGGCCTTGGCTGGTGTAGCTTAGTGGATTAAGCGCGGGCCTGTGAACCAAGAGATCACGGTTCAATTCCCAATCAGGGCACATGCCTGGGTTGCAAGCCAGTTCCCTGCAGGGAGTGCACAGGAAGCAACCATACATTGATATTTCTCTCCATCTCTCCTTCCCTTCCCCTCTGAAGATAAATAAATAAAAAAAGAGTTATTTGCATATTTTGGATAAGAGTCCTTTATCAGATGTATCTTTTGCAAATATTTTCTCCCACTCTGTGGCTTGTCTTCTCATTCTCTTGACATTATCTTTAGCAGAGAAGTTTTTAATTTTAATGAAGTCCTCATTATCAATTCTTTCTTTCATGAATCATGCCTTTGGCATTGTAGGTAAAAATATCATTGCCATACCTAAGGTCACTTAGATTTCTTCCTATGTTATCTTCTAGCAGTTTTAGTTTCATGTTTTGCATTTAGGTCTATGATCCACTTTTTTTAAAGACAGATTTTTAAAATTTATTTATTTATTCTTAGAGAGAGGGGATGGGAGGGAGAAAGGGAGGGAGAGAAACATCAATGTGTGGCTGTCTCTCACATGTCACCCACTGGGGACCCGGCCTGCAATTCAGGCATGCGCCCTGACTGGGAATTGAACCAACAACCCTTTGATTTGCAGGACAGCACTCAACCACTGAGCCACACCAGTCAGGGCCTATGATCCATTTTAATTTTTGTAAAGGGTGTAAGGTCTGTGTCTAGATTCATATTTTTGCCTGTGGATGTCCAGTTTTTTTTAGCAGCATTTGTTGAAAAGACTACACTCATTTAATTTTCAAAATAACCTTTCAGGCAGACACTGTTGTTATCTCCATTTTTCAGTTAAAGAAACTGAGGCACAGAGAGGTTCTATAAATCACCCAGGGTAACATAGCTAGTACTTGACAGCACTAAGATTTAACAAGCAACCTGGTTCTAGAGGCCATGCACTCAGTCCCTAGCAGTAATAGTAATGTCTCCCTCACAGTTTGTTGTGAGGAAATGAGATAATGCCTAGCACATAGTAGGTGCTCAGGAAGCAGTAGCAATAGTCATTGTCCCACCTAGTCTCCAAGGATCCACTCAAATGTCTTGTCCTCAAAGTAGCTTTCATTCCACCCCTATTCTCCCAACCCCTGTGTGAGCTCCCCAGAGAGAGATTCCATGTCTTATTTCTCTGTGTCCCTCACTCTTAGCAGGTTCTCAGTAAATACTTGTTGAATTGAGTTTGGTTGCATGCCATTCTTTTATCCACAATGCACATCCTGGGTGTGGTCTATTCCTCAGGATCACCCAGCTCTTATTCATCTCTTTGCTCCTGAGCCCCTCCCTCCAACTTTCCCAGGTCTGTCAGGTTGGGCCACCCCTGACTGGAGAAGTTCCTGGTTGGGCTGTCTATGGAAGCGACTACCCTTGTCTGCTACACCCTTTTTCCTGAACTTTCTCTCCCCCCACCCCTCCAAACCCAAGACATAGCACCTATATCGGAGGCCTGGTCTCTAAATGTTTCGGGCCTTTCCCAGGACGTCTAAAATTCTTTCTCACTGAGTAGATCATCTCACTTGATATTTACAGAACATGAGAGACCCAGGGAGAAAATCTTGTTCTAAAAAGCTTCTGGCCCTGGCTGGTGTGGCTCAGTGGATTGAGTGCCAGCCTACAAGCCAAGGGGTCACCAGTTAGATCGCAAGTAGGAGCACATGCCTGGGTTACAGGCCAAGCCTCCTGTTGGGGGTGTGTGAGAAGCAACCACACATGGATGTTTCTCTCCCTCTCTCTCCCTCCCTTCCTCTCTCTCTACAAATAAACTTTTTAAAAAGCTTCTGAAAGGTGATAGTCGTGGCATTGTTGAACTCTGTTGGGGATGCGTGCCACTACGGCTGTGTTCCCTGGGCCCTGGTACACCCCTTAGGAAGCCCCTCCTGAGGCAGGGCTCTCTTAGACCAAGCCACCAGCAGCCTGTGGACACCTTAGAGAGTACATTCTTCTAGTCCCATTTTGGACACGGCAGGCAGTGCCTGCTTTGGACCGAGCCATCTGGCACCATCCAGCAGCACCCTGCGTCTGCTCCGCAGAGCCACCCTGGGAAGATGTGGCCAGCAAGATTTAGTTGCTTCCTCTGGACAGCATTACTATGGGCAGCACCCTCCTGGACACAGCCAGCAGAGTCCAGTGCCCGTCTTGTACAGAACCTGTTCTATACATTCAGTATGACACTAGTGCTTGTCCTGTGGATGTCCAGCAGCCTCTAGTGCCCAGTGCAGACAGGACCTCAGGCAGGACCTCTCAGACACGAACAGCGGTCTCCCAGGGCAGTTCCGTGGGTTCGCATGGCCCGCTCTGGAGGCGCGCCCAGGCGCTGCCCGGAAGGCCGGGCATTTATCCCCGGAGTCGCCAGCAGGGAGCTCCCTTTCGGCTCGGCTTGCGCGACCGCGGGGGGCGGTGCTGCGCTGCGCCGCGCTGCGCTCCAGCCCGGACCGGGCCGGGGCCGCTGGATGCCGCGTCTCCGCTTCTGCTGCCTGCCGGGCGGGCTCCGGCGGCCGGTGAGCGCGGGGAGACCGGGGCAGGCGCCTGGTGGGCCCGGCGGGGTGGAGGGGGCGGGCTCGGGACGGGAAGGCGGGCGGGCGGCGGGGCCCGCTGGCTCCTGCTCCCCCCACTGTCCCCTGGAAGCAGCGGCCCGGACTCCCGGCTCCGGTCTCCGGTTTGTGGCCGCGCCGAGGAGCTCGGCTCCGGAGAGTGGGGGCCAACCGGGAGGGGCGGGGAGGGCGAGCTCCGACCCCTTTCGCCAGCGGGGGACGCGAGGAGGCAGGACAGGGTGGTCTTCAGTTTGGGGAGATCTGGGGCTCGAGGGAGCCCAGGTGGCCCTAAGCTGCGGGATGGAGGCTGCAGCCTCGGGGGTAGAGAGCTTCTCGGGGCCAGGCCCAGGTCCCGCAGACAGACCGACCCACCGAGACTCTGGAGGGCAGCCGGGAAGACGAGCACCTCCACATAGCCCTTTATCCCTCCCAGCGGCCTTCACCCTTTCGCTGCCAGGCCGACAGCGGGCTGCTCTCAAAGGAGCAGCTGCTAGACAGCTGGCCAAACAATGGAGACCCCGCTTCCCCAGGCCCCCTCCCCTTGGGACAGAAGATGGGGGTGGGTGGGTGAAGGTAGGCTTTGGAGATTAGGGAGTGCAGGCTGCCCCCCCTCCCGCCCCGTGACTGGCTGCTCACCTCACCTTTCCCTGTAAAGGGGTGGGGTGTGTGTGGGAAGGTTGGACAGCCTGCCCCAGGCCTCTGGGAGAGACTGCCCTAACGCCCCGCCCTGCTAACCTGTCATGCCAGTTGTTTCAACAATGGGAAGGGGAGGTGGTAAGGTTAGCTGTCCCCCACCCGCAACCCCGTGTTGGGGGGTTGCTGCTTGATACCAAGCCTAGTGAGGAGTGGATCATGTTCCTGGCTGAGATAAGGCCTACAGGGTCACACCACACATTGGGGCTTTGTTGTGGGGTTGGGGGTGTCACCCTGTTACAAGGCACATGTGTCCTGCTGATTAGTTGGAAAGGCTGCCAGCCAGAATGAGCTGGGGGTGGGGGTGGGGAAAGGCATCCAGTTTTTTAGCAGGTACTCCTTTTGCCTGGTTTGGCATGTGTTTGGCTGTGTCCTCATGGTTTGTGTTTTCATAGGGAGGCCTAGTCTGATGCTTCCCCGAGAGGAGCTGTCCTGCCTAGGGCCTTCCTGCCCTCAGATGGTCCCCCAAACTTATGGAATTAGATTCCCTCTCCCCTACATCTTGCCAATGACTTGGGCCAGTTTGCATGGATTCATTTTATCTTTTGAGTGCCTGGCATGTCTGTGGTTGCGGAGGCCTTGTAACTCCCCCAAGTGTGAAGTGTGTACGCATTGGACCATGCCGGAAGGGAGGGAACGTGTCCAGACAATTAAGAGCAAGATCACCTTAGCAAGACATTGACTCTAGACAGGTTCATGCTGACTTTCTATGGGCTTATCAGGTCTGGAGCCTTTTTGGGGGGCTAGTTGGTATCCCGTTGTCATGGCAATGGGTCCGGCCTTGCCTAACCGTTCCCCACCCTTTTGGTTCAGGGGCTGTTTTCTATTTGGGGATACTGAAAGTTGCTCTCCAGAGGTCTCTGGCTTCCTGACAGACCTCACTGCTCTTTGTCAATGGCCTGCCACCTCCTCAGCTTCCCCTCTGCCTTTTTGTGATGAGGTCTTTCCAGGAAACATCGTCCTGATTGCTGGACACGACTGGTTATATATAGCCTTGGGTGGAGGTGTGCTTGGCCATTTGGGGTTGGGGACATTGGAGTTGGGGCCTCAATTCCAGGAAGACAGTAGGGAAAGCTATTGTGTTGGGGGTTTCGGAGATTGAGAAGGGTTGTAGGTGGGGCGTGGGAGGGATAGAATGCTGGTGGTCACTTCCTTTGGGAGCTTTGAACTTTGAACATTTGATGACCCGGTGCCTGGCAGCTCTGAGCATCTAGTTTGTTTACTCATTCCCGGTCTGGCTCAGGTGCCAGGGTGTGTGCCTGAGGGCTTCCTCCCATGCCCCAGGCTCTCCTCAGCTGCCCTCACTGATTGTGTCCTTTCTGACTCCTGCTCCATCCCCTCAGCCTCACTCCCAGGCAGCCTGGGCAGCCAGCCTTTTGCCTGGAGCTTTCTTCACTGGTCCAGCTTGAAACTGCTCACTGTGGGGTGCATGTGTCTTCAGAAGTTGGACCTGAAAACTCCAGCGTCCCTCAGAGGCAGGTACCTGAAGGCGGACTGGGTGGGGCTGAGCTGGTGCTCGTGTGAAAGGGAGAATCCACCCTCCTCGGGTGGAGCAGGGATTGTTGGAACTAGGGAAGGCTTGACGCTGACTGCTGTGTCACAGGTCTCCTGGGCAGCAGCGCTGTTCTTGCTCCTTCAAACCAAAGGTCTGTCCCCAGCCAGATCTCCCTCACCCAGAGTGGTTACCACAGACTGGAACCAGAGCATCCATGTGAGCAGCGTCCTGTTGGCTTTGGGCCCCATTCCTTGTCCCAGGCCTCTCCTGGGCACGGTGGGTAAAGCTGAGGTAGCTTAAAGGTTTGAGGGGATAAGAGGGCCCAACCCACTCTGTGCTGTGATTAAGATTCTCACAGGACGTGGGTTGGGGGCTTGATGGAGCTTTTAAGTTTTGCTTTGGGTCAGGCCTGGGAGTGCTTTAAGATCTGTTCACTGCACCTAAGCCCCCATCACCACTTTCTGAGGTGGACTGAATTAGAGGGCAGGGTGGGGCAGTGGTAGGAGCTAGATTAGAGGATGGGTAGGAGACCTGGAAAGCCCCTTCTCCCTTACTTTCCTGCCCTTGCTCTGGAGATGGGAATTGTGTGGCTCATAAATTATCCACATTCCTTTGACATTTCAAATAACTTAGAGTCAGGCAGCAGATTAAATTGTGGACTGTCGATTTTACAGGGCCCAGAGCCCTTCCTCTCTGCCAGGTACTTTTATCTCTCTTGCTAGGGATTATTTTTATTATACTCTGATATTCAGAGATGTTGGATGAGGGCTCAAGGTTACACAGCAAGTCAGAGGCAGACCAAGATTAGAACTTGCAGTTTGTGGTTGAGCAGAATATCTCTCCAGCAAAGTCAGGGACTTGGGGCCAACTCTGAACTCTCAGGCTGACGGGCATTTTGTAGTTGAAATAGCTGAGGCCTAGAGAGGGGACAGGACTTGCTCAAGGTCACAGAGAAGGTGGGGTGGGGATGGTAGTGTCAACTGAGTTCAGCGAGTACCCAGCAGGCTGCAGCAGGCTCCCCAAGAGACGAGGAGTTGTACCTGGAAGAGCAGCAGGGGACTTGGCCCGGCTGCTGGCACCTCTCCCACTCCCGTTTCTCCTGGGGCTTGTGGGATCTGCGTTCCAGAGGAGACGGGAGGTGCCTCTGGGCTGAGGCTGCACAAGGCCCTGCTGCCTGGAAGGACAGGGGGCTGCCGGCTCCCTCGGCTCCCTCCGCTCCCTGCTCCGGGGCAGGCAGAGAAGGGAGCAGGGAGCCAGCAGGCAGGCAGGCGGCTGATGTCATGTGAGAAGCGTGCAGTCTGAGTGAGGGAGCACACCTGGAGCCAGTAAGCTCCGAGTGACCTGCCGGTGAGTCACGGGGCTCTGCGGAGCTCAGCAGAACCCGCCAGGAGAAGCTCGGCGGCCGCCGCCGCAGGGACAGGCGTCACCCTGCGCGTTCAGGCTGGGGCCACCGGGCCCGGCCAGGTGCTCTAAGAGCCCCGCCGGGGCCCTTTTGCAGTCCTCGGTGGGCCAGTGCCGAGATAAAGGCCTTGGGGCTGTAGGAAATGGCCACTCAGGGAGGTCAGAGGCCAAGTGAAAGAGGCCGGCTCTCTTGGGAAAGCATTTCCTTTGTATTTATTTATGAGTGTGGTCTGGGGTGGGGTGGGGGGATTGACCCTTTTAAGTATCCACCCACAGCAGCAAAGTCTTGGGATTCTAACGTTATAGTTTCCATTTCCTGGGGTTTCTACTTTGCCAGCTGCAGGGTGACCCATTTAAATCTGTCCCCACTTAAAGCCACAAGACAACAGTGAGATCTATTTTAACCAAATCCCCCAAGTCACTGAAATTGTTTCAAGGCATGAGAGGGCAATCTTGAACTTACTGTCGCAAACCTTGTTTACAGCTTTAATGCTAACTGGATCACTTACTGCGTTGTCAGACCTGTCTTTTTTCTTTTTATTTAAAAAAATATTTACAATCACAAAAGTAATATGCTGAAAAAAGGTTTCATCTGCAGGAACCTTAGTGCCCTAAGTAGAAAGCGTTACCCCTTTTTGCCATTACCCCACAGAAAAAGCTGCTGATAAATGTTTGCAATGAATCTTTCCAGACTACTTTTCAAAAGCTTGTTATATGTTTTTATGTATATTTATAGCTTAAGATATTATGTTACAGAAATATAATTTTATATAAATATTAAAAATATTTTTCTATAGAAAATAAAGAACATGCACAAAAGTAGAAGAAAAACTATATATAATCCCATTATCTAAAGCTGTAGGCTAAAATACACACACACACCTACCAGCTAAATGTTCTTTTTTTTTTAAGAAGTTATTTATTTTTAGAGAGAGGGGAAGGGAGGGAGAAAGAGGGAGAAAAACATCAATGTGTGGTTGCCTCTCCTGCACCCCATACTGGGGACCTGGCCCACTACCCAGGCATATGCCCTGACTGGGAATTGAACCAATGACCCTTTGGTTCACAGGCCAGCGCCCAATCCACTGAGCTATACCAGCTGGGGCTAAATGTTCTTGTTGTAAAGAATTAAAACAATACAGATAGCACACAAGTCAGCTTTGACCCTTCTAAAATCCCTCTCTTCCACAGAGCACACATTTTTTCTATGCATATGCAAATATTATATATAATATACCTTATGTATATTCAGACATATACATAGTTTTTAAAAATTTAGTAAAAATTATATACTATCTGATGACTTGCTTTTTTCACTTAGTAATATAGTATAAAATCTTTCTAGGTCAGCATACACAAATCTACCTCATTCTTTTTAGTAACTACCCAGTTCTATAATTTAGCTATTAACCTAGTAATGGTCATTTATAGTGAAGAATTTTGCTATTACAAACAATGCTCTAAAGGTTAGCCATGTTTATTGTGGGAATATATCTACAGATGTCCTGTAAGAGGAATTGCCCCATCAAGGAATATGCACATTTGAATGTTTTCACAGGTGCCACCAACTTGCCCGCCTTATACCAATTTACACTCCCACCATCACCTATGAAATGCCCTGCTTGCCATCTTCTAATTGATTGGTACTACTAATCTTGGTACTATTTTATTGAACTGCCAAGCGAACAATGGGGTACCTCTTTTATCTCACGTGTCTGAATATTACTGAGGTGGAGAGCCCGTTCGTGCTGGTTTCCGGTCGTATTTCTGCACCTCTGCATCGCCTGTCCTTGTCCCTGGCAGTACCCATATGGGGCCTCTGGACGTGCGCCTGCGTGGTCCGGGCGGCCATGTGCTCGCTGGATTGCCGTCACTTCTTTGGGCTTTCCTCTCTCTGTACAACGGTCCTTTCCAGCATTGAGATTTTCATGTCTACACTCATTTCAGTCACACCTGTGCTGACAGTCATTTGTGTACTTTACTGTCCCCTCTACCCATTTAGATGGCGAGAGTGTGTCCTGCTTCTGCTGGGTACCATCCTTGAGGGCTTCCTCTGGACTAGGCATTATATAAAGGGCTTCTACAGATATTTCACTTAATTCCCATGCCTTATGTGGTAGGTACTATTATTACCTCCATTTAAGAAATGGGGAAAATGGAGGCACGGAGGCCTTAAGAGACTTGCCCAAGGTTACATAGCTGTTAACTTGAATTTGGTCCCAGGTCTGTTACCTGACATCGGAAACCTAAGCTCTTTCATTAGTTTTATTTATCTTATATCCCTTGCATTCAGTAGGTGCTTGATACATATTTTTCCTTAATATTTTATCACAAAGCTCTGCAAACATTTAGAAAAGTTAAAGAATTTTACAAAGAACAGCCCCCACCTTCTCCATTCTACAATTAACACTTTACTATCTTTGCTTTATCACATATTTACCCCTTGATCCATTCATGGCTCATCTTACATTTCTGATGCATCTCAGAGTAATTTGTAGACATCAGTATACTCTGCCCCAAATATTTCAGCATACATATTAGCTGGAGTTCAATATTTATTTACAGTTTTTTCTTTTGAGTGAATATTTCACACAATGGAATGCGCAGCCCCATGTGCACTGTTTGAAGGCCGCTGACGAATACATACACCTGCCAGTCCAAACTCCTGTCGAGAGGCGTAGCACGGGCATCACCCCAAAAGTTTCCTGGCGCCCTTTCTCGGCCAACCCCCACCCCACCTCCCAGAGGAAACCGCTGTTTTGATTTTTCCCACCTTAGGTTGGTTTTGCCTATACTAGAACTTCATATAAATAATGCCATACCAGTATGTACTCTTTTGTCAAAGGCTTCTTTTACTGTCACTTGACAGTGTTTCTTGATTCATCCCTCCTACATGTATCAGTAGTTGCTTCCTTTTTATTGCTGAGTAGTATTCCGTTATATGAATAGGTAAATTGTTTCTCCTGTTGGTGAACTGATAGATGCATATTGGAGTTGAATGGTTCTTGCCCTCAAAATGCTTTCTGTCTTAAAGTGACAAAGCAGTTGAATTGACTGAGTTGATTGTACTTGGCTTTGATTTTGAAGATAGGGGTCAAAATGATTTAGGTACATACCCTACTTTACATACATACCCTAACGTATATGCATACTTTTTCTTCACTTAAAATTAGAAAAGCCTGCCCTGGCTGGTGTAGCTCAGTAGATTGAGCGTGGGCCTGAGAACCAAAGGGTCACTGGCTCGATTCCCAGTCAGGGCACATACCTGGGTTGTGGGCCAGGTCCCTAGTATGGGGCGTGTGAGAGGAAACCACACATTGATGTTTCTCTCCCTGTCTTTCTCCTTTCCTTCCCCTCTCTCTAAAAATAAATAAATAAAATCGTAAGAAAATTAGGAAGGCCTTCTGGAGTAGGGTGGAGGGAGAAAGGTAGAAAAGAAGGTCAGACAAACTATAAGGTTTCCTTCACTGAAGAGAGTAAGAGACGAAGGGAAGGCAGGTAGAAATTGCAGCCTGGAATGGAGAGTGGGGAGGTGGCAATGTCATTGCTGCTGGAGACTTTGGACAGGAGGACAGGAGATGCTGGAAAGTCTGGGGTCTACAAAAAGGTGACAGAGCCCAGATCTCTAGCAGATTAGGTGCCGAGGAGCATAGAAGCAGCCTCATCTGCAGCTGCATTGCAGGTCTGACCCTGAAGCAGGAGGTTGCAGGTAGCTCCAGACATGGGACACAGGAGAGAACCCGGGCCACAGCCAGGCCTGGCAGTTGTAGGAGTGGCAGTGGGGAAGGGGCGCCTTGTGAGCTGTGCAGGTAACAGTGGCACCAGTAGTGATGAGGGAAGGGCTGCAATGGACTCGGACTCCGAAGGCCTCAGGGTTGGGATAAGAGGGGTGACTTTGGCAGAAAGTTAATAACTAACCTGTGTCCACAAGAGACTTAGATATTTGGAATTTTAGAGCTAGAAGAGACCTAGATCATCTAGTCCAACCTTGAGCAAAGTGACAGGCTCAAGGTCCCCTGCTAATTTGTTGGCAGATCCAGGCCTAGATACCAGATCTCATAACATTTCCGGCCAGCACTGTGCCCTGCGCTGCTGCTGCTGTGACTGTCGTTCCTGCCTGTCACGACGACATTGGGGGCAAGCTTTTGCCAAGACAGAGATTTATATGAAATTACTTTCCATGGACCTCTTCAGCCCAAAGATTCTAGAATCCTGGGCCTCTTTTCTGTTGATAACTGCTCAAATATCTAGGCCCCAGCAAAGAGGCAGGATTGGGAAAGGGTTGCCGAGTGAGAACTAGAGACCAAAAGATGCCTTGGTGGGACCGCACCGAAGGCGTATGGGCTCTCTGGGGCTGCGTGGAGGCCGGGAGGCTTGTTTGCTCCCTCCAAGTCCCTGAGGTGGGTTTCTTTCTTTACTTCCCCACAGTACTCCCTGGGGCCATCTTCCAAACCAGCCCTTTAAGACAGCGCAGGCAGCCCGGGCTGGTGTGGCTTAGTTGGTTGGATTGTCATCCTGTATGTGAAATGGTTGAGGGTTCGACGCCTGGTCCCGGCACTTATGGAAAACAGTCAGTTGATGTTTCTCGCTCACATTGATGTTTTTCTTTCTCTTTTTTCCTCTCTCTGTAAAATCAATAAACATATCAAAAAAATTTAAGACAGTGTTGCATAGTGGTGGATGAGGGATAAGGTGGGCAGTGACCAACTGAAGATCTTATGTCCTGGGGTGTGCAGGCCCGTGCCCCACCCCCATCAGTGGTTCAGGAGGAGAGACAGACTCCCCACGTCAAAGCAGAGCCCTTGAGAGAAGATGCCTGACGTCAGGCACTCCCCGCCCCACGTCAGCCCAGACCCGGCTGGCCAAGGTTGCCCCTGGCCTTCTTCCTGTTGAGCTCTACATCTCTTGTCTTCCTCCTCCCAGTTACTGTGCACGGAGCATTTAGAACCAACAAGTTCAGAGGGAACTTGGTTTTGCCAGGTAGAGACTGAAATGAGAGGAGGACAGGGGTACCTGCCAGGCCCACAGGGAGCTGGGCACTAGACCAGATTTCCCACCCCTTTGGGTGTGCTCAGCCACTAGAGATTTCTGAGCAATTGTACTGCCCGGTCCTGTAGCAACTACCCACACGGGGCTGCTGGGTACCTGAACGGTAGTTAGTCTGAGCTGAGGTGTGCTCTAAGTGTAAAATATGTGCTGGATTTCGAAGACTTTGTATGGAAAAGAGAATATAAGATACCTTAGTATTTTATATAGATTATATATTAAGATGACAATATTTTGGAAACATTTACATTAAATAAATGATGTCATTGAAGTTAATTCCACCTACTTTTTTTTATCTTTTTAAATGTGGCTGCTAAAAAGTTTAAAATTAATATATGACTTGAATTATATTCCTTTTGGGTAGGGCTGCTCTATCTCTATAAAGGGTACTTTTATCTCTTGGGAACCACTGGGTGAGGGTGCTGGGCAAGCGGGGAGCAATTAGCCAGCGCACCGCGGCCCTTGGGAGTTGCTGCCCTTGATGCCTTCCTATGCATTGTACCTGGATTGAGGGTCCCTCTCAGTAGAAAGGGGAGCTGGGATCCCCACTTGGCTGAGGGGGTGGGATAAACAGAAGAGGTGGGGTCCTCTGCAGGACCCTGCAACATGGAAGAAGTAAGCCTATAGTTCCTGTGTGTGGAATTCAGGGGGAAGGCCTTTATGGACAGAGAAAAAAATTGCATTTAATTTCTAATTAGCGGGTATGGCCTACTTCTGCTTCTTGTTCCCAGCTGGTTAGAACAAGAAAGGCTCTCTCAACCCCACCCCCGTCAGGCTTTTCTCAGTCCTGCCCCCAGGCAGGTGTGCACAGCGGTGGGAATAGGTGGGTGCCACAGGCACATGTCCGTGCAGGGAGCTGAGATCTTCTCTCACGCTGCCACAACTTTCTTCCTGAAGCTATATTTAGGTGTTGGTCTGGGGAAAAGGATGTGAGTTTTTTGGGATCCTGTTTATCCAGCAGATGCCACCTCTGCCCCCACCGCACAGCTGTCTGCCCTCTGTTGAGTCTGGAACTTCCCCTTCACTTCCCTCCCTGCCTCAATTTGGGTGCTCAGGACCTAGAAAGAAAAACAATATTTGCCATTGTTTTCTGATATGGCCACTTATTAGCTATATGACAACTAACCTATACTTAATTTTCTCATTTGTAGAGATAATGATACCTACCTTGCAGGGAGGGATGCTGTGAAGTTCAAATGAGGTAGTGTGTGTAGAGAGCCTGGCATTATGCCTAAGTGGCACTCATTAAATAAGTGTTGGTTCTTCGAGGTCCTCTGTCAGGCAGTGGCTAAGGCTGCCGTTCTGGGGATAACAGGATTAGGAAAGAGCCCAGTAGCATGTGATTCTGTTGCCTTAAGGGACATTGGCTGTGGGGAGATGATGGTGCCCTGAGTCCCTTTTCTTTCTCCCTTGTGTTTGAAGTCAGGTCCCAAGTTGGCTCCATGGCATCCTCTTGCCAGAAAGTGAGATCTCCTGGATGCCCCCTCCAGGCACACACCTAAGCCTAGGTCTATCAGGGATCACAGGAAATGAGAGACTTTGGAGTTTGGGCTTTTCCGACCTTATCTGAACCTCAAGTTTCCTTATCTGTGAGATGGGGATAATAATAGACCTTTCCATAGCAGTGATATGAGGCTTAGCTTATTAACTGGGACAGTTTTGTATGGAGCCGAGAACTGGCGCACAGCTAGCACTCTGTGCGGGGTAGCTGTGCTCAGCAGCTGGCCTGACTGGCCTGGAGATGTGGGAAGAGCCTCTGCTCCAATAACCGTTCTCTTTCTCTCCGTTTCTGTCTGCAGCAGCAAGGTGGAACACAGAGGCCCTGTGCTACACGCCCATAATCCTGTGGGGGTACCACCCCTGAAAACAGCACCCCCACCATGTTTAACCTAATGAAGAAAGACAAGGACAAAGATGGCGGGCGGAAGGAGAAGAAGGAGAAAAAGGAGAAGAAGGAGCGGATGTCAGCAGCGGAGCTCAGGAGCCTGGAGGAGATGAGCCTGAGACGTGGCTTTTTCAACCTGAACCGCTCCTCCAAGCGTGAATCTAAGATGCGCCTGGAAATCTCCAACCCCATCCCCATCAAGGTGGCCAGTGGCTCCGACCTGCACCTGACCGACATTGACTCTGACAGCAACAGGGGCAGCGTCATCCTGGACTCGGGTCACCTCAGCACAGCTAGCTCCAGCGATGACCTAAAGGGTGAGGAAGGTAGCTTCCGTGGCTCTGTGCTGCAGCGGGCGGCCAAATTCGGCTCCCTGGCCAAGCAGAACTCACAGATGATTGTCAAGCGCTTCTCCTTCTCCCAGCGGAGCCGGGATGAGAGTGCCTCTGAGACCTCCACCCCCTCAGAGCACTCTGCTGCTCCATCCCCACAGGTGGAGGTGAGGACTCTAGAGGGACAGCTGGTGCAACATCCTGGCCCAGGCCTCCCTCGACTGGGACCCCGGTCCAGAGTGCCTGAACTGGTGACTAAAAGGTTTCCGGCTGACCTGCGTTTGCCCCCTGTGGTGCCCCCACCACCCCCTGCCCTCCGGGAGCTGGAGCTGCAGCGACGTCCCACCGGAGACTTTGGCTTCTCCCTTCGGCGCACAACCATGCTGGATCGCGGCCCCGAGGGCCAGGTCTATCGCAGGGTGGTTCACTTTGCTGAGCCTGGTGCAGGCACCAAGGACCTGGCCCTGGGGCTGGTGCCAGGTGATCGTCTGGTGGAGATTAATGGGCACAACGTGGAGAGCAAGTCCAGGGACGAGATTGTGGAGATGATCCGACAGTCCGGGGACAGCGTGCGGCTCAAGGTGCAGCCCATCCCAGAGCTCAGTGAGCTTAGCCGGAGCTGGCTGCGGAGTGGCGAGGGACCCCGCAGGGAGCCAGCCGATGTGAGTGTTTCCCTGGGGATGAGCAGGGACCGGGATTACTGGTGTCTCCTGTGATTGTACTTAGGTGGATGATTGGGGTACCCAAGAGCTGGAGCCAGAGCCCAGCGAGTGTGTGAGTGGTGAAGCTGGGCCAGTCCTTGGGCTTCAGGGACCACCTACCTGGCTTGTGGGGAGAAGGACGGACCTCAGGTGGGGGCCGTACATGGTCTTACAAGCTCCATGGTTTCCTGAGCCTGAAGTTGGGACGTGGGGGCTAACAGGTGCCACTTCTGGATGTGAGACAGACAGTACGGACTCCTAGTCCAGACTGGTATCTGGACTGATACATAGGATCTCTATGTTATTTAGATATTGGAAATGGAAAAAAAAAGATAAATTATTTCAAATCAGGGCTGTCATGGAAATCTGGATGTGCAGCTGCTGTGGTAGCTCCTGGGAAGATGACCTCAGGCCTCTTCTTGCCCCTTAGTGGGTGAGGACTTGAATACCAGGTAAGGTTGCAGAGATAGGCAGGGGCCGACTTGTGAAAACCTTGTAAGTCATGGTAGGAGTTAAGATCTTACCCCAGTGAAATGGGACCTTTGTAGGCTTTGAAGCAGGGGTGTGACTGGGCCTGGTTTATAAAGATTGCTTGTACTCCAAGAGTTCTATTATCTTTCCTGGAAGAAGAAAATGCATGGCCCTGGAAACATCACAGGCATTGAGCCTACAGAGATAGTACAACCTGACTATCCTTAAGGCCCCAACTGTAATCCTGCCACACGAAACAGCAGTGGAAGGGGTGACATAGGCCCAGGAGAGATTTAGGTTGACTGTATCCATCAGATTTAGCAGATATCTGTTTATTTCCCGAGGACCAACCCAATTGAACTCCTGAAAAGATGGTCTCTAGGAGGATGGAGATCTCTAACCCAGGGGGCCCTTTAATAGGGTGGCTACATAGTAGTTTGGAATGCTCTGCCTGGAGACAACGCATGAAGGATGAGTTGGCCTCTGGTCATTCCTCTCTCCCAGCTGTGGACTGTCCAGATCCCTGAAGCCTGACCAGTGCACAGCCTGGCCAGGACCTTTCATCACTAAGTGACCAACCAGATGTATCCAAGTCAGAAACAGGAGGAAATGCTAAGGAAACAGGCAGAGTCCCGGTCCTAGCTTTCTCCCCGGGACAGGAAGTAGTTGCTCAGATGGCAGCTCAGCCTAGCAGCATATCAGGCCTGGAGGGCTTGGGAGCGTCAGGGTCAGACTCTGACAGGAAGCATGGGTGCTGGGTTCCAGACCTGGCTTTACCCTGGAGCTGGTGGGATCAGGCAGCTTTGCTGATCAGGAAGGGGTAGTGAGTGGAAGAGAGCCTATTGTAGAATCCAGGGAAAGACCCGTACATATTTATTCCAGAAACACATTGAGCACCTACTCTGTCTTAGCCACCAGGCTAGACTGAACTTGGGGAAACACAGCTTAGAGAGAGTGGTCTTGTCTCAGAACCAAAGACCATACCATGTTGCCACGTCTCTCTACTTTCTCCCAAGCTAGCACTGCCTTCAGCAGATGGAATTTTCTTCCTAAAGAATGAGTCCCCCAGGGGATTGTTGCCAGCTCCCCGCTGAACCACGGCACAGGCCTCTGTGGGGCTCAGGGCCTGGCATCACAGATGCTGGTTCGTTTTCCTCTTTGTAGCACAGGGATCATCTTGGCATCTCGTATTTCCCAGCCTCTCTCCTCCCCACCTAGCTGCTGCTATGCCATCCCTGGGGAAGTGGATGGATCAGCTGTGGAAGCCCAGGGGAAGCCCACCTTACAGCTGGTATCACAGAATTGCGGGCTTGCTCTAGCCCGTGGGGCAAGCCCGTTTGGTGCCCAGAGGACTCCTTCCCCTACCTGGGGGATCTGGCAGGGGACACAGTAGAAAGCCCCTTTCTAGAACTATCTGACGAGACAACCAGAAGCACAGGGCCGAAGGAAGCCGCATATCTTTTCTCACCTGGGTAGGTGGTGGGGATCCCTGCCACAGAGAGGGGAGCAGAGGGAGCCCGGCGCTGTGGCCCCTGAGACAGCGCCTGGGGCTGGTGTGGGAGCGCTGCAGCCGAGGCTGTGGCTCTCAGCCCCTATCTCCTCTTCTCCCACTCCTACTCCTGCTCCTTTTTTTGGCAGCAGTTCTAATCCCAGTCCCATGCCAAGAAAAGAGTCTTCCTACCTCCTCCATACTCCTGGGCGGGCGGGGTACCCTGACTTCTCTAGCCCCACAGGGACAGCTCCGGCGGCCACCCTGCCTGCCGGGCCATCCATCAACTGTGTCCACACGTTGCCTGTCCCCAGGGAGCTCTAAGGGAACTGGCTGGCCATCTGTTTTCTTTCTGCACACAGATGGGGGCCAAGCCCCATGGCTCCTGTCCATGGTTCAGAAGGCCCCAGGGAGAGAGAGCCCCTTGGGTTTCCTTCTCGCGTGGTGTGTGTCCAGAATGCTTGGCTCACACCTTGTTCGTACGTCTCCGTAGCTGCTAGACAGGGCCCTACTGGGTGTAGGGGGAGCCACAGTAGTAGGCTAGAGTTGGGGCCTGATAGAAATCACTCAGCAGGCCTGAGAGAAGCAGCCCTTCTTCTACCATCTGTTCTTCCTCTCACCTATCTACTAAACCAGTGATTGCAACTGGGGTGGTGCAAGAATTTGTAAAACATGCAATACCTGACTATTTAGTCAGGGCCACTGACCTCTTTTCCCTTAGATTGTCAAAATAAAAAAATGACAACAGCCAACACAACAATAGCCATCTGCTGTGAATGAATCAAAAATTATACCTGTTTTTTGTCAGACCAGCAAAAAACATAATGTTTTTTAGTGTACCACAGAATTTTGGGAATTAGTCTGTGTGTGCCGTGAGATGAAAAAGGTTGAAAAATTGCTGCACTAAACAAACATTTGTTGAGCGCTTACTGTGTGTCCTGGGACCCGACCGTGAGAAGCACACATTCCCAGCCCTGAGGAACTCCTGGTCTTGCGGGAGAGATGATCAAGTCGCAGACAGCGACATTGCCATTTGAGAAGCTCAGTGATGGGCCAGTGCAGGCTACTAGGGAGTACAGAGGAGGGACTTCAAGTGTAGTCTTCGGGATGAGTCAGAGAGAGCTGACAGGGGAGGCAGGAGGGAGGAAGAGGCTGTCTTAGACACAAGTCGAGGCCTAGAGATTGGAGAGAGAACGACGCATTTGGAGAATCAGGCTGGGGGACAGTGCATGGGGGCAATATTGAGAGAAGCAGCAAGACGAGCAAACAGGCACCACGTCACAAAGGCCCTTGTAAGCCATGTCAGGCAATGTAAGCTTTAACCCAAGGGCAACGTGACAGTTTAGTCAGGAAGTGTTAGGGATGGAATTTGGAAAATCTCTCTGGCTATTTATGGAGACCTTCTGGTGTAGCAAGGGTAGCCTCGGGGAGAACAGTGAGGGTGCCATTCTAGTGATCCGAGTAGATAATTGGAGGCCTAAACTTGGGTAGAGGCGTTGGAAATGGAGGGCGGAATCGGATGTAAGCAACTGAGGTAGATTCTGGGGCCTTGGTGGTCGACTGATGTGAGGGGAGGAGAAGAGGAGGGGTCAGGTGTGACCGCCAGGTTTGGGGAAGGATGCTAAGTTCTTTCCATGGTTTCTCAGGGGAAGTGTTTTGGAGGGCATCTGTTTTTAGATCAGTTATTCTTAAATCTTCTAAAGGCAAAGCATTCCCGGAGTCTGGTGAGATTAAGAGAGGTGTTGGTAAAGATGGGGATCTTAGAACCCCAGTTGGATCAAAATTCTTCTCTCCAGTTCCATGAGTCTGGGTGGGAAAGCCTAAGCCCAATGAGAAGAGGTAGGGCGGGTAGGTCGGGTCTGGAAGGCTGGTCCCTTCCGTTTGTGTCCTCGGTAGGCCCAGCATGAGGGCCACGTGGGTTATCTGCAAATGTTGGGTGTTTCTGCTGAGCTCAGAAAAGTCCACCTGGCCAAACCCTGGCCAGTGTGGTTGCTCTCCTGCTGCTAAGAGCCAGGGGAGCCGGCCTGCGTGGGAGCCCTACCCGGAGAGCACTGCTTCCTGAGCTTTTGAGGTGGTGGGAGGAGGAGAGGGGAGGGGGTTAAAGGAAGGCCTGCTACCCCTTCCCAGTCAAGTCTAGTTTCCTGAGCCCTGTGGAGCTGTCAGGCGTTTGCCAGAGAGCTGTGGTAGCGTTTCTTCTCTGGCTGGACCTTGGAGTTTGCCCACAATTGCTGTAGTGTGGTGAGGCTCCTTAAGAGGTCGTCATAGCCATCTAAAGCACCTCCACACTCAGGAGAACCTAGGAGAGTGCATGTTGTAGTGGAAAGAACGTGGGCTTTGGAACCAGTTTGAGTTACACTAAAGTGGCCAAACTTTTCTGAGCTTCAGTTTAGTCATTCCCTTGAACAATTTTTTAAAAATTTAAAAATATGTTTATTGGCGTCACAGAGAAAGGAAGCAGCAGTAGAGAGAGAGAAACATTGATGTGGGAGAGAAACATCCATCGGTTGCCTCCCATATGTGCCCTGACCAGGGATCAAACCCACAACCTAGGCATGTGCCCTGACCAGGAACTGAATCCACAGCTTTTGGTGTATGGGACGATGCTCCCACCGCCTGAGCCACACTGGCCAGGGCTCCCTTGAACATTTAATGAAGGCTCTTTGAGGACCAGGCACTGTACTGGGCACTGGAGGATTAAGCAAATAAACTAGAATCTTTCCTTGAGGAAGCCTAGACGTAAGTAAAGAAAGGCAACCAAGCAACCATAACTGCTATCATAGAACTCTGTACAGGTAAACAGAAGGGTGGGAAGGAGGAAGAGGGCAGGTCTCCCTGGGGTGGCAATCAGGAGGGGCCTCTTAGAGGATGTGACCCTTGATCTCCATAAATGGGCCTTATTCTGTCCTCCCAGCATTGGAGAAGATGAAGTCAAAGAAGGGTGCACACCCAGCTCACTCACTCCAGTTTTCTCTGGGACGGAGAAGAAAAGGAGACTTGTTTTTTATTCCATATACTATACTTTATGGCTCTTTATTTAAGATAGACATGTCTATGTGTTAGGTGAGATCACTTAGGCAGACTTTGGCAAGTAGTAAATGCTTAGGAAGATTAGTATCTTTCCCTCTGCCCAGTCTCTGAAGACATCCAGGAAATGTAATTTTGCAGCCTCCTTAATTAACCCTCCTCGTGTTCTTCCATTGCTCCTGGTAAGGTTTTCTTTCCAAGCAGGACTCCTGATGCTTTTGTCCAAACTCTCTCACTGTGGCTCTGAAAAAACAGCCAGCTGAAGGGAGAGATGGGCACTGGATGCTCCTAGCTTTTCCTGGCTTCTTAGCTCCCAGCTTCTCGGGCCTGCAGACATGGACACCAGAGGCCGTGCAGGAGACAGGCCAGTCAGGGTTGCCTGCATGTGGGAGAAGGGCGGGGGTCGCTTTGCCATAGTGGAAGTCCTAGACTGCTGGGCGGGAACTGTATGAGCCTCGTCATCCTCATCCACAGGACCCTGGAGTGGGGACTGCAGATTCCAAGGAGAGACTCGCAACTGTACCGCTCGCAGGTCTGCCGGGCCAGCTGCTGAGCAGTGGGCTTTCCCAGGGGCTTCTGGTGGTGCTGGAGCAGCCGCGTGCTGCCTGGGCTCGGTGTTCTAGAATGCTTCTGTTCCTAATGCCACTCTAAATGATCCCTGGAGGGGTTTTGGTCTTTTAAACAGACAATTTTTACTTCATTTTGTGCCAAAGCTCTAGGCACTTCTGGCATCAAGAGTCTCACCCTGTAAGAGCCCTGGTTTGGGGGCTCAAAGTAGACCCAAACAGAGTTCTTTTGGGTCCAGTGGGCAGGTTCAAGGGCACGAGAACTGATGGGTGAAAGGCATTAAGGAGCATTTCATGTGGGGGGTATCTATCCTGGATTAGTTTGTAGGCTGCATGGGACTGGCAGGACAGAGCGGCACACTCGGTCATTTCTGTCCTGCTGGGACTCCCTTCTCTGTGCTCAGAGGCACCGTTCTGCCTTCTTCCCAACGAGATGCTAGATGGTCTGCAGCCCCTAAGTGCCCTGACCACCCAGCCCGTGGGTGGTGGGCACAGCCCAGGCCCCATGGAACTGGGTGTGGGTACGGGTCATGGTCATTGGTTGCCTTCGCAGGCACAACTTGGACCCCTGGTGCGGGGGGGCAGGGCCTTGATTGAGGCAGCCTGCCCTGGCCCCTCCCGGCCCTGGCCAGAACCCCTCTGGCCCACCCTGGTACCCTTGGCCACCCTGCCCTCTGCTCCCTTCTAATCTTTCTTATTTACATTGAAATGGCTCTGGAAAATACCAGATATGCAAACCCCCAGACTGGGGGTGGGCGAGGGGTGGGGTGAGGGGGGGTGTGTGTGGCGGGTGGGAACACAAGTATTTTAAAAATGCTGCAGATCTCCACAGTGTTTCCCAGAAACCACAAGCACGCGTTCTGCCTGCCAACAGGGCTCCCGCCACCCCACTACACTGAGCTGCTGGATCGTCCTCACTGCAGCCCGGGGCGGAGAGCAGCATCTGTGGGGGTGGGGACCAGTGACCCAGCTGGGGAGGGGGCGCCCTGCAGCCTGGGCAGGCTGCCCGGCGCCTCCCTTGTCAGTCCCGTGCAGTAGTGCGGATGCGCCCCAGGCGTCCAGCCCACTGTGGGCGCCCACCATGGCAGGCAGGCGCTGCCAAGGAGTGAAGTCGTCGTGGCTCCCCACCTCCTGCCGAGCAGTTTGTGGGGGGCGGGGGGAACCCCAGCCAACCCTAGAGTCCTGCGTGGTGTTTGGCGGCAGCTTCTGTTCTGTTAAATACAGGGGACAGTGTCAGCAAAGCTTATTTTTTCAGTTGCTGGCTCTAGTTTGGTTGGGAAACAGTTTCTTTAGACCCAGGTCACCACTCCGGCTCCCTCGATCTCCCGCCTTGCGTTCCTCAGAATCGGGCGTGGCGGTCTGCCCTGTCCCTGCACAGGCTCTGGGCTAGGGGACAGTGTAGGGTGTCTGTCTGGTATTCTGCATGGCACCCAGCGCAGTACGTCACACACACATGCTCCATGAGTGGTGTTTAATTGATCTGGTCAAGATTCAGCTGAACAGAAGTGCCCTGAGGGACGGGCATGAAAAACAATAGCAAGGATGAGGATCGTGGCTAGTGTTCACTGTATGTTAGGCACTGCTCTGGATGCTGTATATATATTAACTCATCTGACTTTTCCAACAACCCTTTAAAGTAGGTGCTACAGTAATCTCTCTATTTCGTCGATGAGGGTTACAGAGAGGTGAAGGTTAAGTAAATTGCTTAAGGTTTCCAGGCTATTAAATTACTTGGCAGGATTCGAACTCAGGGCATCAGCTCCTTGTTCTTCACTAGTGTGCCCTGTAATAAGTCCTCACTTAATGTCATCAATAGGTTCTTGGAACTGTGACGAAAGGGTGGGTAATGAAACCAGTTTTGGCGTAGGCTACTTGATATAAACAAGTTCCTACAGCATCTCATCCATGTTACAATGGAATGACACTGAATGAACTGACATTATTTGAGGACCTGCTGCACAGAGCGGGGAAGGCCGTGTCTGGATGTCCTTACACACGGACTTCCTAGCCCCGGTCTGGGCCCGTCTGATTCCTGCTGCCCTAGAAGCCTCCTCTCCAGAGGGGAAAGGGAAGCCACGGTCACTGGCCACTCTCGCTCTTGCCCTGTGGATGGCGAGCCACAGAAGGTGTGACCAGCGCTCACAGCTTCCTGAACATTAAGCAGAGGAATTGAGCCCAAGGGGCAGCAGGCAGGAGTTAATCTCGTGGGAGCTGGGGGATGCCCTGGGAAGGGTGGCCGAGGGAAGCCTCAGGAAGAGAAGCAGCACCTGTCTTGGCAGCAGTTGGGTGTGGTCTCCCCAAGGTGGGGGAGTACACTCCTGCGCCTCCTGCATCTCCCCTGTGAGAGCGGGGAAGGCAGGGGCATGGCCCCCTCACCTTTCTGGCCCTTACAGACATGCTTGTACTGACCGACGCAGCACTTGGGATGGCAGGATCCCTGGACTGTCACCTCTGACCGAGAATGTGTCCTCCTCTGCTCCACGGGGACTGAACTCTGTTGTCTGCTAGCGTGCACTGTGGGGAGAAGGCAAGGGCACGCCCTGGCGGAGTGCCAGGTGCGGAGTGGGTGTGCGATGCAGCGTTCTCGTGTGCTTCTGCCGTTGAGCTCCTGCTGCTCCTTGTGTCTGTGCTGCTTTTCCCTGCCCACCCTCACGCACTCCTGTTCACCGGCTCCACTTCCAACGTCTCTTCCTCAGGGAAGCCCTCCCTCATCCTCGCAGACCCGGTCAGGTCCGCACCCTGGCAGCACCCGCCCTTCTCCTTCACGTCATTCATCGAGGTTGCACTTAATTGGTTATCTGCTTACTCCTCCAGCGCTGGAGCACTTCATGAGAGCAGGGGCTATTTGTGAAGAAAGGAAGATGGTGCTCAAGTCAGGGACTGATTTCCCATTCTCTGTCCCGTTCTCCTCATTCAGCTCAGTTTGGGTTCCTAGAACCCTCCCGCTGGCCTTGGTGATTGTCTGCAGTCCATGGCTCTGTTTCCTGTGCCCAGGCACTCGGCCTCTCCCACAGGCGCGGAGGGGAGATGGGCTCTAGGCTTCGGGAGCAGGGACCTGGGGGAGGGGCCCTGGCAGGGGGTCCTGCAGATGGCCTGTCTCCTGCACTGGAGCTCCCAGAGGCACCAGGCTTGGGTGAGAAGCACAGGCAGTGTCACATGGGGTCACACAGTGTCCAGCCCTGGGGATCTGGATTACAGAGAGGTTAAGGTTAAGTAAGTTGCCTAAGGTTTGTTGCCTAAGATCCCCCAGGGGACCTTGGAGGAATGTGCCTGTCTTATTGGCTGCAGGTCTCTGAGGGGGTGGAATGTGGCCCTGCAGGGTTCGTGGCTTCCTCTTCCCTTCTGCTGCTTTCCCTGGGCTGCCTTTGTGCTGGAATGTCAGCAGGCTGGGAATTTTCATGGCAAGGATTTTTCCTAATCAGAGCAACAGATTCCAGCTGGAGCCTGGGGACAGCTCCTGGCTGGGCAGGGGCTACTGGGGAGGCCAATGGTGGGTGTGAAGGCGACCCCAACTCCTCTGCTTTTAAGGCCTGGGCTCAGTTCCCACCCTCTTTGGAGATGCAAACATCTGCCTCCCCGTTGGGCCAGGCCAGGGAACCCGGGCTTCTGGAGCTGTGAGGTTCAGGAGAGGCAGTGGGAAGCCTTGGGGACAAGAGACTCCACCTCAGTTAGGAGAGAACATGGCTGTGGCCTTGCTTCCTCTAGCCACACGTGAGTCATGAACGGGAGGGAGCCGCCTCAGATTCCATCCGCAGGTGGGGCTGCGCCTGCCAGACCCAGGTTCTCTGGCCTAGGTAGGTTACCCAGCCTTGGTGGGAGGTGGCACTGCTGAGTTTGTCACCTGTATCTGTCCACTCTGGGGCCTGGTTCCCTTTCTTTGTGACCTTTCTCCTGTGCCCTTTGTCCCCTGGTCTCAATTCTGCTGGCTCCTCCCTCTCATTTCCATTTCTGCAAGGAGCTGACTCACTTCCTCTGTCCCTCCCCACCCTCTCTCACTGCCAGGCCCTGTGGCATGCAGGGTACCCACAGGGAGGGAGATTTCTCACTTCCCCAGCTCTTTTCTCTGGCTGCAGAACAGGCTGCCCCTGGCTCCGGGCAACTGGGGTGGTTTGGAGTGGGAAGGGGACATGGCTCTGGACCATAGGGAAGGCCAGGCGTGAATGGCCCCAGCGTTTTGGCACAATCAAGGTGGGTGTCAGGAAGCCTTGAGTAGCACCTGCTCCGTGTCACACACTGTGGGCTTGGTTCTGAGGAGGAGAGAGGCTGAAGGTGCCATCGTTTTGATGAGGGGGCCTGTGCTTTCTGCAGCACAGAAGACATCTGCAGAAAGATAGGTCTCAGCCCAGGGTGGCATGGGCTAGAGGCCAAGCAGTGACAGCGCTGTCAGGCAGCATGAGACAGTCGTGACTCTCTGTGGTACCCAGCTGCGTGCCCAGCTCCATCACACGGAGGGAAAAGGATCTGGAGATTCCAGTGGAGCTTTCCAGAAACATATCGAGGGGAAGGGTCTGATACTGTCTGCCTCATCTGTGGGCTGGTTTGATGGCCGAGCGGATGGCAGAAGCGCAGCCGCAGAGTGAAAGTTTCCTCCCCGAGTGGGCTGCCTTCTCCCACCTCGGCCTCCCTGGAGGGAGCTGTCCAGGCTGCGGGAGGCCGAGTGTCTGGCACTTCAGGCACTGAACACCCAGCCTGTGCCGCGCCTGGCACAGCCTTCCATCCTTTGACGCAGGGAGCCCAGGGTACCTAAAGGACACACAGACCCAGGGTGAGGTCCCCACTCTCTTGGCCATGCATCGGGATCGATAGAGGCAAGAGGGACCCTGGCCCACTGCCTGAGAAGCCTGGGGGCTACTGTGGGCTGTTTTTCTGGAGTCAAGCAACCAGCAAGCATCCCTGTTCCCCTTAGCACTTGGCCTTGTCTGGCAGAGTCCCCATGGTGTAATTCTGACCTCAGGATTTCTGGACAATGGCAGGAGTTTCTCATTCAGGTGAGAGTGGAGGTGACAGGTCTAGGCTCAGGGAAGGTGAGGGGTATCAGCCTGGGTACCTGACCCTACCTGGTGGGATGTGAACCTCCCCTATAGGCATGGACGCCTGCCTGCACTCCTCCCACACGGCTTCGTATCATTTCCTGCCCCCACCCATCATTACTTGGCCCAGAGCTGGGCAGCAGAGCCAGGCTCTGTGAAGGGACACCCAGCTTGGAAATGGCACACACACGCACTGCAGAACTTAGTCTGGGTGGTCCTTTTCTTCCAGACCCCTGCAAAGCACTTCTGCCGTCAACTTCCAGTCCTAACCGGCCCTCGCTGTTTCTGTCCAGAGGGAAGCTGGCTTCCAGCTAGAGGACCTGGTCTCTGGGTCAGGAAGGCAGTTTCCCAGATTTTATCAGGGCCCTGATTCTCCACCCAGTCCCTGTGTCTTTCTCAGACCACTGGTTTTGAGGCCTTTCTTCTGTGCCTCTGAAAGAGGGAACCCAGCTATAAAAAGTCCCCAATCCTCTCTCCCCACCTATTCTCTTCAAATCCAAAAAATGCAGCTCTTGTCGTTGCTGTAGAAACAGATGCTTGGCAAATATGAAGTTGGATAGAAGGGCTGGTTTTGGCTGTAGGAACTGCCTTCAGCTCATTTTGGGGAGGGAAAGAGGAAGAAAACAACACAGGCAGAAGGACCCACGAGTCGGGAGCTGCATAGATTATGTCTGCATCAGTCTCATTAATACATTGGTTCATATTGGGTATAGCAGGGGCCCTGGAGCTAGACTGCCTGGGTTCAAATGCTGCCTCTGCTGCTTACTGGCAGGTGACTTTGGGCAAATTATGTACTTTCTCTGTGCCTCACTTTTCTCGTCTGTAAAATAATGATAGTACTTTCCTTACAAGGGTGTTTTGAGGATTAAATGAATCAATACATATAAATCACTTCGAATAGCATTATCATCATTAATCTGCCCCTGAGTGTTGGGCAGTGCTTGGTGCTTCTGAGCTTAATGAGTCATGTGCCCACAGGAATGCCCTCAGCCTGTTAGTGACTCAGCTCAGCTCATGGGGTGGGTGTGGCTATGCTCTTGTCCTCAAGATGGTGCTTTTGGCCTATGGGCATTCCAGGTGGACATAGGGAAATCAGGCCCAGATTGGTCCCGAAGGGCCACAGGTAGCCCCAGAGTGGGATTGCTTTGCCCTGGGCTTCCCATCTATATAGTTTGGTGCCAACTTTTTATTTATTTATTTATTTATTATTTTTTTAAAAGATTTTATTTATTTATTTTTAGAGAGTGGGAAAGGGAAGGAGAAAGGGAGGGAGAGAAACATCAATGTGTGGTTGCCTCTCAAACCCCACTACTGGGGACCTGGCCCACAACCCAGGCATGTGCCCTGACTGGGAATCAAACCGGCGACACTTTGGTTTGCAGGCCCACGCTCAAGCCACTGAGCTACACCAGCCAGGGCTCAATTTTTTAAATTGTGCTACTTTTCCTGTGACTTCCTCCAGTGGAATTCTTGACTGATGCCAATACCTTTGAATACCAGGCTTCTTTCTACCTATTTGTTTTCCAGTTGAACAAACAAACTCGACTTTTTTGTGGTCTCTCTACAACTTATTTTGTTTCTTCACAACTGCCTTGCCTCTGACAGCCCTTCTGGATTAAGGCCGAGCAGGAGCTGAGGCCAGAACTGAGGACTGAACGGAGAGGCAGCCCTGAGCTGCCAGCTCCCAGGTCTGATGTCCACTCTTTCCGTCGCACACACGAGCTCGCCCAGACGCTTCCACGGGACTTTCTAACTGTAGCAAAACCTTCCAATTTCAGTGCCTGTGACAGAACATGGTAGCAGGCACACCCATACCATTCCCTGTCTCCCTGCCCCCGCTGCCCCCTGCAGATACCGGGCTCAGGGAGCTAGTTTGAGCCTCTCTGGCATGACAACCATGTTCCAAAGTCCTTTCTCCACCATGTCCTCCTTCCCTTTTTCCTGGTTTGGTTCGTCCAGCTGGTGACACAAGGAGGTAGCCAGTTATGGTTCCCATGCCCCATGGCAGAACTCCTGGCATGCTGCTCAGGGTGAGGCTTCATTGGCCTTATTTGCCCTTGAAAGTGCAGGATTCTGCTGGGATTTGTCTCTCTGGGAGCACTAATATCAGCTGAGTCTAGCAGGGTGATGTGGGGAAGCCCTCAGGCCGCTGCATTCCAGACGTCTTACCCATGCGTGGTCCAGGGCCTGCAGAAACAAGGAATGATTGTGTGGCGCTGAGGGGCTTTCTCCCCAGCCTGGGATGCCTTGCGATGGGGGCTGGCTTCCATTCAGCCTTGCCTTTTCAGCCCCTCTGCGTCTGGCTTCTGCTCCCAGGCTGGGTGTTAACTTGTGGCTACAGTCCCCTCCCTCACTTCTTTCTGAGGCCTAGGGGTCAAGGCCAGGCACACTCAGACAGGAGTCTGAGTCTGGGGCAAGGGTGGAAAAGAGCAGCAGGTGGTCTGTGGAAATACCTGAGGGAGTCTTTGGCAAGGATGACCAGGATGCGCTGCAAGGGGGTCCTTCAAAGCCAGATGGAATTCTCCAAAGAAGGAAATGTTCAATAGTCTGTGCTTTCCAACTTGGTAGCCATTAGCCACATGTGGCTATTGAGCACTTGAAATCTGACCAGTGGGATCGAGGAACTGAATTTTTCTAGCAGCATTCCCATTGTTTCTCTTTATCTTCAATTTAAACAGCCACACGTGGCTACTGGCTACCCTGTTAAATAGGCACAGCTCTAGACAGCTCTCTGAGTGCTCCTGTAGTGCTCCCGTAGGCGGGTCTCCTCTTGCAGTCCCCCTGGTGAGACTGGGATGGTGGCATTTTCCTTTCCTTTCATGAAGGAAGTCTTGCCCTCTCTGGCAAGTTCTACACTTCGCCAACGCTGGAATCCTAATGCCCCAGAGGCAGCAGGTCCCTGGCCGTGCGCCACCACAACTGGGGCAGCGCTTCCCCACTCACCGAGCATGTTTTCTGCCCGGCTTGGTAACACAGGTGCTCACACGCCCCAGTGGATTTGGCCAGGGCTGTTGATGCGGAGGTGGTGGCTGGTAGGAAAAGCCGAAGCTTTTACTTCTCCCTTCCTCCTTCTGTGGAAATTGGGTTTGTGCTTTATTTTTACTTGCAAGAGTTCCAAAGAGAGGCCCAACAGGGGCCTCCAGAGGTGAACACACAGATCCTCAAACATTTATTGATGTTTGGAGGGACCTGAGGCTTATCTAAAGGAGCCTCTGACTTTGAGAATAAGCAAGGACTACAGTTCTCACTGTCTGGAAGACCTTATTGGTATTTTATTTAAATCAGTGCGGCTAACCCTTAAACTGGGTTTCCTTTTTTTTTTTCTTCTGTGGACATAGAGAATTGTTATTTATGTGAAAAACAGAAGAACAATGCTTCATTATGTTTATTCTCTCATGTCTGCCAGAGGGGGTGGGGATGGGAATATCGCCTGTGTGGTGCATTTTGTAGACTCAGAAATGACCCAAGTCTTGGTGGGATTTGGGGCAGGGGCATGGGGAATTTTGGGAAACCCTCCTCAAGGCAGGTCCTTGGCTTTGGGCCTTGTGGGAGCTTGAGGAAGCAGGGGCAGTTTGGAAATCCCCAGGGGCCATGAGGAAATCCCCAGCAGCTAAAGCATCCCCAGGGACCAGAAGGCCTACTGGAGCAGCCAGTCAGGTGATCCCTGAAGGCAGCCAGGCCCGAACTCTGAAGGCGCAGGCTCCTGCTCTTAGCAGGGAGGCCAGCCCCCACGTCCCTGCTTGGGCTCTGTGCCAGTGACATGGTGTGGTGTCACCAGGCTGTGAGCAGACAGGCGCTGGGGGAGTGAGCAGCCCTAAGCCTCAGTGACCGCCTCTGGGGCAGTGACCTGGGGCTGGCCAACCCCTGTTCACTTACCCTCCTGCTTGTCCCAGACCTCTGCCCATCACACAGGTTCAAAGCGTCTCTGGAGTCTTAGGTTTATTCATGTAGTCATCCATTCATCCATTTTGTTTCATCAATAAGCATTTATTGAGTGCCTACTATATAAAGCGACTGTTTGGGGCTTTGGGGATGAAGCAGTGATGAAAGCAAAGTCGGCACTGAGCTTATTCTTGCCTCTTCTTGCCCTATCCCTCCTGGGTAAGACCAGAGGCCATCTTGCGGTGGCGGCAGCAGGGCCCCTCAGCCTGGAGCTCTCAGGGGGGACGCCTCTTGGGGGTGGGGCTGGGAGGCCAGCCCTACTGAGCGGAGGTGAAATCCTGTGGCCTGGGCCCGCCCTCTGCTGGGCTCCAGTGGTGCTGCAGGGCGGGTGCGTCCTGAGGCTCCCGCGCATGTGCAATGCCTGGCCGGCCCTTAGCCCCGCCCATGCGCCAGCCGCAGGCGGGGCTGGGGAAGCCCGGGCCACGCTAAGGGCTTGGAGATTTCTGGGACCCCTCCTTCCTTGATCTGTCCGGAGGTCCAGAGTGCCTGGGCCCAACCCCAGGCGTGCATTGTTCACCCAGGCAGGCTGCCTCTTAGCCCTCCTTCCCTTCCCTGTGGACATTCCTAGGCTTCTTCAAGGGGCTCGTTCAGCTGTCCTTTTTCACTTCAGTATCCACTGGTCACAGTATCCACTGGTCATCTGATCATCAATGGCCAAATTTTTTAAAAAATCGGTACTTCAAAGAGTACCAGTCACTGTCTGCACGTATTTCTGCTGGTATGTCTGCTGGTATGAAAAACTGGTATTTCATAAAAGAGAAGACATGTTACACACCAAAAAACAAGACAACCCTTTCCAAGAAAGGGAAGGCACTGGTGCTGAGGCACGGAGAGAATGCACCTGTCACCCAAGTGGGGGGATCCTCTCCTAACCCAGGATGCATTAGTGCCCCAGCCCTCCTCAGCCCTGAGAGCTGAGTGCTTGAAACAGGGCACCTCCCCACATTCCCTAAATAAAGAGTTCTGTTAGTGATATTTCATACATTGCAAATTAGTAATAATCAAAGCACCATACAATTAGTGCACACTTATGGAACTAGTGTTTATAGCCCATTTTTTAAAAAGGAGTTTTGATTTAAAAGGGAACTAGGGAGACAAATGGGGTCAGAGGAGTATTCTTTTGTTAAGATGTTAATTAGAACCTCAGCTTCAATGTTTTCTAACCCATCTCCCTCTAAACCAGCCTCAAGGAGCTCACAGTCTGGTGGTGAGGAGGCTGAAAGAGAAGCCAGCACTGTGCTTCCCCACAGTGTTCACCTTGAGGTATTACAAGTCATTGCCAGTAGAATAAGTCAAAGACTTCCTTTACTTCTCAGAGCCTCCTGTCTAGCCTGCCCCCAACTCTGCCTAGCCCCTCCGCCTGGCCCAGTGCGGGAGACAGAGCCAGGGACCTTTCCCTCACCCCATACCACCAACCTAGGAGGACAGAGGAGTTGAAGTTGCTGCTTCATCTGGATATCCCTTTGCCCCCATTCCGTTCTACCCGACTTATTGTACCATTGGCTTTCAGATCAGTTAGTTAGACCCAATGGAAATATGTTGAACACCTTCCATGTGCCTAGTGCTGAGGAGTGGTATGAGACCTAAAAGAAGTAGGAAATGGTCTCTGCTGTCCAGGGAGAGAGGGCTTAAAGCACATGACACAAATAGGTGACTGTCCAAACATCAGTTATGCTGTGCAGTCGTGGCATATACACATTAAACTTCAATGCATTCAACTATATGTCTGTATAAAAAACTGTAATCTGTAGTGTAAAATTGTAAACATTGTATTTTGCATATTTTTATTATAAGCAGTCCTTGACTATATATATTATGCTTTTATGCAGATATATAGATTAGTATATGTAAAACCATATGGACTATACATTGTAAGCAACTTAAGGGATTTCTAAGGGTAATTTTGAGTATATTCTATTTCTGCCTAACATGCTAACTTTCGAGTCTAACCCCGTGTCACCTGTGACTCCACCGTATCTAACAGGGCACCATACTGAGTGTAATCAAGAACCACCGTGTGCATGTGGTGACATTTAGGTAAAGACATTGAGTATTGGGGGTTTTATTATAATTAACCTACAAATTACCTGGTGCTTTACATGTACTTTCTTTTAAAATTCTCACATCCCCAGCCCCACCCCTTTTTCCACCCAAAAAGGTGGAATCTGTAAGAGGCAGAGCGGGGATTCAGACCCAGGTGTGTCTGACTGAGTTCATGCTTTTGCACTACATCACTGTGCAGGCTTTGGGTTTCAGGGAAGGCTTCATAAAGGAGTGGGGCTCGAGACGGACCTGGAGAGATGGGGAGGGTCGAGAAGGGAGAGGGGCTGGTGGAGAGGCATTTATAAGTCAGAGCTCTCGTGGCGAGGAGGGCAGGGCACTGGGAAGATCAGCCCGTGAGAGTGAGACCCAGGTGGGCTGGGGAGAAAGAGATAGAAAAGTGAAGGTGAAGCGTAAGGAAGGGCCCGGTTGTGGCTATCCTGGGAGGCAGGCTGAGGGGCCTGAGGGTCGTCTGGCTGGCTGTGGGAGGGACCCAAGAACCACAGGTTAAGCTTATTAAAGACATGGACCAGGCCCTGAGGCCGTGCCGACCTCTGAGCAGCAGAGGGACTGGTTGGGTGAGAAGCTGATTTGCGATGATCTCCATCAGTAGTGCCAGTCGTCTCAGAGACACAACCGACAGGATGTGGTCACCTGAGTAGAAAAGAGGAGGGGATGGGCACATGGTTAATAGTGATTCCGAACGAGACTGTGTGGATAGTGACACCTCAGTCACCCAGAAGTCATCTTCTACAGCACTGCTGAATGGCAGGTAGGCTTAAGAAGGCCCCAGAGTTGCCAAAATAGCAGACACCAAGTCTGCGTGTGAAAACCCAGGTGCTTCACTCACGGGAGAGGCTGCCATCTTGCTGACATCCCACTTGGCCTGCTCTGGACTCTGTTCTCTCAGGCTTGATTATCTGGTTTCCTAACCTTTGGCAGAAACAGCACATTATAAGAAGTGAGACTGCGGCAGACAAGGCATGCTGACAAGCAGCGTGACAGCTGACTGACAGAGGTAGGGGACAAAAGAACTAAAAGGCAGATATACAGACACAAGGCGTGTCTGGCCTTCCTAACATGGGCATATAGCGAGGGTTCTTGTCGACCGTGATGTCTGGATGGGGCTGGTGTCTTCAGAAAGAGGCTGGAGGTCTTGCGGGGGTTCGGGGGGCCAGAAGCCAGACTGGGAAGTCAGGAGTCATCACAGTGGGGACGCCGTGCCGTTCAGTACAGGATGGAGTGGAAACACGACTGGGCTCAAGTGGGGAAGCTCAGTCTAAGATGACTTCAGAGCGGTTTACTAAAGAGAGTCTATAAAATGTTGTTTTTGTGATTGTAAATACTAAATGAATTTAGAAAACTACTCAAGATAGAAAGCATTTTGTTCCTTCAAGGGAGTAGGTTTCAGATATCTAGAAATTTTGCTTATGATATAACTCCCCCTCCACCAATGATCACAGATAGGTAATAGTTAAAACGTACTGAAAACTATTGTGCTGGGTACTCTTCTTAGAGCTTCGCAAGTTCTAATTTATTTAACCCCTACAACAACCCCATGTGGTGGGTGCTATCACTTTCCCCTTTTTACAGGTGAGGAAATTGAACCACAGGGTTAAGTCGTATTGTTTAGTGTAGGGAAGAGCGAGAATGAGCCGGGCAGCTGCCCTCTGGAAATCTCACTGACTCAGCCATTGTACACCATGAATAAGCCCTTTAGAGCAGCGATTCTCAGAATCACCTGGAGCAGAGGTCCCCAACCTTTTGGCACCAGGGACCGGTTTCGTGGAAGACAGTTTTACGACTGACTGCGGTGGCGGGCGGAGCTCAGGCAGCAGTGGCAGCAATGCCAGCACGTCCACAGACAGGGAGGAGGGAGGCTGGGGACCCCTGACCTAGAGGCCTGGCTAAAACACAGGTGCTGGACCCCTATCCAGAGTTTCTGATTCAGTGCATCTGGGAGGGGCCCTAATTTGCATTTCTATTAAGTTCCTGGTGATGCTGTTGCTGTAGGTCTGGGGACCACACTTTGAGAACCAAAGCCCTTTCACTCCCTGAGATTTCTCTAATGTCCTGCTAACTGGTAAAAGAGTTAGTGTGGCATAATCCTCATTTTACAGTCACCTGCCCGCAGTCACACGGCTAAGTCATTCATTCATTCATTCACTGCCCTACTCATTGACTGAACAAAAGGGCACTTCAGCACTAGGCCTTATGTTGGCCTTGGAGTTGTGCGGTTCTTAGCCTTGGCTGCATGTAAGAGTCACCCGGGGGAGCTTTAAAAAAATCCCAGTGCCCATGCCTCCCTCCCAGACTAATTAAATCAGAAACAAGATGTGGGGGTTGGGGGTTGGGGGGTGGGGAATCCAGGCATCAGTATTTTTAAAGTCCCACAGGGGATTTCATTGTGCAGCTGAGTTGGCACCATTGTGTCAAGAAAGCACTGGAGATGCGAAGACCTGTGACACAGCACATGCCTCAGAAGGGGCAGACTGGCTTTCTGGGAAGACACACCGCTCCCTAGAAAGCACAGACAGGAGCCCAGTGTCCTAGTGGCCGTGTGTAGCTGTGCTGGGAGCCAGTGGTGGGTAGGAGGCAGAGCTGAGCCTTGGTCCTTTCCGGCAGTGTCTACCAGCCTTTCCACAGAGAAAGACATACTGTTTACGGGACCCACTGGGCTCACAGGACCCCTGGCTGGGGTGACAGGCCTGGGGTCTCCAGCCACTCTGGTTGGACATTGGCGGGAGATGGCTCTACTCCAGGGCTTCCTTCCTAGCACCGCCCCCACCCCAACCTTTTTTTCCCTTCAGAGGAAGAAGGAGGCTGTGACTGTTTCCTTTCTTCCGCAGAGCTGACAGCTTCTGAGACAGCTTCAAAAGACCTGTCTTTTGGCTCCTGCCCACCTGCTCCCAGCTCCCATTTCGGCCTCTCTGGTGTCCCCAGCCCAGGTCTGGGCATCACGTGGTGCCAGCTGGAGAGCTGGGCTATGGTTTCTCTTGATGAGGAGCCCTGGCTTCTCACTGGCAGCCCTTGCTCATTGGCCAGACACCCACAGTTTCCTCTCTTCAAAGCCAAGGCCCACCCACCGCACCCCACTCACCCCACCCTCCTCTGTGCCTGCGCAGTCGCTGGCTGTGTGGGGAGAAGGAAGTATGCACAGCATGCAGTCCATTCCACGCACGTCCCTGGCGTATTTGTTTCAGCGAGGCAGCAGCCGTGGGCCCCAGACCCATAGCGTGGCCTCCGCTCCTGCTGGACGTCGCAGGACAGCTGTGCGGCTGCCGTGGGCACAGTGCGCCGTGGGCCCGTGTGTTGTTTTAGCAGTGACGTTCCAGGTTGTCTTGCCTCTGCGGCAGTAATCAGATGGCTGGGGTGAGCCTCTGATTTGTGTGTCCTGTGACTGAGTGTCCGCGTGTGCCGGGTGTGCGAGTGTGTGTGTGTGCGTGAGTGCATGTACGTGAACGTGCATGCGCTTGCCTTGATCCTGGCCTGTGGGGCCGGGGGCTGCAAGTCTCGGATTCCTCTGCTATTTTTAGGGGCCGTATCAGCTCAGCTGTCGGGAGGCTCGGGTGTGTGTCACTAAGAAAGTCCCACTCTCCCTGTCCCTGGCCCCTGACCCTCCAACACTGCCTGTCCCCCACACCACACCTTTACTCTGAGAGCCTGCTCCTTCCCCTCCACACGCGCTGTTATCACTGGCTTCCTCCAGGCGGCATACCTGGTACCCGCAGTCCTCCAGGCCACTCAGGCTCTCCGACTGGCTCTGGCCCTCCCGGGTTGGGCAGCTCTGGACGGGAGGGGCCTGCAGAGAGGGAGGGGAACAGGGGCGGGGCTGCAGCCAGTGCTATTTTGAGCTGCTAACCGAGCAGCATCAGAGAAGAGACTCCTTGCTCTGGGCCTCTCCAGGCCAGGCCATGCGGGTGAGTGTCCCTCTGACCCCCACCCCGGAAATGTCCCAGACTCCTCTTGCTGTTTCCTCATTTAGGAAAGGAGGGGCCTATTTGATATTTCCCCAGATGTGGCTGAAGGAGGTGAGGAGGGTGGGAAGGGGCAGCCTTGGGTCTCCTCTCTGAGCCTCTTGGTGGGGAGGGAATTACCAGCCCAGGCCTCCTGGGGCTGACTCAGGACTTTGGGAGCTTCAGACGAGGCACCACGTTCTAAACCTCAGTGTCCCGGGACTGCATCGGCCTCCCCACAGGCTGTGACACGCCTTCCCCACACACCACTAGTGCCTGAGGCTTCATTCCTCGGAACACTATTTTTTTTCCAGAATCCAGAACCCCAGTACCTCCCAGGTCTTTGGAAGTCTTGTCCCCTGCTTTGTGTTGCCAGAATAGCCCTCTACCCCCTTCCTTCTGGTAGACAACAGAGAAGGGCCTGGGAGGGGTGGTTCTTGGAGTTGTCAGGGACCTCCTCTTTCACTGTCCCCGAGAGTGGACTCAGCACTACCTCCTCCATCTCTGTGGATCGAACACTTGGAAGGGACACAGATGACATCTCAGGGCTGCCCTGATTGGCTGTGGGTCTCTTTTGTAGCAGAGGTTACTCCAGAGGAGTAAGTTCCTTTAAAAAGCAAGTGAGGAGAGACATTGCTGCCTCCCAGTCTGTCCCTTTCCCCCCACGCCACCAAGGGTAAGGCTTTCAGCTGTGTCAGCAGTTGGCAAAGCGTGTAGGCTGGCCTGGTGCGGAGGTGTGCCGGGAGCCTGAGATGTGGCCGTGAGCGTTTGTATCACTCCTTGCCCAAGGACTGCCCTGCCCCAGCCACAAAACTGGCACCAGGGTGGAGGTATGTGGGCAGGCGGGGGTGGGGCCAGAGAGACTCCTCACCCTGAAAGGGGGGTGCTTCCTGGTCTAGCCGACTCCCCACTGCACCCCACCCTGGGCCGCCAGCACCGGGTCGCAGATTCGGGGCCATGCACGAAGATGTCCAGGCAAATGGCAAAGTGCCCTGCAGAGGGGCAGTGAGAGTCCCCAGGGAAGGGAGGCCTCCACAGGTCTGGCCGTTAGAGGAGGAAACCCGGGCCCTCTGCAACTGCAGTGGCGGCAGGAAGCCATTCCCGTGCACCTGCTTCCTCCCAGCCTGCCGGGCAGCGACTGCAGGCGCTGGGCTGCTCTCTGTTCCGCCCTGCCGTGGGGGCGGGCTCTCACTGGAGGCTGGACCAAAGGGGCCAGGGTGTCCCTACCCAGTCTTCTCCCTCTCTCCTCTGCCTGACAGCGTGGCTCCGGCCACTCCCTGCAGAGCCCCCGCTTCTGTCAGGCAGCTCTGGGTGAAGTTGATTTGGGTCGTGGGTGGAGGAACAGGTCGTCTATGGAAACCCTGCTTTCTACCCCAGATGTCGTTCTGGCAGGTGATGTCATGGACGGGCAACAGAGCGGGAACCTGGGAGATGGAGGCAGGGCTTGCTTCCACCCCTTAAAGTGAGCCTCGGCAGGTCCTGCTGGAGGACAGATCTGGGCGTGAGTCCTAATGTGCCACTTGCTGCCGTGAGGCCTTGGGCAAGTTGTTGCCGGGCCTCCGTTTGCTCATCTGTAAAGCAGGAATCGTCCCCAGAGGGATGTCGAGGGGGTTAAACGAGATGATGTATGTAAAGGGTTCAGCACAGTGCCTGGCACTTAGTGCATGTTCAGTACAGGGCACCTGTTATTACTGTCTTATTGTTGCTTCTTACCTACACCTTCCTCCTCCCCCGGCCCCAGCCCTTACATAAGTTGGTGCTGGGCTGGGACTGGCAGGGAGAGAGAGGGTCACCTGGGACCTACCTCTGCACCTCATAATGGGAGAAGGGAGAGAGGAGGATGCTGTGCCTCTTTCTTCCCAAAATGAGAAGCCCAGGGTGTGTGTGAGCGTTGGCAGAGGGGGGTGCCAAGTTCTCTGCCTCTAGGCATGCTCTCTCTGGGCCCCTGTGCCCTTGGGAGCTCACAGAGTGTGGACATGAGGCTCGGGCACGTGGGCCTCAGTGCATTTGTCCAGGCTGGGCATTCCATGCCTAAGTGGCATCTGGTGGGTGGAATGATTCTCCTGGGGATATTTGTGCCTGCTGTCCCTCCTGTGAAGGGCTCAGAGGGTTGTAAGTTAAGGGCAGACGGTCCTTGGTGGCCGCACAGAGTATAAAACCAGCCTGATGCAGTCCCCTGAGTCTTGGAAGCCTTCTGGAGCTGAGCGGGGGTGGGTCCCTCAGCATCTTTCTCAGATTTTCTCCTCTATGAGAACAAATGCTTTTAGCTATTATTTCCTATATTGACTATGTAGTCATCTTTACAATAGAAATAAACAGTAAGTAAACAAATACATAAAATAAATACCAATGTCTCTATTGTGTCTGATTCACATAGTTTACAAGTTATTATGATCACTCTTCTATTTAGGTTCTAGTTTTTTTTAATTGTTATTTTAGGTGAAGTTTTCCATATGGTTACATGGTCTACATTTTTGCTAGTTTATTTTTTTAAGAGAGAGGGGAAGGGAGAGGGAAAGAGGAAGAGAAATATCAACATGTGATTGCCTCTCACTCGCCTCCCACTGGGGACCTGGTCAGCAACCCAGGCATGTGCCCTAGACTGAGAATCAAACCGGTGGCCCTTTGATTAGCAGGCTGGCACTCAACCACTGAGCCACACCAGCCAGGGCCATTTTTGCTAGTTTAAATGGCAACATAACACATTGTACCCAAGTGCCATAGTTTACCTAGCCCTTCCTTATTCTAGGCATTTGGGTTGCTTGTAATTTGGGGTGTTATTTAGAGTACCTGTTTCAAAGTCTTTGCGTGGGTTTGTAAAGGTTTTTTTTTTTCTTTCTCTTCCTTTCTTTAACTCAACTTATTGCCTATGCATTCCTGAAGATGGGATGGCCAGGCCAGGAGATGATGAATTTTAGGCTGTTGTTGCTCCCAAGGAGCTACTAAGCCTCCCCTCAACTCCCTGGCACTGAGTTTACCATCTATTTATTGCTGCTAAGTTTAGAGATTGTACCTTCCTGTCTCTCCCACATCCCCGGGAGCTGGGATGTGCAAGTGTTATTCTCTGTGGTTCCTAGGAAGCCCATCGCAGCACTGATGTGCAACAAGTTCACTTAGTAAGATGGGCGAGGCGAGTGCCGCCCACAGGGAAGTCAGAGTCCGGGGAACATTAGACACAAACAGCTCCCCAAGGCCCATCCTTGTTGCAGATCCCCGTGCTGCCTACCTGCCTGCTCTGGGCCCTCAGCCCGGTGCTCAGCCTCTCGATTCCCTTATCTAGAGAGTGGGTCATTGTGAGGATTAAATGGAGACCATTAAAGTGCTCACCGCTGCACCCAGCTCGGGTACGTATTCAGTGAGCATTGCTTTCTCTTCCCTTTCTCAGGAGAAGATGGGGGTCATCGGGCCTCCACAAGTGGTGGGATCATGGTGGGGTCTCCCTTTGCAAACCCAGAAACTGGATCTGGGCACATGGGACACTAGTAAACACCGCCACCCCGTTACACTTTGGCTTGACCCAGACGTGACCCTTGATGCTGATACAGAATTTAGCCAGAGTTGGCTACTAAGGATGACTCAGCCCCTCTGACCCTGCATAACACAGCAGAAAAGGTGGGCCTCTGTGGGAGCAGTGCAGGCTTTGGGCTTTGCACTCCGAGTGACTTGGGTTCAAATTCCAGCTGTACCATTTATCAGGTTTGTGACTCAATCTCTCTGAGTCTTTTTCCTCATCAGTAAAATGGGAATAATACTAATTCCTATGTCATGAGGCTGTTGTCATAAATACACTTATCAGGCCCATCTCACTGTAGGTGTTCCGCATTCAGTAATTAATGTCGTTGGGAATGGCTGAGCTCTCCAGAGAGGAAACCGGTCAGGACCAGAGGCCTTGGCTCCCAAGTACCCTTGCTCCACGGAGCCGGCAGCTCCCAGCTCTGGGGGCGATTGCGGCAGAGGCATTGCCACTGTCTTTGGGGCCGAGCTCCTTGCCTGTTCTGTATTGGATAAAGACAGGTTATTCTTGATCCTGAGCCAATCTTAGTTAAAATCCAGCAATAAGGAAGAAAGAAATATCCGGGCAGTCCGGCACAAAAGCCCCAGGGAGAACTTCCTTTGAGAAGAACCTCACGTTTGTGTTCAAAGTGACGTTCATAAGGAACAGCTGAGGCAAAAGAACAGGCCCCGGTGTGAGTGGCCGGTGTTCTTACATCCTGGGGCGGAGGGCTCCTTCCCGGACCTAGAGGAAAACCAGAGCAAGAGGTCAAAGAACAAACTGATTAAACAAACTTAAAGTCTCTAGCATAGGAACTGGAGAATAAAATAGAAAAGTCAACAAAGCAAATTAAAAATAACTCATTGAAAACAAAAAATTCTTTAGTTTTTCACTGCTAATTCATTACAAGCAATAATAAGAACGAACCAGTTCTTAAGCGCCGCTGAATTTAGTGGTTTCTTTGGATGAAAGCTCTCCTTTGGCTGAGGCAGATTCTGCCTGTTGATTTTCAAGCAGACCAGCTCCGGTTTCCAACCCATGAATGGGGCGGCTTTAAGTTCCCCGGGCCCCTCGCGCCTGCCAGGTAGTGGTGTGCAGCAGGTAAAAGGCAAAGTTGCCAGAGTCCTAGAGCAGCTTCCTTAACCCCCTCCCAAGTCACAGGCCGCAACTTTGGTTCACCGAATTAAGGGCTCCAGTGCCTCTCCCCACCCAGGCCCCTAGGGTGCTAAACCTAGAAGGACCCTAGCCATTATCTACACTGGTCCTCACCCTGCTTCTACAGAGAGGCTCCGAGAGGGGTGGCTTATTTAAGGGCACACAGCATCGAGGGACGGGAAGTTCTGCATTTTGTACCCCACTGTGCTTCCTCTTTCCTCTAATACTGCATACCTGTCTCTGGCCTTTTGAGCTCTGTAATCCTTCCTCCTCTACTCCAGCCCCTTCTCCCCCTGTTTCCCACAGTGTCTGTCCTGACGGACCCTGGCCTTTGGGAAGACTCCGAGTCCCTGAGAGACCCTGCCCACCCATTTCTTCTTTGACCCAGGGTGCAGGCTACTTACGGCGCCATGGCCTTTTCATCAAGATTTGCCTTCTGGGAGCAAAAGGAAAGTTGGATTTCAAAACCTTTATGCTTTTCCTACGTGCTTGGCATGGTGTGTGCAGGCAGGAGACTGGCTTGTGAGAGAGGGCTTTGGAAACCGGAGCGGGACCGGGGCATGCGTGCATATTTGGGGGTTGGGGAAGAATAACCAGGGGGCCAGTGGACTCTTCTGTCTGTTTGGGCCTCTGCGCTGAGTCATGCTCCTCCCAAGCTCCACCTAGAAAGCTGAGCTGCTGTTTGTCCCACTGGTGCCCCTCCAAGTTAACCCTTCCACACTTCCCCATGCCCCTGCTGCTCCGACTCACCCCTGGGGATGTGTGCCGCTATGGAGGGGCCGCTGGGAATGGCTTTGGCTCTGAGGCCTGGGAACTGAGTCTCCCCCAGTCTGGGGGTTGTGGAGGGCAGGAGGAAAGGGAGCCAGGCTTTCTGGCTGCCCAGGTCCAGAGGGTGATTCAGGCTGCAGACCCGGGCATGCCTTTGTGCTGTGCACAGTCCCCAGCTGGGCAGTGACCTGCAACAGAGCCCTTTGGGTGGGGGAGGGGAGCAGTGAGTCAGCCTGAGGCTAAATCCGGAGCTGAGCTCAGAGCTGAGCCTAGTGTCCCAAACATTTGGGGGGACAGCCATTGGTTCCCCAGCCCCTCAGCACTTGGGTGAGATGCTTGGGGTCCCAAGCTCGAGCCATTGGAGGGAGGAGCTGGTGAAGGATGCGGAGTGGATGTGGAATCTGGGCCATCCCTGTGCCTGAGCTAACAGCACTGCGAGCAGTAATGACTGTGCCTGGGTGGTTTGTGAGCACTTGTCCCCCTCTAACCTGTGTGCCCATCCTCTAACCTGTGAGCCGGAGCTAGTGCACGGTGTGGTCTCTGGGGGTGGGAATGGGGTGAGGGATGGGCATCAATGGGCGGAGGGCAGCAGGCGTAGACCTAGATTCTGCTACTCCTCTTCATTCCCTCTCCACCAGCCCCTTCCTTCCCTTTCTCTGCTTCTAAAGTACTAGAGTCCATGCTGATGAAGAATTACTGTCTCTGGCAGTGCCGACTAACTTTGAAGCTTGAGCCCATTGAAAAGAGTTCTGTGGGCAAGATGCAGCTTTAAAAGTACCTTGGCCATCATGCTGGTCAGTGCCCCAGGCGCTGCTAATTAGAGTTCAAAATTAGCCTGGAAGCTGGTTACAAACAGAGAGTCCTCCCCAGGTGGATAATTAACAGGACCCTGGAAGAGTTTCTGAGGATCTTTTCCGTTAGGAATCAAGGACTCCTCTTACCACATTGTGCTGGGAAAGAAAGGCATGCTGAGGTGGGGGGTGGGGTCAGGCTGGTAACAGACCTGTCTTTCTCTATAGTCCAAAGTGAGTAAGGAAGAGAAATGAAATCCTCTAGGGCTGCCTGAGCTTGTGGATGGAGAGATATAAGTGAGGGACAGGGGAGCAGGTGCCCCAGCCCGGAGGCCTGGCCGCTCCGGGTGTGTTCTGAGCCAGCCTCTGAACGGAAAGAACCTCCAGAGCGTCCATATTGTCTGTCCTTTTTTCCGGATCATTACGGCATCTGCTGTTGGCCCCTGACTCTGCTTCTCTCCTCTGACTTGGGCCAGCCAGCTCCTGGACTGAGCACAAATCCCTGGTCAGAGCAGCCAGAGCTCGGGTGTCTTTCCTGCCTCCACACCCCGCCCCCGGCCTTGGGGTTCCCTCCCTCAGCTGCATGGTTGGCAGTTTGTGGGTCTGAGGCTGGGAAGATATCTGGCCTCCTGAAAACCTGCCTCTGCCCCGCTTTCTGCCTCCAGCCAGAGCCCAGCCATCTGGTTGAGAAGGCCTCGGGCTCTGTGCTGAGGGAAATCGTGTGGAGCCTAGAAGGAAGCCGGAGCCAGCCTGGTGGAGCCGCCCATTCACCTACACTGAGCTCTGCAGGCCCCCGCAGGCCCCCACACGGGGGCGACTCCCCCTCCTCAGCCACTGGGTCAGGGGGCCCCTGTCCAGACCCCTTCTCATCCGATCTGGAATGACTCTGGTAGTTCAACCCGAGCTGAGTAAGCTGCATCTTTCTATCTACCCCGCATCCAAGGCCAGGATGCTGCTTTCACGGGCGGACCTCCTTAGACCGCCCCAGTGGGCCACGTGGCTGGTCTCTGAGGGCAGAGGCCCTTGGCTTCAGCCCGCAGAGAAACTCTTCATTCCTGATGTTGTCACAGGACAGCTTTGACCCCAGTATATCTGCTGCCCGGGTCTGTAGCCCCAGTTCTCCTGGCCGTGGGATGCTTGTCTTCTGTGCTTTTTGTGCTGGGCCCCCAGCCCTGACCTGCCAGTGACTTCTCTGTCTGCTCCCTCAGGTGAAAGAGGAGGACAAAACTCTGCCGAAGCCTGGCCCTCCTGGCAGGGAGGAAGGGGCTGTAAGTGCTTTCTCCAAGCCCCCTGTGTGAGGGTGTACCCGCCATAGCCTAGCCTGGGAGGCCATTCCACGGAGCAGGCAGGCGTGGCGCAGTGCCTCTGCTGTGTGGGTGCCCAGAGGGAATACCAGGAGGGGCCAAAAGTGCCACCTATGCAATGCTAACCTGGGGCGGGTGAAGCAGATGGGAATGCCGAGGCACCGTGGAGACCCTCCCCCACACCCGGTTAGTCCCTGCCTTTAGTTCTGCTTTCCTGAACCTCTGGGGCTGGAGAGGCTTAGGTGGGCAAACTCTTAGGTCGGGAGCACCAGATGAGCAGCTGTTGGGATTCCTCGTCCTGCACTGGGTGGCACCAGACAAGGGCAGGGAGGTGCTGCAGCTGCTGCTGTCTCTCCCCAAGACCCCGTCAGTTGCTTGGTGCGGATGACCTGGAGGCAGGCCCCAGCTGCCCCGTGCCCGGAGCCAGCCCCTACCCGGCCCCTACCCTAGTCGTTCTGCCTTCAGATAGAGACCCTGAACAAAGGACTCTTTTAAGGCAAGAGAAGAGAGACCGTTCCAGAAGAGGTAGGCCTAGGGATGTGTCGTTGGGAGAGGGCTGCCGTCAGCGCAGGGGGCGGCAGTGCCCAGGGCTCTGGAGCAGTGCCAGGCCGCAGTAGAACAGATCCATGCCCATCGCCGCAGACGGTGCCTGCCTGGCTCCCCCACTTCCTTGGACTGAGGCTCGATTAGCCAGGCATTGTGGCTTCTGCCTGATCTGTAAATAATCCTGCAAGGCAGCCTGTGATTGCAGAGGGACATGTTCCAGACGTGGGCAGCAGGGGTCTTGGAGTATGCCACGTTTTTTGTGAAAATTCCATGTAAGGTGCTTAGAAGACTGCCTAGCATATAATCAGCACGGGATGATGGTTAGCAGTTGTTTTCATCATCATTGTCATCATCATCTGCAGTTGGAGGGGACAGGGGGAACGCCAGAAAGGGAGGGAGTAGGACCCAGCAGCTAGGGCCACCAGCCAGCTCCGCAGTGCCCTGGCAGGCCACAGAGCACTCTTGGTCCAAGAGGTCGAGGATGAATACCTTTAAGCCCTCCCCTCCCCTGCAGCAGGGCCACAATGCAGCTGAGGCCTGGGCTGAGGCCACTTGGCTCAGCTCCGCTCGGGACATGGGGCAATCTCTCCACACAGTGGCCACTCTGTGAGCATCTTCCTACATCCAAGCAGAGATGGCAGCCGGCCCCTCCTGGAGCCCAGATCCCAAGTGTTCCCTAGAACCAAGGTCATTGTTCTGAGGAACAAGGGCTCAAGCACAGCTCATTAGTGGCAGCTCTTTGCCTGACCAGCAAGGAGCCCCCTAGGTTGTTCCCCCAAGCAATGCAGCTAGCATTGCAAGAAGCTCTGCCCTGCCTCTAGCCAGCCTGGCCTTCCCAGCGGTAGGCTCTTGGGTCCACAGACAGTTTCCACAAGTGGGGGGAAGGGTAGGTGCACCACGTGGAGTGTGCAGGTACCCCATTCGGTTCCTGGGTGCCCCGAGGCTGAGAGGCTGCCTGAGGCAGGCCCCAGCTCTAGGGCAGAGTGGAGCCGTGGTAGCTTGAGTGCTTAACCCTTTGTGGGCCACAGCTGCCCTCTCTTCCTCCCATATTCTACACATACACTGTGGGAGCCAGGCGGCCTCCAGCCCTTGAGGGGTTTGCAGGTGGAAAACTGCAGAGGGACCAACAGGAGCAGGCTGAGCTGGAAGCTTCCTGGGCCAGCACCGGGTTTCTGCAGCCCTGGAGAATGTGGGTGGAGAGGAGAGAGTGGGTGGAGAGGAGACAGTGGCCGCAGACCAGAGGAGCGGGAAGGGAGGAGGCTTGGCGTGTCTGGGGGCCAGGAGTTGCTCCCTGGCCACTGTTTTCATCAGGAGGAGCAGACTCTGGGTCTGACTGCCCAGCAAACAGGGTGATGGAGGGACCACAAAGGCAGGAAGGCTGTGTTTGGGTTGTGAGGGCGTGGGCTCGCCTGGACTGAGGCTTGGTCGCTGCCCTGACAGAGAGCCAGTAATGGGCGGCCCGTGAGCCTCTGGGCACTCTGTGCCAGCATCTCAGTGCTCCATGCTGAGCCTGGGGATAGATGGCAGGTGACAGCAGTACCTGCTTGTGTCTTGTGGGAGAGGGATGCCTAGATGCAGTTGTCCTGTCTGGGTGATGGAGAGCCTCTTGGAGCTCTGCCTTATTCGTTAGTTGGTATGTGAATGGAGGGTCCGTTCCAGGGCTGGGCATTGAGGCCACACCTCTCACTTCCTTTGCACGGGGTGGGTGGGACACAGGGGCCGATGCTAATGCCTGCCTGTATCTGTGTGACTGTAGCTAGAGGTCAGCGCAAAGGACGGCAGTGGCCCATCTAAGAGTCCGCAGCCTCCCACCAGCCCTGTACCCACAGAGACTCCCGAGAGAACCAAGAGCCCTGCACCCACCCCCGCCATGAATGGCCTGGGTGCGACCTCAGCAGAAGGCCCAAGTGAGGAGGCCCCGGGCCTGTCCCGGAAAAAGGTGGCGAATGCAGTGAGGAAGGTGGTGAGCAAGGTGCTGCCTGGCGAGGAGCCTGGGAGTGCCAGGGAACCTCCGGGCAGAGGGGTCAAATCCCCTGAGCACCCAGCTCGAGGCAAGAGAGTGGAAAAGGCAGCTCCTGGTCCCAAGCCGCCACCTCCACCACCTCCCCCTGCTCTACCTAAGCCTGAAGCCAAGAAGGAGACAGCCAAGGATGAACTGTCCGTGGGCCTGCGGAGCCTGATGTCTCGGGGCAGGAGCAAGGACCACAAGCCCCGCAGCAGGCAGGCTCCTGGGAAGGGGGAGAAGCCCTCCAGCCAGGAGCCAGGCTCCTCAGGGAAACCAGGCTCCCCAGAGGTGGTGGACTCCCCAGCCAAGCCAGGCTCGCCAGCCAAGCCTGGAACCCCAGAGAAGCAGTGTTCCCCAGCCCTGCCAGAAGCGCTAGCCGACCCAGACTCCGCTAGCCCGAAGTCGAACCTCGCTGGATTGCAGCAGCCCAAGTCACCAGCCCCTGACGTGCCGCAGGAGGTACCCGAGCGTGTCACTAATCTCCCATGCCCCTCGCCACCCTTGCTTGAGGACCAGGCACCCTCACAACCGGCTTCCCTAAGGCCCCTGCACAACTCCTGCATGACTGAGAGGCTAGGCCCCGGCCATTGCCGATGGCGGGGCCGCATGGCGTTCCCGGACCGAATGCCAGAGCCCGTGGTGGCCTGGGCTCTGCGATGGGGCCTGCTAACCAGCATGCTGCTGTCCTGTGGAAGTCGGGGCCTGGGCCTCAGCTACATGGGGTCAGCTTGAGGCTCCAGACCCCAAATCGAGACCTGGAGTCTTAGCAGATCAGTGCTAGGGTGGGGCGACAGAACTTCTGGAGTCGGGCGGCCTGCTTGCGTTCGGCATCCCAGCCACCCTCCCCCTGTGGGGTCTGGGCAAGGTCCCAGCTCTGAGCCTTCATCTGTCAGGTGGGGGCAACACAGGTCCTCAGTTCTTCCTCTGAAGCCCTTGGGGCCCAAAGTGTTTTGGGAATTAGTAATTTTTACATTTTAGAATATCAACTCATAGCCAAATGCATTAATATTTCCACAGCGAAACCTATGGATGTTTACGCTGTAGAGGGATAGAATACAAAGAATCGGGTTTTGCCACCAAAATAGTTAAGAAGAATCTTTTGTTTGGGGGGGCTTTTGGATTTTGGAATTGCTTTGGAGGGTTGCTGTGAACATCCCCAGCCCAGTCCCTGGCATGGGGGGTGCTCCACTGATAAAGGGCAGTCCTGGCAGGGAGGCTAACAACAGCGTTATTACCTCCGTCGTGGCCATCACTACCTCCAGGCCTGGCCAGCAGCCCCCTCTGGCGGCAGGACTCTAGAGGAGCCCTGTGCCTGGTGGCTAATGGGCACAGTGGCCCCCTTTGGGGCTGGAGCCCTGTCTGTCCACAGAATGCCCTCTAGGTGAGACCGGAGTCTGAGAGGCAGAGAGAAGGAACAAGGAGGATCAGTCCAGCCCTTTCCCTTGGAAGGTGCTGCCTGCTTGGCTAGTCCTTGGCTTGGGGACAGCTCTCTTTAAGCTTTCCCGTTTGGTAAACCCTTCTCAGGCCGCCTGGGGTCTGTGTTTGTAGGGAGGAGGGGTATCAAGTTTCACCACTGCTTCTCTGTAATTTGCACGCGCCTTCTGGCTGGAAGAGGAGGGACGGGGATGAGGGGAAGGGCACAGCCTAAAGGCCTGTTCTGTGTCCAGCCCCTGGGATTCCTAAGGCCCCAGAACCTGTCTTGCTCCCATTCCGTTCTTCTTGGGTTTTGAAGAACTTAGAGTAGAGCAGGCTGCAGCTCTTCCCACCCCTCCTGGCTCACTCTGAATCAGGGACGTGCCCTTCTGATGCACAGGAATTCGCCAGGGCATTTTGGCTTGAGGGGCAGGGCGTGAGGCAAACCATCAGTCCCTGAGAAGACCTCTGTGGAGCTGAGAGCATCACGTGCCATTCCAGGGCCGGCTGCCCTCCCTCTGGCTCGCTGTCCCTCCACCTCTCATTGGAGTGGAGCTGGGGGCTGAAAAGAGCTCTGCCTGGAGTTCAGCCACAGGTCCCCCGGGCTGATGGCAGGGGCCAGAGGGTGTGTGGAGGAGTTGGGCCATCCTATTGCTGAAGTGGTTACCATGGTGAGAAGAAACTCAGAACTCTCAGGTGCTTTTTTTTTTTCTTATCTGATAGTTTTAAAACTCACATTGTGCCTGGCTCGCCTTCCTGACCCTACTTCACACTTAAACCCACTGGATCCTAGCAGCTTCCTGGGCTAGAAGCTTGGCATGCTGTGTCCCTACCACTTCCCAGGCCAGGACTAATAGTGGTTTAACCTCTAGACAGGAGCTGCCCCTGAGGTCCGGCTGAGCCCCGCGGAGGAGGCCCACCAGCGGCTTGAGAGGATCTTCACAGCTTCTGTAATGCCACCTGTCGCATGCACTTCCCCAGTCCCTGGCGCGCCTCTCCCCTGGGGCTGGCGCCCAGACTGAGCGTGTCTGTGTGTGCAGGAGCACCTGCCTGTGGAGGAGGCTCCATGGCATCCCGGGGCCCTCACAATGGTCTCCCCCCTTCAAGAAAGGAGAGAAGGGTGCTGGGCGACATGTGTCAGTGCCTGGGGCTGGTGGGTGTGGAGGCAGGGAGCTGACACTCCCCTTTTTCGATGCCCTAGCTCTCCAGACCCAGGCGGGCCTGTTAACACCTTGTCCGTTTCTAACAGGCAAGGTCCAAAGCCTGGCTGACTCCCCTTCCTCTCCAGAAAGGTCTTCAAGTGACCAGATAGAGGTAGAGAGGTCAGGTGCCTTGACTCTTGGACAGTTGGCACATGGACCTGGATGGGTCTCTGTGGGTCGTGCAGCTGCCTGGGAGTGGTGCCGTGGGGGTCTGAGGAAGGGGTCCTAGACTCGGGGGTACCGGTGGTCTTGCTGTATGTCAGGTGCGGGGAGGATATCTCTGCAAGGCAGCTTTGGCAGGGGGAGTGGCATGGGGGGGGGGCGTTGTTTGGAGGCCAGGGACAGCCCTGTCCTGGGTCTGATGGCTACAGGGAAGCTCGGCTGGAAAAGGCCCTGGATGTGGGAGGTGGCCTGGCCTGGCAGCACCCAGAAGAGGAGCCTAACTCAGAATGGACTAGGTGGCCAGCCTAGGAGAGACCGCGGCCCGAGTGGCATACTCCTGCCCAGGCCGCAGGAATGACTGACCAGAGCATCGCCCCTGAGAAGTCTGATGGTGGCGATTGTCTTCACTAGGCTGGGCCTCTCCTTGGCTGTGCTCAGTTCACCTGCCCAGGCTGGCAGCCCCCCTCCTGGTGCTAAGTGACTCCCACCTACACCGTGACCTTGGGCAGCCTGAGAGTGCCCACCCACTTGTGCCTGGGTGCTTGCAGAAGGGGACATGCTGATGGCCTGCTTGCCTTCACCCCTCTTCTTCTCTCTTCCTTGCTTGCTGCTGGTAGCTGGACCCTGAGGCGACGTCTCCTGCCCACAGCCAGGTAGGCTGTTCCTGCCCCCCTCAGGAGCCCTCCGCTTCCTCCGGTGACCACCTGCCACCCCTGGCCTGTACCTGGGCTGGCGTCTGTGCTCGGGCCTCATGCTGGAGTGTAAGGCCTCTTTCCCCTTCTGGTCCCCATCTGTTATCTGGCGGGACCCTCCTGGAGGCAGTGCTAGGAGTTTGAGATGGGGCGCTCTGTGTCAGGCCCTTGAGAAGTGTCTAGACTAAGTGTCACCGCCCAAGTATGGACTCTGTGGTGCATGTTTCTCAGCTACTGGAGCCCAAGGGCCTGGCCAGAGTTTGGTCTCTGGGTGTTTCGATTCTGCTCACTCTGGATAGAGAAAGCTGAAAAGGCTGAATCCCTAACACCACCCCCAGACCCCCTCCCGAGCTTGAGGATGTGGCATTCCCTTATCTCCACCTGCTGGCCACTGTGGAAACCCGCCTTCAGATCAGCTCTAAAGGAGTTAGTGACAGACCATGACCCTTTGACGTCACCTTATACGTCAGTCTTCAAACACCTGACCCATAGAATGTACCCACCCATTCAAGACGAAGGTTTCACCTGCCTCACATGATTCAAACACACACACACACACACACACACACACAATTTTGTTCTATAAAGTTACATTTCTTCAAACATAAAGAACTAGCCTTTTTTAACATCTTCCTTTAACAATTTAAAATAGTGACACCCCGTAGTGACCCCACTAACTGAAGGGGAACGTCTCTGGCCGTGAGTGCCAGGGCCCGGGGCCTCTGGTGTGGCCCAGCCTTCCCACTCAGTGGCCGGGAAGGGCGGTCGGCGAGGGAGGGCGGTCTCTGGGCCGGAACCCAACCTGCCAGTGGAACCCGGATCTCTTCCGTTCAGCTCTGAGAAATGTGCCAAAGAAAATGCGCCCTCTTACTATGTGTCCTTGTCCTTCTCGATCCCTCACCAGTGCACAGGCCCCAGGTGTCATGAGGGTGGGGGACTGTAGAGACTAGTGGTGCCTCACAGCTGGGGGTCTTCAGACAGTGGGGGGAAAGGACCAGCCCAATGGCTGCTCCATGTCCTGGGTGGGGCCATCTCCCCAGCAGGGCCACTGCGCGACCTGCTGCCCTTTCGCCCGTACACAGCAAAAGGAGCCTGAGGGGCCTGTCTCCTGTCTGCTCACCCCGCCCCCGCCCTGGCACTATTTCTTCTCTCGGAGTGCCGGCCCCTTACCCTGGCAGCGTCTGCAAATGCTTCTTTCTGATGGGCAACCACGTGGGGCCTCCCGGGGTCCCCAGCCCCTCTGTACCCACTCTGGCGCCCAGCCGTGTGGCATGCAGTCTCTTCCTGTGTTTGGCAGATAGTGCTGCCCCTCTCCACCGCCCCCCATGTCTCTGGGCATGCCCTTGTATGGCCTCGGCACGTCCACGTGGGTCTGTGCGCCTGCCACCCTCTGAGGAGGCTGCACGTGCGGCTGGGCCCCGCCCCGCCCGGGCAGCGTCCTCTGGAGGGGAAGGCCTGGCCGACAGGAGGACTCGGGCCCACTTCCCATCTTGCACTGCAGAGTCCTCAGTGGGCGCTCTCTCCTCGAGTCTTGAGACAGTGCCCTTTCCCAGCTCAGTGAAGGAGGGCCTGTCAGGATGAGGGAGAAGCTGGGCCTGAAAGGTCACGGTAGCTGTGGCCCAGGGTGAGGGGTGTGGGCTTAGGGTACCCATCCCACAGGCTTCGCAGGGTGGCGGGGGAAAGGGCAGCTGAAGAGAGAACGTGCTGACCCACTTCCTGGGGTCCGCTCCCTCCTGTGCCACTGTCCTGCTACACCCTCAAGGTTGGCATGGTCACTGGCTCTGTGTCCTTGTCCTCGGAGCTCCTCAGGACCACCACTCCCTCCTGGCTTCCCCACCTTTTTCCTCTGACACCTCTGAGGTCCCTGTTCTGTGTCTGCTCCCCAACTGTCCCCCTCATGCAGTGGCTCATCTGGAAGCCCTTCCCCTCAAGTATCTCCTCCCTCCTGTTGTCCCTGCCTCTGTTTTCCAGAACAGGGTCTGACTGTTGACTCTTCCCCTCCCTGTGTCAGGTGAAGACCGAAGAGCAGATTGCAGCTGAGGAGGCCTGGCATGAGACAGAGAAGGTGTGGCTGGTCCATAGAGACGGCTTCTCACTGGGTGAGTCTGGGGAGGCGCAGGAGCGGGCACCTGCGCCTCTTGGGTTTCAGGGCTGGGGTTCCTTCGCATCTGGGGAGAACCGGGTGGTGAGTGAGGATGAGGCAGGTCCATAAAGGGCCAAAGAGGGCAGGAAAGCCTCCCTGGGCCCCTGTCTGACTGCCTGCCCCACTCTGCAGCCAGTCAGCTCAAATCCCAGGAGCTCAGCCTGCCCGAGGGGAAGGTGCGTGTGAAGCTGGACCACGATGGAGCCATCCTGGATGTGGACGAGGATGACGTAGAGAAGGTTGGCAGGAGGCTGGAGGAGGGCACGGGAGGTGGTCGGACAGGGCAGGCCTGTCTGCTGCCGGTGCAGACAGGTCCTGCTTCCTCAGTGCCCTCCTGCCTGTCCTGTCACGCAGGCTAACGCCCCCTCCTGCGACCGTCTAGAAGACCTGGCCTCACTGGTGTACCTCAATGAGTCCAGCGTCCTGCACACGCTGCGCCAGCGCTATGGCGCTAGCCTGCTGCACACGTACGCTGGCCCCAGCCTGCTGGTCCTCAGCCCCCGCGGGGCCCCCACCGTGTACTCTGAGAAGGTGCGATGCCTTCTGAGCAGCCATGTTGCCTCATAGACCCACCCGCCCACTGCCTACCCCACCTTTCCCGGCTCTGCCCCTTTCCCTTGGCGTCCCATGGGCTCCTGTCCACTCTCACAGTTGACCTCGGGAGGAGGAGTCATTTCAAGGGGTGAGGACAGAAAGCCTCTCCCCAACCCCTATCAGAGGCCAGAACCTGCTCACGTCTGCATTTCCTGCGTGGCCTTGGCCTCAGAATGCCCCTGCTGCCCTGGAGTGAAAGGCCCAGAAGGATGTGGACCTCAGAGCGAGGGGTGTCTGAGTGCGACCAGCTGAGAGCCCGTCCATCCTCCCCTCCCTTCTCCCGCCCAAGGTGATGCACATGTTCAAGGGGTGTCGGCGGGAGGACATGGCACCCCACATCTACGCCGTGGCCCAGACCGCGTACAGGGCAATGCTGATGAGCCGCCAAGACCAGTCCATTGTCCTCCTGGGCAGTAGTGGCAGTGGCAAGACCACCAGCTGCCAGCATCTGGTGCAATACCTGGCCACCATCGCAGGCACCAGCGGGAACAAGGTGTTTTCTGGTGAGGCAGGGACAGCTGAGAGACTGAGAAGGGGCTTGGGAGAGAGGGTGGGGATGGAGGCCCCTCCTGGGTGCAGGCTGTCTCTCCCTGGCCTCTCCGTGCGCCCGGCCTTCCTGATGGCCCCGGGGCCTGTCTTCTGCAGTGGAGAAGTGGCAGGCTCTGTACACCCTCCTGGAAGCCTTCGGGAACAGCCCCACCATCATGAACGGCAATGCCACCCGCTTCTCCCAGATCCTCTCCCTGGACTTTGACCAAGCTGGCCAAGTGGCCTCGGCCTCCATTCAGGTGAGGGGACACTCCGGGAGGTAGGAGACTGTCTGATTTCATGCCATAGAAATCAGGCTCTCTCCTATGCCTCATTTTCCTGGGATTCTGCCCCAACAGAACGGGCCCTGGCACTGGTGGGGCTGCTCCCTGTGCCTCCTGCCCTGGGTGGGCACGGCTCAACTTCCTGCCCAACCCTGCCCAAGCCCGGGCCCCATGCCCAGGGGCTTCTCTCAGGCAGATTTCACCTGAAGGAGGCTGGCTCGTCGTCATTGTAAGGCCCATCCAAGGCTGACTCCCATCCCGGCTGAGTGAAATCCCTCACCACAAAGTGTCCCCCTTCCCACAAAGGCTATGCCTTGGGACGAGGCAGACTGGCAGTGTGCTCCACCAGCTGGGCCTGTCTTCCTCCTGCTGGCTCTGGGTTTGCCCCAGAGGTGATCCGGCCTCTGGTCGAGCACCCGGGGAAGAACAAGCAGCTTCCTGTTCCCACGGGCCGGTTCTTTCTGGTGTGGGGGAGGCTTTTCCTGGCACTGCCCTCCTCTGCCCATACCCTTCCTGTTGTACCACAGACGATGCTTCTGGAGAAGCTGCGTGTGGCTCGACGTCCGGCCAATGAGGCCACATTCAATGTCTTTTACTACCTGCTGGCCTGCGGGGATGGCACCCTCAGGTGAGATGGGACAGAAGGAACTGGGAGAGTGCTTTGGACCCCAACCCACTGAAAGCTCCTGGCCCTTGCCACTCGATTGCATCCCGTACCATTTGCTTATTGCGTGCGTGCTGCACATTAGGTTCTGAGCTAGGCCCTGAGGAAGGGCAAGATGAGGGGCCCTAAACCCTGCGCACAGGGATCTGGTTATGTGTGAGGGGCTCAATTCCTAGCTGGGACCCCTGCTACCTGTGCAGCCAGGGCTAGAGAGGGAAGCACACTGAGATGCAGATGGCCAGGGACCGGCCTGCAGTCACACAGCTGGTGTGGGGATGAACTGGTCCGCTCTGGGGCCAAAAGCCGAACCCCTCTCAAGGCCCTCCCTCCAGGCCCCCAGGCTGGCTCCTCTGCCAGGCTCTTCCCTTTAGACCTTCAGACCTGCTATCCCTGTTCACTGAGTGAAAGGATAAATGATAAGGCTGAGTGAGCAGCCCTAGGGCCTGACTCTCTTTAGCTGTTCTTGTAACTGAGGGCACAGTCTCTGTCCTGGCTGGACTCACCCTTCAGGCAGGTTTCCTGCTCCCTTCCAGGGATCTGAGTGGACACTCTCACCGGGACGTCTCTAGTGACCTGTCCTGGGGAGGCCTGCTCTGCCCTGCCATCCAGACCAGTTGAGAAAGCCAGTAGCCTCCGGCCTGGCAGTAGGGCATGACGGGCAGGCAGACTCCAGAGTCTGGAAGCTGTTTGTCCGCCGTTGCCCTGGTAGGCGGGTGGCCTTGGCATGGGGACCAAGCTCTGTGCTGACGCCTCACTTGCACCCCTAGGACAGAGCTCCACTTGAACCACTTGGCAGAGAACAATGTGTTCGGGATTGTGCCACTGGCCAAGGTGAGGGGCCTGTGAGGACTGGATTGACAGCCCTGGGCCTTGGGAGTAAAAGAAGCCTCCAATGGCCTGGAGTGCCCGTGGGAATAGCAGAAGGCCAGGTCCAGCTGGGCGGCACTCCCCTAGCCTTGCCCTGTCCGAGGGACCGGCGGCACGGGGGTATGCTGGTGGTGGGGTTGGGGGGACAGCCCCTCTGAGATCCGGTGCCGGTGTGCCCGTCTGTCCCTGTAGCCTGAGGAGAAGCAAAAGGCGGCTCAGCAGTTCAGTAAGCTACAGACGGCCATGAAGGTGCTAGGCGTCTCCCCCGATGAGCAGAAAGCCTGCTGGCTCATCCTGGCTGCCATCTACCACCTGGGGGCCGCAGGAGCCACCAAAGGTAACCTGCATTGGGGCCCCAAAGCCTGGCTTGTCGCCCAGGAGACTTTGAGGACCGTCCCACTCCCAGTTTGTCTTCGCCCAGCACAGATCTCCTATTAGGAGACCCCCCCTTTCACTGTGCCTCTTCCCAGCCCCCCGCATCAGAGCAGAAGGCTTCCCATACCCAGAGAAGCCTCTCTTGACAGTGATGGCCTGAGGCCTGGGTTTTGGTGGCAGTGATCAGGAGCACTGTGAAAACAGGGGGGTGGGTGCTGGGAGGCTGAGGGGAGAGAGAAGGGCCCCATCACAGACCCAGACCGTCCCCCTGGAATAACTCTCCTCTTATTCCCTTCCTGACAGAGGCCCCCGAGGAGCCAGCGGGTAACTGACCTTGGCCCCTCCCCAGGGTGTAGGGGTCACCTGGCCATGTCTTGGTGCTTGCCCTGGGCTCTCCTTGGGTGCTGGGCTTGTCTGTCGTAATGGAGGGGCCTGGCCTGGGAGAAACTCTGTGGTTGAAGGTGGAGAGGGCACCTGCTGGCTGTGGGGCTTCTTGGAGTCCCCCAAATAGCTGCTTCTATCTGTTTTGCATCCAAATCCTAGAACCTTTCACGATGCCCTCCTTGGGGCTTGGGTGAGGTAGGGTGGGCTTGCTTCCTGGGGCTTCCTAAGGCCAGTTTTCTCTGAGTCTACCCTTCTCTCCACTGGTTTGGCAGCAGGTGTCTCTTTCTCTTGCATGTCAGGGTGGAGGCCACTAGGGGGCAGCAGGCACCACGGTAACAGATGGACTGCAGCTTTATCGCTTGCGCTTGGGGGCTTGTGAATGGAAGCAGGGGTGTCCAACTCGTGGCCTCTGGGCCACATGCGGCCCAGGATAACTATGAGTGGGGCCCAACACAAAATCGTAACTCTACCTAACACATTATAAGATTTTGTTTGTTTGTTTTTATTAATGTTTGTGCATTTAAATGTGTGGCCCAGAGATGCCAAAAGCTGGATACCCCTGGCCGGTCTGGCCTGGAAGAGCTCTGCTGCCTTCCTCTGGGATTACTGACGGGCGGGTGCTCTGAGCGCCGATTTCTCCTCCTGTTTAGAGAAAGGGGTGCTGCCTCTGAACAGCACCTGGGGCTTTGGCTTCATCTTCCTTTGGGATGTGAAGGTGCCCTGGCTGCTCAGCAGGTGCAAGGAAGTACTGGTTGGTAGGTGGGCGGGCACATTAGGCTCCTTATGATCCCAGCAAGTGGCATCCCCACCAGAAAGGAAGCGGGCTCTGAGTGAAAGAAGTTCTCCAGATTGTAGGTGGGTGGACGTCTGGCTGCGTCCTAAGGAAGTTCTTTAATTCTGAGGAGGCCACAAGCCCAGGTTTCCTGTAACCGTGCTCAGTGCTGACTGCAGGGCGGGGGGGGAGCTCTGGACATGTCAGCACATGGGCCTTACTGGGCAGCATCTGTGACCTCTACAGAGATTCCAGTATTTTCCAGGGTGTGTGCGGGTACGTGTGTGTGTGTTAGAATGTCTTTGGAGGTCTGTGTGTGTGTGTGTGTGTGTGTGTGTGTGTGAAAGTGGGATTATACTCACAAACACACTCCTTTGAGACTGTGAGTGAGCTTGTGTGTGTGTTCCTGAGTCTGAACGGGGTTGTGTTTTCCTGCCCACTCGTCCGCACAGACTCCCACCCTCCGCAGTCCCTTCCCGTGGGCCTGGCGGGCTCCGTCGATGACTGTTTGCTAACACGCTGTTTTTCTTTGCATGCTGCATGCTGGTCCTTTGCCTTACAGAAGCTGCTGAAGGTAAAACCTTGTTTCTTGTTAGCTTTCCCTAATTGCCGTGATTAGACACATGTTGGCTGAGGCACGTCCGTCTGCGTGGGCTCTCCCTTTCCTCTGAGGCTTTTTCATACCCTCACTGTTGGGCCATGGGTGGGTGTTTGTAGCCTCCCCTGGCAGATGCCTGGAGGTAAGAGGGAGGGTCCTAATGTACTTGTGGAAGGGGAAAGCACTGTACTCTCTCCTGATATCCCCCAAGGCACAGGTGGATCTCAGTGTTCATCATGGGTGGGCTGGCTCATCTGACTGTATGTCCCCAAGTTGGTACGACCCCTCCCCTAGCCAAGCCCTCTCTACAAGGATGTTTGATGCTGACAGGGTGAAACTGCCCTCTGGTGGCAGCAGTGTGGTGTTACCTCCTCTTTTAGGACCCATTCATTCTCTCCACCCCTGAGGAACACAGGAAGCTGGCAGCTGCTGGCTGGCCTTGTTTTGCCTGAAGTCCAGTGATGCCTCTGGAAGATCCTCACTCCCCAGCCCTGTGGGAACAGGGAGCCAAACAAATGGCCTAAGGAGGAAGACCCAAGATACCAGATCGTTTTTTCTACCCCATAGCTGGGCGCAAGCAGTTTGCCCGCCACGAGTGGGCCCAGAAGGCTGCATACCTGTTGGGCTGCAGCCTAGAGGAGCTCTCCTCGTCCATCTTCAAGCACCAGCACAAGGGTGGCACCATGCAGCGCTCCACCTCTTTCCGCCAGGGCCCTGAGGAGAGCGGCCTGGGAGATGGTACAGGTACCCTGGGCCCCTTGGCTGGCGAGTGTGATTGGGAGGCCTCATCCGGGGCTCATTGCTGTCTCTGCTGTGGGAAGACTGCTGGGGTGAATAGAGCCTTCAACAGGGACAAAAGAAGCCCCATGACCCCTGTGGCCTTGGCCCTGGGTAGGCAGGGAGCACACCCAGGTGGGGATTCCAGGGAGCAGGAGCTAGAGCTGATCCTCTTGCTTCACAGGCCCCAAACTGAGTGCGCTGGAGTGCTTAGAGGGCATGGCGTCTGGCCTTTACAGCGAGCTCTTCACCCTGCTTGTCTCTCTGGTGAACAGGTGAGTGCCAAGCAGGAGGGCCCAGGAGCCGTTTGGCTTCCTGCCTTGTGACAAAGGTGGAGTTGATGCCTCAGTGCTTGTGTGATTGCTGAGGCAGAGCCACCTTCCACCAGCAGAGGGCTCACTGTCCTTATAGGCCAAGGAAGGCACAGCTTCCCACCAGGGCCTTGGGCAAGTGCGCAGGAACGGGAACTTGGCTTGGGGCAGGGCTGGGCGGCCTGGGCACCAGGGGCAGACCAGTGGGGCCTGTTCAGCGATACTGCCCTAGCCAGCTCTGACCCAGGCTCTCCCTGTGAAGGGCTCTCAAGTCCAGCCAGCACTCACTCTGCTCTATGATGATTGTGGATACTCCGGGCTTCCAGAACCCTGAGCTGGGTGGGTCGGCCCGCGGAGCCTCGTTTGAGGAGCTGTGCCACAACTACGCCCAGGACCGGCTGCAGAGGCTCTTCCACGAGCACACCTTTGTGCAGGAGCTGGAAAGATACAAGGAGGTAGTACTTGACCTTGCCTCTGCCTGCCCACTCCACTCTCCAAGCCTCACCCTCTGGACTTGGCCCCCTTGTGGGTGGGTATCTGCAGATGAGGGAAGGAACCACCTTCCCCGCTGGCTGCTCCTTCCCACCTTTTACTCTCTCGTCATGTCTGTCCACCTGTGCTCTCTGTACTAGGTGTCTTCCCTGCCCAGGGTATTCTCACTTTGTGGAGCATGTGCTCTCCAAGAAGCTGAAGATATATTCAGGGTCCCTGGGAGCCCTTCCTTGCCCACATTTAAGGTGCCACCTAAGCCCCGTGATTGCCACTATGTAGTTCCCGCCTGCGCATGTCAGGCCTGGCCTTCCCTGTCTCCTGATCTGTTAAGGTGGTGATTGATTATTTAGGGCCCCTTCATAAAAGGTTGTCCTGGATGGAATGAGATCTGGAAATCCTGTTTCATGTGGCAGTGAGGGATATTGATCCTGGGGAGGATATTTATCAGGGATGAGAGAAGATTCAGGAGGAAACGACAGCTGTCTTCAAGTGTCCCGAGGATGTGTGTGAAATTGAACGGCCCGCTCCGCATAGCCTCGTCAGTGGTGTGAATAACAGAAATACATGACTAGCTCAGTATGAAAGAGGTTAGAGGGATTCTAGCTGTCCAAGGTACAGAGGTGCCTTGGAGAGCATTTGTCACTCGGGCTGCTGGAGGGGCACTCCTGCGTAGCACAGGAGGTCAGACTTGCTGGCTCCAGCGTCCCCTCCTAGCCTGCTCATAGAGCTGCCCACACATGGCCCTCCCTGTGTTCACAGCCACCCTGCCTTCCTCCCTAGGAGAACATCGAGCTGGCATTTGACGACTTGGAGCCAGCCACAGATGATTCTGTTGCTGTTGTGGACCAGGCCTCCCATCAGTCTCTGGTAGGAGGGGTTCCAGTGAGGCCCTGGGCTGGCCTTCTCTCTCCTTTCCCGTTCCTCTTTCCCAGTAGAGCCCACCCTGCATGAGCTGCTGCCAGTGGTGCTGCTGGGGGCTGTGGGGGCCCAGCATCCAGGCCCAGGCACCAAGCACTTTAGAGCTCTGGGCCCTGCCGCTCAGGCCTCAGCCAGTTTGGCCGGGAAGGCCGCACTTTCTTCTGCCCTGGTGCAGCGGGGAGCCCCGGCCCCTGGGTGCCTGAGCCGGACAGGAAGGTGCGCCTCCTCTCTCACCAGCTGGGGCTTAGGCCCTGTCCTGTGACCAGCTGAGCCTCAGGTGTGTCTGCCAGCAGCCCTGGTGTCTCCTCCTAGGTGACGGGGGCCTGGCTGGACCCAGACGACATAGTTATTCCCTCCCATTGTCCCCAAGAAGAAGACTGATGCAGCCTGGCCGAGTGGGGTGAAGGGCAGCATTGTACCCAAACAGGGAAGCCAGCTGCAGACACCCACTGAGGGCCATGCAGATATGAGCTCTTGCCCTTGGGGATGGGCTTTGTCACCCTTGGGTCTAGTGTCTTGGACACCTCGCTGCCTGGGGATGGCTGGCCTAATGAGCACTTGGCCTTTGGTAATTGTCTTCAGTTAGGGACGTTACGTAAGGTATTTTATTGGAGAACTGACATTTTTGCTAGGCTGCTGGCCTGCCTCCTCTGCTTTGAGTCCTGTCTCCCTCTCTTTCTTCCTCGATGAGAGGCCCTGTTGAGCTAGCAAGGGGTTGGAACCCCGGGGACCGTAGAGTGAATGCCCCCTGGGACAAGTGCTTAAAGTGCCCAAGATCCACATCTCCCCAGGGAAGCTGGCGTTCTTCCCCTGACACCTGGGCTCCCGCGGTGGTCTCCCTCTAGCTTTGCCATTCCCAGGAGGTATGAGGCAGTCAGTCCGTGTGGCTTAGGAGCAGCAGTGAGGCAGACAGTGAGTTTGGATGGGGCTTGGCCATCCTTTCCCTTCTTTGCTCTCTCTCTCTGATTGGCCTTCGCACTGGGCAGTTGTACCCCGGGGATGTGGGCCCCTCGGTGCCCAGCCTGCCACTCATCATCCGATGGCTTTGTTGCTCATTCCTGCAGGCAGCTCTAGTCACTTTGGGACCTGAGTTACCCATCAGTCCTTGGCCACCTCCTGGTCATCACACTGACTCCCTCGGGTGGCTGTAGGGAGGAGATGTCAGCAGCTGGGGTCAAAGAGAGGGAAATGGCATTTCTCTTACTTCTCTTGTGCCTCGGACCCTAAAGGCCGGGCCATAATGGGGTGTGGGGAAGGTCCAGTCCTTCTTGCTTGAGGAAGACTTGGGAATTCCATAGAAAAGACACCTTCAAACCAGGTGTAGCCACAAGTATAGTCTATTTGGCATACACGGGGTATTAGAAATCAGAATTCAACAATTCCACCTTGTCTTCCAAAACCTGTCTTAACGCTTTTCTCACTGGAGTTTATGGCTCTGCAGTGACCCCCCCACTCAGTGCTCTGAGCCCTCTCTGGGTGCTCCCCTCTTGGGGGGCCAGGGCTAACCCTACAGCTGTCACTTATTGATGACGTCTGTTAGGCCATGCACTACGCTCAGGGCCTTTATCTCCTTCACTGTCTCTGGGAGGTGACGCCTGGGGAAGTGGCTACAGCATGGGGTCTCGATAGCCCTTGTGACCTGCAAGAGGACGAGGATGGAGGAGAGCCTGTGGGTGTGGGTGAGGCTTAATAAGAAGCCTTCAGTCTTTGGTGACTTTGGACATGAGTCCTAGGAACCATGTTTTTCCATGGGCTTCTTTCTCCCATCTCTTTCTGGCCCCCTCATTTTCCTTGCTGCCCACTTGCTCCACAAGGTGTCAGCAGTGAGTGGCGGGAGCTACTGTGTGTGCGGTGTGTAGGTGTGCAGCCTATTTCGAGCGTGTGGTCAGGGACGGGGGCACTGGCTCCTTCCCCACAGCTCCGTGCAACACAGTGGGATTGCTTTGCTTCTCCACAGGTCCGCTCACTGGCCCGCACAGACGAGGCCAGGGGCCTGCTATGGCTCTTGGAAGAGGAGGCCCTAGTGCCAGGGGCCACTGAAGATGCCCTCCTGGAACGCCTTTTCTCCTACTATGGCCCCCAGGAAGGTGACAAAAAAGGTAGGGGCACCACTGGAGAGCAGCCCCCTGCTTCCTCTCCAGGGGTTCCACCTGTACAGGTCCAGGTGGCACTGCCTGGGGGCTCACCGAGTTCCCGGACTTTTTGGGGCCTGTGCCCTGATGATCTGAACCTTGCCTCTCCTACCCGCAGGCCAAAGCCCCCTCCTGCGCAGCAGCAAAACACGACATTTTCTCCTGGGCCACAGCCATGGCACCAACTGGGTGGAGTACAATGTGGCTGGTTGGCTGAGCTACACCAAGCAAAACCCAGCTACCCAGAATGCCCCCCGGCTCCTGCAGGACTCCCAGAAGTAAGGAAAGCACTCACTGTGCCCATGTCCCATTCCTCGGGGCTGTCGTGGGCTCCCTGGTCTCAGGCCCCCTCACCGGAAGGGCAGATAGCCTCCACTTCCCAAGAGGCAAGGCTAGTCAGCCTTGAGGGCATGGGGGTGGCATCCTGGAGCAGAGATGGGACTAGGCGTGATTGGAGGGACATACAGTTTTAAATTTGACTAACACCCCCACACACATTCCTCAGAGAAGGCAGATGTAGCCTTAGAAAGCCCTCAGTCAGATGATCCCTGTCATCCATTCATTTATTCAATAGGCGGTTATTGGGTACCTACTCAGTGACAGTGAATAAAACACAGATCCCTGCCCTGGTGCAGTCACATCCTAGTGGGGGTGGGGACAGTAAATGTGACAGCAGATTCTGTCTCCTGTGAGAAGATGTTGAGCTCTGCTGTCTCCTGCCACCTGGGAACCCTTTCCCCACCTCGGCCCTCCCTAGCGGTAGAGAACACGTCGCCCGCTCTGTCCGATCCCTGGCTACCCCTGGCTTCTGCCCACCCTGGCTTTCTCTTCGCACTAGTTAGAGATTTGTCTGCAGTTCCTCTGTCGGGTGTGGGACGTGCAGCCCTGGCCCGGATAACCCAGGCCCCTGGCCACGGTGGTGCGGAGGTTGTGTGGTTTCCTAGGAGCTCGGAGAAGGAATGCTCTCTACTGCTCTGTAAATGTGACTTCTTTCCCTCCTTTGCCCTTCCGCCTCTGGCAGAAAAATTATCAGCAACCTGTTTCTGGGCCGGGCGGGCAGCGCCACGGTGCTCTCGGGCTCCATCGCGGGCCTGGAGGGTGGCTCACAGCTGGCGCTGCGCCGGGCCACCAGCATGCGGAAGACCTTCACCACGGGCATGGCGGCGGTCAAGAAGAAGTCGCTGTGCATCCAGATAAAGCTGCAGGTGGTGAGTCTGCCAGCCTGGCCACGGCGCCCTTTCTTACCCCAGCAGGTAGCCTGTGCAGTCTGGGCACGCTCAGGTCAGCCCGTGCTCACTCAGCATTTCACTTTGACCTGATTGCTGCCCGTGGAGTCCCCTTTCCAGTGCTGCTGAGTGACAACTCAGGCCTGGTGGGGGCAGAGTTATCTAGCCTTAGCACATTCCTGGCAAGGAACATGTTCCTTGCCATCCTGCAAGGAGTGGAGGTGCTGGTACCAGTTCCTGCTCTCTTGGGCATGGGCTGGGCCATCAGAGTCCACTGAGGGCCGTCCCTTCCCCTCTGGCAGGATGCCCTCATTGACACCATCAAGAAGTCGAAGCTGCATTTCGTGTACTGCTTCCTGCCTGTGGCAGAGGGCTGGGCCGGGGAGCCCCGTTCTGCCTCCTCCCGCCGAGTCAGCAGCAGCAGCGAGCTGGACCTGCCTTCGGGAGACCACTGCGAGGCCGGGCTCCTGCAGCTGGATGTGCCCCTGCTCCGCGCCCAGCTGCGAGGCTCCCGCCTGCTTGATGCCATGCGCATGTACCGCCAAGGTGGGGCCTCCTTCCCTCTCAGCTCCTGCTCGTCTTTTCTGGAGCTGCCCCTGCCCCTCCCCGTCCCTCAGACGGGCCCACAGGGCCAGAGGGGTACTGCTCCCCTCCTGTCTCCAACCAGCCCTCCATCGCTCTTCTGCTCCGGTGTCTCCTCTGTAGGATCTCTTCTCATCTCTCCAGCCCAGTCTGTTCCTTCTCTTTTTCTTTCCATTCTGCTGACTCTTCTCTTCCTCCTCTCCCTTCCATATTTGCCCTCCCTGCCCCCCACACCCTGTTCCCAGAGCTCCCCGCTTCCCTGGCCTGGGTCGGTCAGCTCTGCCCACAGCAGTAGATGCCCTTGTGGAGCCATCTGAGTGAAGTGCTAAATCTTTCTGAGGTGCTTACATTTCCCAGAAAGTTCAGACAAACCCTTTCTGTGGGCCCATCTGGAGGAGGGGTGGGGAGGGTGAGTAATAATAGCGGTTAACATCTTTGGAGCCTTTGCGGTACACGGGGCACTGTTCTGAAGAAGTCAGACACACTAACTCATTTAATCCTCACAGCAGCCTCACGAGACGTAGGTTCTGTTACCATCCCCAGACGAGGAGACTGAGGCTCAGAGAGGTTAAGTACGTTAGCTTGCCAGAAGCACACAGCTCATGAGTGGCAGAGTGGGATTTGACCCAGGCAGACCAGGCAGACCTCATTCCCCAGGTCATGCCTCACGGGAAGTTATGAATTTGCCAGGCTTGTGCCCTCTTTTCTTTAGCTAGAAGAGCAGGCAGGGTGCCACCCACCCACAGCCAGGTCCCCGTGAGGCATCCCCACGGGCACTGCCACTTTTTTTTAGCAGCCAAGCCAGGAAATGGACTCCCTACCCTGCTCTAAATAAATCATCGATCTGTCCCCACGTCTTGATATGGAGTTGGTGTTTATTATTTCAAAACCAGATTGTTACCGCTCTGAACAAAAATCAATGTGCTTTACTCAAACAAGCAGATCGATGAGGCCAGCAGCAGAAGGGCCCCCCCCCAACTCAGCCCCTAGCCACTATCGATAGCGCTGATGATTAATTAAGATGCCAGGCGTCCGGACCTGCTATCCCGGCCCATCAATTTAATTGCTATTCAGATACAATCAATAGCTCACTTTGTCTTGGCCCCTCAGCGGCCCCCGCCTCCTGTTTCAATTATCAGGCACATGCATCAGCCTCATCTCCCACTTGGAGGGTTTCCCGGAGCTAGCCAGCCCGACCTAGTGGAGAGAGCCCCTGCCTGGGGGCTGGGAGTTTGGGTCTGGAGTCCAGTTCTGCCTCCAGCCACCCGGCCTTTGTGGCCTTGGGCAATCAGTCGCTCTACTTCTCAGGCCTCAGTTTCCAGGTCTGGAAGATGAGCTGTATCTGTTCTAAGACCCTTGTTTCCTTTGAGATTCTGTGATTCTGTTGGAGTGGGTCTCTCGGTCCTCTGTCGTGGGCTCTGATGTCCTCGGGTGGTGACTCTGGGGAACCTCCCGCTGGCCACCACCCTGACCTTGCTCCAAAGCAGAAGCCGTGTCATCCTCACCCTGACCTCCAGCCTGGACAATAAGGGAACTTCTGTTAGAGGTGACACTCTTTTAGGGAGAGAGACTCTGCAAGTCTTTCCGGTCCCATGGCCTCGGGCTCAAGGTCAAGGTGAGGGTAGGAAGGGGGCCCTTTCTGATGTCCGGCTTCAGTGGACCAAGGAAAGAAAGAGGACATTTTATTGAACAGCCAGCAAGTGAGCCAAGCTTTCTACATATTTTCTGATTTAAGCCCCGTGACTACCATGCCCAATATGTGGTAGGGCCCTGTTTACAGATGCAGAAACTGAGGCTAAGCAAGTTCTAGTGACCGCTCTGAGGTCATGTGATACGGGGAGCCAGCGCCCAGGTTCCACCCCCAAGCTCATGTACTTTTCCTCTCAGCTACTCTCTGATGCCCCCCTTTTTTCTTATTAAGTCCTGAAGACATTGTTCTCTCTGGGTTATGACAGAGTCATAGGTCGGAGGTCATCCAGGCTTTCATCGCCATGGCATTCCTTCCAAGCAGTCAGCCATCCCCCGTTTGCACCCTCACTTCTTTCTATAGAAGGAAACAAGTTCCCTTTTTAAACCTTGTAATTGCGCTGTGGGGCCTCCCTACATGTCCTCTCGGCCTCCTGTCTCCTGTCCCTCACTCGGCCTCCTTTCTCTCTGCTCCCCTGTCCAGGGCAGGCTCTCCTCCCCCAGCCGTCTCCTCCCCTCCAGGGACTCGCCCCGCAGCTGCCTGGGTGCCCGTGGCTGCTGGGGTACGTGGGAGCAGGTGAGGTGCTGACACACGCCCTGGGTTTCGTTCTTTCTAGGTTACCCTGACCACATGGTCTTTTCTGAGTTCCGTCGCCGTTTTGATGTCCTGGCCCCACACCTGACCAAGAAACACGGGCGCAACTACATCGTGGTGGATGAAAGGCGGGTAGGTCTGGGCCCCAGAGCCCTATCAGACCCCCTTTCCTTTGCTCAGACTCCTCTGAGCTGCTGCCCTTTCTTCCCTAGAGGGAGTCGGGCTGGCCCTTGCTCAGCTCCTGGTTTTGGCCATCCAGGGTCAGGACATGGGCATGTGACCACCAGCCATGGCAATAGGGAGAAGACAGCCAGGGGAATGGGCTGCAGGAATCTGAGAAGAACCACCCTCTCTGGAGAGGCTCCAGGTGGGGGTGTCTGCTCTCTGGTGAGCCAGACAGTCTTCCAAGAGCCTTGCAGATGGTGAATTAGAACTGACATTTTGGTGTGCTGCTGGTAGCACCTGGGCCCCTCAGCCTTGACCTCCAGGTCAGGGACTAGTTCCTGCAGAGGAAGCTATGCCAGGCCGAGCCTAAGGCTGCCGGGCCCCTTGTCAGCCTGGATGGTGAGTTCCTGGCTGCTGAAGGGGATGTCTCCCTGCCATTCTAGGCTGTCAACTTGACCCCCAGAGCAGCTCCTTGGAGAGCCAAAGGGCTCCTTGAGCAGAGGAGTCCTCCACTGCGCTCTGGCCTTAGGCACCAGCCTGACTCTGAAAGCATCTCAGACCTGAGGATGTCTTCCCTAAAAAGGAGGGCACTCCCCAGAGCCGGCAGAAAGCCGCCTCCCCTTGGTCCCCGAGTCACACACAGACCCTCATCCGTGGAGGCCTCAGAACCTTCTCTCCATTCTCGCCAACCAGGACCTGCCATGTCCTCAGCAATCTCGGTGTGACTGTAGATGACCCGCCCCACGCCCCTTCTCTCTGACCCTTTCCTTCATTCCAGCCTCCCACTCACGGCTACACCCAGCACCTCGGCATCCCTGGAAATGCTCCGCCTCTGAACTCTTAAATTCCAGCATGGTCTTCTCTGACCTCAGCCTCCTTCCTGTGCATTTCACTCTTTTCTTCCACTCAGACACCTGCTTTTTGCCTCCACTGAGACCTCTCATTTCTGGGCCCCACTCCATTTTCTCTACTCTTGTCCGTTCCCTTCTCACTTCACTCCTTTTCCGCTCTGCCTCGAGGCTACGGTCTCACCCTCTGGTCACTCAGCCTTCATCGCCACCCTCAGCTCTTTCGAGCCTCCCCTCACACCTGCTCTGCCCAACACCCCTCGGGCCAGCCTTGAGGTGTCTACTCGCCTCAGTTTGGGGCCCCAGGATGCTGTAGGAGAAAATGATACAATCACGTGGACTTGAATTCCTACAGCTTTATGGTCTTCGGCCCCAGCTGGGCCCTCAGGGTGGCCTGGTGAGTTTTCCATGTGCTGCATCCTGACCGGGCCCCGACTCTAAGCTCCCTCCCTGATACTCCAATTCTCCACCTCTCTCCTCACATACTCCCCGACCGGGCTTTCCCAGGTCTTCTTCCCAGCAGTTGACCTTGCCTCTGAACGCTAATAAAACTGAGGCTCCCGACTCCCTCCTCTGTCTTCCATACACTGCTCTTCAGGCGCCTCCTTCCTCCTGTCCGGGTGGGAGAAGCGTCCCTCCCACGTCCAGTCCCTTCCTCCTGTGCTTTGGACCCCGTTCCCTTTGGTCTTCCTAGAGACCCGCTCCGCTGGTGGTAACTCTTCTCTCCTGTTCCTCCAGCCTCTCCTCTGCGGGCTCTTTTCTCTCGGTGCAGAAACATCCTGCAGACGTTGCTCTCGGAAGGGAGCCTTCCGTTAAGCCTCTGTCATGCCGGAGTGTTGCCTGTCTCTTGCCTGCCCTGTACCTTCCACACTTACTCTTCTCTTGCTCCCCCAACCCCACCACCGGTCATTCCTCCACCTGCAGTGCCTCGTTCCTGTCCCGGACACCCCGGGATTGGGCTTGTGTCTTCCTGTATTTCATGCTGCCGGAGCTAACGGGCACGGTTCCAGGCCTCTTCACAACACGTGACTGTTGACAACTCTGTTCTTTTCAAAACGTTCCCTGCTCAGTTTATTTGCTCCCACCCCTGGGTTTCCCCGTGTCCCCCTGTGCTTCCCTTCTTCTACTTGCCCCTGAAATAAAGCTCTCTCTCTTCTTTAAGACTCTCTCCTTGGCCAAATGTGTTTTCTATTCTATACCTTCTTCCAGGACAACTTCATTCACACCCATCACTTCAATTACTGCATACGTATTGATGACTCCCAGATCAATAGTTCTAGCCCAGGCCTCTCTCCTGAACTGCAGACATGCATTTTTATCCGGCTTGTTTCTGGACTTGTTTCTGCTGGTATACCTCATAGCACCTCAAACTCAGCATGTTCAACCCAAACTGGTTATATGTCCTCTCAAACCTACTCTTTCTCTTGTATTCTCTACTTGGAGAATGGCACCATTATCGGTGTAGTTACATGAGTCAGAAATCTCAGTGTGCCCCGAGATTCCTCCCTCTCGCCTGCCCCTCCCCCATACCTGGCAAGGCTCTCTGTCCTTGACATCTTCCTCCTCTCTTCCCTTTGGGTCAGACTCTGGCCTTCTGTCCTGTGGATTATCGCAGTGGCAGCCTAAGGGGGTTTCCACTCATCCTCTGCCCTTCTACCAGTGATACCTCTGTAGAATGCAAATCTGATCAAGTCCCTAACTGAGAGGCCCTCCAGGGGCTCATGTCACACAGATTCCCAGTACCTTGGCTACTGCCCACCTCCCTAATTGCACCTAAACCGCCCCCACTCCACTCCAAGTTACGCCAGTTGCCTTCCTCGTGCATTCCGTTGCCTTGCGCTTCATGCCTTCGCTCATGCTAGTCCCTGCGCCAGACACGCCCTCCCTCCTACTTTGTCTGGCTAATTCTTACTTGTGTCCAAGCTGCAGCGCAATCAACACCTCCTCCAGGTCCCTTGGCTGACTTAGATGCCTCCTCGTCTATGCACTTGACTAATTATTCACTTGCCTACAACACCCAGAAGGAGACCTATTCCTGTTGTGCTCACCCTCAGATCCTCAAACTCAGGCACAGTGCCAGGCCCCGCGGAAGCCCACCGAAGGTGCTCGGTGCACAGACGAGGGGCTGTCTGAGGGGAGGACGGGGAGGCTAAGGGACTGGGCGGAGCCTGCGTGCAGACGGGGCACCCGGGGTGGGATTCCTGATGGAGGCCTCTGCCTGCAGGCGGTGGAGGAGCTGCTGGAGTCCTTGGACCTGGAGAAGAGCAGCTGCTGCCTGGGCCTGAGCCGGGTGAGTCGTCCCTGCGGGGAGGCGGTTGGGCCTCACTCTTCGGTCACCTTTGTCCACATGGCTGGCCCTGCCCTTCCTACTCAGTCCGACTTCAGGAGTCTCCTGGTGCCCCTGCTGAATCTTGCTCCCACTAGTCCCCTTCCAGCCGCTCTGGAGCTGTCCTTCCTCTCAAGCTGCCCTCATTAGGGCCAGGGGCCAGGAATTTAGATATTCCAGCTGCAGCAAACTTGATTTTTCCCTCTCTCTGAGTAGCTGGCTTGTTCAGTGCCACAAACACCTTGTGATGTCAGGAGGGAGTGGGTTGGAAGGTGGCCCTAAACTTGGCCTGGGTCCTGGTGTGGGGAGTGCGGGAGGCAGAAGAGAGGACAGCTGGAAGGATCAGGAGGGCAGCAGGCAGAGTGCTCCAGAGAGCCGAGCCCCCTCTGGCCAGTTGTCCTGGGCGGCCAGGGTCCCAGAAGGGCAAGGAGGACGTGGCGAGGCTGTGCTGCCGCCACCTGCCCACGGGCCGAATTCCTCATCTGAATGGAACGCGGTACATGAAAGGCAGGCACGCCCAGCCCTGGGTGCCAGTCTGCCGCACTGCTCCACGCTAGAGGGTCAACTGAGCGTTCCTCTCACGGGCCAGGCAGCCCAGCACACCCCTCTCTCCTGAGACCAGGAGGCTTGACCAGTGGCATCCACGTATGTGCTCCGAGGGCTGCAGGGGGAGGGAGAGCAGTTGGGAGCCAGACAGAGGGTTCTGGACCTGTCCATCTGTCAGCAGGCAGGGAAGAACTTCAGGTCCCAGGGCCTTGTGGGTGGGGGTGGGGGGAGGGGATACTCAGAAAAAAGGCTAAAGTATTGCTTGTCCACTCTTCTCTCTGTTCTGCGCTCTGAGTTACGTTATTGGTTTTTCCTGCCCTTTTCCTCACTGGGAATCCTTTCACATCTCCTCACTGTATCTTTGTCTCTGCTGTCCCTGGTTTTCCCTGGTCCTTTTGGCCCTGGCAGTCCCTGATGGTCTCTATTATTCCTTTTCTTTCCTCGGTCTCTGTGTCTTCTGCCTCCCACCCTCTTTCCATGTCATTTTCTGGTTTTGGTTTCTGCTGTCTGGCTCACCTCTTCTCTCTCTCCTCCCTTTCCCCAACTGTCTCCAAGCTCAGGGGCTGCCGGCTCAGCTTCTTCCCCGGGAAGCCTGCAGTCAGAGGTTTCATTTCAGCCTCTCGGTCCCCCCTGGGTGGGCTCCTGTCCCTCTGGCAGGCTGAGCTGCCGCTGGCTGGCACTGGGGTGGCACCTCCTCCAAGGCATGTCTTGGGCAGGAGAGGGCCTGTACGGGCTGGTCCTCTTCCAGCCTGCCATCCCAGTCCCTCTGCACCATCCCTGCGCCTGGCCGTGGCAGTCGAGTGCCAGGGCCCTGTCCTGCTCAGGGCGGAATCGGGCACAGGTGGATGTTTGCTCACATCTGGTTTGGGACAGGACCTCTAAGCTGTGGTTGGCACTGGAGGGTGAGCGAGGATTCCCTGTTTATGCCATCACTTTGAAGGGAGAGCGTCTCAGTCTGAGCCCACAGGACCTTGAGGGTTTAGGCAAGGAGTTGGGGGATCTGAGAACCTCCTGTTATGTTTGTATGGATGGGTATGTTGGGGAGGAGATGGCCCTGAGCCTTCCCCTAATACTCAGAAGGACTCTGAACCCCACAAATGTACAGCTATTCAAGACAGGTTTGAGGCCCACTGCCCTGGCCTCTGGACCATCCCTTTTCTCCTTGTGTGTTTCTGGGCCATTATCTGGCCCCACCTGGCACCTCATGCTTCTGCCCTAGTCAGATGACCGTGCCTGCTGACAGCCAGCACAGGGGACTTGGGTAGTCCCTAGCCCCTGGCAGGAACACAGCCTCACACGTTGTGGGAAATCAAGGCTCAGGTAGGACACAGGGCCCGTGGGAGATGCTCGTGCTCAGCCTCCACTGTGGGATGTGGGAAAGTGTCAGAAGACTGAGCTGGCTTTCTCCCAGGCCAGCCTCAGGGGACTAGGTTTCCTCTGAGTTGCCAGAGGCAAAGCTTCTCAGCAGAAAGTGTAGGCCCATCCCCCACGTCTCCCCTAAAGGGAGGCCTGGAGGTACTGTACCTAATGGTTTTGAGTGTTTCCCATGGAGTTCACATCTTCTCTTTGCCCCACAAAAGGGAGTATTTTGTGTCCTGAGCAAGGCAGAGGTGGGCGTGTATCTAGGTGTCCCTTTGCCCTCTCTAATGAGACCAGAGCCTTTTGCACCTATTTTCCCTCCCTTCCTCCTCTCTTAGTAGAAGAACACTTACCCAGCTCCAGCTCAGAGCACCAAAGAGTGAGAAGATAGGCTGGGCGTGGGGGCGTCCAGCTGGTTCCTCTCACATCTGCCCTCTAGCCCCCAAACCTGTATGGCAGGTCCCTCGACTGGGCCAACCTCCGCCCACCACACTGGCTTCTTCTTGAGATGAAACCTGGGTGTGTGGGTGGGGGGAGGGTGTTGGCACATGAAGGAGGAGATGTCTGAAATGAAACTGAGCTGGAAGGTCCAGGGAAGGGGCTCCTACCCCTTCCCCACCCCCTCTCTCTGCACACTGCTTCCTGGACCTTCTTCTCACACACATACCACCCTCCACTGCACCTGATCTCGGGCAGCTGGATGTCAAAGGCAGCTGGAGCAGGTGACTGGGCCTGCAGTGGGCACAGGGGGTGTGGGCGGTGTCGGGGGCGGTCCTGGGGGAAGAAGCCGCTGTTGGTGTGGCAGAGGGGTGTCCTCTCCCCATTTGACCGATGGTGCTTCGCTGTCTTCTCATCCCTGTGCCTTCCTCTGACTTCCCTCTCCTCTCATCTCTCTTTGAAGTTAGATTTCCCACCTACCCCTCTCCCTCCGAAACCTCCCCAGTCCCCAGCTGGCCCCACTCCTTCAGCCTTCCTGGGGCCTGTTCTTGCTCCTTCCTTCCTGTCTTGGACACTTGGATTTTCAGGCTCTTCCCAGGCCAAGGGCCACACTCCTGGGCCTGCCCATTTCCTGGGCCTGCTTCTGGCGTCCTTGGCCAAGCTGCCCCGCTCAGTCTCCTGCCTTCTCCACAGGTGTTCTTCCGGGCAGGCACATTGGCGCGGCTGGAGGAGCAACGGGATGAGCAAACCAGCAGGAACCTAACCCTGTTCCAGGCGGCCTGCAGGGGCTACCTGGCCCGCCAGCAATTCAAGAAGAAAAAGGTGCTCCAGGGACATCCCCATCCCACTTCCTAGCCTAGGCTGAGGTCCTGGGCTGGGGTGGGGGGCACGAGGGAACATGTAGGGGCAGGAAGCTGGTCTTGGGGCTGTGAGTTATTCTCTGGGGGAGAAGAGATAGGGACCTCCCAAGGCCACCATGCCCTGGACCAGGCTGGGGAATGGGCAGCCCCTCTGCCTCAGTGAGAGAGCAGGCGTGTCCAGTGATGGGACCGTGCGGCCTGGTCCAAGGGTCGGGGTGGTTGGGAGATCAGGGCCCAGACAAAGGTGGGCTGTGGATCGTAGGCTGCTCCATGAAGATTAAGGAGCTGTGTCAGCGACTCCTTTTCTTATTAACAAGTCCATAAAACAGCCAGCACTGCCGCCTCTTGTGTTTCAGCAAGATTAGGTTTTATAGCATATCCAGGCCAGGGTGCTGGAAATAATCAGGCAGCAAATAAAGCAGATGAAATTATTCCTAATGATGGTGGCGTGGTTAGTGCCCAGCGCAGTGCTCCCAGGGCTGCGCGCTCTGTCGCCCACTCTCCGAGGAGTAGAGGGAGGTTGGGGGCAAAGGGTGGCCACAGGGGGTGTTTGACTCCAGGTCAGGTGATCCAGTAGGAAGGATCCTGCCCGGGCCTGGGACTGAGAGCCCCACTGTGCGCCACCCCCACCCAACTTAGATCCAGGACCTGGCCATTCGCTGTGTGCAGAAGAACATCAAGAAGAACAAAGGGGTGAAGGACTGGCCCTGGTGGAAGCTCTTTACCACTGTGCGACCCCTCATTGAGGTGCAGCTGTCCGAGGAGCAGATCCGGAACAGAGACGTACGTAACAGCCCCAGGAGGGCCAGGTTGCTGGGAGGAAAAAGACTGGTTCATCCAAGTGAGCAAGAATCTTACCAGCTTTTCTTGGGCTCCCAAGGGCTTCTTTGTTTAGTCCAGAGAGCCGGTGTCCTTGGACCATGCCTATCAAATAGAAGGCATCCCTCTGGGATGCTGGCCGAGCCCCTGGGGAGCCTCATAGGATAAAATCTTGGGCATCCTCAGCATGTGGAGAAGGGTCTAGGCATAGGAGCCCCTGGAAGGCAGTGGCTTCCTGTTTCCTGGTGTTCTGGCCCAGGGTTTACCAGCTTTTTAGCCCAAGGGTACAGATCCCGGGCCCCAGCCTCTCACAGAGCCTCTGGCTTACTTTACCCTCCTTACTGCACCCTAGGAGGAGATCCAACAGCTGCGGAGCAAGCTTGAGAAGGTGGAGAAGGAGCGGAATGAGCTGCGGCTCAGCAGTGACCGGCTGGAGACGCGGGTAAGTGACTCCCAGCACCGGACAGACTGGCCCACCTCCACGGGGAGGCTGGGCCTAGGGGGCCCCCCCGCCCCCCGAGGCGTTCCTGCTGAGCAAAGCAGGCATTTCAACTGGTGGCATCTCCCTCCCCCCACACCAGATCTCAGAGCTGACATCGGAGCTGACAGATGAACGTAACACGGGAGAGTCCGCCTCCCAGCTGCTGGACGCGGAGACTGCAGAGAGGCTCCGAGCCGAGAAGGAGATGAAGGAGCTGCAGGTGAGGGCAGGGCTGGGGTAAAGGCAGCCATGCTAGCAGCTACCACACTGTAGTGCCGTCTGCTCCCCCAAGAAGGTATGCCCGGTGGCTTCTTCACCACTAGCCCAGCACCCCCGTCTGCCCTGGGTAAGCATGTGGCCGTGGTCTCTGGGGCTCAGGGGTGTGGGGGGTGCTGAGTGACGGGGTGGAATGGCAGACCTCCTAACCCCTCTCCTGCAGACCCAGTATGATGCACTGAAGAAGCAAATGGAGGTGATGGAAGTGGAGGTGATGGAGGCCCGTCTCATCCGGGCAGCTGAGATCAACGGAGAAGTGGATGATGATGATGCTGGTGGGTCTGGGGCTGGAGGGGCTCAGTAGTGGCCTGCGTGGCACGCTCTGAGGCCCACCCCTGGGTAACCACACCCCTTGTTCAAGCCTATCTCCTTTGTATAAGTCTATTATGAGGCTGCAGTGAAATAAATGGAAAGTAGAGGTATCAGATGCAGGGGAGTATCGTGGAGGGCTATAACAACCTTGATAATGGCAATGGTTGAGGACCATGGTCTAGTAGTTGCTGGGAAGAAGAGAGCATGTAGCCACCTCCCCCTCTCTAGTCTTTTCCCAGCTATTGGCTCCTTCCACCTTGGGAGGAAGCCATCACTCCCGAGACCCTTCTGAGTCCCTCTGGCTGACTCCACCTGCTACCTCTCCCTGCCCCACCCCTCTTCCCCTCCGCCCTTTCTTGGGGACTCTCAGAAGCTCAGTCCTCCCTGTCTGCCCCCAACCCCTCAGGTGGTGAGTGGCGCCTGAAGTATGAGCGAGCTGTGCGGGAGGTGGACTTCACCAAGAAGCGGCTCCAGCAGGAGTTTGAGGACAAGCTGGAGGTGGAGCAGCAGAACAAGAGGCAGCTGGAGAGGCGGGTGAGCCTGCTGGGGGCAGTGGAGGCCTGTGCCCGGGAGGGACAGGGAGAGGCTCGGAGCCACATATAGGCCTAGTGAATGGCCAGAGGCAGGCAGGCCCTGGGAGCAATAGGGGAGGATTTGCCTGTTAGCCTCTCTATGCGGGGCACAACCAAGGCCAAACCGCTGCTAGAGTGTCTTAGTTTTCTGAATGTCCCTGACTTCATCCCTCGTCTCTGGGTTTCCTCCTCACTTACCTATCTCCTCCTCGCCTTCTCTGCCAATGCTTCCGGGCCTCTCAATGGCTGATAACCCTGCACCCCATCTCGACCTCTAGCTTGGGGACCTGCAGGCAGACAGTGATGAGAGCCAGCGGGCTCTGCAGCAGCTCAAGAAGAAGTGCCAGCGGCTGACGGCTGAGCTGCAGGACACCAAACTGCACCTGGAGGGCCAGCAGGTCCGCAACCATGAGCTGGAGAAGAAGCAGAGGAGGTGGGTGGGCCCCCTGCCCTGGGTACAGGGGACCTCCTAGAGCAGCCCCAGACAGGGCTCCCTGCCTCCCCCTCCAGGGAGGAAAGAAGGGAGGACCTGAATTTGGCCAGAGGCCTTGCCTGCAAGGTCACGCCTCCCAGAATTCGAACGGGTCTTACTCCCGACCTCTGAGGAGCACTCAGACCCCATCCCCACTGACGGCCTGCTCAGGCCTCTGCTCTCAGGTATGCTCCCCCTCAGTGTTCCCGTCACCCTGCCTGGGCCTAGGAAGGACGGGCACCAACCAGGCCCCATGCAGGAGCCCTTGTACTGTGGCCCTGCCCCTCGTGCACACCCAGCTCCCCCTCCCCTCAGCTGCACAAACACCCTCTCCTGACTAATGTCGTTAAACTTCCGTGCCACTTCCATCTCATTATGGTAATGACACAAGGGGGGGTGCCTTACAGGAGCAAATCCAATCTAAATTAATTTCCCTGGCTGGGGACAGGATTGGGACGCCTTTATTAGCAACAGTGAGGAGCCCACACACCCTGCAACAGCAGGATGCCCCAGGGAATGGGAACAGCACCCAGCTCTCCTGTGCAGGGGTGGGGTTCTCAGGGGCAGCCAGTGCCCATGACCCTGGAGGGGAGAACGGCAAAGCCCGTCCTTCCAGTGACCCCAGGTTACCCTTGGCCTCCTGGGCTGGGCTGATGCTTTGCGGGGAGGGAGAGGAAATGAGGTCTTAAATTTCTCCCTCCTGGCACCATGACTCTGCTTCCCTAGTCTTACTTTACCCCCACCCTCCCCTTTACCTAGAGATGGGCACCCGTAGCAGGAACCCCCTTCTGAGCACCCCGATGATGTGCCAGCTTGGCCTAGTTACCATCTTGCCGCACTCCCTACTGGGCAACTTATTAGGTTTCAGCTGCCCGGGGTTTTCTTACCTTTTTTTTTTTTTTTTTTTTTTTTTGATATGGGATTGGGGTAGGGGAAGCTGTTCAGTTTTCTTCAGGAACCTGATGAGCTATTCAGGGAAGGTGTTAGGAATTTTAGCAATTTGCTCCTTACTTAAAGTCACTGGGCAGGAAAGGGAAGGCTGGGAAGTGGAGGAGTAAATAGAGGCCCCCACCCGTGGACTGGGCCCTTACCTGTTGAAGCACAGGGCCAGCGGGCACCATGGGGCAGCTGGCTTCCAGCCCAGTGTGGGGTGTCCTTGTGGTGACATGGGTACTGCAGGGGCAGGGGACCTGGCCAAAGGCCAGTGCTGAGAGGTGGGGGCAGGAGCCACACTGAACTATGGAAAGTAAGTCAGACGAGGCAGGATGTCCATTTCTACCCACCTCAGTGCCCTCTCTGCACTCACCCTGGGCCCTCATTCTTGAAATGAAGTGAAAAAGGCCAAGACTGAACATCTGAGCAGAAGATGTTCATCTCCTCCTCTTGGCCCACCTTCTGTGGGTCCTCTTAGGCCCACCTGTTGAAGTGGCTCCTTGGACCCGCTTGATGAAATGCCCCCCATCCCAGACTAGGTTGCTGAGCAGGGCCTCGATGACTTGACCTGTTACCCCCGAATGTCGACTCACCCCAGCCATAGTTCAGGCTGCCTGAGTACCCCCTCTGCCTGTATCCCATCCGCATCTGCGGCATCGTTTCCTGGCAGCCTCTGGGTGCTGGAGACCCAGGTTCTTCCCTTGTCTGATGGAGTCATGCTGGCCATGCTCCTCCACAGGTTTGACAGCGAGCTCTCGCAGGCGCACGAGGAGGCCCAGCGGGAGAAGCTGCAGCGGGAGAAGCTGCAGCGAGAGAAGGACATGCTCCTTGCCGAGGCTTTCAGCCTGAAACAGCAACTGGAGGTGCGTGGGGCTGCCCACCATCCACACCCTGTCCCCTCCACAGGCCAGCGCCAACCTCATCTTCTCTTTTGCTCCAGGAGAAAGACATGGACATTACAGGATTCACCCAGAAAGTCATCTCACTGGAGGCGGAGCTCCAAGACATTTCCTCCCAAGAGTCCAAGGATGAAGCCTCTCTAGCCAAGGTCAAGAAACAGCTCCGGGATTTGGAGGCCAAGGTCAAGGATCAGGAAGAGGAGCTAGATGAGCAGGCGGGGACCATCCAGATGCTGGAACAGGTGCTGGAGGGCTTGGCTAAGGGAGGCACCACTGTCCCCACAGCTAACCTGGGGCATGGGCCAGAGGAGGGCAAGATCTCAAATGCAGTCAATTGTTCGTTCATCTGTTCCCTTATTCACAAAATGTTGAGTGAGCACCTGATCTCTGCCAGCCACGGTGTGAGGACAATCAAGCTACCGTGGCGCCTTCCACAAGAGCAAACTGACTGAGCCCCAGTGGTAGGGGCTCATCATGCACGGCAGCCGAAGGCCATGAGCCCACCCTGGCTGCCACTGAACCACTGCGTCAGGTCAGGGAGCTACAGCCCGGAAGCCAAAGGAAAAGCTACAGGCTTGTCCCTACCCCCAGCAGCCTTCCCTGGGTCTGTGCTAAATAGACCCCTAGTAGGAAGTTCAGCTTCTCCGGAAAAGCCCACTGCCACAGGATCAAGGTGGAAGCAGAGGGAACAGCTGGCAGAGGGGCTCCCAGCTCCTGAGTCCGGAGAGAGGCACCCATCAGAGTGCAGGGGCGGGGGCCAGAGCGCCAAGGCGAGAGGAACCCAGTCTCTATTCCCACCCACCGCCAGGCCAAGCTGCGACTCGAGATGGAGATGGAGCGGATGAGACAGACCCATTCCAAGGAGATGGAAAGTCGGGACGAAGAGGTAGAGGAGGCCCGGCAGTCATGTCAGAAGAAGGTAAGGCAACGGGCACTCACCTGTCCAGTGTAAACAGCGGTTCCCCATCGCTGCTTTAAAGTAAGGGGATCTCTGTTTCCCTGCCTCAGCCACGCCACCTTTCGTTGCCATTCTGGACCAGGAGTCTCCACTCCTGGCGTTAGCTGGGATGTGTGCTCTCGGGGACTGTAGAGGAACTCAGGCTCTTACGGGACCAATGCTCTCTGCTTTCTCTGCCAACCGGCAGCCCACCCTGTGCCACCCCATGCCGTCAGCTAGCCGGCTTCCATGGGATCTGCCCACTCTGGAACGAGGGCTTGGGGTCACTGTGCATGCCCTGCCATCTGTCCTCTCCCTCCCAGGCTGCTCTGAAACCATAGGAACTTCAAATTCAGGGTCTGGTCCCTTTGGGGTCACCCATGCTCATCCCTGCCCCACTGTCTTCCTGGGGCGGGGAGATCCAGAAGGGAAGGGGACCGGCTGGCTCCGGTCACTGAAGGGACTGATGGGGCTCTCCCCACGGTTCTGCAGTTGAAACAGATGGAAGTGCAGCTTGAGGAAGAATACGAGGACAAGCAGAAGGTGCTGCGAGAAAAGCGGGAGCTGGAGAGCAAGCTCACCACACTCAGTGACCAGGTGAGTGGAGACTGCGGGCCAGGGCCCGGCCAGCTGCCAGCCCCGTCCCAACTTAAGGATGGAACTCTTAGGTGTGGAAAGCTGGAAGCATGCAGGGGGCGGGGGGTGCTGGGCTCCGTGGAGCCCACTGTCATCACTTGTGGAATCGGGTGATAATCTCACATCATACACCCGGGCTTTCCCCATTGGCGGGCGTGATCCTGGCACTTCTACTGCGGTCGCTCATTAGGGAGACTCCGAGAGTGACAGCAGGGGGAGGCGTGAGCTTGGGGAAGAGAGGAGGAGGCCCTCTGGGGAAGCCCAGAGCCCCAACTTCTGGTGTCCACCCAGGTGAGCCAGCGGGACTTTGAGTCAGAGAAGCGGCTCCGGAAGGACCTGAAGCGCACCAAGGCCCTGCTGGCAGATGCCCAGATCATGCTGGACCACCTGAAGAACAACGCGCCCAGCAAGAGGGAGATCGCCCAGCTGAAGAACCAGGTATCTGCAGAGAGGACGGGGCAGCTCCCAGGGCAGCTGAGCTTATTTCTTCAGTTTCCTTTCTCACCCTCTGGTCCCTCTCAGTGGTTCTTGAGTCCTTGCAAAGGAAGGTGACAGGGAAGCAGGGAGAAGGCTCTTGTAGCAACCACAGGCCCCAAGGCCTCTGCGTGATGTGCCCAGCCCTGGGGTGCTGTGGGTGGGCCCCGGGGTGCTGTGAGTGGGTGAGAAGGAGAGGGAGAGCACCTGGGCTCCCCCGGCTCTGGGAACACCCTGCACAGCCCTCCTGCCCCCAGGGAATGTCTGACGTCGCTCCCTGGGGCGGGATGGCTCTGTGTCCAGCTGGAGGAGTCAGAGTTCACCTGTGCAGCAGCCGTAAAAGCACGCAAAGCAATGGAGGTGGAGATCGAAGACCTGCACCTGCAGATTGATGACATCGCCAAAGCCAAGACAGCGGTGAGGCGCCCGCTGTGCAGGGCCGGGCTAAGGGAAAATACAGTTGTGACAGTGGCTGCCTTCACTCCAAACAGGGACCCCTTCCCATCCAGGTCCCTTCACACCAGGGTTTTCTGCAGGGAAAGCAGCCCTCCCTCTTCTGTCCCTCCCACTAATGGCAGAGGCCCAGGGAGGGGGCGAGGTGGAAGAGGGAGCCAGCGAGGGCCCATCTCCCTGTTTAACCACCTGCCCGTGGGAGCTTGGCCGCAGGCCCCAACACCATAAATAAAAGCAGCTAATGGGGCTGAGGGACATAAGCAGGTGCCTAGAGATTAGAAAAAGCACTGATAAGGGGATGGGATGGCTCGTTTCCCTCCCCTTCCCCTGGCCGGCCCACTGACAAGCCCAAGCAGCAGCTAATTAGCACTCTCATTTAATGCCTCCCTTTTAATTCCCCACCTCTCCCACGGCCCATGGGTAGCCGTAGCCATAGCTGGCTGAGAATTCATTACTGGGATGTGGCCACTGGCAGGCACCGGTACTATCTCAGGCAGGGAATGGGGCAGGGGACGAGGCGGGGCTTGGCTTGGGGCTCCACGACCTGCAGCTAGCCACCCGGCTGCTGACACCAGTCCCGCAGGCTTGATTTATCCCCCTGACATTTGTGCTCCTCAGCAGTTTTCAGGTGAGTAATTCAAATTCCTTAATTGTGTTAAAAAAGGCTGTTATAAAATTACCATTTTATTTAAATCTGAGTTAATAAATTTCTTGGCAAAGGCTTCCCCAGCTCCCCACAGCCCGGTAACAAGATGGATGGGGCAGAGAAGGAGCCAGCGCAGTCATTTTGGTTTGGAATTACAGGCTAATAGATTCATTCATTTCCTGAAGCTGCTGTTGGCTGTCTCTTCCCCTCCCCCCAGGAGTGGACTGGCTGTGGCGCCTGGATGGCCGGCCGGCGGGGCTCAGGCAGTCCCCGGGGAAGCCAGACCCCCATGCCAAAAGAGCTTCACAGATTTGAGGGGTCCTTCCTGGGGCCTGAAGGGGGCCCTTCCTGAAGGGCGTGAAGGTTAGGGCCTAGACGGCTGCTGCCAGGATGATGGGTCGCTTGTTCTGGGCTTACCTTTTCTGCCTTTTCATTAGCCTCCCAAGAGCTGCTACAAAGGGGCTGTCGTTTAGCCCAGGGTCTGCCTGTGCTGCAGGGACGGCCCTTCCCTCAGCTCCCTGGCCCAGAGCAGGACGGGCAGCTCCCGGACGGGACTGGTCCTGGAACCCGCTCCAGCAGGTGGACCTGGCCTCATTATCCCCCCTCCCATTGGAGGTGACAGGGGGAAGGTTCGGGCTCGTGCCAGGCCTGAGGCCCTCTGATCTGTCTTTATTTCTGTCCAGCTGGAGGAGCAGCTGAGCCGCCTTCAGCGTGAGAAGAACGAGATCCAGAACCGGCTGGAGGAGGATCAGGAGGACATGAATGAGTTGATGAAGAAGCACAAGGCAGCTGTGGCTCAGGTACCCTGCCCAGGAGTGCCCGCCACGCCCTGTGCCACAAACACTGCCCTCTCGTCCTCCCCAGAGGTCCCCAGTGCAGCAGCCACTTCTTTGGAGAGGTGCCAGTGCCTGCGGTCCCTGGCTCTCAGGGTGGGGTGGAATGGGGTGGATTTGAGGTTTATGGGGGATCCTGCTTCAGCACTCACTCCTTTCCCAGGCCTCCCGGGACCTGGCTCAGATGAATGACCTCCAAGCTCAGCTAGAAGAAGCCAACAAGGAGAAGCAAGAGCTCCAGGAGAAGGTGGGAACCAGTGTCTCCCTTGGTAGAGAGAGGGTGCCGGGATCACCATGCGTGGGAATAAATCCCCAAGCTTGCAGCATAGCAAGCCCTCTCTCTGCCGTCAGTGATCCACAGAGCAGCGTCGAGTGCAGAGAGCTAGGCTTGGAGCCATGTCACCATAGCAGACATTTTGGCTTCAGCTGCCGTTTTTCACATTTCTGTTCCCTCTCTGGTCCTTAGCTTTCTCCTTTCCCTCCAAAGGGCTAAATCTGTGCCAGCGCTGGGCCAGGTGGGGAATGCCTCTGGCTCTCGGCCCCATTCTTCCTCCTCCCCTGTGCATCCCTCCCTCCCTCAGCCTTCTGGTCACCATGGTGATCTTTCCAGCCCCAGACTCTGCCCTCTCCCTTCTGCGCTCAGTTCTTTCCTCTCTTCCTGCTTCCACCCCCAGCTACAAGCCCTCCAGAGCCAAGTCGAGTTCCTAGAACAGTCCATGGTGGACAAGTCCTTGGTGAGCAGGCAGGAAGCTAAGATCCGAGAGCTGGAGACACGCCTGGAGTTTGAAAGGACTCAAGTGAAGCGGCTGGAGGTGGGTGCACACTTCTCCTGGTCCACAGTGACCAGGGCAGAGCTGCCTTAGCAGCTAGAGCCACACATGCTGAGCAGGGCTGGGCAGGCCCACGGATGCTCCTCAGAGGCCTCTGCCAAGCTGCCAGGCCAGCTGATGGGGCGGTGCCTTCTCCCCTGCCCGCCTGGCCTGTTCTCCGGGCACCACGGAGCCTGCCTGCTTTACATTCAGTCTCCGTGCTTACTTTCTGCCAAGGGACCAGAGCAGCTTAGCTTTTCGTCTTCATATTTTCCTCCACCATGAGCTCCCCCCGCAGGTCCGCCTCACTCGCTCTCTGGCAGGGTCATAAATATGCAGCGAGTGGCGCCACTTCTATGAGGCTGAAGTCTGTTCTCATCTCACTGCTGTCTCTTTCTCTCCCTTCCCTTTTCTATTCCCTTTCTTCCTCACTTCTTCCCACCCTTCTCATCTCCACTTTTTCACTGTCTGTCATCATTTTTCTCCATTTTTGCCCCATTCTTCTCTTTGCATGTTTCCTCTCCTGAATCTTATTCTCCTCTCTTACCCTCTCCCTGTTTCTTCCTACCCCCATCCCCGCCATTCCTCCTCTCCCTCTGCTTTTCATTCTCTTCCATTCAACCCTTCTCCTTCCTCTGCTCACCTCTTCTCATTTTATCTCTCCTTCCTCTCAGCTGTAATCTCTGTGCTCCAAATTCAGTCCTTTCTGTTCCGTGTCCTGAAGCCTGCACACTCCAGCTCCCTCACTTTCTGGCAGAGCAGACAGGTTGAAAGAGGCAGGCAGCACTCTCTCTCTGGGCTTCTGCCCTTCTCACCCTAATTCTTAAGCCCTCCTCCTTCTCGAGCTTTCGGATATGTGTCTAAGCACCGACAGTTCTCCAGGAGAACTGTGTTCGCAGGTGCAGGTGCTGAGGAACATTCCAGCCACCTTCCATCAACCCCGCATCGGTGGAGCAGGCACTAGGTTAGGGATGGAAGTAGGGGACTGTGGAGCTGGCTGTGGGCACCCGAGGGCATTAATACCCTTGACCTAGGAAGAGAATATGGCTGAACCTCCCAAGATGGGGTCACAGACTTCAGGAGAGCTAGAGAGAATCAGAAGTTAATAATAGTTCATGTTCTACCTTCGTAATAGTTTGATCCCCATTTTACATACAGGAAGGGCTAAGTGAGGTCACAGCGCTTTCAAGGGGCAGAAGAGGCCATTGGTCTGCCGGATATAGGACAGACCTGCTTTACGTGTCTCCTTTTCTCGTGGGTCCCAGTCCCTCTCCTCCGCTCTCTCTTTCATTGTTCCTTGTGCTCACAGAATATTAAACCCAAGTGGCCCCTAGAGATCACGTAGCCTAGGGCTGTGATTGTAGAGACACAGAGATGGAGGGGCTCTGAGAGGTGGAGACCCCGGGAGCAGTCAGCGTGGAAACAGAATCCTTCCCTCACACTCCGCCCCACTCTTCAGGTCATTTCTTGCTCGTTTCCTGGTCATTTCTTGGTCGTTTCCTTGCTCATTTCTTGGTCGTTTCCTGTGGCCCAGCAGGAAACAATGTGTTCAAGTGTCTGGAGGAAGAGAGATCCATCAGGCCTGGACGGATGCCTCTGTGCCAGGAATCCGATGGCTCTTTAGCTTCCCCCTCACCTGGGAACTCTCAGTAAAGCTGTTTACCTCTGAGCTCAGGATCCAGCTTCTGGAGCTGCTGGGTTCAGGGTGTCTGAGGAAGCCTGCACTCGTGGAGGCCCCACAGGCGGTGTCCACGTGGATAGGCCCAGACTGTGGCCAGACGTCGGTAGTTACGATGCTGACACTAGCACCTTCCATATTCCAGGATGCCTTCACATAGCATTCCTGATTTGGTCCTTAAAAGACCCTCGGGGGACTAGGTGTCATTCTCCCATTTAGCAGAAAGGCAAAGGAAGCCGCCTCAGAGGGCTTTAGTTTCTTGCCCACCTACCAGTGCATGGTGGAGCTGGAGCTGGACCCTGGGCCTCCTGACTCCGGAGTTCCGCCCCAGCCCTCTCTCTGCCTGACTGATGGGCCCCTCTTCCCACCTCCCTGTCCAGAGCCTAGCCAGCCGGCTCAAGGAGAACATGGAGAAGCTGACTGAGGAGCGGGATCAGCGCACAGCAGCCGAGAACCGGGAGAAAGAGCAGAACAAGAGGCTGCAGCGGCAGCTCCGGGACACCAAGGAGGAGATGGGCGAGCTGGCCAGGAAGGAGGCTGAGGCAAGCCGCAAGAAGCACGAACTGGTAATGCACCCCACCCTGGGCCCCAGGCCGGCAGCCCTCTGAGTAGCTGCTAGGCACACACCTGACCCCTGGGCTGGTGGGGAATGGGCCACAAAGAAACCATGATTGAGAGAATTGGAGGAAAGAAGACAGTCCAGGAAGCCCTGGGGGCAGGCCAGGGGCCAAGGGTGGTCCTGGAGTCTTCATCAGGCAAGACCAGACCCAACAGCCCAGCAACGCCAGAGTAATAATAATAATAATAATAATATAATAATAATAAAGCTCTGTGGGCTTGCACCCCTGTAGCTCCTGCCTGGCTGGTAGAGCCTGGAAGTAGGCTTTCTCGGGGGCAGCTGGATGGGAGACTAGCCCGCCTGTGACCTGGACTACCCACCCCATCTCCTAGGAAATGGATCTGGAGAGTCTGGAGGCCGCCAACCAGAGCCTGCAGGCCGACCTGAAGCTGGCCTTCAAGCGCATCGGGGACCTGCAGGCCGCCATTGAGGATGAGATGGAGAGCGATGAGAATGAGGACCTTATCAACAGGTAAGAGTGGCCTCTAGGGCTGCTGCAGACAGCACAGAGGCCCTCTTGACGGAACTCTGGCCCAGGCCACCGGGCCTTCCCGGCTACAACCTCTGTCTCCCTGTCACCGAACCACCAGCCTCCCTCTCCTTGCCGTCATTCCCCCGCATGGCCCTGTCCTGCCGCAGCTGAGGGCAGGCCAGGTGCTGCCTGGGTGAGACTCCTCCCCTCCTCCTCCCGGTCCTCCCTGCTGAGGCCTGCCCCAGACCTGGCTGTCCAGCTCTGCCTCTTCGAGATGAGTTATTCCCCCATTTAGCTGCATTTCCTGTGGCGCCTGCCCTACTCTGGAGACAGCAGAGATTTAAGGGCCGAGGTGCCTTGTTACCATGCCAGAGACTTTCTCTCATAAAACCCACCCAAGGAATGGTTTAGGAGAGAGAAAGATTTGTAGTCTCAGGCTGAGGAGGAAGTCACAAGGCAGGCAGCCTGGCAGTCAGAGGCGTGGGGGTGGTCAGGCCCTGGAGAAGCTCCCAACACTGCCCTGAGCAGACTCCCCAGAGCTGCCCCCTGTCCTGCGTGAGCCCACGGCCCCACCCCACAGGCAAGTCCCAGGGAGCCTGCTCCTTTGTGTCAGGGGAACGTTGCCAGGGGCAGCCCGGACCTCTCTTTGAGGACAGCCTCTCACTCATCCTGCCATCTGCTCTCAGTCAGCCAGAGCCGTCTCTTACTTGAGGAAAGAGGGGTCCTCAGCCGAGGGGTCCTCAGCTGAGAGGTCCACTTTGGTTTGCCCATTGATTTCTCTGTCTTTTTCTGCCCCCCCCCCACCACTTTCTTTCTGTTTCCAGTTTGCAGGACATGGTGACAAAGTATCAGAAAAGAAAAAATAAACCGTGAGGACTGGAGCGCATGCGCTCTCTGCCTCGCCTCGTGTGGTGTCTAACCGCCCTAACAGTGGCCTCGCACTGGCCTGATGCATGGCGCATGGCGACACACAGCCTCTCGCATCTCCTCTGAACCAGGCTGTCACACTAACACTGCTGACTCCGTCCTGAGGGAGGGCAGGCCACAGGTGCACTCCCCCAGGCAGGTTCAGGCTGGCGGGCAGGACAGGGGCTCCATGATCGAGGAGAACTCAGTCTCAGTTGCTGGTGCCCACAGTCTACCTTCCTGGGCCCAGCCCTTTCCTTCCTCAGAAGCCAAGTGTGGCTGACCTCTCCAGCCTATTGCTCTGGGGAGACGACTGTGTGGGGTGGATTTGTCCACATCCTTGGGATCCTCTGGAACCTGAGCCGCCTGAAAGAAGTGGGTACGTTTCATTTTGAAAGGTCTGCCACCTTCTTTTGTCAGACAAGGGTAGGAAGCGAGGGGCATCTAGCAGTCACTTGTTTGGAGAAGGCATTCAGGCAGCTAATCACGGGCTGCTCTGCTGTGGCTGGGGAAGGGAGTGCAGCCAGATGTGTTTACTATACTCCCTGCGGGCACCTTGGGCAGAGGAACAAGGCCCCCGAGCCTTGTGCTGGTGCTGTCTGTCAGGTGGCGGGAAGCCCAGTAAATCCACCCTCCTCGTTTTCTTCTGTCTGGGTGGGAGCCGGACAGCGGAGGCAGACGCGCAGGCCTTCGGGCAGACCCGGGTGATCCTCCGTCAAGTTCGATAGGGCCGTTTGGGGGAGGTCGTTTTTTTCGGCATGGCATTGGGTTTCCTCCCCGACTCTCTCTTGCCTGGCAGGCCTCCTGCCCTGGCCAGGATGGGCTGGCGGCAGTGCAAAGGACTCTGTGAGAGCTAATGATAAATGTAATAGTGTGTAACAGTGATAGAGGGCCGCTGGAGCCCGGTTGTCACACACAATTAATATCCCCCGCCATTCTGTCTCCGTTTGTTTGTTCCCTCGTGATTCGGCTCCCAGTTAACTAATAGCACATGAGCCTGGACATAAATTGTATTTGACACGAGGTTTAATTCCAACCATTTAAAATTTCAACTGCCCCCTGAGCCTACCTGCCCCTGGAGTTTGTTTATGGGCTTGGTTATTTAAGGAAAAGAACCCAAACATCATCTATATGCTCGAAACTAAAGGGAAGGCGAGGGCAGGCAGGCCAGCTTCTCAACCTGTTCATTGCTCAGAACGTAAGGAGGAAAATTCGTATTCTGGGCCCGTGACTGTCTGTCCCCTGTGTGTTCCAGTCCCACCATCCTGGGGCTGTAGCAGCTTTAAGGACTGATAAAATGCGCATTTAAGATCATATTCTAAATCATCGCCAGGCACAACACACGGGTGTGTACACACACACACACCCCGGCGTGCACTCACGCAGGCGCACAAGGCCATGCAGTCCAAGCTGGGCTCCTGCTGATGACAAAGAGCGACGTGGTTCCTTCCCCGGCAGCTCTGGGCCTCAGTTCCAAGTTATTGAGCGAGCGTGCTAAGGCGGGCAGAAAAATAATGTTTCGATTTACTTAGAGATACAGTTGTTATTGCCATAACCTTAATGAAAGCAGTAAACAGCGAGGTATTAAGGGAGATTTATACAGAAATGCTTTTAACATGTAGACATAGATTTTGCCTTTCTAAAGGCAATCAATATGGTTATGAACGGCGGTGATAAATTACAGGCTCTGAAGCCGGAGAAGGAGGTTTTTTTCGTGAATGTATAAATCAGGTGGTATTGGCATTCCATGGGGGCCTTGCACCATAGTAAATCTGCTGGGCTCGGATGGGCACAGGGCTCGCATTAGCGGTTTTGGGGCTGTCTGCCGAACTCCTGTTTACCTGGGGCATCAGCCAGCCTCATCTTTGTTATAATTCTGTAGTTGACGGAAGCCCATAAAATATGCCTTTTATTCCCATACCACGAGTCATGCTCTCTCTCTCACAGTCCCCAGAACAGACCCTGGTGGTTTCGTGTGTGTGCGTACACACGCATGCGCACACACAGGCCTGTGTAGCTATTTATTCAAGAACATAATTCAGGAACAGGGCTGCTCCTGTTGACACGGATGAAAGGAAATTTATATCAAGGAGAAATCCTAGCACATCTGTGGCAGAGGAACGTGGTGAGCAGACGTTTTGCAGAATTCCAGGAGCATTCTCACTCGGAAGCTGTCCCCAAGACCTCTCTGCTTTACGAGTGTTTGACTCTTTGGGCTTTCCTGCAACTAGAGAGGGCTCAGTCCAGCTTGGCCGAAAGATGCACTGGAGGCTGTCCAGAGGACAGCAGAGGAGACTTAGAGAGTCAGAGCCCTTGTTTGGGACTTTCTGGGCCTGACTTGATCTCCAGGGCGCAATTCAAATTCTGAAGTTATTGCCAGCTCCTTGGAAAATGCTACTGTCCCCTCTTGTTCCTTTCTGTTTCTCAACAGCCAAGGCGGTCACAGGATGGGTCTGGGATATGGCCTCGAGTGCCCAGGGTAGCATTGCCATCAGCTCAGGAGACTCTAGGTTCAAGCTAACTTAGAGTCATAATATCCCTTCTCTTTTCTGCCCCATGGCCGGCAGCCCTGCTCTTGCAGGGAAGGCACGGAAAATTACAGCAGCTACAGCCACGTGTTGGGGAGTGGGCAGAAGAAAAACAGCAGATAGGCCCCAGGGAGTAGCTGAAGGGCCCAGGACTCCTTTTTTAACCAAGAGCCATTTAGGGCTAATTGACAAATGAATGGTCTCCTTATCAATCTCTTTGGGTTGGTTTGCCAAACAGCAGCCTCTCACACAAAGTGGAATGGGAGGTGCCCCCACCCCGAGCTCCTCAGTGTGTTCTTGGTGGCTGTCACACAGTGTGGCCTGCTGAGTGGGGACAGGATTCTTATGAATGGTGTGCTCTAGCTAACCTCTCTGTTCCCCCTGACTCACTGATTGACGCGCATGCCACCCTGCATCCCGCCCCACCCAAACCAACCTGCTGCCTCTTCAGCGCTCCCTGCTGGGCAGCAGACCATCACCTCTCCCCCAGCCTTGCCCACCCTTCTGCTCCTCATCCTGTAGCGAGGGGGACTCAGATGTGGACTCGGAGCTGGAGGACCGGGTCGACGGGGTCAAGTCCTGGTTGTCGAAAAACAAGGGGCCTTCCAAGGCAGCTTCAGATGACGGCAGCTTGAAGAGTTCCAGGTAAGCATGCGGCCTTGAGCTGGGAGGAAAAGCCAGCTGATGCCCCAGGCAGTGATTCACAGTCTGCCTTTACCCCAAAGAGGGTAGGCCTCCCGCCATCTGCCTCTCTTGCGTGGCATCAGTGTGAGGGTCCCTGAGTGCCCCCGGCATGGGGAATGAGCACACGTGATCGGTTTCTTCTTGGTCAAGGTCTGCGGTGCCCTTATTACTCAGGCAGTGCTTTCCTATCAGGCTCAGGGCTTTGGTTTGGTGTAGGTTTAACTTCATCCCCCACTTATTCCTTCCACAAATGTTGATTGAACTACCCGATAGTTTGGGCTCTTAGAGATCTTCACAGGAGTAGCTGCAGAAAAGGCACTGGTTCTGACTCCCCTGTCACAGCTGCAGACACACTGCCCTCTATCTCTGCCCATTCTCTCCTTCCTCTAATCTCTTCACCGCCCCCCACCTCCATGCTTCCTGCTCACACCCATGGTGGAGGGTGGGAGGGCTTGCCCCCTGTTTCCTGGCCCATTTACAGTCTTCTGATCAAACAGCTACCTCTGGAGTCCAGAGCTCTACCTTCCCCATCCCTCACCAACCAGCCAGCATGACCAGCCAGCTCAGCAGCAGGGAGAGCGGCCCTCTGCTCCCACCCTTCCGTGCCCACTTCCCTGCTGCCATTCCCCCGCCCCCTTCTCCCCAACTCAGAGCCTTCTCATCCCCTCCCAGAGATGGCATTCAGGCTGGGCAGAAAAAGTAATCCCTCTTCTCCTCCCACTCCCCTGAGGCCCCTTCGAAAGGCCAGCCCCTCACCACAAGCACCCAGTGGCCCCCTCTAATTGGTTTAATTTATTCAGCGGAACAACATTTTGTTATTGCAGATAATACTGCCTTCCCCGCCCCACTGCCGTTCACCACGGCATGGCACGAGGCTCCAGGTAGTTGACAATGAAATAAATTGAACTAAACGTTTTAGAGGGGGAAAAGTGATGAAATAGAACAATAGTCTAATTTACATGACATTCTCCATGAAGCTATTTTCACTGACGCAAATTATTTTGCTTCATTTCCTCCGACGCTCTCACCGCCACTTTGCCAGGGCTGCTGCCGATTTCTCCTCCTCTTTTCTCCTCCCTCCCCTTGTCTTCATTCTCTAGGTTTAATGCCTCTTCCTTTCTCTCTCCCTCTCATTCTCTCTCTGCTTCCCCTCATCCACTATTGGTTCTTTCTTCCTCCGTCTCACCTGCTCCCTCAGAATGGCCCTCAGCATCCTCGGGAAGGAGGGCAAGGAGGGCAAGGAGGGCAAGGGGGTGGAGGAGAGGCCAGCCTCTGCACTGAGCTCCCTGAGCTATCGGAAGAGGCTCACCCTGAAGGACTCCATCGGGGGCACGGGGGATGCGGATTCACTCTTCACCACCCTGAGCGAGCGGGCTGCCTCCCCCGAGAGGCCCCCCCGGAAGGCCCGCCAGAGCCCCAGGGAGGACCGAGGCCAGGGCTGGAAGCCCAAGGAGCCAGATGAACGTGGCTCCATCTTCTCGGAGCTTGGGAGCCGTGCCAGCCGGGGCCTGGAGAAGCGATGGGGTTCAGACTTTGACCGGGCCTCAGCCGTCTCTGCACCTGTCAGCCGGGCCTCCTCAGCCACGCGTGGCTCGGGTGAAGACAGGGCCCGTTCCTCCATGAGCTTCTCCCTGTCAGGCTCTCCGAGCTCCCGCCGCAGCACCTCGAGGCTCGACAGCCTGTCGACCTTCAGCCCTTCCTTGAGCCGGGCCTCGCGCCGCGGCCAGGAAAGCCCTGACTCCCGCCTGTCCCTGGGCCGGAGCTGCCTGGATGAGTGGGATGATGGAGCCAGTGTGGCCCTGAGTGAGGCCCACTCCCAGTACAGCCACCCGTCGCTGGCCCGCAGTCTGTCAGTGCCACCCCAGCCACGCGGCTCAGCCTGTGCCACAGATGAGCCTCTCGGCTCCAGCATCCGCCCCGTCAGCCGTCACTCCTACCTGGACCCAGACCTAGAGGCTGCCATCAATGAGGTGTTGAGCTACAAACCCGTCCCGTTCCAGCGGAGCAGCCTGGAGCCTGACTCCGAGGAGGATGACCGGAAGAGCATCCATAGTGCCCGGAGCGCCCAGCTGGACCCCCCAGAACGGGCTGCCAGCATCCGCCGCTCGGCCTCTGCTGCCGATGTCTCTCGGTCCCGGTCCCGCAGCAGCCGGAAGAGCCGGAGCAAGAAGAGGAGCAGCTCCAGCTCCAGTTCCAGCTCCAGCTCAGAAGATTCCTCCGAGCACAAGCGGCGGAAGAAGGGGCGCTCTCGAAAGGGCAAGAAGAAGTCCAGATCGAGAAGAAAGAAAACAGAGACGGAGTCTGAATCCTCCTCGTCAACATCCAGTGGCTCCACCGTCTCAGGCCACAGCCGCTCCAGCGTGAAGAAGGGCCCAGCTGTGGAAAATGAGGAGGCCGGGCAGGCGTGCCGGCCATCTCGGAAGGAGGAGAAGAAGCGTAAGAAAGAGGTGGACAGCCTGATGATGCGGTACCTGTACCGGCCCGAGAGCGACTAGTGCAGTAGGTGGCACCTGGCGTGCAGTGCAGCATGGCGTGTGCCACTCGGTGTGAACTAACGTGCTCCTGCCCCTCCTGCCACTATCCAGGCCCCTTCCGCATTTCTCTTGGGTGGACCTGGCCTTGGAGAGCCTCCTGGCTGCCTCGGAGAGTGAGGCCAGTTAAGCTGGTTAGTCGTGCAGAGCCCTGAGCCCAGTCAGCTGAACTCGCTGATGATGTCAGTCACAGCTCCCGCTTATCAAGTCCACCCCGGGCCAAGCACCCTCCTACTTACTGCCACACTTCACTCGCTTAATTCTCACGTTAACCCCATAACAAAGGTCGATTAGCTCCATTTTATAGAAGAGGAGGCTGAGGCTCGGGGAAGTTAAGTCACTTGCCAAGCTCACACAGCTAGGAAGCGATACTGCCAGAATCCTAACGCAGGCTGTTCAGTAGGTCCTTAACCACTCCTCGGTGCAGCCCAAGGCAGAGCACGTGAGCTAAATGTTTACTGCCTGTGCCTGGCAGCACCCGTATAGGAGCTCTTGTCCGTGGCCCCAATAGGCTGGGCCCAAGAAAGGGTGTGGGCTGGTACATCAGTGGCCACCAACTGTCATGGGGTCTTTTGCTCAGCTATCCCCTGCCCTGCAATGCCACCTTCCTCTCTGGCATGGATCTCAAGCCTAGGAGTGCAGGTTCACAGGGCTCCCACCCCCACCGTACTGTACCCTACAGCAGACCTGGAGATGCTCTTTCCCCACCCCTCCCAGCTGAAGCCCACACATGGGCATCACCTCATCTGTGCTCATCATATAAAGTGTTAATGAATAGAAATTAGCAGCTGCTGAGTGACAGCCCCATCCTGGCTTTTCTGCCTCCCCCTGTCTTAGCTCCCTGTGGGGAGGGAGATCCAGCAGTTAGGCCCTTTCTGCCCACACCTCCACCTCGGAAGGAAGGCGGAGACTGACTCATTCAAATCCCATTGTTACCAGTTTCCCTGGTGGGTGGTGACATTTGGATCACCCCGGTTATTTGAAGCTGTTTCTGGCATGGTGCCCTCCCAGGGCAAGCTTGCTGCTTCCCAGGAGGTACGGCCCCAGAGCGTAGCCCCCTGGGGCACAGGCGTTTGTTTCCTAGATGCATGAACTAACACACACCTGTCGCATGCTTGTGGGCTTTGCAGTGGAGCAGCTGACAAGTACACTGCTTTTATACTGAAGGGATTGGTTATGTTTTAAAGAATGGAGCAAGTGGGAGTGAAGGGTGCCCAGAGCTGTTTAGAGATGGGTGATGGGATGAGATATAGTGGGGGAAGGGATGGGGAAGATAGAACTTGAACCCAGACCAACCTCACGGCCAACGCTGATTCCTTGGGCACTGAGCTGCTTGGAAGTCAAGCCCTTGGTCTCAGCACTGCTCTGTCACTTCCCTCATGTGGCAGATGGTTGCAGGTGGCTCTGAGAAGAGCAGGAAGCATCTCAGTGGCACTAGGGAGCCGTGTCAGCTCCACAGTGAGAAAGGGTGGGAATAATGATATGTCTACTACCTCAGCCTTCCCCTTAGCAGCCCTGCTGAGTGCCCTGATGCCCCAGCACAGAAAGTCAGTCGGTAGACCATGGGGGAGGTTAGGAGAGCAGGGAGGGCCAGGCCCCTGTGAGCGCTGCACCCCTACCTGAAGAGGGAGCCCTGGGCCTAGCCAGGCCATTCCATACTGACTGACAGCTGGTGGGTTTCAGACTCCAGGTCCTTCAGCCCATCATCACCCTGGAGTCCACAACCAACAACAAAAATGCATAAAGCTGTTTCTTCCCCCAGCTGCCAGCACAGTTCCTCTCGTCCACCAGGAAAACAGGAGTAGTCCTGCAACCCTACACACCACTACCTCTGAGGAGGATTGTATTCACTGCGGGGACAGTGGGCACCCAGCCAGGAGCTAGCCAGCCAATGCAGAGGCGGCAAGACAAGAGCAGGGGAGGGAGGACCTAGTTGAACTCAGCATGGACTGGCTTTGGATGAATAAACTGCCAGGAGTGGGGTGAGGGCAGAGTGGAGGCTCAGCTTCCCATCTGGTGATGGGGACCAGCGCGAATTCACAACACAAACGCATCCGTAGCTAGGCAAGGGGAGGGGGCTGCCACCCTGGGCTCACCCAGCAGGAATTAGCTTATATACCAAATTGTTTGTGACAGCGCTGAGCAGGAGACAGTGGCTTGTGGGGAGGAAAGCTTTTTAAACAGTTTGGTTAAAATGTTCAAATTGCCAGCCCTGACCCTTGCCCTGGGGAGGGCCGTTGGCTCTCTGACACCTGTTGTGGTACAGCCACGAGACTGGCCAAAGGGCACCCAAGGCAGGAGCGAGGGGATCTTGTGGCTCCACAGAGCAGGGAAGAGAGGCACGGAGTTACCCCTGCCCACTGCTTCCGTCCCTGCCCAGCAATCAGATGGAACAGTGTCGAAACCAGGCTGTCACTTATCCAGGGGTCTGCCTGGCCAGCACAGGAATGTGGCAGCGGGGCTGCAGCCCCGCTCCGAGAAGAGGTGAGAGAATGGAAAGGTGCATCCCAGGCTCTCCAGCAGCGCCCAGTCTGCATCTGGGTACCAGCCCTGGTGTCTGCCTCACCAACCCCTGCGCATAAAATAACCGCACTCTCTTTCCACAAAACCAGTCCTTCCCTTGCCTAACAGCAGACCTCAGCATTGGATGCCCAGAAATTCTGTCTAAAAAAAATAAAAATAAAACCAGGCTCCCACTAATTTAGCATTCAAACAACCCCAAAGCTAAAATAACCCCAATTTTTTCTATGTTGCATAGTCATCATTGGGCTTTATAATTTTGTCCCCAAGACACCCCAGAGTCCTTAAGTGCCTTTGGCCCATCAGAGTAAGACTCATTTATGTTCAGTCTAGTTTGTATTAAATGTGTTTTGTGCTATTCTGGTTCCTTTAAAAATGGTAATTCATTCATGAGAAATACGATAACTATTAACCAGACTGCCCCATTCCTGAACCATTTTGCATAATTGAACATGTTTTTTATCAGGCTGTTCCTTCTCCCCAGAGGGGGGAAGAGAGAGAGAAACAGACCTATCTTCACACACACCCCAGACTGTCACCCAGACCGGCGCAGAAAATTCAGGTTTAGTCTTGTTTTCTCCTCAGGTCACCCAGGCTAGCAGCACGGTGGAGTCATCGAAAGGCTTTGAGGTCTAAGAGTCCCAGGTTCGGATTTACATTCTGGCTGTGTGACCTTGGGCAAGATGCTCCATCTCTTTGAACCAGCCAACTCATGACATTTCAGAGTTATTGTGACAATCAGACAGCGTATCCAGGGTGCCTAGGAGGGGGTCTCACACAGGAAGGACCCCACGACAGAATCCTTTCTTCACCACAAAATGTAGTTCTTTCATGCAACACTGTGTCTTCCACTTTGGGTTTGGGAACAGAAGTTTGAAAGGACTGGTAAACAAGGGCCCTCCTCAGACCCTCAGACCTGTCGGCAGAGAGGTAACAGAATTCCCATTTGTCCCAGTGGAAGCTCTCTGGGACCTGGAAGCAGGGTTGTGTCCCTGGAATCACTGGGCAGGGACCTACTGGGTGCAGGGCATGAGCAGGAGTGCAGCCACCCGGCTGCATTTTCCCCAAGGGTGTTGAAATTGCAGTGCACTCGAACTGGCAGAGGCGGTGTGGGGGAGGGGAGAGCTTGGGGAAAGAGTAAAGAGACTGGATCTGGAAGGTGAGAGTCCATCCTTGCTTGCTGCCTGCAGCCTGCTCCATGCAGGGGTGATGTTTCTCCCCATCGTGGTGGGGAGGGATAGCTGGAGGCTCCCGGTGCCCTGGTGAAAACTCTCTGAGGTTGGGTTACGGCACCAAGAAAAGGTATGCCACCCTGAAACAGAGGTCTTGCTAGCTTCTACAGCCCGAGTCTCCATTCCTTGAGGTAAGTAGATGATGCCATGGTCAAGGGCAGAAATTTTCACAGAACTTAGGAAAACCTGATCTGGAGAAAGGGTTCAGATCTGGGAGTATTCCACAGGGAAGGGCCCTCCTTCTTGGAATCTTTTTAGGAGTAACTTCCCCTTAGGCAGGCTGTAGTCATGTGACCACCAGGCCTTCAGTCTCCCCTTGAGTGTGGTGGGCTGAGGACGACCTGCATCAGGACCTTCTGGAAAGGGAGTTGAAAATGCAGAATTCCTGAGTTCCACCCAAGAGCTAGTGAATCAAAATTTCTCGGGGGAAGGACCCAGGAACCTGCAGCTGATTCTTAAGCAGATTTAAGTCTGAGACCCACTGTGCTACAGCATTGCTCTCCTCGGAGTTTTCCAAGTTTTCAGAGCCAAGATGACATGCTCCTTTCTCTGACTGTGCTGAATATCTTCTGGGGAAACCAGGGAAGGTCTTTGCTTCTCATAGCTTTTGGGGAAAAGCTGTGACTGGTCTTTGGGGGCTTCCCCAGGACTAAAGGCTTTGGTGCTGAAGATTAGAAGTGTCATTCCTCTGTGACCTCATTCCTCTCTCCCTGCAGCCCCACCAGCTACTGGAAGTCCCTTGCCCCTGACCGGTCAGATGAAGAGCACGACCCTGTTGACAGCACCTCCAGGCCCCGACACTCCCACAGCTCTCTGAGTGACAGCGACACAGAGGCCAAGCCAACGGAGACCAACGCATAGCCTCCCACCCCATGGGCTACTGCTGCCAGGGCGCCTCTTCCAGGAAAGAGCGGGGCACAGGTCTCCCCACCTGACTGCTGATCTGCAGGAGAAACAGCTGACCCTCTTGGGTCAGGGCGCTTTCCAAGCTGTGAGGTCTGACGTCCTCATGTGGAAGAGGTGGAGGAAGAGGAGTTTCTGATAAGAGAACTCTTTGCTCCTTCTGCCTCCAAAATGCCACACTCTTGGCTTTGACCTTGGGCCACTGTGGGCAGTGGCAGGTGGCTTAGCACTGCATGGAGCCAGCAAGTTGACCTCCATCTCAGCCCTCTGCTCAGGGACGGTGGACAGATTGCCTACTGGGACATTCTAGGTTGCTGGGTCCATGGGGGAGGATTTGGGGGCTGGAACAGCAATTCCTTCCCCCCGGCTTGGGGTGAGGGCTCTCTCTTCTCAGTGCCTGCTGTCTTTTTACTTTTTAATTTAAACTCCCAACCTCTCCATCACAGCTGCATCCCTGAGAGTGGGAGGGGGCTGTGGTGGCAGCTGGGGCCCCAGAATGACTAGGGGAATTTCATCTCCATGTTCACTCTTCAGAGAGCAGCCCTTTCTCTGTGCAGCTGGAGAGAGGGGTAAGCAGAGCTGGGTCCAGGTGCTTCTGGGTTTGGGCCGAGCAAGCCTACACAGATGGGTGCATATGTACCATCCGGAACATCCAGCCCTTACCCCTCTTTGGCTCATCAGCGTATTAAGTGCAATGACCTATTTAAACGTAAACCCATTCCATCTACGCCAATTGGGTTTATCCAAGCAATGCCTTCGTCCCGCTCTGTCCAAGTTTCCTCGACCATAAGCTCAACTTGAGAGGGAAGGCCTTGAATTGAGGACTTGTGATCCAAAAAACTAAAGTTGCAAGTTTTGGTCAGCACTAAAATGTATCAGACACTTGTCCTCACCCAGTGTCCTGAGCCTGATTCATTCTCTTCTTCCAATCACCCAGCCCCACCCCAACCTACCCTAGACATGGTAACATGTGGCCCAACAGCCCCAGCCCCAACCCTAAAGGTCATCCCTCCAACACCACCAGACTTGGGGGCCCAAAGGCAGTGCCTGGTGCCGCTCCCATCTGCCGCTCCCTCTCCTCTCCCGCAGTTGGTTTGTACTCATTGGGCTGTGCTCTCTCTTCCCTGATTACCTGATGTATGGAAATAAATGTCCTTTTCCTCCTAGCTCTGCCAGTTTTCCTGCCTATTCCTTCAGGCTGAGATAAAGTCCAGGGTGGCCATAAGGGAGCAGACTCGGACTTCTGGTCGGGACCTGGGAGAATCGCCCTGGTTTGCTCCCGCACCAGACCACAGCCACTCAGAGAGCTGTGACGGGTCATTTGGGGCAGGCAGAGGCAGTGGGGTGAGAGGCCTGGTCAAAGGAGACGCAAGTCCTGCCTTTAAGAGCCTATGGATTGTAACTCAGGTTGGCACAGCCACCAGGCCTTGTCCTCCCCTGGCCTCTACTTGAAATGCTGAGGTCCCTCTGTTAAATCTCACCAATTACAGAGATCCTGTCTGCTCTTTTTGCTGTTATTAAGGAATGCAAGCCCTTTGTATTAGAATTGTTTAAAGTTTAATTTTAGTCATTCCAAAGACTTTTTGATCAAAATTTGACTAGCCCCTAGCCCTAGCCCCCCTGACCACGGGGCAGTTTGAACAGGCTGGGAGTGCTGGCCTTCTGTCTGCAGTCCATACTTGATCCCCTCACTGAAGCCAAGGAGCAGTTCATGCAGAAGGACTAGAAACAAATGACTCACTCGTCCTCCCCCTCGTCCCCTACCTTCTGTAATGTGACCAGTTTTAATCCCTGCATGCGTGACATGTTTACAGCTGGTTGATCGGGTTCCCTGGCTTGGGCAAGGAGGAATATCAGCTCTCTCTAATGCTGAGGTTCTCGCTCCCCAGAAAGGGTCAAGAAAAGGAAGGGGAGAGAAAGGTCACCCCCAAAATGAGTGTGAAAGAAGTGTAAAATTGATCCATCCAGAATTTGAGACTGCCTCTCTCACCTTCCCCCAAGGTTGAACACAGAAGGTAGTAAAAGTGAAGGTACTTTTTTTTTTTAAACTACTGGTTCCTCATGTTCAGTTCTGTCTCATCTTTACTCCTGCTTTCAAATATCTTGGTGTGTTTTCTGTTTTCAGGAACTAGTATGACAAAGTCCCTACTACCTGCAGACAAGGTCCCAACTCACTCTGTTCTACACGGACTCGGGCCTCTGGTAAACTGGGAAATCCAACACAAATCTCCAATAGCCTGGCCTGGGGCAGAGGGCTTAGTTCAAGTAAAAAAAAAAAAAAAAAAAAAAAAACTTACATTATTCATTTATTCATCCACTCAACAGTCAATTTTTTAAGATTTTATTTTATTTTTTAGAGAGGGGAAGGGAGGGAGAAAGAGAGGGAAAGAAACATCAGTCGGTTGCCTCTCACCCACCCCTAACTGGGGACCTGGCCCCCAACCCGGCATGTGCCCTGACTGGGAATCAAACTGGCGACCTTTTAGTTCGAAGGCTGGTGCTCAACCCGCTGAGTGACACCAGCCAGGGCAACAGTCAATTATATTATTTATCCACTCAACAAATATTTCATATCTGCCTGTTATGGGCTAGGTACTCTCCTAAGTGCTGGAGGTGGATGAGGTCCTTTCTTTCCTAAAGTGGATATTCTGGTGGAGAAGTTAGGCACAAACTGTGTACTGCACCTACCAACGTGTGCAAGCTTTGGGTGAGTAGAGAGTAGTAAGTCATAGTGTTTGTCCTCCAGGGGCTCGTGGATAAGGACTAGGGCACACCCATGTGGAAATAATTACATAGGACATAATAAGACAAACAAGTTGCTTTGGGTGTATTATGAGAGAGACACTGTGAGGAGGGGAGACAGCTAGGGAGTCTTCTAAAAGGAGGTGGTGTTTTGAGCTAGGGTATGAAGAAAGGATGGCATTTCCACTGGTAGATATTGCTGGGGCAGGTGTGCTGGGAAGAAAGAAGAGCTTAAGCAAAGGCTCCGAGACAAGGAAAGAGGTGGTGGTAGGAAACTCCACAGGCTGTCCAGGGAAGCCGAACATTGCCTCACAGTACCTCCCATGGCCAGTGCTTCTCCAAGCTGCAGCAAAGCTCAGCCAGGGTGCTGGGCTCCAGGCTGGGAAGGAAGCGATCCCCTCCGGCACCAATTTCCCAGGGGAGTCCAGGGACCTGCAGGACCCTCAAAGCCCATCTTCATTTTGGGTGTGCCTGCTTTCACCTGTACACTCGAAGTAGCTCAGGTCCCTAAGACGTAAGTGATTCCCACAAAACTGACAGCGAATCTGTCCCTGTGCCAAGCTCAAAGCCACCTCCTTTCTAATCTCAGCCCTCGGGTTTGCTCTGACTCTTGGATAGGAAGCATAGATGAGGACAAAAGCCCTGTGATGCTCCCGTGGTGCCCAGTCTGTGCCCAGAGACCACAGTGGCACAAAGTGACTCCCAAACTACCCCCTTTTGTCCTGTGTCCTCTTGGCAAATTATACCAGTTGTCCTTCCCCCCATGCCCCGCCCCAATGCCTGGTGGCACAGACACTTAGCGATTTGCTCCTTAATTGTCCCCCAGCTAGGCTGCGCAGATGCTGCTCTTTAATCTCTCCTGATAAATGAATCACACTGCTCCTTTAATCATATGTTCATATCCAAGCCAATTTGAATCAATTTGGCAGGGAGCGCATTGTGAGAGATGCCATGACTGCTGCTTCTCCCCACAGGGCCCTGGGGCCAGCATGTCTGCTGTCCTCACCCTTAAAAGAGCCCAGGAGGCCCTTCCAGAAGAAGGATCTCCTACTTGAATGATGGGGACTTTTCAAAGTAAATTGCTCATTCCTATCCTCCAAGCAGGTCTGAATGGGAGTGGAAGGAGATGGATTCCTGGAGGCCTCAGAAATGGGAGGAAGAGGGGTAACCCTGTCCACATCCTTCCTTGGTCACAGAATAAAGGGCCCCATTATCATCCCCGGGAGAAAGTGCTGCCTTAACGCTAACCCTAATCCTTTCTGTTCCCCTTTCATTTCCTCTGAGCTGGTTCTCAGAGAAGCTGGAACACTTCATCACCTTCTTCACAGCAACACACTCCAGATCAGTCTGTGATCATTTGTCCTTGCTTGTTACTGCTCCTGGCTGCCACCCCAACTCCTTTCACCCTTCCCCAGGATGTATTCTTTTCTAATTCCTCCAGCCTGGGGGGCACGCGCGGACTTGCTTGGTAAAGTACCAAGTTTTGCCTCATTTGGGGCGGTTACTTTTTCACCTACAGAGTGGGGTCCACGTGCACCACGTTTTGTTTTCACTACACATTTGTGAAAGTGAAAACAAAACAAAACAGATCAATAAAACCTGCTAAACTGAGTGCTTCTGCCGCTACCACTGAGATCCTGGAGAGGGGACTTAGCCTCTTGAGCCTCAGTGTCCCTATCTGTGAAACAAGGTGATATTGCCAGCAAGAACCGTTTGGCTCCTAAGTTTAGAAGGAGCCCCTTGATGCTGCCAACATCCCTACCTTGGCGAGGAACCGGGGAACGGAAGGTGGAGTTAGGAAAGCCGCGAGACCCCGGTGCGGGAGGAGGGATGTGTTCTCCTAGCGCGAGGTGGGTCGGGTTTGGTTCAGTCCAGAGGCCGGGTTGCGCCTCTGCATTGTCGTCATCTTCTTTTAACTCCAGGGCTCTGCCAGTCGAGGTAGGTGTCCTCCCATGAACTGGGAAACCGGGCAGTATTAGCATAGTCATATCTTATTTGCATGACTTGGGCCTTTAGAGCGCTTGGCCTCTGGCTCCGCCCCCACCCGGAGGTTCTTCCCGCCCTTCCAGGAAGCCACGCCCCTTTAAAGATTCAGAAGCAGTTGACCAGGTGAAGCCCCATGTTGTTGCCCTTTAAGGATTTCAGAGGCATGAGGACACCTCTCTTCGCTCAGCAACCCAACAATATACTGTTTCCGGCTCTTTGAAAGGGCTCCTGGAACTATGATGTAGTGACTGTGTCTTCCCAGCCTTGTCAATGGTGATATGTGGGATGAAGATGATGATAAAACCAAATAGTTTCCATTTGTCTGAGCACTTACAATGTCCTTAAGGCACTTCGCCTACATAATCTCATTTAACCTTTGTCACAACTCTGAAGTGTCCTTGACCCCACGAGGAAATAACATCTGTCCTAGCAGGGTTGCAGCAACTGGCCCAGCAACTCTGAGCTATTCTGGCCTTGTCAGAGGATGAAGCGGCAGGCAAGAAAGCCAAGAGTCGCTGTCATCATCCTCCTCTCAAATAGCTGTGTGCCTGATATCCACCAACGCCTGGCCTTAAAAGGAAACACTTCTTGGCAATTTTAGGGGAAAATGTCAACCTCACATTTGTGTTGCTCCTTACAATTTCAGAGCATGCTCCATACATTATCACATTTGTGCTTCACACACACTGTGCCAACAGTATGAATAACAGTTCCACGTGGCCCAGAATGCATATTTTAAGCTATATTCACTTCAGTCTAATTTCATTACAGTACAACCCAACAATCCAGACCATTCTCTGGGATTTGATCTTGGAGGAGTGACTTCCAGAGCAATAGCCATTTTGGAGTTAACAAGAATGCTAGATTTGTTTAGAAGAAATTTTACAGAGAAATTGAGTCTTCTGTAGTGTAAACCCCAGTAATGGGTCATATACTTAAGGGAGATTCCGAAAGGATGTGTGCTTTGCGATTGAAGTCAGTGACATAAATCTCCCAGTGGAATACTTAAATGTGCAGATGGAATTTGCTTTAGATATCAAAAGTCAGCTATGACAGTTTTACCAAGAAAACCTCAAAAAGGATATTGAGTTTTGACACTATTCAGGCAAATTATATTTGAGGTGGCTTAAGAGTCAAAGAGTTTCCACATTTTAATAAATTTTGATATGTTCTGTGCCACATCCATGATCTGACTAGATTAGGAAAAGAAGCAAATGGATTTGGGGAAGAGAGGACGCTAGGGAATTTGCAAGTGGAGGATACAAAAAAGGAGGGGGCCCGTTTAAAAAAATCCTGGTGTAGGGAAGATGCCGCCAATAGTTTCAGAAACGTTAGGTCTTTGAAAGGCTGGTAACCAGGCAGATACAAAATTGTAGATGGAGAAACAGGCCTCCTGGAGCCCATTTCTTACAGGACTGGGATCGGCTGCAGGTTGGCATTCTTGCTTGGGGCCCCCACGGGAATATCTTCCTCTGCAAAGCAAGGGAGAATGACCCCAGTGAGTGACTCCGCCCCGGAATGTTCTGCACTGGAGGCACGGGCCTCACGGTCTGCCTTCGAGGGTCCTGGAGCTCATCTGTGGGCTATTCTTTCTAGACCACATATTGAGCCACTGGGCACCTGTTATAGTAGAAAGGGAGTTTCTGTTCCCAGGAGCTGGCAAAATAAGCCTGGAGAACCAACTAGAAAGTGAGGCAGTCTTACAGCTCTGTGAATGAGTTCTTAAGGGAACACGTACGATGACAAAAGTACCTATGAAAACAGGTAAATAAATAGGAGAAGGGACCTCTGAATATTATAGTTTTATTTGGGCATGGGGAGTTATAGATGAAGTATCTGTGCTTAAAATATACAATTTTCATGCATTTTAAAAAAAAGTATAGATGTGTGTCTGTGCCAAACACGAAAGAAGGCCCCAAATTGTCCTATAGTGTGACTATAAGAGTAGCTTCTTCCTGGCATTTCATGTATAGAAATAGTAACTGTGAGGGGAAAACCATGTGGCGAAGCTGCTAAGAAACTGCTTAGATCCCTCGCTCAGGGAAAGCCGTTCTTAAAGCAGCAGGCATCTCTTGGCATGGCTGACAGGGGAAGCTGGAAGAGGAACAGATTGGAGGGTGGAACTTGAACAGGGCATTTCGGGGAGAGAAGCAGCAGGGAGAAGAGAATAGCATCTAGACGGTGCCCTCTCGTGTAGCCTGGTGCCCTGCAGGTGACAGGTTTAGGTGAGATGACTGGTGTTGGTAAAGGGACTGGTGATGGAGCAGGGTGAGGAGAAGCCAACTGCCAAGAAGGTCATTTAGAATATTTGTGGCAGGGTTATACACTTAAAAAAAAAAAAAGATCTGTAAGGGTGGACACGGCTCAATGACCAGACTTTGTGTCTGGCTGATGGATTTGTGTTTCTCATACCTGACTCCGTCTAAGAAGGTTTAGTCCCTTAAGGAAAAAGTATTTTTGCTGTTTCACACAGTCAAGTGACCACTGAGTTCTCTGAGAAAATGAGAAGGTATGGGTATCTGAAGGGGGTGTTTGGGGGTTCAGGCATCACATAAGTTCTGGGAGGATTAAGTCCCCTGAGGTTGGGGGTGATCTTCATCTCCCTCCCCTCCCCCTCTCCTTGCTCCCCAGTAGAAATCAGCTACAAATCTCAGCTTGTTGGGAACAGATGGCCTTGGCTGACGAATAAGCCACCGCAGGCTGCTCCACCTGTTCTCAGGCTGGAATAATCAGCTCGAGACAAACATCGGCGCTGAAATAACTCATGGCAGCGGGTGATGTGCAGGCACAGATTCCAAAAATCTCTTAAATAGACCCCCTCTAAACCCTCTCTCCTCCCCAGCCCCTAGAGGCCATCAGGGGAAGGTAATGGAGCGGAGAAGACAGATAGAGCCCCAAACTGAGCGTGATGCTCAAGCTGTTGGTGCCCAGGGGTGGGAGAGAGGGAGGGGCTGAGTGTTGCAGGGTGTTGCGGGGTGGAGGACCGTTCACCTGGAAGGGCAGGAAAATGTGGAATGGTTGGTCCATGTCAGGGACAAGTGTTAGAAGATCCAACCAATGGAGGATAGTATAAAACTGAGAATTTGAGATTCATTTGAATTTGTTCATTAAAAAAGTGATATGCAAACGAGACCAAGCTACCAGCAAATCTCTCGGCAGCTCAGACAGCTCTGCCAGCAACCTCTGGGGCTGGGTGGCTGGGTGCCCCTACTTCTGTGGACTTGTGTTCAGCCTCCCATCACCTCCTTGATGAAGTCAGCTGGGCTAATGTTCCCTGGCAGAGGGAGATGAGCCTGTAGGGGGAGTGACAGGGCAGGGAAGCAGTGGTGACGGCAGTGGGGGAAGGGGTGTCCAGCTGAGATGGAGGTCCAGCTCCTGTGAAGCCAGTCAGGAGACATCAGGGACTGAGAGAGAGCAAGGCTGGTTGCTGGCTCTGGGTGCCTCAGGCAAGCGGCTTGCATTGGTCCAGCTGCTTGGCCTGGTGCACAGAGCATACGGGCTCTGAGTCCCCAGAAGCTGTGCTGGCCAGGGAAGAAGGCTGCAGAGCCCTTGGACCCCGAGAGTTGTATCTCTGACTGCCACATATTGTATCCAACAGCTGTGCCTGAGGCCCAAGGCACTGGGGGAATGGGGCCTCCCCTCACATTTAGGGTCCCACGAACCTGCTCTTCTCCTTGCAGCTGGGTGTGCTCACAGAGGTACCACGGTGGCCCCTGTCCTGCTGAGTGCCTGGTTCTGTGGTTCTCACACCCTGCTGCATGTTAGAAACACTCAAAGAGCTGTTGTTTTTGTTTTGTTTTGTATACAAAAAGTAAAAAGAAGAGTATAATGAACTGCTTTGTCTAGCAAGCAACTCTTACAGAGTTGCTTACACAGAGAAAATCTTACACAGAGAAAATCTTGCTTTATGTACACCCCTATGCACTTCCCCACTTCACTGGATTGTTTTGAAGTGGACCCCAGATACATCACTTTATTAATAAGTGCTTTAGTATCTATTCCTCAAAGAAAAGAAAATGACTCTTTTAAAAATGTAATTAGCCCTGGCTGGTGTGGCTCAGTGGATTGAGTGCCAGCCTGCAAACCAAAGGGCTGCAGGTTCAATTCCCAGTCAGGGCATATGCCTGGGTTGTGGGTCAGGTCCCCAGTAAGGGTCGCATGAGAGGCAACCACACATTGTTTTGCTCCCTCTTTTCCCTTCCCTGCCCCCCTCTCTAAAAATAAATAAAATCTTTTTTAAAAAATGTAATCACAATACTCTCATCACACCTAAAAAAATTATCAGAAATTCCTTAATACCAAATATCCAGCCAATGTTTGAATTTCCCTGATTTTATAGTATATTAATAATTTAACAAGTATTATATTAAGTTTGTTTGAATCAGTATCCAAACAACACTGAGGAACATTTTTTTAAATTCTCACCCGAGGATATGTTTACTGATTTCAGATAGAAAGGGAGAGAGAAACATCAGTGTGAGAGAGAAACATCAGTCTGCTGCCTCCCGTACGTGCCCTGACCAGGGATTGAACCAACAACCTAGGTTTGTGCCCTGACCGGGAATCAAAGCTGCAACCCTTTGGTGTATGGGACAACACTCCAACCACCTGAGCCACTGGCCAGGGCAACACTGAGGAGCTTGTTAAAAATAGTGTCCAGGACCTTCCCCCTCAGGGATTCTGATTTGATTGGCCTTGGGTGAACTCAAGCACCATATATATACACATATAAAATATTATAATAATAATATAATAATAAATAATAATCACATATTATATATATTTAAGCATTATATTTTTTGAGCTAACTGGATGGTTTTAATGTGCATCCAAGGTTAAGAAATGCTCTACCTTTCCCCCTCCCAGCTTCCTGCCAACTCCTCCTCATCCAGGCTCTTAAATGCTTCCCCCGCCTCCACCCAGTGGAGCAGACAGATAACCAGAGCAGTTGGCACTAGCATGCCTACCTGGATGCCCCTCTTCTCCAGGCTCCTCTTTCAAGGTGGGCTCGAACTCTCTGTGGACGCGAGCATTCCTTTTCCCTACCTATCCACATACCATGTGCACCTGTTCCTATCTCTTTCTCCTCTAATATGCCTGGTGCCTGTTCTCACCTTGCAAGCGTAGCAAAAAGATTTTTTTGGCTTTTGTGTGAAAATAGCAAAATTCCTACCTCAGGAAAAAATGAGAACTTCCCCTCGGGCTGTACTCATTTGGCTGTTCAAGTGGTTCTCGGCTGTGCTGGAGCTGACGGAGGGGCCTGCCAGGGGCTTGGCAGCAGACGTAAGGGAAACTGGGGATTGAGTAGGACTTGAACCCAGCACATTTCAGGGGCTCTAAGAAACCTTTCTCTCCTGAGAATGTTGTCCCCCAGAGTATTTTAGAGAGTGATACCCGTGTCCCTAGCTCACAGCCAGCTGCCTGGCTTCCCATGGCTGCTGCTTCTGTTCGCTCCCCTACCCCTCCACTCGTCCTGCCTCTGGATTTGTTCCTCTTCCCTGTGTCCCCCACTCCACGCCTCACTGAATGTTGGTGAAACAAATCTAGTCTAAAATAATGAGCAATCAACTACCCTGATGCTTGGGGCAGGCTGGGCAGGGGCTGGGGGGAAGGGGTACGGAGCTGAATCATTTATAAAGCTTAATAAAGATGCAGATGAGCATGCTGACTAAGAGCCCCAGAGCTGGGCTTATTCATTATTCAAAGTTATGTAAATGCCATTGGGCCCTTCGTGTTAGAATCCGGCCCCTTGTCCCTGCTGCTCCTCCCCGTCTGGCAGACCCTGCCCGCCTTGTGTGTCCCCTTCTCTCCCACCCTTAGGTGCTGTCATTCACCCTGCCATAGGCCCTGGCCCAGATATCCATTCCAGGGTGATAAAAATCCTCCATCTCCTCTCTAGCCAGAAGTCTTCCAGCAGTTGGTGGGGAGGTCCTGGCTTTCAGGCAAGACAATAGGCCCACAGAGATGAGCATCTCATTTTTAAAGACTTCCAAGAAAAGAATACCGTAAGAGTGCTTATATACAGGTTTTAATATCTCACAAATCTACTTAGAGGGATGGGTATCCTGACGTCTAACCTAAGCCACTCTGGCTGCACTGGAAGCCTGCCAGTGAAATAAATATCCACTCACCAAACTTTTTTTAATCACTCTTCTGAGAAATAAAACGCAAGCACCAAGTCACACTCCAGCCTGCTGTCCCCAGGCTAACTCACCCTTGTTGCCTCCGTGTCCCTTTCTGGACAGCCGAACCATCTTCTACGTCACACACTGCTTAAGCTCTGAAGCCTGTTCTCGGATGCCAAACTCTGGTGACAGTTTAACTGGCACCAACTACACTATATTCCTCCTCTTTTCTACATCATGATTACTGATTCGTACCCCACACCTACCTAGGTCTTAAGACTCAAATTACTTTCCTCTGGCTCTCCTCACTGTACCAGCCTTTCCCTTTTCCCCATCGCCCCCTAATTTTTCAGTTTGATGAGGCTGAGAGATGAGGAATTGGGTCAGAGGCGCCGATTGCCTCTGCTTTCCCTTCCTTTCTGGACTGGCTCTCCTCCCTCCCTACCCTCGATCTATTTTTAGCCTGCCTCTGTTTTCTTTAGCCTGGGCGGCAACCAGGAGGGCCTCTTTCTCTTCGCTGCCCTTATCTCTCCCCTGCAGCCTGTGCAGACCCCAGCTGCCCTTCCAGAGGTCTTACTGCCTGCCCCATTTATTTTCATTCTCTTCCATCTTGAAGATATGTCGGGTCTGCCTGAAAGGGGACGCCTGGCCACGCTCAGGCAGAAGGAAAGCAGGGAGATAATGCTGGCGGGTCTGTTTGGGCAAATCCTTCAGTGTTATTAAACCCAAGGTGTCCTCTGACCCCGTCTACAATGGCTTGTCCTCTTCTCTGTGCCCGTAGACTCTGTTCTCTGCATCTCCTCTCCCCTTCTGTGACCCCGCCTCACCCCCAATAAGAAGTGCTCAGTTCCATGTCTTGGACATTCCGGACCTGTTTCCTTTGGGTCTGGGAGTGTGCAGCATTCCTGGGGGTCCGTACCTGCCTTTTTGGCCCGCACATTGCCAATATCCTCTTAGCCAATTCCCGATTCTCTCCAGGGCTCCCTGATCTCACCCCTCCCACACACACCCGTCCTGCCCCATGCACCCTCCGTGTGCTCTGTTTCTGGGACACACCGGCTCATTTGTGAAGGGCCTTACCCAGCTCAGGCAGGGCTTGTCAGCATCCCCCACTTGTCCTTTCTTAGCCTCCTCTAGACACTGGTCCCCTCCTTAAGCTGCCACCAGCAAGCTGAATTAGACTGGATATTTTGGAAGGGCTGCTGCAGCTGGCTGGGGGAGGAGGGTGGCACAGACAGAGGCAGAGGCAGAGGCAGGGGGACTGCGTGCAGGCAAGCATGGAATGAGAAGGAAAGGCGCCTGACAACCTTTCTCCCCAACTTGGCCACTTCGGAGCCGGCAGGATCTCACATGGATCCCTCCCTCTCTGTGCCTCATTTTTTCTCTCTCTCACACACAATACTTTGCTTTACAATTTATCACGTTGTCTTACATACATCCAGATACCTGCCTGGCACACTCCTCCTCCAAGCCTGCTCACTGCTCCCTCCTCAGTGGGTTCTACCCTGACCACCCTGGAAAAAGGCAGTCCCTTCCCCCACATTCTCCACCTTCCTCACCCTGTTCTGTTTTTCCCAGCACACTTGTCACCTCCTAACACACAACATAATTTACCTATATGTATTGTTTACATTTCTTCCCCTCCATGGACAGTGAGCGCCACAGGAGCCGAGATTTCCACCTGTTTTGTTCACGGAGGCACCCACAGAGCCTCGCACAGGGCCTGACACACAGCAGAAGCTCAGTAAATATTTGTGTACTGAATGGATAAGTGAATGAACGATCTCGATCACCACACACTCCTGTAGAGCTGGTTGATATTATTCCCTTTTTTATTGTGGTAAACTATACATAACATAAAGTGCACCATTTTAGCCATTTTTAAGTGGCATTTAAGTTTAGTGGCATTAAGTACATTCACTTAAGTCATGTTTGTGTTGATGACGTGCTGAACTGTGACACTGTGAGAGTCTCATCACCATCCATCTCCAGGACTTTTTTGTCTTCTCAACCGGAAACTCTGTGTCCAGGAAGCACGGTCCTTCCCTCCCACAGCCCCCGGAAACAGCCACAGTACTTCCTGTTTCTATGAATACGATGTGCGTCCTTTTTGTGTCTGGCTGACTTCCCTTAGCATCACGTCTTCAAAGTTCCTCCATGTTGTAGTATTAGGCCCATTTCACAGATACGACGATTGTTATTACTCCCGCTTTACAGAGAACGAGGTTCAGGAGACCATCTGAGAGCACCTGAAAAGCAGTCTTGTTGTAGGATTGATGGGACTGGCTGGCTTTTATAATTCCCTGGAGAAATCAGTGCTAATCCATGAGCCTAGGCCTGTATGGCAGTTGAAGAGTAATTTCCTCTGTGTTGTATTCCCTTTGGGGATATTTTCACTCTCATTCCCATTTCCCACTCTTCCACGCTCAGTAACTCCTAACATTTGCACTACCACCACCACCACCCTCCGCACCCCCACCCCGTGCCAGTTTTCTCCTCCCCAGAGTACTTTAACTCCTTTCTCTTGGGTCAGACTGGCCTGGTCTGGAGATTATCCCACTTGGGTGCACTAAGCCTTGCTTGAGTCCCTGTTTAAACCCCTCACCCCTCCTCCCACCCTGGGGTAGTTATGAGCCTGCTCCCTTTCAAAGCAATTAGTGCAAGGAGACCAGCCGACTTGGTGCTAATGCCGTTTCATTAAGTGGGAGCAATCCTAATGATAATAAAATGGCACATTTAACATTCAAACACTGAACACGGTTTCTAAGCGAGTGTGCCTCTCTCTTTCTTTCTGGTATAACAGCTCCATCTTCATAAGGACCTGACAATGCACCTTAATGAGAGACTGGGGAACTGAGCATCTTTACAGAACCAGAGAGAGGATGAGAACCAGACAAAGAACCCAGAGAAAAGGGTGTAGTGCACCAAGGGGATAAAGCCCCCAAGGGCTCCTGGGGCAATGGGTTCTGTGGTGCTGATTTAGATGGTTAAAGTCTGTAAAAAATGAGGTCACATGGAAAATAAAGCCCACCACAGACTTTAATGCAATGCTGTTATTTATTTGTTTATTCAACACATTTTTTAATCTTACTTATTTATTTTTAGAAAGATGGGAAGGGAGGGAGAGAAACCTCAATCGGGGGACTGAACCCACAACTCAGGCATGTGCCCAAACCAGGAATCGAACCAGCAACCTTTCACTTTGTGGGATAATACCCAACCAACTGAGCCACAAGGGTCAGAGCTATTTAACACATTTTTTTTTTCAACAAACATTTATGGTGCATGAGGAGCCAGATTTTATTGGAGTTTGCAATGGAGGGTGGCTCTGGTTTTAAGAAAGGAACATCAAGAGCAGTAGTCATCTACGAATCATCTTATTTACCCTCCCCCAAGCAGCTTTAACCAAATCCATTTCAAATTCCTCAGCTGTCCCAGTGAAGAGAATTTTAACAACTGTTTTGGTCTCCGGTGCCAGTCCTTATGCCCCCTCCTCATACGGACATCCATCTGAGAAGTCACTGGGGAGCTGGACAGAGAAAGAAGGCAGAGAAAATCATTTGGTGTTTACGGGGGCTCCGGAGAGCAGGAGAAAGGGATGACATCTCACAGCCACTTCCTTCATCTGAGAAGGAGATGTGGGTGGCTGCTGGCCGGGGGTTAAAGGCGAGCTTTGCCCAGGCCAGAGAAGCGGCTGATTCGAAAAGGTGTCAAGTCATAGGATGGCGTTAACTTCATGCTTAATTCGTACAGGATCTTGCCCACAACAGGGGATAGCTTGAATCCATGCCCTAGAGAAAGAAGAGCAGGCTGTCCAGCATCCTCAGAGAGGAAGCCCCCTCCACAGCCCCCAGACAGAGTTAATTCTCTTGGTCGCACCCCGAAGCCAGAAGTTGCCTCCCACTATGAGTTACCTGTTCTTCTGTGAGCGCCCTGCCCAACCCCTGACCCACTCAGTGTCTGGGCGATGAGCCCTATCTGGCCAGCGAAGAGCACGGGAAACCCCATCTTGCCTGACACCGAGGTAGGCCGACTTTAAAGCGTCCCATCTCCCTCTCCTCGGACTCACCAGAGAATCCAGCCCCAATGACAATGTTGTCATACTTTGGGTGTCGATCAAGAATGAAGTGCCCGTCAGGGGTGTTCTAGAAAGAAACAATCACACGTATGTCCTTTGAAGTCAGAGGGAGGAGGAAGAACTGCAGGCTCAGAAGGGAGGGGACCAGGTTGGATTGCTTTCCGGAAAGAATGGAAAGGCGGCGCGGGAACGTTCTCTGCGCGGCAGTGCCCCCCGTGGGTATGTCGGTCTTTCTCATTTGTCCATCTGCCTCTCTTCTCGCACAGAGCTATGAACACAGTAGGTGTTCAGTTAATGCACGTAAACTAACTTAGCCAAGATGCCTCAGGCTCTGGTGACATCTGTCTCTTCTTTTTGTCCCTAAGGCCTGCTCAACTAGAATATCTTGCCAAAAAATCTTTCAGAGCCCTTCTGGGAAACATAGCGAAGGACTGCCAGGCATAAGCCTAGTTTCCTAATGAAAAGGCATATGAATAACCCTTAACGGGTCCTCTCTGGTGGAGGTGATCCGACCCACAGCAATGAACTTATTTGTTTCAAGTCACATACTAGGTCAGGAGTCAAGTAGAGCCGAGCCCGAGCAGCACCAAGTCGATCTGCCTCCGCCCCTCTGCCCCGGGGCTGCCCACCCCCTTACCGTGTACATGCAGCGCTCCACGATGGCAGGCTCAGGCGCTAGGTCGGGCAAGTGATCTCTGACAAAGCGGCTCAGGATTTGAATGTCTTGGGCATCTGAGGATGCTGCGGGGCAGTCCCGCTCCTCGGGATCTGCATCGTTGCCGTGGTGATAGCTGACCTGGCTCCCAATCAGAGCAGTGTGAGCTGCCAGGGCCAGCATTCCTGCACACCCACCCAGCCCAGGGGACAGGCTTGTACACACAATGCTCCCATCCATCATTCCAGCCTTCCCAGTCCTGACAGACGCTGCTTGTTGCCAGGCAAGGTTGCCTAGTTGTTCATTCCCTAGTTGTTCATTTGCTAACCCTCTGTTTGCACAGGAAGGGCTCCCTTTGCTGGGCCTCAGGACAGTTGGGTGTCTTGTATTGCAAGTAGTGAATAGTGAAGTAGACTCCTGATGCTGCCCACCAGGATCCGAGGGAGTCCGCCCAGGGAAGTAAGGGCAGCTGCCCCAATTTTGTGTTACGCCTACTAGCTTTCTCTCTGCCTTTCACTCACCTTCATCAGCCCTGGGTACTCTATGGAGGGCATTCCATAGATGTGGTGGGGAGCCAGGCTGAGGTCCAGGTCCAGGAAGCATGGAAAAGCCTGAGACACACCATAGCTTCCGGGAACCTTCTCTCGCCAGTAACACACATTGATCCGCAGGGTCTTGAAGCAAGGAGAAGAAGTGGGAGATAAATGGGGAAAGCCTTGGGACTCGAAAGACAATAAGAACAGTTTCTTCTGGGGTCTTATAGCCCTTCAGTATAAGCCCAATGCCCCAGTTAATTCCTCTATCCTTTCTTCATCCAATTCTCATGTCATTTGCATGTTACATTATTATATTGTGATGCACAAAAATCTCTGGATCTCTTTCTCCAGTTCTTAGTCTTCTCCCATAACTGCACCCAGTTTTCTCTTCTTTCTCTCCAATAAATACAAGGTATTATTTATAAATAATACCTTGTATTTATTCAGTGCTTAGATTGGCCAGACCATCCCCAAGGATGTTATTGTTTAATTTAATTCTCCAAGAGCCCTATCCCCCATTTTACAGGTTATAAAATTGAGGCTCAGTGATATAAACAAATTTGTCCAAAATTATCCACTAGCAAGTGGCAGAACCAGGACTTGAACTCAAGTTAATCTGGCTCTTAAGCACCAACTCTCAGGCTTCCAGCTCCCCTACCTGGAGAGGCAGCTCAATTCCCAGGAGAGAGAGGACCTGGTTGGTCCAAGGACCTGCTGTGATGACCAAGTTCTTGGCTTGGTAGGTGCTAGAGGTGGTTTTCACCATGATCTGTAGCCCTGGTTTTATCTCCATCACCTTCTCTCCATCACGCACTTTGCCTCCTAGTTGTCGAATTGCATCCTAAAAGGGCAGGATCAGGGAAAGACTATGTATGTGGTTCATCCTATGGACAAAGAGTCCCTCACTTAGGGCAGAAAAGAGAGTGCAGAGTCTAGGCCTCCTTTCCCATACTGACAAGGCCTAGCAGGGTATATAAAACTGCCCTGCCCCAAGGTCAAGACTAAAGCCAGCCTCAGAAAGGTTCTCACCCAGTGGGGATGGGGGTGGGGGTGAGGGTGGGGGTGGGGGCAAGGCTGACCGGGTCCCAGGATGCCCAGATCAGGAGCTGCATTGCCCCTAATTCGGCATAACATCACCTGGAGCACTCTGAGGGCCTTGGACGCATGGAGAATTCCACCGAACTTGTCCAAGAGCCCCACTTCTCCCCTGGCCAACCGAATACTGGGGAAACGTTGCTTCAGTTCTTCAGATGAAAGACACTGGTGTTTCACCCCCCACCTAGACAAAGTAGCCTGGATTGTCTTTAACTCTTGACTCTCCTTGGTTCCCAGAAGCAGTAGTCCAGTCTGCCTGTTACACACACACACACACAAAAGACACCTGGGTGAAGGTATGTATCAGGGCTCTGGGCCATTCTCTCTCACTCTCCGGCAAGGGTCCCAGGGCCAGGCATCAAGGACAGTCCCAGCCCCACATTCAAAAAGCAGGCAAAGTCATCTTGATTCTATCACAAGAGTCCCAGTATTATTGAGCTGGATTCCAGCCCATTCCCAAGTCTGTCTTTGCCTCTCACTACTTATAGGTTTGCTTGTCCCACTATCCTCCCTCTCAGGATCCTCCTGTCCTTGAGGGCAGAGATCCTAAGTCCTCTTTATTTCCACGCCTCAAGAGGGGTAGGTGTTCAATGAGTTCTATGTGATTTCTTCCCCTTTCCCCCACCCCCTGACCCCATTCACTATTTTCGTCTCTATTCATTACCCTTTCCCCCCCCCACTATTTCTTTTCTCTGTCCCTTTTCTTGTCATGTAATGTTCTGTGTATCTGCCTGTCTTTCTATTTCTTCTCAGAAGCTGCCCGTTTTGTGGAAAGGGTCCTCCATGGGGAGTTCTGGCTCTGGGTCCTGTCCTGGCATCCCCTCTGGGATCTTGCTCTGGTGGCTCACTTTCCAGGTCCCAGGTTCCTCCTCTACGACAATGACTGTTGGACTGTTAGTGGTTCCACACCAGGGTGGTACTGTCTCCTACCCAGGAGCATGTGGAAATAGAATGGGCCATTTTTTTTAGCTGTCACAGTGCCTAGAGGTTGCCACTCATATTTAGTGGGCAGCGACCAAGGGTGCTAAACCTGCTATGCTAGGAAGGTCCCACCCAAACTCCAGTAGCATCTTCATGCAGAAACACCAGTAGATGTTTCCTAGGGCTCCACCAATTAATTTAGTGATTCTATGATTTTGTTTCTCCCTATACATCCCTCTCTGCTTCTTACTCACTAACGGAATTGAAAGCTATTTCTCTTTAATGCTTTCTGGCTCTCTGTCACAACAGGCCAGAGATCTCTTTTTGTGGAAACTGGTCTAAACAATGGAGGGAGGGTCACTTTGGGCCTGGGAACCATTTCTGTCATCCCCCTCAGTTTCAGCAGCTGTAGTGACCAGCATCAGCCTGGTACATACCCCAGGTACTGCATATAAAGCTCGTAATAGCCTATAATGGAGTCTCATGGATATTACATGCTTCCAAATTCCACATTATCTGGTTGGGGGGATTAAAGAGAAGACTGGGAGGGGTTAGGGACGCAGCAGGCCCTGGGGCTGGTGTCAGTACACAGAGCCGCGCGCAGCGTGCCCAATTCATTTGCCATGGCGCCCGCCTACCCAACATTCACCACTGGTGGGAAAGCAATGAAGAGGCACCTCTGCCTCTTCAAAGCTCAGCAGAAGGATACTAGAGAAATCCCCACTAGCCAGCAGGCAGACTTTTTGCTGTGGCCCCAGAAAAGAACTTCGTATTTGTTCTCGGGTAATAGAAAAATTGCCTAGGAAACTTCTTGGTCAACAGGACAATTAAGAAGTCACCCAAGTGTATTTCTTGAGCCCTTTTTACCCAATGGAGTTGTAACTGGGTAGAATTCTGGGGAAGACCTGGCTTAACCCTCACCTCAGCAGTCAGATCCCTGGCCTGGAAACAGAGCAGCATAGCTTAACTCTGCCTGCAATACGTCAGCCTTGGTCCTTCATCTGCTCTGAGATTTACGGCCTTTCCCTTTCTCCCTCCTCTCCTTCCTCCTTTCCTTTCTTCCTTCCCATCTTCTCTCCTTCCTTCCTTCCTTCCTTAAAGTAAGAACCCCTCTTACAAGAATGTACTATACAGGGAAAATGAACTGATGCCAAGACAATGGGCCAATCTGTTGAATTATGAAATGCTGAGTGACGTTCTCATTCCCAAGCCGTCCTGTGGTGGTTGAAGGGGAGCTCCCCATCCTGAGGAGTAATCAGCGAGCTGATGCTGCCCGTGAATGTAATTGTGCCGATCATAATCATTTTGCTCCAGCTCTCTGCCCCTGTGGCATTTATTTCTTAGCCCAGATATTGATCTAACAGTGGGAAATTTTCCATCTGAATTTGTGATGCTGGACCCTCCCCTAGTCCAAAGATGCGTTTGGGAAATTCTCATTTTCCGTGGATCACAGCTGAGCTATTTGGCCTGAGGGAAACCGTGCATTGCTGGAGAAATGCCTAGGATTGGAGAGAGATTTTTGACCATTATGAGCAAATCAGAAATAAATGTAAAACACTGCCTGGAAATGCAAAGGCCTGTCATTATGGGAGATAGGTGAGAGGCTCCTGTGGGAAATGCTTAGAGAATTGGAAATCAGTCAATCAAAACCAGGATCGGAGAATGGGTCTTTGCCCCCAGTATGAAGATAGATGATTTCCATGGGCAGATTGAAAATCATTTAAGTGCTTATTTTCTTAATGGCTTTTCCTAGATCCCAATAAACAGACTGCTCATTCTGCATCAATTTCTCACCCCCATGCTCTGGGCCTTCCTCTCCTCTTTTTCTGCTCAGACCTAAGCTGCAAAATTTGGGAAGGCATCACAGGAAAAAGAAATGCTCAGGAAATGACTGGTCAGGGCTGGCCTAGAAAGAAGGCACCTTGAAGTGAGACTGGGTGGTCAGGAAATCCTGAAAGGATGCAGCTCCCACCTCCCTCAAAGTCCTCAGCTGAGTGCAAAGCATTTGGTATGAACTGTGCCTTCCTCCCAACCCTAGCTGGATCTGGCACGAGGAAGCGGTAATCAAAGATTCCTCCCAAGGGTCTTGTTGACTCTATGGCCCCACGAAAGCCATGGACATGATGTAAGGAGTTGCTGATTAGGGATTTCCAACAGTTACTACAGCAGAATAGGAGGCAGGATGGAGTGGGGAGGAATTGGGAAGGGCAGACATCTCTCCCTGCATCTGCCATCCCCTATCCCAGGCTCCAGCTTTTCCCTGCCTGGGTTAAAAGTGCCAGGCACGCCAGCTCTCAGAGTCACCTTGAGGAAGGGATTGGGGGAGGGACTTGGTAATGGCTGCTGTCTTTGTTGGTTTTGGAGGAGCTCCTGGGGTTTCATCTTCTGTGCAGTGGGCCGAGGTGGAATTGGTTAACAAAGACTGCTCCAGGGAGGGGATGTGGCTGACAAGCCAGACACTTCCCCGACACAGGAAGCAGCAGCTGCGGAGGGGGCCACCAGGTTCTGCCAGCAGCTGTACTGCCTACGGCTGTGATCTTGTCTGATATTGTCAGCTAAGCAGGGGCAGCCCAGGTCAGGAGCTAGATAGTAGGACTCAAAGGGAAAAGGCAGGGCAGGAAAGAGAGGGGACACGGAGCTGGGATTTGCTGTTTCTATTAACGTCCTGGCTGTACGCATCACAAAAGACTCAGACCTTGTGATCTGACACATGTGTCACTGTCTGTTCCCAGAATATATGCAAATATCCTGAGCTCACCCATGTTTAGTATGCCACTGTCACAGGAAGCAGCAGAAGAGAATAGAAAGAATTGGACAACCACATTACCTATCAACTCCTGAAGGTGTTATTTTTTTTGAAATCATCATCAAATAGCATTAAGTAAATACATTCATGTCTGTGAGTCAGGTTATGATATTGTGCTAGTTATTCCAGAAGAACCTAGGAGAATAAGAACCACAAGGATCATGGATCATTTAGAAAATCAAAATGAAGAATAAAAGCTAAAGGAATTGGGATAGGAAGTGTCTATTCTGTGTCCCTACTAAGTAAAGGAACCACGTAAATTAGTGTGCCTAAGTAAATTAGGTTGGCCATAGGAAAGACTTTAATAATAATAATAATAATAATAATAATAATAATAACACCTCACACTCTGTAGGACTTTTAAGGTTTTTCAAAGCACATTCACTTCACTCTGCCTTTTTTCATAATTGAGGCTGTGAGACATCAGAATGGTCTTTTGAGAAGGGCTGTGATATGTCCTTGTCTTTAATGCACATTAGCAGTCTTCTGATCTGGGATGATTTAGCAATGAACTTGTTTGGAGACAGAGGGTAGACAAAGTAACTTCTCTGTGGTATCATCTAAACCAGGGAGCCAGCAAACTAGGACCCAGGGACAAAATCAGGTCTGACACTTCTTACCTGTTGCACAAGCCAAGATGGTTTTTGTATCTTAAAATGGTTGATAAAAAGCAAAAGAAGAATACTTCATGACATGAAAATTATGACATATCTGTGTCCATAAATAAAGTTTTATTGGAACACGGCCCTGCACATTTGTTTGCCTGTCGTCTGTGGCTGCTTTCACATTGCAGCGGTAGAGTTGAGTGACTGGCAAAACTGAATAGTTGCAACAGAGGTCCTATGGCTTGCAAAACCTAAAATACCTTCTATGTGGCCATTTACAGAACAAGTTTGCCAAGCCCTGCTCTAGACTATAGGAATTCTGTGATTTGCGCTAATAGGTTAAGGCCCTGACTACTCAGTAGCAACCCTCTAATGAGGTTCTGGATAGAATTCAGTGAGTTAATATGTATCAAGTACATTGAGAACAGCCTTACTTTCTTGCTATGAGCACTAAATATGTGATGAAGATGATGATGATGATTTGTCTAAACCCTTTACATACTTATCCTCACAATAGCTTCATGAAATAGGTATTATCACTCCTACTTCACAGATTAAAAAACTGAGTCTCAAAGACATTAAACAATAATGACCAAACCACATAGCTAAATGTGTCAGAGTTTATTCTTAAACCAGGCCTGCCTGCTTCCAAAGTCCTGTCCTCCTGCCAAAGAAGATTGTAATCTCCTATCCAAGGGTGCCTTTCCCTCTCTCCCTCTCCAGCAGACTTTCCTCTTGATATTCTTGGTTGCTGCATCCTGTCTGTCTCCTCCTGCTCCTCCTCCTCCCTTGCTCAGTTGAGATAGGAGGTTGCTGACCCAGAGCAGGTAGAAGGAATTGCCACGTATTGAAAGGTGCTAGGCACTGTGCCCAGTATTTCATAAGAGTCTCGTTTAATCCTCATTAAACACTGTGAGAAAAAATGAGACACAGAGAGGTACAGAAAGTTTCCCAAGGTCACACAGCTGATAAGAGGTAGAGCTCAGAGGCAAATTCGCCCCAGAACCATCCTCCATATGAAAGTTTCTAGACACTCTTCTCACGTCTCTTTTCGTTGCCTCCCTGTCTGCTAGGAAGAAGGGTGCCCTCCAAGGCCTCAGCAGTTCCTTTAGCACAAGATACTCAGCAGTATTCACAGATGGCTGACAGAGAGGGGTCCCTTTGCCAGGCCACCCCTCAGCAAGACACGCTTCTTATTTGGGTGCTGGGTGCATTAGCTGCCTCTGGAATAAATCTGTAATTAGCTGCCCTAGCTGTATTTGCATAATGGATTTCACTTTGTTCTTAAGTTAATGGTGTTTTTGCAACAGAACAGTAACCTCTTGGTTCCTGGCCATTAAAATAACTGCCACCCTGTAGGGTAGAGCTGGGGTTTTGTAGAAAGTTCAGTTAAGAGCCACAGAGAAGGCGGGAGGGGAGGTGGGGTGAGTGGGTAAGGTTCTCTCTGCGTCACACGCTGTTTGCTTTCTTCCCCGGGAGTGTTCAATAGGTCAGTGAGGAGGGGCCTTGAGGGTCAGAGAGAGCCCTGGGGGCAAGAGGGAAAGAGCTGCAGCTCACTGCCTGGCAAGCAATGGGGTCTGAGGAGCACCCTATTTCGTTCCTATGGGAGGAGGTATTCAGAGAAAATGAAATGGATTTATAGGGGTCGCTCTGGGAGTTGGGAGGTGCACTCAGCATGAAAAGTTATGATACTGGTAGGAATATAAAGAATCAAGACAGCAGGCTCCTTTTTTATAACAATCCCTGCCCTAAAAGAACCTCAGATGGCTTCAAAGAGACACAGATATAACTGCTGCTGGCCTTGGACACACGGTCTGAGCCCGTTCCTAGAACTCAGAGCCTGGCAGGAGCCAGCTGGGCCTGAGGGGTGGCCATGACGGCAAGCAGAATGCTTCCACGTATCTGCCCTTCCCTAGGCCGTGTGTCCCTCCACGTAGTTCACGTGTTCACGGCACTGCCCCTCACAGACTAGAATTATCTCCAGGCACCGGGCCCCGAGATTTAAGGAATTCCTCCCCCACCACAACCTGTATAATTGGGTTCCGGTTTCTTGCTCCAGCTGGGCCCACATCTGGTAGCACTCATCCATCATCTGGATGTAAAAGTCTTCAGGGTATGCCCTTCGGATTATCCGGCTCTGCCCATGGGAGCTTCCTCGGGAGTGTGGTAGAAAGAACTGGAAGTGGAGAGCCAGAGAGACAGCTGAGGCCGTTACCCCTGGCACTACACGCCCGCCTTGAGGAGCCAGCTCATCCAGTCAGCCGGGAGCTGCCGACCAGGAGCACTTACTCCAGACCTTTGCTTACACTCGCCCTTTACGGCCAAGTTCCGGATCTGGCTATCAGAACAGAAGCTCTTCAGGAGCATGAACCCCGCGTCCTTTTTCGCTAACATTCGCATCCGAGAGTCCCTCTGTTCGTTTGTCTTCAGCCGTCCTACTGCCACCCCATCCCACTTGCACTCACAGAGAAGCAGAACTAGAGAGAATCTTTGAGATCATTCTAGTCTAGCCCCTCATTTTATGGACAAGGAAACTGATGCTGACTGTTTTCCTGTGGCTTCAACTCATTCGGGACAAGGAAACCACTTGGGATTTAGCAAAAGATGTAGAGTTGCCTGCAAGGTTAAACCAAGAATCCCTCAGGCTTTGAGAAAACCGATAAAGAAATCAAAAAGTGTTCTAACCCATGCAGCGCATTACCAAGAAGAATAAACCAAAGCCTGGAGACCTTTAGGCAGAACGGGAGGGTAGAACTCTTTGGAAGGTGGGCTGGGTGGACATGTCCTGGGAAGGACCCTGTAGACACACAGGCCCACCCACCTGTGCGTGGTCACTGTAGACAGCCCTGCATGGGGTCACCTTTTCTATAAAGAAAAATAAGACCGAAGTTTTATTTCCTGTATATCAAATAAGCAGGCTGCTATTATCTGGAGGTGGCAGAAAAAAACAGAGGCCTCTGCTGGGTTCCAGGGTGAGAGGCCAGGAATGTGCAAGGAAGAATCCTACCTCTGAAGCAAATTATCTTTACTTATGGTTACCCAGAGCAGAACTAATTATTTTTCTGGGTTGGATCAACCACTTTGACACAGAAGGAAGAGAATGTGTGGCAAGAAGGAAGAGAACAAGGCCTGGAACACTTCTTGGTCAAGGGCAGTAACTGGGCTGGGGCGGGGGCGCAGTAAACGGAGGAAATGCACCTAGAAACCCAATGTGGGTCTTAGGGAGAGTGGAACGTTCTTTACATTATCATGAAACACACCAGGCAGCTAAGCTACACATTGCACAGAATTTGTGATGATCTGGCCCTAGCCTGGCCCCATAGCCTGCTAGCTCTGGAAACCTCTCTCTGGGGGAGGAGACATGAACAATCCCTAATGTCAGGAATGTAGAGGGGACATAGTACCTGCTCCAGCAGAAGAACCCGCTTCCCGTGTTTGGCCAGGTGGTATGCAGTGAAGCAGCCCTGGACACCTGCCCCGATCACAATAGCATCCCAGAGATCTTTCTGAGCGGCCATGATGCCCACTTAGCCCTACAGCCACAGCACCCACACACAAAGGAGAATGCGAGCAAAGCGGGGCTCTGGGCCTACAGAGGAGGAGCAGGGCAAAGTGCAGCCTGGCCAGCTTTCCCACAGTCCCCTGGGGCCGTGTCCTTCTCCCTTCCCCCAAAGGGCACAGGGTTTAGCCTGGACTCTCCTGCACAGCAGAGCTGAGCAGTCCAATTTTGTGAGGTTTAGCCCAGCTCAGCTGCCAGCCTCACCCTTGCATCCCTCTAGCTTTCTATTCTTGGCTCAATTATTGTCATGCAAATGGGTCCTTTCCTTTGCCACCTTCCTGTCTCATTATGATCTTTGTCTCTGGGACCTCAGCCCTGGAATTTCAATGCCTCCTAGACCAAGCTGGGCACCAGGAATGCTGCCTCGCCTGCTGGCTCTCCTCCCTTCAGCTTGATTTGCTTTGGAGATCCTAGAGGGTCTGAGTTAAGAACTTGGCATTATGCCCAGGGTAAGGTCCACCTCCCTGGTGGGTGGTGAGATCAGGGGGTAGACACAGGGGTCAATTAAGAGGGCAGTCTCGTGATTATGAAATTATGCTCAGCATGTTTCACTTTCATTTTTAAAAAGGAGGAAAAGAAATGATCCTGAACAAATGGAAAGGACAGAGAGAGAGGAGGAGCCTTCTCCTGAGGCACAGACAGGGGCCCAGGCACCAGCCTAGGGTAAGGAGGGACCCCTGTAGTGAGTGCTACCTGTGCGCCAGGCAGTGTGCTAAAGAAGTGCTTCCACATGCCCTGGGGGCGGGGCCAGCATTGGCAGGGACTGATTCGTATATACGATTTGGGGGGTCCTCTTTAAGAAAAGGAAAAGAAAAAATATGAATACAAAATTAGGTGCTAGGACTTGGAAGAGACTCTGCAATTAAGGAGCCCCTCAGCTGAAGTTTCATAAGCTTCATTGTAAAACTGCTTCCGAATGTGTTGTCTCGTTTCATCCTTAGAGCCCTAGGCAGAAGTATTTTTATCCCCACTTTCAGCAGGTTAAAGATGGCCCCAAATTCCTTGTCACTCTTCATATCACAGGCTCTGTGACTGCTTGACCGATAGAATACCGCAGAAGTGACACTGGAACAGGTTCTGGCCCGGGTGTAAGCAACTGAGAGCTTCCTCTCCTCGCCTTAGAGCACTGCTGCAGGAGCCCTGACCGCATGGGGAGGCCCTGAGACGGCACGGAGAGTCAGCCGTGGCAGTGACGCCATCTCAGACGCCAGCCCAGCACACCCACCACCTAAATACGCCTGAGCAGCCTCATTTACACCACACGGAGCAAAGCATCACCCAATCAACCCCATCTGAATTCCTGACCTCCAAAATTTTAAGACAGAATAAATACAATTGTTTTTAGTCAATAAGTGTTGGGGTGGTTTTTTTATGCAGCCATAGCAAAATACCACTTTCCAGCCAAAGGCATTAAGGCTTGCAGAGGTTATAACTCACCCAGTGCCACACATCTGCTAAACGTGGGCGCTGAGACGTGAAGCCAGGTTTGTCTGCTGCAGCACCTGTCCCCTTAACCGCTGTGCTACACTGGGCGTTGTCAGAACTTGTATTGATGATTCTAATTTGAATATTTTGTTGTTTCTCTCATGGCCATACTTCGAGTGGGAGAAAATAATAGACTGGGAAATCCATGTGACCACAGTAAGCTACACAACCTCAGTTCAGTGGCCTGCCCCCAGCAAAGACTCCCCCAGAGTGACCTTGGCAATGAGCTGTCTTCTCAGCCAAGCCCTTCCTTTTCTAGGAATATAGGAGCCCAGAGAGGAAATGCCATATGACTGGCTTTCTTTTTTCTTCTGAAAAAAAAAATTAGTCTAGAATCCATAAGTCATCTTAGCCCCACCTCACCCCAATCCACATGGGACTAGATAATATCCACCTCACAACTGGAAAGCTCCCGTAGGATAAAGAAGTGGCAAACATAACTGAGAAAAATGTACTATTTAAGTACATAAAGGTTTGATACAAATATATAAGGTCAGCCCCCAGATTTCTCTTGATAAGATGTCAGAGGAGATAAAGTTTACACACCAGGAAAAGCAGATAGTAAATCTTCACGTGGAAGTGTGCCCAGTCTCACTAGCAAGGAAAGACATGGGAATTAAATAACTTCAAGGCACGATTATGTGCCCATTAAATGAGCAAAAATAAAGATTTTTAAATCTGATGTCGTCAGTGCTATGGGGATGGAGAGAGAGTAGGGGGCGCAACTCAGATTGTCTAGAGCAGACCTTCCGGAGAGGGCCGGGGCAGTATGCAAGAACAGGAAAACTGTTTAAACCTTCTGACCTAGAAATTTGGGTTGCAGAACTATACCCCAAGGAAATATCCAAGGGGAGAAAAAGACATTTGTATAAAGACACTCATGGCTGTGCTTACGGCATAAAAAATCGGAAGCAGCGGGGCCACAGGGAATAGGTGAGCAAACTCTGGCAAGTGACCCAGGGGAACACTGTGTAGCGGTTCACTGCGACAGCGACAGGAGTGGGGCCTGTGGGCTCCGCAGAAATGTGTGTATGAAACCACACTGACGAAGAGAGGCAGAATACAAACAGACACCGGGATCACCACCACCAGGTACGGGGATGCTATCAAAAGATCTAAAGCGAATTTGGCCAGGTAATTGAGCTTAATGCTCATTAGTTTCTGTATTCTAGAAAAATTGTGCTTCCATTGACAATTTGTAAAAGAAGGAGAAACCCCCTGGGGATGAGGATGCTTTAGATCTCCCCCGGTCACTGGCTCCAGGGCCAGCACGTTCTTTCTTTTTTCTAATCTCAGTTCTTCCTGCTGCCCCTGACATTTCTTATTGTTCGTCCTCCCGGGAAGCTACAAAGCCGCTGGTAACCGCCCCCCCCTTCCTTTGTTTAATATAACATTCCTTCAGAGATAAAATGACAATTCCATTTCCCCATCCTTACTTTATAAGCCTGTCCTGGATTCCTGGACTCAAGCATTATGCTGCTTGTTAAGTATTTCAAACGGCTCCTCCGAAAGCATACGCTGGCCATGGTCCCGCCTTGAAATGAAAAGCAAATTGACCTCTGAAGGTTTCCCCTCTATCTCAGGGTTGTCTGTCCTTGTGGCTGTCCAGCGGACAGGGGCAGGGAGAGAGACGCGATCCCCTCCCTCAAATTCCGTGTTAACACCTATTCTGGATTGGAAGACTGTGGAAGGGAGAGCCAGCAGCCCTACACTGTGCTGCCGCCTGCCAGCGATTGTGGCTCGTGTCCTGGGGCAGAAGATGTGAGTCTGAACTGCTCATCTGATGGCTTGATTGACACTTCACAGATGGGGGTGGGAGAGCCAAGCCAGGGAAACAGCAAGCTGTACAGCTCAGAAAAAATGAGGGGACACGATGAGAGAGAGAGAGAGAAAGGGAGAGAGAGAGTGAGAGAGAGAGAGAGAGAGAGACCGAGGAGGTGAATGGGGAGGGAGAGGGGCTTCTTTTGTCTTTCCTCTGCGCCTCTTGGCCCAGAAGCAGGAGCCTGGAGCAAGAAGGCAGACAGGCTGGAGGAAGTGGCCCCTCCAGAACCATCCTGTCAGCTGCCAGGGCAGTTTGGGGTCCTGAATGTGCAGAGGACTCCCATATGAGAAAATGCAGAGGGACACAGCTGGACCCGTATTTGGTCTCCAGACACACTGAGGACCCATTGACCGTCTCAGGTTTCACCTCCTCTCCTCCATCCAGCTTCCTTCACCCCAGGTCATCCAACCACCCTCCCTCACCTAGATCCCTGCGTTAACCTCATAACGGGGTCTCCTCACCCCATCGCCCCATCCTTGGCCCTCTTAATCTATCCTTCCACGTTCCTGCCAGAATCCTCTCTCTAAATAATAAATCTGAACAGGTCACTCCCCTGCTGAAAATTCTTTAACAGCGGCCCATTTCCTGTGACGACAAAGTCATAGGTTCTTAAAGCGGCACAGAAGGCAGTCTGCATTCCGGCCTCCACCCGCTCCTGCCCTCTCCCACAGGTTCTTCCCACTGCGCTCTTCAGGCCCCGGCCGCTCAGCGCTCAGAGAGGTTCCAGCATTTGTGATGAAGACACCAAATTCCCCGACACCGCCAAGCCCACCAGCACGGCCTCTCTCCCGCAGTCCCTTCCCACCTTGCCTGGTCTCGGTGGTAACAATAAGCATAGTGCCTTGTAATTGCTTGCATGTCTGCTTTCCCCTTAAGCTCTCTGAGGGGGAGGGGTCTTCTGATTGTCATTTTTCATAGATAATACAGACTTGTAGAACAACAATTAAAAGATACGAAAGAGGACACTGTGAAAAGAAGTCTCCTTCCCACCTTGTCCTCAGCTACTTCCTTCAGCTCATTATATGCAACGCTGTTACTATTTTCTTTTGTATCCTTCTGAGATGTTCTGTGGGCATACACACACACTTATATGGTATTTTCTTTTTTTACTCTCAGAAGAATACTAAGCACCTTGCTGTTTCCATGTCCTGTATCTTGGTTCCTACATGCGTCATATGGAGCTGGTGCATTGTTTCTGATGGCTGTGTAGTATTCCATGGTAGAGGAGGCATCTGAGACAGAGAAGGCACTCATATGTGTTTGCTGAATGGATGGTGGGTTTTTCTGGCTGTCATAGGCACCCTGTAATCATGTGGCTCTCTAGCGGTCCGGCATTAGATGCTCAGGAAGGTGAAAGGTCCATCTGAGCTGGCCCAGCAAGTGATATCAAAGGCTGACAGTGCCTTCTGTGAGCTGCTGAGGGCAGTTCCTGCCTTCAGGCCAGGAGGGGGCGGTGGGGTGGAACACCCAGAGACTCTGACTTCTGCTTCCTGCCATGCCTTTATTTTTCCATGTGTTAAATGGCAGATATTAAGGTCAACTCTGCTCCCTCAAGGTACGAGCATTCAATTGTTGCCCTGGCCAGTTGCTCAGTTGGTTAGAGCATTGTCTCAAAACACCGAGGTGCAGGTTCGATCCCCAGCCAGGGCACATACAAGAATCAACCAATGAATGCATGAGTAAGTGGAACAAATCCATGTTTCTCTCACTCGCTTGCTTTCTTGCTCTCAAAACAATCAATAAATAAATTTTTTAAAGGGTTCAATTGCTATGCAGTCTCTAGAGGAAGGGAGAACAATAAGGAAAGCCCTGGAAATTGGGACTGAAACTTATAAGAAAATATTAAATCATCATTTAGCCTGGGAAGGGCGGATGCACCTTCCAGGTTCTCAGACCTCACTGGGACAAGAGGAAAGGCAGTAAGAATGAAGGAGGAAGCATTTTCATTGTTTTTAGATGAACACTGGAAACTTCTTAGTCTTATCTAAGCATATTTGCACACTCATCTGATTGTGGTGCCTGAGATTACCTAGGTGTTCATTAAGTAGGTGTCTTTACACGTACGTATATCTGAGTGGGTACCTTTCCACCACTAGGCTTTTGAGAAGGCCTCGTTTAAGCTCAGCAGACACTGAGGGAAGTGACAAATCAAAGAACACTGAGGACTGGTGTCCCAACCCTCAGGTGAGGGTGTGTCTCGTGTGGAGACAGCACACACATCCCCTGTCAGGAGCCTCTACTCCCTTCTCCCGACAGACTACCTCCCGTGTCTTTCCCAAGCTTCACAGCCTGGATATCAGGACACTCTGGGGTGGGGAGTTGCGGGGAGGAGTGAGACTTGGGGATAGGAAAAGTAAAGTACCTTTCACGGATTGGGCTGGCTTGACAGGTGACAAATGGCAACTAAAATTCAGTAGCATGCAGGAAGATTAACTCCAGGGATTGGGCTCTCTGGTGTTCTCCAGTTTTCGGGTACATATGGTGTGCCCCCGTGCTCCATCTGCAGCCTCACTACTGCTGTCGCTGTTAGGGATGGAGACGGGCACGGGAGCACACCACCCTGCCAGGCACTGGGTCATGGGGGCAGAGGGTCAGAGGAAAGCCTGAGGGAAAGGAGGGAGGGAAGGGAAGCAGAATTCTGGATGTCAGCCCTAAGTCACCTTCCACTCCATTTTCTGTCTGTTGCCTCCAGGCCAGCCCCCAAAGCCAGGCTGGCCCATCTCCTGAGCCACCATGCCTGCAAGACTCATCTCTGACTCTGCTTTCTCGCCGGTTCTTCTTCTTTTTTTTAATCCTCACCCGAGGATATGTTTATTGATTTTAGAGAGAGAGAGGGTGAGAGAAACATTGATGTGTGAGAGAGAAGCATCAATCAGCTGCTTCCATACATGCTCTGACCAGGGATCCAACCCGCAACCTAGGTAGGTGCCCTAACCGGGGGTTGAACCCGAAACCTTTTGGTGTATGGGATGAGGTTCCAAGCAACTGAGTCCCCCCGCCAGAGCTCACTGGTTCTTATTCTCCTGTTGTTTTTTCTGTTTTTGCCTTGGGTCCCCCTCCTTCCCTTGTGGTCAAGAGAGAGAAGGTTGAGGGAAGACCTTCGCAGGCAAATGGGAAGAAACAGGGGCCTGACCGGAGGGGAGGCAGTTAAGAGGGAGGAAGAGAAAAGGGAGCCGGGAGTCTCAGGCACGGAGCCACCTCTCTCTGCTTCTTAGTGAGAAGCCTCGTGCTGTTTCTCCTAATCAGGGTTTTTATGGAATGTTCAGCCTGCTGGGGCCGGGAAGGCAACTCTCAGCTGTACCCCTCTGTCCTCTTCCATCCGGACGCTGGTTTAGACAGGACTTTCACACTTGGGATTGACCAGCCTCTTGAATAAATCTTTGGGCTAGTGTCTTTCATGAGTTCTGGAAAACTCTCAGCCATTATCTCTTCTCAAGCATTTGCCTCTGCCCTATTTGCTCTTTCCTCTCTTTCTGGGATATTAATTAAACATACATTAGGCCTCTTTTCACTGTATCTGTTATCTTCTCTGTCCTCCCCCTTTTGTCTTTCTGTGCTGCATTCTGGGTAATTTTTCACTATAACCTTTTACTTTGCTAATTCTCTATTCCACTGCATCTCCGTTGCTTTTAAATTAATGAGTTGAGTTTTAATTGCAGTTACTGTGAGGTTTTTTTTTAATTTTTAGAATCATGCTTTTCTTTTTTTTAAGATTTTATTTAATTTATTTATTTTTAATGACATTGTCATTTATTTTATTATTATTATTATTATTTTTTAAAGATTTTATTTATTTATCTTCAGAGGGGAAGGGAAGGAGAGAGGGAGAGAAATATCAATGTATGGTTGCTTCCTGTGCACTCCCTGCTGGGAACTGGCCTGCAACCCAGGCATGTGCCCTGACTGGGAATCGAACCGTGATCTCTTGGTTCACAGGCCCACGCTTAATCCACTAAGCTACACCAGCCAGGGCTATTTTATTATTTTTAAAATATTTTATTTTTTTATTTTAGAGGGAGGGGAAGGGCGGGAGAAAGAGAGAGTGAGAAACATCGATGTGAGAGAGAAACATCCCTTGGCTGCATTCTGTACGCGCCCCAAGGGACCGAACCTGCAACCCGGGCATGTGCCCTGAGTGGGAATCGAATTCGTGAGCTTTTGCTTTGCCTCACGATGCCCACCCCACTGAGCCACACCGGTCAGGGGATACCTGTTTTTTCAAAGTCCATTTTGTCACCTTACATAATTTCTTATTCCCTGAAAATATTTTCAAGCTTTTCTTTTGTTTGTTTGACCACAATAAGCATGGCTGTTTCATAGTTGGCTCTGGTCATTCTGGTTTGTGAAATCTCCTCAGCTCTTTTTCATCTGTCTCTTGCTTCCCTCTTTCTCACGCATGCAGCCTTATTTTCTTGTGGGTGTGGCTCTCTAACCTGTTCTGGTACCTGCGCTGGAACCAAGGTATAGGAATAACTTGAGTACGAAGGGGCCTCCATCTAGATAGAGATGATTGTCTTACTGCTGCCAGGCACCAGTGCACCAGCAGCCCAGAGCTATCTAAATCAAGTTCGCAGTCTGAGCTTCCCTGGATCACCCAGGCAGTGTGAACTTGGGCCGTGTGCTTCAGTCCACGCTGACCCTGATGGCGTAGCCATTTAGGGTCTCAGTGTGTTGAGGAGAGGATCCTCTGTGAGGCTCCCCACCATGTGCAGGGACTGAGCTTGGGTTTCTAAGCCCCTCCCTGCTCCAGGTGCTCAAAATGAAAGGTCAGATTTATTAGGTGGTTTCTATGCTCTGGTTTTCTCTTCCATGTTGGCCCGTTAATTCCTTGCTATTTATCAACTCCTCGGGGCTTTTAAGATGTTTTTGATATATTATCTAGCACTTTCAGTTGTTTTTACTGGGATAGTTGGTCCAAATAAATCAGCCTGCCATTACCAGGCTTCCAACCTCGGTTGCAGTCAGATTACTAATACCCAAAACACGTCAGCTCTCCAGGACACCCTCCATTTATATTCCCCTGTTCTCTTCCTCCTAAGATACGAAGAGTGTTTGTGTTGGGGGGAGGGATGGCAATTGTCTATAAGAATGACCACTTCTCTTAGAGGGCAGCAAGAATGGGAATCTCACATTAGCCACCCTAGGGCCAGACTTATGGGTCCCCAGAAACAGAAGTGTCATTATACATAGGACCCTAAAGATTATCATGAATTGAAATAAGAAAGTTTTGTTGACAAGCTGCGTCTTAGGTAATTACTATTATATTTGTTTAAAAGGAGGCATGAGGCCCTGGCCAGTGTGGATCAGCTGGTTGGGCGTTTTACCACAAGGGGAAAAGTCACTGGTTTGATTCCCTGTCAGGGCACATGCCTGTGTTGCAGGTTCTGTCCCTAGTCAGGGTACACTGGAGAGGCAACCAGCAGATGTTTCTCTCCCTCTCTTTCTCCCTCCCTTCCCCTCTCTCTAAAAATAGATAAATAAAATCTTTAAAAGGAGGCATGAACATTTCGATAAGGTACAGGTGTGGGCTGTGACGACCCCCCGCCCCAGCGCCGCCGCCACTGTTAACTGCTCTCAGCTGAGAGTGGGTCCAGCTTACTGCACGGCCTTTGTCTTAAAGAACGGGGCATGCAATTGCCCACCAAAGCTCGATTGCTCAGAACAGTAGAGAAATGTAGTCTTTTGCTCATCCTCCCTCTTTGCAGGACCTAATCTCTTTTAAAAAATTGTTGAACAAATATTTAAATAAAATCAGTTTTCTCTCTATAAGAATAGCAAAACGCTGGCAACAAAAGTTGCCTCTGGGGAGTGACGCTGGGAGGAATCTTGTTACGTATAGAAAAGGGCTTAGAAGAAAACACTGTACAGATAATTGCTGTCCTGAGGGGCTCAAGGACAGACTCTGGGCACCGTCTGCATCCTGCCCGCACCTGGGTTCCCAGCCTCAGCCAGGGTTTGGCCTGCGTAGGGCTGAAATCGACAGAAAGGCCAGAAAGCAGGTGGATTGTGGCGTGCAGCATCTGGAAATTTAGGGAATAGGAAGGGAGTGGGATTGCAGGGCCCAGGCTGGATCTCATTTCACTGAGCATGGTTCTTACACAGAACCTTGAAAGCATCCATGCCAAGTCTGCTTTGTAGTTGCGTAGTGAGTATAGCCAACAGCTAGCTCCCACTTCCTGCCTCATCCTTAGCAGCTCACTCGCTCTCCCTCTCTCTCCATATTATACTTGCCCACCTTTATTTTCTCGATATTTACAGGGGCAGAAGAAGGAACGGCTTAGATAAAACATTGGGAAGAGTCCAGCTATTTTTGGAACAGATTATCAGTACTCCCTGCCCAGAATTCTTGAAGGAAAGAAAAATGCTGAGGTTCGTTGAATGGGGTGCGGGAGGTCTGCCTGGAGTCCATCCAAAACCTCCTGAACACCCTGGGGGTCTGGACAATCCCAGTCCTTATCGTCACTCCTTAACAACCCCTCACCACAGTACACAAGCTTATCAGAGGTTTCTGGGCGCTCACCTGATAGAACCTCATTCCATCTTTACAACAGCACTGGGGCGTGGACAAGGCAGGCATTTTTGTCCCCATTTTGCAGAAGATAAAACTGATAGCTAGTGAGTGACAGAGACAACATTCCAACCCACACCCAGGATTTCACACCCCCAGCCTTCCCCCCCATCCAGAGATGAGCCCGAGGCTCTCGCTCCAGAGCACAATGGGTCCTAGCTCAATGCTTTCATGGAGAACGGGCAAGAATGTGATTCCTTCCATGTTGCTGATAACAGCGTTCCCCACCCCCACCCCTGCAAAGAAAAAGGAACATTACCCCCAACGGGAAGAAATTCTAAAGCAGCCTCTGGGAAACTTTGGAGAAGCGGTTTGATTTATTCCAGTCCCTACTGGTATTCTGGGCCACATTTATAAACGTCAGAGCCGGAAATGAAGTTCCCCCTGCCCTGGCAGCTGCTGGTTACTGCTACTGCTCACCAAGGGTTCAGAGAAAGTGTTTCCCCTCCCCTTGATTGATGGAGAGCTGAAAATAAAAGAAAAATAAAAGCCCCTAGGAGCATTGATGGAAGGGAGGGGGCCGATTCTCAGGAAGACAAAGGGAGTGATGTAGAAAAGGCTCATATTGATGAAACAGAGAGGGCATGTGTGTGAAGTGTGTGTGTGTGTGTGCATGAAGGAAAAGATCCAGTTTTGAAGACCATGGGGAAAATAAATATGTACTTTCTGCTCATGTTCGGAGAGGGAAAGTAGTACAATCTGTGGTTCCTTTCAGGGGCTCTGACACAAAATGAGGAAAGGGAAGAGCGTCAGTGAGGTTGCCTTTGTCACTGCCAGGTCCTACTCTCCCCAAGCAGAACCTGCTGTCTTCTGGGGTCTGGGCCAGGGACAGAGGCCAGCAGAGACTTAGATCAAAGGGGTCCTGGAGGACAGGGGGAGGGAATGAAAGGTAAAAGGTTCCCAAAGGACCACACAGATACGGGGACCATCACTGTTAAGTGAACCAGTGGCTGAGGTTGGAGTACCCTCCTCGCCCAGCTAGGAGCAGCTGCGGTACCAGAGGGGCTGACTTAGACACCTCTCCACAACGCTGTCCCTTTTAGGCCTCCTGGACTTTGAGAAATGCGTGTTGGAACCAACCCAAACAGGCCTGGCTGAGCAGGGGAGGGATGCAGCCGTTAGCCAGGCCTGGCTTCCACGGTCCCCAAAGCAATGAGACATTTAAAAGTCACTTTTAATTTGATTTTTTGTACCTTTATTTTAAAACATACTAAACCAAATATTTCCAAATGAGCATTGTTCTCTTCAAAGTCACCCCCTTGAGAGGCTGTGTAGTTAATCCAGCTGCGCTCAGTGCTCAAGGCGAGGCCCACAGTTGTCTGGGAAGGTGATGTGTGGAAGACCCAGGACCAGTTTATAACCCAGGCAATGAGGTGTCATGTTACTTTATGGGGGTTCCTTTCTTTCCCTTAACTTGATTTATCAGACCTATTTCCTGGTAACTTTTGGCCCTTTCCAAACACCAAATCCTCTGCCAAGCTGCTTTCGCAGAGTGGTTTGGAACAGCCTTGGAGGACGGGATTGTTCAGGGGGCAGATAAAGGTACATCCGTTAACGAAGGAGGGAAACACTGAAGGGAGAGGAGAATCATTCGAATCTGGGTGAGTTTTCTCTTCACTCACCTTATGTGGATAAAATGTTTCCATTTTCAAAAAGTGGAATAAAGGAAATGCAACGTATTCACACAATGGACTATTATTCAGCCTTAAAAAATCGTGAAATTCTAACACGTGAGGCAACATGAATGAACCTCAAAGACACTGCGCTAAGTAAAATAAGCCAGACATACATACAAAAAATACTACACGATTCAGCTTTTATGAGGCACCTAGAGTAGTCAAATTCACAGAAACAGAAGTAGAACGGTGGTGGCCAGGGCCTGGGGGGCGGGGTGGCGGGAGGGGAGTTGCTGTTTAATGGGCACAGAGTTCAGTTTGGGAAGATAGAAAATTCTGGAGATGATGGAGGCGGTGGTTGCAAACAGTGCGAATGTTCTTAATGCTACTGAACTTACACTGAAAGTGGTTAAAATTGTAAGTGTTATGTGAATTTTACCACAATAACATAAAAAGTGTGGATAACAAAATCAAATCTGTTCTCAAAAGGCGAAGACTGGACATCACCGATGTTATTCAGAGGAAACCCTGACTGGCGTGGTCGGCTGGCTGGGCATCACACTGCTAAGCGCGGGGTCTCGGCTTTGATGCCCCGTCAGGGCACCTGCCTGGGTCATTCATTGTGGTTCCACTCCCGGCCGGTCGGGGCACGTGTGGGAGGCAACCCATCGATGTTTCTCTCCATCTCCTTCTCTCTCCCTTCCCCTAAAAAAAAAAAAGAAAGAAAGAAACTGTGTGGGCCAAGCTCCAAAGAGAAAGGACCAAAATACTATGTCCTCTGCAGAAAAAACAAGCTGACCCTCACACCTGCTCTGAGAAGAGTTCTGGGAAGGGGCCACCTCCTCCAGGTCTCCTGTTCTCACATCTCCCATCATGTCAGGCACCCCTGCTGCTGCTGTAAGGCCTCGTCAGCCCCGGAACATTCCAGAGCACAGCCTGGACCCCCGTGAGCTGGTCTGCTGGGGCTGGCCCACTCCCCTGGCCGCCTGATTGAGGCGACGAGAGCCGTGGCTCTGCTGGCCAGGAGGCTGCTGAGGTGGCTTTTAATCCTCCAGCCGTGCCGTCCTAGTGATTGCTTTTATTAGGAAATGTAATGAAAAAGACTATATGAAGCCCCTGCCAGAAAAAAAAAAAGCTAATAAGGTTTTGTACCAAGTGTGGCGAGAAAAGAAAGGGGGGAAAAAAGCACATTAGGAGTCAGATAATGAGATAAATGAAAGACCGCAGGGAAGATCATTTTTGCAGACTTGCTGGATGGTTGTAAAATTTTTAATTTGCTGAATTCTCTTTTTTGCCATTGTCCCTGACTCTCTGCATCTCTGTCTTTCACTCTCTTTCTGATGCTCTGAATCTCGTATCTGTCTTTCTCCCTCTGCCTCTCCCTCTCTCCCTTCGTGTCTCCGTTTCCACTGTTGCTTTTCAAGTGTGTGTGTGTGTGTGTGTGTGTGTGTGTGTGTGTGTGCCCTTTCACTGTAGCCAAACCCTGCCTCTCAGGACTTGGGTAGGAGGCTGGTACCTTGGGCAGTGAGGTCCCCGCCGGGCAAAGGTAGCAAGAGGACAAAGGACTGCCTTCCAACCCCCTCTCCTCCACACACACCCCTTTCCTTCAAGGGAGCTGCTACGATTCGGCTGAAGGGAGAGAAAGAGGGAGAGATCAAGAGAAGAAAGGGGGTGGGGTGGGTAACAGGACTACGGAGGAAGGACAGGAGATCAAAGACCGGGAAAGTAAGGAGGAAGAGAAAGCCCCCGCTGCTCCTGCAAATCGATTCTCGGCAATGCCCGCCCTCCCATCTGTGCTCTGAGCTGCTGAGCAGAATGCCACCTCCATGGGATGCCCAGCCTAAACAGAAGGGCTCTGGGGCACTGGGACAGCACAAAGGCCCGGCTGCTGGAGACCACTGGCCCTGCCTTGCCTTGCAGGGAGAGGTCCTGTTTCCCCCAGCCCACCCTCTCACCACCCAGTCCTTGCTTTCATGGGCTCCTTCCTCCTTTCTCATGCTCGAGAATTTTTAGGTGTATTCTGCCTAAGTCTCAGTTCCCTGCTGCAGTTGGAGGGGTCAAGGTGGGCACAACTCCCCCTTAGGGAGGGGCAAAGCCTGTGAAAGTACAGGAATGAATGGCCTAGGTTGGCAACACATTGTTACGTTTTAGGAAAAGCACTCTCCATCCTCAGTCGCTTGTTCCTTCCCCAGTGGGAACCGTCTGCTCAGCCTCCCTCTCTCCGTGCTCTGCCGCTGCAAAAGTGTGCCGCTGGGCATCTCCTCGAAGGCCACCGGCCACCATGGAAGAGAAGAGAGCCGTGAACTTTGACAAGGTCCATGGGAATGAGACGACCTCCAAATTAGACAACAGACCAAGTGACATCTGATCCGTGTCAACAGAACTCTGGGGAGTTACCGTAGCCACCAGGACCCAGAGGAGTCAGACAGTGGAGCCCCAAGCCAGGCTGAGCAGAAGGGGAAGGGGGCTGGGAGGTAAGGTGGATGGGACAGAGATGGGCAGTGCCAAGAGGGAGGATGGAATAGGCTCAAAGTTAGTTGGGAGTGAGTGGCTGAAACTTGACTGTGGAGTAAAATAAACTGGGAAAAGAGGCGATATACAAATGCTTCCTATGCCCTGAGAATAGGAAGGACCTGAGGATATTTACTCATTTAATCCCCACTACAGTCCTCTGAGGTTGGTGCTATCGTTAACATCTCCGTCTTAAACCAGAGGCAACTCAGGCAGCATGGGCGGGGGTGGCGTGGGTTGGGGGGAGCCAGGACTGCAAACTCGAGTCTGTGTTCTTAACCACTTCTCTCTATTTCCCTTCAGTGCAGGATACAGGTTTGGCAATCTCCCAGAAACTAGTTGAGAGGGAGAACAGTACTGTGTTTAAGAACGTGAACTTGTGGGCTAGACATCCAGGCACTGACTAGCAGTGTGACCTTGAGTAAAATCCTTAGAACTTAAGGCCGCCCCTCAGTGCGATGTTCAGAGCGACTGAATGCACGTAGGTGAAAATACTGGCACAGTGCCTGGCCCCTGAGCTCAGCCAGTGGCAATTTTTAATGTAATTCTCTGCTTCTCATGAGAGGAAGGGAGCATCTTCTGTGCTTGACAGCTGACAAGCCTCAACTTCCCACTCTGGTTTCCCACTGGAAACGCTGGAGATGGGCCCTCCCAGGGATCCACTTCTTAGGGACTCACAGTCCCACAAACAGTCCTGAAGAGCTCCAGCACCCACAGCACAGCCCCCTTTCCCCAGAGCCTCCCTCCCCTGCTCTGACCGGTGAGCCCAGGGGTCCCCTGGCTCTTTGCATTGTTCCAGGGAGTTTGCGCTGCCGCCCTCCTTCCCTGCCTCCTTCCCTCCCCCTCCCCCTGCTTTTCTCCTGACGGGAGAAGGCACAAATTAGGCAGAAAGGGAAATGTTGACAGTTCCCGGCCCTCCCTGCCTGGGGATAAAGAGAAATACGTTAACAGATGAAGCTTTAGGCGGATCAAACACAGTTTGCTAGATGCTTCAAATGTATTATTCATCTCACCAATGAGATGCAATCTTGGGCTTTCTCTTTTCACCCCATCAAGAGGAAACCTCAGCTACTGTGGATGCTGGGCTCCTGGAGGAGGGACCGTTTTCACAACACCATCTCTTCAGTATTATATCAACAAGTCTGTCTCCAGTCCCTCTCGTTCCTCCTGAAGCTTTCCAAATGAGATGGGTCACCTTGCTAGAGAATCTACGGGTGCAAAGGTGGCAGGTGAGACCCACAAGAATTGGGCAGCAACAAGCACTTGGAATCCAAGAGAAGATACTTAGAGAAAGCAGGAGCTAGAGACACTGACCCTGGAAGATCCTCCATGTGCCACATGAATTTCAGGGAATGTAACTCTATGGGTTGGAGCAGCTGTACGAGGAGCCATGCCTTCAGCTCAGATGGTAGAGCAGCACTCGCCCTGGAGCTGGACGCTGGTGGGAGGACCTGGATCCAGATGTAGGTGTGTGCTGCGCGACTGGGAAAGGCCTCGTGATTTGTGCTGGTGGAGTCCTTGCCCCACTGGCCTGAGGGTTCTGCAGTCATTCCTCACTCCCCCTCCTTTTTTTCCCTGTGGCCGCTGAGGTCCCCTCTGGGCTCCTGCTGGCATTCTGGGGTCTAAGGTACCAGTGCAGGCTTCCCATCCTGGACACTGTCCCCTTCTTAACCCACACCCAGAGAAGAATGGCCTCACCCTCTCACAACTTTGCCCCACTGTCTCGCAGACATTACATCTGGGCTGTGCTGGACAAACCAGAAGTTGGGGTAAGAAGCAGATACTGTTGGTGGATTAAGAGATTGGAACAGCCCAGAAAGAAGGATATTTGACGTGAAGGATCAAAAAGCCTTGAAGTGAACATACCCTTTGACCCAGCTGTTCCATTTCTGACAAACTGCCCCCAAAGGAGCATTAGACAAGTGTGCAAAGATTTGCAAAACGTCTACCCTAGCTTTGCTGATAATAGCAAAACTTGCAAACATCTTAAAACCACCATACTAGAGGGTTAGTTAAATAGTAGCCTTCTGCTGTCCTTTAAAATCAGATTCTGGAATACTGGGAGGAAGTAATATACAATTATATTTTTATTCTAAAAAAACATCAAATAAGTAAAGCAAAGTTCTCTCTAAATTATAACCCAATCCTGCAGAATTATATCCACTATTAGCAATTTAGCATGCATCCTCTCATTTATTTTTGAAGAATCATGTTTAATATAAACAAATAATAAAAACAGGTTATTCAAGTTTGTGCCTATAAATGCATGTGTTTATATAAAGACAAAAGGCTTGCTGATTATACACCAAAACATTAACAGCATTTGGCTCAGAATTGTGGGATTGTATATGATTTTTATTTCCTTCTGCAGGAATTATTGTATTTTCTACACAAATGGAAAATAGAAACAATGCTATTTTTAAATAGAGTAATGTAAGGAATTGATAACATTGGCTGACTCTGAGGAGTGAGGAGACCATGCACTCTTTTATTCCTTTTGATTTGGGGCCTTGAGCACATGTTACCTATTCAAAAAGGCATAATTTTAAAAAATTTAATAGGGCAGCCCTGGTTGGTGTGGCTCAGTGGACTGAGCAGCCTCCAAGCCAAAAGGTTGTGGATTCAATTCCCAGTCAGGGTACATGCCTGGGTTGCAGGCCGATGTTTCTCTCCCTCTCTGCCCCTCTCTCTAAAAATAAATAAATACAAATCTTTTTTAAAAAAGTTTAATAGGGCAATAAAATAAACTGAGGGGGCTGGTGGATATTCGCAGGATGGCAAGCCCTGATGTTCTTGGAACATGTAAAATGCTTCAAGCTGTGGTTATACTCTCTGAATCTGCTCAGGATTCACTCTGATAGTGCCAGTCTCTTTGGTTTGCAGCCTGTGCTCAATCCACTGAGCTACACCAACCAGGGCCGATAGGGCCAGTCTCTTGAAAGACAAATATCATACGATCTCACCTTTAAGTGGAAAATAATCAACAAAACAAACAAGCAAGCAAAATATAACCAGAGACATTGAAATTAAGAACAAATTGACAGTAACCAGAGGGAAGGTGGGAGGGAATAATGGGGGGAAGGGGAAAGGGTTTTCAGGAACAACTATAAAGGACACATGGACAAAACCAAGGGGGTGTGGGACTTCCGGCCAAGATGGAGGCATAGGTAGACGCACTGTGCCTCCTCGCA
>CM052545.1:69888944-70037169 GCA_028533065.1 Trachops cirrhosus
GTGGGAGAGGGTATTCAGGGTGGAGGGGAATGAAGGGGGATAATAGGACAACTGTAATAGCATAACCAATAAAATATATTTAAAAAATAAAAAAATAAAAAAATAAAAAAACCAAGGGGGTGTGGGATCAGGAGAGGGAGGTGTGGATGGCTGGGGTGAGGGGGAGTGGTGGGGGGACAATGCAGGCAACTGCACTTGAACAACAATAAAAAAATAGTGCTAGTCTCTTTCTTTGTCAACAGGCAAGGAATTAGGGCCTATAACCTGGAAGAAATGAAGTAGGGTCTAAAATAAACCAGGCTGCCAGCCAGAAATAACTTTGTAATAATTTACAGCATAGCAACAGCAACAGCTCAGTTGAGCTCGTTTTCATACTTTTTCAAAGTACTTCTCATCTCCTTTTTGGTTCTCCAGAATTTCCTCTAGGCTACCTGCTACCTTCAGGTTCCTGGACAGGAAGAGACGAGGGCCAAAGACCTTGTCAAAAGGGCCATTGTTGGACACCTGCCCGAAAGATTCACACTTCCCAGGTCTGGGTGTTGGCTCTCAGACGACAGTCCTCTCCCACTCCTGCCCAGGACCCGGCTCATCCGCCAGCTCCCAGCTCCTGTCTCCTGTCTCTGAGCCTCAGGCTCCTAACTTGGAAAATGAGGGTAATCAGCTTTGCCCCGTGGACTGGTTGTGAGATGTGGGTGACAGCTGATAGACTGTATGACAAGGGTGCTGCCCAGTCAGAACAGAGGGTCCCCTAAGCTGGAGCAGCTTTCAGGCATCCACCCTGGAGGAAGGATCGAGATGGAGTGCGGGGGCCTCTCTGAGGCCTGGAGTAGCCGCTGTTTATCAAACGATGGCAGGTACTTTCAATAGCAATAAGAGGACGTGGGTCTGGGTATGAGGGCACAGGCAGCATGCCCAGCCTAGAACGTGCCCCATAAACTATTAACTGCCCCCCGAGAGCCTCTTCCTGGACCCCCTCTGGCCCTGCCAGTCGCCCCTTCTTCCTCTGGGCTGCCCTCTACATCTACCACTCACGCACCTCCCTGTGTTGTAATTGTACGCCTGCTTGACGCACATAGTCTCTCCAGACAAAGCTCCTTGGGAGCAGAATTTATATCCAAATCACTTTTACATGTCACATAGTAGGTCCTCAGAAATTATTTGCCAACTGAAGAACTGAATGCTCTTCGTGCAGCCAGGATCTTTGTGAATTCTCTCGAGGCTGCCTCTCTTTCCCAGCCCAGAGGCTGCCCTTCGACCTGAGCTCCCTGCCCAAACTCAATGGAAACCTGCCCCAGAGAAGGCAGGGAGATTGGTGGGGAGGGAGGGGCGTGGTGTGGTGAAAAGCGGGCTGAGCTGTGGTCCTGGCCCTGGGAGACTTAACTGCACTGGGCTCAGTTTCTTCATCTATCATAACCATCAGACCCGATCAGGAGCTGAAAACTCAGACGCCTGCAGAGGAAAAGACTGTAGAAAGGGAAGCGAAGGGCAGGGAGTGTGGGAGCTCGGGATCAGCATGCCCTTGCACAGCACTGCCCTTCGGGGCCAGCTGGTCATTGCCAAGTATGACAAGGTTTTCCGATTTTTCAAGAGAAGCCAGAAATCTAGGTTCTATGTGAAGTCTCTTGAACAGGTCAAACTAAAATCCATAGGCCATTTGTAGCCTGGAGGCCTCCAGTCTGTGATCTGAACACCAGCTGACCACTCACCTCCGTTCCAGCTCTTAAATTCTGAGAGTGCAAGAAAGTAGCCTGAAGACATGTTCTTGGGGTAACCTTTTAAGGACAAGACCCAAAGTTCAGGCCTCATTCTGGCCTCAGAGCCTCTGGCAACAGCCACTCTGACCCCCAAACTACAGCTCTATGCAAGTGCTGTCCCCAATCTGCCTCCTGCCCCACCCTCACCCCCAAAACACACAGGGGGCAGAAATGGGGGATAAGGAGGAGCCAACGATCATTTGTTCTGAGGTGAGCAGGAGGGCAGTCCCCACGTTCTGCCGGTCTCAGAGCCTGCCTTACCCAGAGACCACGCCCAGGGCCAGCCCACCACCTTCACACTGCCCCGCAGGGGGACACCCACCAGGGCTACCGTCTCACCTAATAAATTCCTGTCAGAGAAGCTGTCAGGGCCTGGGAAATAAATAATGATATTTAACATTTTGTAATAACAACAATTAACCAGTAAATAATGTCCTTTAAACTGCAAACGCAGGAGTAAATTAATTCTTCTAATGAGCTGTCAGGCACGGAAGAAAAAAAGGACTCGTTTTCTTTAGTGGCACACGGCTGCGAGTGAGCAGCCGGGACGCTCACCTCGGGCCGGGAGCTCATTACGGGGAAGCACTCGGAGCGGGGTTCCCGAGAAATCGGGCCGCCTGCCACCCTGCTCCCCGCTCCCCCCGCCCCTGCTCCCACGTGGGCTCTCGCCACCACTGCCTGCACCCAACTCTCCAGGCCTGGCCACCACGCTGATTGCAAGCCCAGCAGAGCAGAGAACATTTCTATCAAAGACACTCCCCTCCTTGCCCTTCCCTCTCTGGGCAGAACTCATGCTTGAGGTGGCTGGGGGCAGCTGGGGACAGAGGAGGAGGAGAAGCCTGCATGTCCCTAGTCCTTGCTGCGTGACCTTGGAGAGCTTTCTTGCCCTCTCTGGGCAGGGGTGTCATAAATGGAAATGTGAAGCTAATGAAACCAGATGTGATTACTTCTGAGCTCCCAGAAGCCTGTGACCGTAAAAAGACACCTAAGAAGAGTAAGGCAGCCCTTTATGTACTGATTCAGAGTAATCTCTAAGATACACTGTCAGGTGACGAGAGCAAGGCACAGAGCAGTGCGCAGGGTTTGCCACATCTTGTATATTAAAAATAAGACTAAAGAGAGAGAGTGTGTCCCTGTTTGCTTGTGTATGTCTAGACAGGAAATGCATACTCGCTTGCCTCTGGGGAGGATAACAGGGAGAATTTTCACTGGACAGGCTTCCTCCACATCCTTATTTTTTTGAATGATGATCAGGCATTACCTATTCAAAAAATTAAAGACAAAGCCACCTGCATCAGAGGTTGTCATCTTGTCTCTCAGTAGCTTTCAGGAACTGGGGGCCACAGGGGGACAGCTGAACTGAGGTCACTCCAGAGAGAACACATTGCCTCTCTAATAAGCTGTCCTAGAGACCAGCTAATGAGTCAGGAAGTCCTTCCCAGGATCTAATCCCATTCCCTCCTGCAATAATTTTAGTTTCTTTCTTCGTGTTTTGTACTTGGTAGGTGAAAAGGCTGATGGATCATTCTATGCAGAACAAGGTGTGTGTGGCGGGGGGCGGGGGCAGCCACTATACCGAGAAGAGAGAGAGGAAGCCATCCAGCACTAGCTGTGTGCTATTGTATGTCACTCTCCATTGTTAGGCTTCAGAGTGTGGGTGTCCCTGCCTCCCTCGGTGAGGACGAGGACGTAAGTTTCTGAGCCTGATGATAAGGTACCCACCTCCCACCGGAGCCAGCCCAGGCCCACTGCTTCCTAGGACAGGCAGAAGACCCTCTTCCCAGTCCAGGGCCATCTGGCCCCCAGATCTGTCCCTCCCCAGCCACAATCCCTAACCCCAGCCCACAAAAGAAATGGATATATGTGCCCTCCCTCTGGCCATAGGCAGGTTTGTCCACTTAGCGCCAAAATTGTTGCGCTTTAAATTGAGAACAGACTCAAGGAAGCCAATGGCTGCGAGAAAGTGTTGGAGCCCCTGGGGGCAGCTACGGGCCTGGGGGTGAGAGAGGAGAAGGAGCAGGAGGGCTCCCAGCCACCTACTGCCGTCTGACCGACTCCCCTTTTTATTGGTATCCTTGTCTTCCTTCTAAGGTGTCTCCTGATTAAAGAGCTTCTTAGCTGAAAACATTTGAAAAGCCCTGATCTTGGCCATTTGGAACTGGGCACCCAAGGCATGGCGTTCCAGAAAGAGCAGGGGCAAGAGAGGGGAAGGGACCCGGCACAGGTTGAGCACCTGCTCCATGCCGGGCACTGTCCCAGGCTCTTCACCCACAGCACTTCATTTTAATCCTCACGACCTGTGGTTTGGGTAATATTATCCCCTGTGTAGACCGGATGAAGGAAGTTCCAGGAAGTTAAGAGACTTGCCCCAGATATTCAACTAATGAGTGACTGGGCTAGAATTTGAACCCAGTGCAGCTGATTCTGAAGCAACACCTCCCAACACCCTGCTGCCTGTCCCAGGCACCGCCTAGGTATACTAACGGGGCTGGAGGGAGGGTGTGTGGGAGGGTAGCCAGCTTGGCCTCCTGAATACCCTCCAGTCAGTGCCTAAAGCATCAAAGTGAACATTCAGGGAACAATTGCTGATTGTGAGAATTCCTGAGAGAGCTTCCCTTCCCTGGCAGACTGGAGGAAAAGCAATGGCTTCATTTAACCAGATGGGGTCTGGACAGGGGAAGACAGAGGGCATCTCCAATGTCACCTTTAGGACTGGGTGGTGGCAAAGGCTTAGGGACCTGGGTTCAAATCTAGGATCCACCACTTGCAAGCTGTGTGACTTAGAGCAAGTTACTTAACCCCTCTGAGCTTTGGTTTCATCTTCCGCAAAATGTAGATAATTGTTTTCTATTTCTCTTGGATGTTGTGAAAATGAGGTGTGTAAAGTATTTAGCAGAGTGCCCATGCATGGGGTAAGCACCCGGTAAATAGCTATGTCTCTTCTGGTGAGCTTTTTACTGCCCTGCTAGAAAAGTCTTCCTCTAAGACCAAGAAGGGCCATTGTCCTGGTGCCTGAGGTAGGCAGACTACCTCTGCAGCTCCCTGATTTGGGAGGCAGCCCAGAAAGGCCTCCAGGCTTGTCTTTTTTGCAAAGGGCAGCGGAAAAATGGGAGCTGAAGCCAGCATAACAAGGATTCCAGCAGCAGGTCTGAGTCAGCTCCTCCTGGGTCTGGGGGTTCAAGAACCGTCCTCAAGGTCACACAGCCCCCCAGTCACCTTGTCCTCCCTATGACTGCCCTTTGGCCTGAACTCTCTGAGGGCCCCGGGCACCTGTGTGCAGGGAACACCAGCTGGGAAAGAGGGGTGGTCTAGCGAGCAGAGGAAGCTGGGTCCCAGCCGCACGGAAATTAAAACCAGCTTGCCCAGCGCTGAGTTACCATGTCGCCTGAAATCAGATTGATTTCTTGGGCTTGTTGTGACGGCAGTGTTGCAATTGATTCGTCTGGATGGCAGGGAGTTTATCTATTTGGAGCTGTCTGTCATTGATCTGAATAAGCTTCTAAAACAGCCCAAATACCTGGTGAGGGCGAGGTCACCACCAACCCTGGCTCGATATTAATTATAATAATGAACAGGCATGAGGAGGATTGGTTCATTGCCTGCCCTGCAGGGCTGGCCTCTGTGAGGTTTGGTGTTTAATATTCATTGCAGGTGAACCCATACAAAGAGCTGACGGACACTCCTAAGCTGAGGGAAGTTTGCATGAGTGGTGATGCTGTTTTCTGCTTCCATGGGACAGAAAAGGAACCGGTGCTGCTGAATCATGAAAGGTTTAGGTTAGACCTCAAGAAGGACTTCCTAATGACCAAAAATGAATGGATAGAGCATCTCATTTTTTAGACTGGACAAGTTATTTCTCTCTGAATCTGTTTCCTCCTCTGTAAAGTGATGATTATAATACTTCTCAGAGCTGCTGCTACTGTGGCCCTGGCCAAAAAAAAAAAAAAAAAAAGGCAAAACAAAACTGGGGGCCTCTTCTGGGCTGCCTTCTAGTTCAGGGAGAAACAGAGGTGTCCTACTTTAGATAACAAAGCATCTGCCCTTCTCAGCCTTGGCACCGAGTGAACATTCAATCAATGGAGCTATTATTATAACAATTATTGATTCAATGAATATTTATTGAGCTCCTGCTACATGCCTGGCCCTGAGGAAAAACTAGTGAACAAGCCGTGATCCCTTGCCTTTGAGGAGATGAAATCTGGGTTTCTATGGGAGCCAGGGCATCCCCCTCGCTGCAGGCTCTCAGGAATGAGGGAGAGTCCCATCTCTGGGGGACAGCTTGGAAGTTGCTCCTGGAGGCAGGCAGGTGGACGGGAGGACCTTATGGGACGGCTGCAGGTCACAGACTGTGTTACCCAGCAGAAGACACCTGCACAGAAAATCAGCCAACAAGAGCCCCTCCAGAATAACACTCTTCCAGGAAGAAGAGGATCCTGCCCTCAATGGATCTAGCAGAAACGTGATCAGACTCGGGGTTCAGGTCTGCAAGAAGCAAACCCCAACCAGCTGACTCCCACTGCCCCTAAAGACAGCAGCTGAAATTGCAGCAAAAACATGGAAGTTAAACCAATGTAAGAACTTCCTGGCTGAGGTTTGGAAAGCAGTGAAGGACGCTGGGATGGACTTTCACCTGTCTTGGAGCCTGGTCTGCTGCCTTCCTTGTGACATTCCTTCCTCTGTTCCTACAGCGCTCCGCTCTCTCTCCCAGCTCCACGGCTGGCGGAGACCCATGGCCAGCCTTAAGGGAAACATCAGAAGAAAGCTAATAGGGAAACGTTCCGGCAGATCTAATTGATTTTTTTTTCCTATTGGTTCCCTAATATAGGCAACACTGTTCCTGCTGCTTTTCTGGGCTGGAGATTATGTCATAAATAAAGAGATTTGCTCCCTATTTCCATGTGCTTATCTTTAATAAGTTAAGAACTCAACAAGCTTTAGGAGGACGTGAAATAAGCAAGGAATCCAGTGGTGGTTCAGCTCTGGAGGTGGCAGGACAGCCGAAGCTTTATTTCAGCAGAGAGGGAGGCAGATGGCTCAGGCGGGTCAGGGAAGAATTTCCACTCTTTGGGTTGCAATGGGCCCAGGCTGGGCTGCAAGAAGAGAGGGGCAGGAGGGAGAACTGGCAGAGGAAATTCGTGGTGGCAGATGTGGCAAAATGCATGGACAGGGCCCATGAGTCTGGGGGTAATGTGTGAGTTAAAACTACGAGTTCTAGAGCCAGGGAGCCTAGGTTCAAATCCCAGCCCCACTATTGCTTACTCGCTGTGTGACCTTGGGCAAGTTACTTAGCCTCTTTGTCTCCTCATTTTGAAAATGGTTGATATCTAACACTTTATAGGTTGTTGGGAGGATCCACAACATACAAAGTACTCAGAACAGAGCCTGGCAGGTAGTACGTGCAGAATACACACAGGCCAATCTATGATTATTAAGACATCATCTAATTTGGTGCACCTGAACTGCTGCTGCTGCCTCTGCCATGTGTCAGGAATTAGCAGGGGGTTCACAGGTGAGTGAGACACAGTCAGGCCCTGACTCCAAGGCCCCGCAGCCCAGCTGGGGACCCAGCCCCTGTGGCTGGCATGTGGCTGGGCAGCTCTACTGGTATCCACACTGAGGGAATCCAGAGAGGGACAGGTGACACCTTGGGCTGAAAGGGGGCTGCTGTCCTGTTCCTCTCACCCACTCTCCAGTCCCGGACATCCCACAGATTAATTTGAATTTCCTTAAAGCTGCAAATGGACAGAAATTCTGTGGCATGTGCCGAAACAGCCCCACTCAAGAACACAATGGCCACCATCCTCTGTGTGTGCACTTAATGTATGCTGGGTTGTACCTCTATGCACCTCATTTAGTCCTCAGCAACCCTATAAGGACAATACATCATGATCTCCCATTTTACTGTTAAGGAAACTGAGGCACAAAGAGGGTACAGCTGGTAAGGACCAGGATTTGAACCCACGTCCACTGACTTCCCTGGCTCTAAACCGAGTCCCCTATTTCTCTTGCAGCACTTATAGTCACAAGCATTAATGAAGCACATATAATATGCAAAGCCTGAAGCTAAGGACTGAGAAGATAGAAAAATGAATATAACAAGCATTTACTGAGTACCTACTGTATGGCAAACCCTCCTACAGGCTATTTCACTGAATACTTCTCTAAAAGGCAAGTTGCACCATTTTCTTTTCACAGGTAAAGAAGTAGAAGCCCAGAGAGGCTCAGAAACTTGCCCCAGGGCAAGCTTAAGACTGAGATGATTTGAACCCAGACCTGAATTTGAAGCCCGGGCACTGTTCAGGATACCCCTCAGCCTCTTGATGAGCAGTCTCCCTTTCCAACAGGACTTGCTCTTACAAATCACCAGCATGGCCTCAGAGGGACCGGCCCTACCCAAGAACACCCGGCATGTGCCCAGCTCCACCCTTCCCCACTCACAGCAATTTCCCAGCTGATTCACAGAAGACATAGGGCAGGCCCAACAGTGTTAAGCCAATCTGTTGCTTATCCTGGTAGTCAGGAAACAGGGTTCCTTAGCACCTTCACACCCTCACTCCTTCCGTGATGGGGAAACCAAGGCTTCAACGTGGGCCAGGTCTTGGCCAGTCCCTTGGTGGGGCTCAGGCCACCACACTTCTACCTCCCCTTCCCACTAGTACATGGGGCCAAGCCAGTGATCCCAGGAAGCTACTCAGCCCTTCTGAGTCAGATTATATGAAGTTCTCCCTTTGTAGGCAGTCTTGAAGGGGTTCATTGTCAACACAGAATCTTTTCCGTGAAAGATAAGACCAAGATGCTGTTTTTACCCCACTCTGAAGATGGGCTAAAATTGGCATCTGCCTTGGGCGCCATCTCCACACCCAGTGGGACGTGGTTTCCCTCTCAGGCCCCATTTTACGTTCATTCTCTTTCCTCCAGGCCATTGTCTGGCCCCACAGATTCTGTTGCTGTAAGGATTAGTGACCTCACATTTGGTTGCCATAGATACCATTGTGATGTCACAGAGGAGGACAAGTAGTTCAAGGAAGAGTGGAGAGTGGGAATGTATGACTAGGCAATTGAGGGGATATTTGAAATTTCTGTCCTCCTTTCATGCTCAGAAAAGAAAATGTCTGGAGCTGGATTCTGATATCTCAGGGAGACCTGACGAAGTTTCCCTGTGTTCTCGTGGGGCTGAGATGCCTCTGAGACCCCCCCCAAAAAAGGGTAAATGAAAAAAGGAATATCAGAAGCACTCTCCACTTTGGGGCTGTAAGGAGTGGTCTACCTTTGCAGCAGAAAGGAATGAGACTGGCTGCCAGAGGGAACTGTGTGGCTGGAAGATGGCCCAGAAGAGATGATGTTGCCTTGCCTTAGGAAATTTGAACCATGGGAGACTCAGCCTCTAGGGCTTTCATCACCCTGTTTAAGCACCTTGTTGTGACGGATATGCTGTTCTACTCTATCTCCCCTCCCTGGTCTGGGAGCTCCTTGAGGGCTCTGCCTCTCTGGTGCCCCACTCAGGTCCTGGCACACACCAGGAGCTCAATAAATGTTCCCTCACTCAGTGAACAAACGAGAGGGTGAGGAATGAACTGAGTAGGTGGTGGGATGAAGGATGAATGAATGCATGGGTCGATGAACAGATGGAGAGATGGGCAGGTGGGGAGCCTAGAGATCATGTACAGCCTCCTGAGCTTTAAAGCTGTACATCCACCTACCTCTCCACCTGCATCCCACCCCATACCTCGTTCCCTGTGATCCAGTCACACTAACCATCTCTTAGTCCTGCCTACCACAGGTCTTTGTACACACTGTTCCCTCTGCATGGCATGAACTTCCCTTCCTCTTCAATCACATAACTCATTTGACTTTCTACTCAATCACCACCTCCTCCAGGAAGCCTTCCCTGACTAGTTCAAATCCCCAGTGTAGGACTCCACAACCCTGTGAACCTTTCCTGAGCACCCGCTCTATTGCAGTTTTGCATTTAGCCAAGTGGCTCTGTACGAGGTCTGCCATTCTAGACTGTGAGCTACGAGCAGGTAGGGGCGCTGTCTGTTTTCACTCATCTTTGTGACCCCAACACTTAGCACACTGAATAAATATTTGTCTAGTAAATAATCGAATAAGTAACCAACCCTGCCCTCTGTGGACTGCACCAGAGGAGAGCATCAGGGCGCAGGCCTCCTGAAGGTGAACCCAGTGCAGAGGCCAGAGGTCCAGGGAATCTGAGATCCCTCCTATGTCTGCTCCTGCAAGGAGCCACTGGCACCTCTGCCTTTCTGCTCTGCCTTGGTATTACACCGTGGCTTCACCACTAACTAGCTACAAATCACCTAGCCTCCTACAGCCTCAGTTTCCTCATCTGTACACTGGGGACAATAACGGTACCTACCTCACAGGATTGTTGTGAGGATGTAGTTGAATGCCCCAGCTCAATGCCCAGTAACAGTAAATAATAAATGGTGCTATTATGCTTATTTTTAAAGGTCAGGAACAGTCCACTGGATTCAGGGGCTAACTTCTAAAAACATGGAAAACATACTAAATTTTTATAAATCTTCTTTAAATGCATGTGGTAATCTTTTTCAAAAGGAAACACTTAAAGCCCTTCTGTAAAATACGAACCAGCTATGTGTCCATCCTTTATGCATCTCCGAAGTTTTACGTCTGGGTTTGCTCAAAGGGAAAACTCAATTATCCTCTCACATTATTCAAAGCAATCCCCTGATCTTGTCTCAGGCATAAAAATGGAAGGGACCTTTTTTGCCCCAGCCACAGCTTGAGTCAGAGTGAGTACAATCAGGGCCAGGAGAATGAATTCAATCTGCCTGGGATATGTGTTCCTGCCTTCCCCTCCTGCCCTAGTCTCCAGAGTTGGGTGGAATTGGCCCTGGAATTCCATAGGGTGGAGGGGCTCTTTGTGACAAAAGGAGACCAGCTTTTGGTCATTGGCAGCTCCTCCTTGCTTATCCTATGCATAAATATTCTCAGACGTACTGGCCAAGATTCCAGATCCGGCCACTCAGGCAAGAAGCCAATGGGGCATCCTAGCTGCATCCACATAGGAAGGAACTAAGATGCCTTTGAGCCAGCCTGACAAGCTTTGCCCTTGCCAGGTCACTCTACCCCATCCCAGCTCACTCTAGCCCCCTGAGTCACATCTGCCAGGGGCAACCCATAGGGTGCACCTGGGGCCTCCCCTTCCCTCAGGAGTTTACCCCACCTGAAGACCTAGTCCCTCACCACATGGCCATTATCTTGCTACAAGGTCCCCAGCCCCAGACCTGCACCACCATAAACCCAGTGCATCTGGACAAATGTATTTTATGTAAGTTCAAGCACTGGAAATATTGAGTTCAGAGAATTTTATTTTGAGAGTCCTCTATATTTCTCTGGGATTATCACCTGTCTTTGTTCCCTCCCTCTCTGGATTATTATCTTTGGACCCTTTCCAAGCCAAGCCGACTGACTGCTTGGGGAGATGGCTGCCAGCATCTTCCATGTCTTCTCTGGGTCTGGTGAAAGCAACCAACTGTGGGTGACCCTTTCTTCTTCCTTCTGTATAACTCTGCCCCACTGCCCAGGCAGCCTTGGCTTTTAGGAGCTAGCTTCACCAAGAGACTCTCCCAGTGCTGGAAAACACTGAGGGAGTGGTAAAAGTGGACACCTCATACCCCCCAAGTAAAGGAAGGTTATGCTCAGGATGAGCCTTGGGGAGGGAGAGGGGCCAGCTGTTCTTTTTCCTACACTGTGCCAACCTAGCCTGACACCAAATTAATAGCATTCAAATGAGATACAAATTGTTATGCAAATCTAGAGGACAAGGCTGCTGTCACCCTGGCCTTTGGGCTGTTAGAAGGCCAGCACCTTGAGCCCTTTCCCAGAGGACCCCACAGGCTCCCTTTAACTTCAACCCTCATCCCTTTAGCACCAGCTGGCATGAAGAATCCCATGAGGCTGGCATGAGCATCTCAAGGTCCTCTGGTCCAAGAGCCCACTCTGGTCTCACCTCCCAGGCACTCAGGTCCTCTTCCACTCTAAAATGACACAGAGGCAGCCATAGAAGGTGGCATGACTTCCTTCTGGATGCCAGTATTTTGGCTTTCTGCTCATTAGCAGAGTATGCAAAGTAGGTGCAGGGTATTGTGGAGGGAGAGTGGCATCTATTTAACTGTCCATTAAAGTGGCCCCATTCCATCACCTCTGCACAGGCCCAGGCTTCCAAACTGCCAACTCTTGCAGCCTGCAAGCACCATGTGGTTCCCGTGACTGGTAATTGCTGTGGTGTTTGTTGAGCTGTATTTGCATTTGATTGTCATTTAACTTTCATCTTTCTCCTTCAATCAAACCAGGTATTGGGTTTCTACAATTGATTATTGTTTTATTTTCAGCCCCTTGGTGATTTTCAGAGTTTCCTTTACTAGTGCCACAAATTTGAACCCTGGCACTTCTCTTGTCAGATGGAGGGGGAAGGCCTCCTCCCATCATCCCAGGGCTCCTACATGAAAATAATCTAGCCAACATCATGGATCTTAAGTCCTATCCCTAGCCTCTCTGTTCCACCAACCCAACTGGTGCTTCATTTCTGCCCAGCCAGTGGCATTAAACATTTATGGAGCTGTGGAGGATCAAAGGCCTCAGTTGGGGGTGGCAGGCAGGCTGGAGGCCTCAGTTTGGAGATGGAAAGCAGCTCACATCAAACCACTTTCTACTGCTGTCTCCATCTACAGCTGCTCTGGTCCTGCTCCTAGAGCAGGAGCAAATGCTCAGGAGCCAGCAATCCTCCTTTGCCAGGGAAGGGCCCTCCTCTTGCCCCTAAATTCAAAGGCTTGATTTTGGGTACTCCAAGAAGCATAGCCAGAGTCATGGCACCCCAGGCTGTTCTAGGTTCTCCAGGGTCTGAGAGGCCCCTCTGAGGAGTGGACTGAGATGAGTAAGCAGCTCTGCGCTCCTGAGGGTCTCTGGAGTGAAGCAGCCCCTGCCCCTCTTTTCCTGAATCCCCCACATACCCCTGGTTCCACAGAAGATGTAGCTTTGCTTTGAAATCTTGGAGAAGACTAATTTTCTTCTCCTCTCGCTCAGAAAGCAAGTGTCATCCCAACAGAGACTTTAAAATAACTTACGAACGTGCCTGTGATCCCAGACCGGGGGAGTGAGGCTGGCCTCTCCAGGGTTGTGGGCTGGATATCTGGCACCGTCTGGGCGAAGACTGTGAGGGTCCCTGGGGTTGGAGAGCCCCTTCTTCCCTCTCTATGGCTCTCAGTCCTAACAGCCATTGTAACTCAGACTCCGGCCCCACTTCTGAGTCAGCAATGAACCCCTCAGTTTTTATACCACTTGCCATGGTGCTTGGGAATTCACCTTAATCCCAGACCCCCTTGTTTTAGTACAAATATCTTTATGATGGGGTAACCCCTTCAGTATAGCCACCAAGGATGTCCTGCAGCTCGGATGACCACAAAGCCTACTCCAACCTGTCTTCCTTCATCCCTGCAGGGACTCCCTGCTCCACTAAAACCAACCTTCCCATTGACCCCATACTATCTTGCATTTTCCACTACTTTGCTTTGCATAATCCGCTCCTTCAACTTTGAATGTCTTCCCTCTTCCTCTCCACTGACTGAAACCTAAAACATATTTAAGACTTGAATCCAGTCTGCTTTCTTACTGTAAAAGCTTTCAATGAGCTCTCTTCACCTCCAAAAGAAGCAACTGCCTCCTTCTCCATTACCTCACAACATTCATGGGGCATCAATGACCTGCCTTGAGCTTTAGACACCCACATGCCATCATTTATTTACACATATTTATGAAGTATCTACTATGCACTGGGCAGTGGACTAGGTTGGGAGTGGAGGAGACAGACATGCTCTGTGCCTTCCCAGAGTTGACAACTTGTAGAGAAGACAAAAAAATTAAGCAAGCAATTACACAGACATGGGAAATGCAGGGTCCTCTGGGGGCAAAGAGCCAGTTGTGAGACACAGAGAGAATGGAAGAAATGACACTATGAAGAGAGACTTGCAAGTCTCCCCAGGCTGCCACTTTCTTTTTTTTTTTAACTTGAATTTGTTTTTTTTTAAAGATTTTATTTATTTATCTTTAGAGGGAAAGGGAAGGAGAGAGGGAGAGAAATATCAATGTATGGTTGCTTCCTGTGCATTCCCTACTGGGAACTGGCCTGCAACCCAGACATGTGCCCTGACTGGGAATTGAACCGTGATCTCTTGGTTCACAGGCCCGCGCTTAATCCACTAAGCTACACCAGCCAGGGCCCCAGGCTGCCACTTTCAAATGTATATATGACTTGAGTATACAATAAGCCTGAAGCATACAGTAGAATGTCCCCTAGGGCATCCTATTGTCCTCATCTTATGGGTGATGCTGAGGTCTGGGCATAATGAATCCTTTGGAGGGCATGAGACAGATGCTTGACAGAAACTCTACTGCTTCCCAGTTTGGTCCAGGCTCTGCCTCAACCTAACTGGGAATCCATTCTATGGAAACCACACTGACCATCTTTAGAAGGAAGGGACAGCCCAGGTGCATTTTTCTTCCCATTATCCAGTACAAACCCATCCTCTGAGCTCAGGGCAGAGTGCCGCATTCTGGGACTTGTAATCTCCATTGAACCCCTCCTAAAAGCCTACATTTGTTGGGGCAGTAAGGAGGGTGATGCGGCAAGGTCCTGGGTGACTCCTCTCGCTCTCCTTGTGAGTGCCCAGCCCATCAAGGAGCCCAACTGCCAGGACACAAGCCTACCACCAGCCTCCAAATCCACAAGAATTTTCCTGGCATATAAGGTTCATCCCTGGGTCATGACACACCCCCCTCTGCCCAAGCTGCTTAGGCCAGAGGGGCGCAGGAATGAAGGAGGAGCTCAGGAATACCTTTAAGGGAGAAAGGAGGAATCTTGTGCCATATGTCAGTGTTTCCCCAAACTCCCCTCGGCCACAGAACCTTCCGCCTCCCTCTTCTGTTGGTAATGCTTTCTCCCTCTCTGCACATTCCTTCCTGGCTTCCTCTCCTCTCTCTCCTCTCGGCTGATCCTTTTGTCACCCCCACCCCCACCTTCTGCCATCCTTCTGCTACTGCCCTTTTTTCACAGCTTCTTGAAACGGCTGTGAAGAAATCCTCTCCCAGTGACTCCCTCAGATAATTCCACACCACCCACCTGCTGCCTGGCACAGGGAGAGGATCTAGAGAGAATTTGATGAGCAGAACTGGAAGACTGCGGAGGTGGTGAGGACTAGAAGACTCTCTGAGGAATGAGACTTAAGAGCCAAAGTCTTGCCACCTGCTTCCAGGATGAGGTCAGGAAGGGCCTTGGACAATGACTGAGGTCTGGAAACTGGGAAGGAGCCAAGTGCATGTGAAAATAACTAAACAGAAAGCTGTCCTCCCTAAGAACCCCATGGAAGTTCTTCGAGAGCACACATCCATGGAGCTAAAAACTCGTGGGTCTAAATATCAGCCTCTGAGATGACACAGCTGTGACTGTCCTCTTTGCTGTCCTGTGACTCACTGGGGCTCCTCAGCCCAAGCAGAGCCCTGGAAGCTTATTTTTTCTATGCCCTTGAGTGGTACAGTCTTCCAGGCTACTCTCCTGAGCCTCCCTCACGTCTCTATCTAAAATAGCACTAGGAACCTGGACAAGGGTAGACATGAAGGTTCTGCTCTCAATGGCTGGAACTGTGGCTTCTCTGGTCCTGAGGAGGTGGGGGGTTGTCAAGGAAGGGTCCTGGAGATTCAGGGCTGCAGGGGGACCCAGGATACTACCTTCGGCCACCACAGTTTGGCCCACGTTGCCTCCTGCCCAATAAAGAATGTCTTCCCAGGTAACAAGTACCACTGGCTTTTAACTATAATATCAGGATAATTAAGCTTTTCTGTGAGCACAGTTTGCTGCTGATGCAGTTGCCTGGAGCCCTGGCATTTATTGAGCGCAAAGTAATAATTTATTGTCCTTTGTACGCTCAAAACCCATCTTCATTACCGGCCCAGGACTGACTGTCACAAGGGCACTCGGGCCTCGCCAGCTGCCTCTCTCGAGGACGTCTTCCCAGATCACCCTTGGCACCCTCAGGTACCAGGATGGTGTGGGGAGCAGTTGCTCTCTCATGCAGAATCAGGTTAGAATCTCACCTCTTTGGCAGGCTGCTAATGAGGAAAAAGAGACTGGGCTTTGCTGGGCGTGGGCAGCGCGAAAGGGTGGGGGCCGTGTGCCCACATTAGCAGGGCAGTGCTTTCCCTGAGCAGGCGGCAGCGCGGGAGCCTGTGCTCCCGCCGCTGGGTCTTCTGCGCCTTTGCTTGAGACTTTACGGTAAGCCGTTCTCGCGCCCCCGCCCCTAGCCCGGCGCGGCGATCCCCGGCGCCGACGCCAGGCGCTGGCCGTGGTGCTGATTTTGTCAGGCGCTGGCGGCGGTGGCGTCCCCGTTCTCTCTCCTCAACCGGACCCAGCTCTGTCTCCCGTGCCCACGCCCCACCCAGCCCCCGCCCTCGCGCCGGGCCCGACCCGGGGCGCGGCTACAACCAACAGGATGCTCCCCGCAGCCCTGCTGCTCCTGCCCTCGCTGCTGGCGCTTCTGGCTCACGGTAAGGGACCCCGGCGTCCGGCGGCGAGACAGGGAACAGCGGGTCCCGCGGTGGGAAGGGAAGACTATCCCGGCGCCCAGCTCCGCGCAGCTGGCTTCCCAGCCCAGGCATCGCGCTCCGCCGGCTGCGCTGCCCCCGCACCGGCCGAGCCGGGCGGGGCGCAGGCTCCGCGGGCGGGAAGCTGCCGCCGCTCCCGCCATTCGCGCCCGGCCGAGACCTCGCCTTTAATCATCTCCCCGGATCTAATGGGATTTCTCTGCTGCAATTCATCAGGCCAGCCCCTACCCGCACACACTCTCCCGCTCACCCGCGCGCTACCTCGCCACACTCCTGGGAGGGCGGCCATAAGGAGGTGAGTCGGGCTGGCCCGTCCTGCTCGCGACCGGCGGTCCCACCTTTCCTGCCGCCCTCCAAACTTCTCTCGACTTTGCCGTCCGTTCCGGGGACTCTCGCGTCCTCATTGCGGAGGAACGGGGCGGGATGGTGGCTGGACCCGGAGTTGGGACGTCGCTCACCTCCCTGGGTCTTGGCACTGCCACGCCGGAATCGGAACCAAGAGTACAAGTCCAGGGGAAAGTCGGGGGCTCCGGGACCGGTTATCCGGCTCCTCGCTCTGCCTTAGGCTGCAGCAGCTGAGGTCCTGGGATACTCTGTCCTCCCCGAGGTCCTTTCCCTGAGCACGCGCGCGCGCGCACACACACACACACACACACACACACACACACCGCACACGTCCACAGCTCCTTTTTCGGGGCCAGTCCTCCTGCTCATCTCCCTCTCACTCTACGTGGGAAGACTCTTCTCGGAAAGACCTGCAACCCACCCTTCTGCCCCAGGCCCTTGTTTGCAGTCCGATCTCCAACTTCATCGGTCCGAGGCCTTGGAGTGGGCAGTAAGGGGGTATTGTGGAGAGGTTGGGGGTTCTGTGTCTTTGGGAAGAAAGGTTTCCAAGTCTACACGGGACCTGCTGCCCCAGCTCAAACAGGTACTCATCAAAGCTACCGACGCCCATGTCCTTCCACTGCAGCTGGGTGGGCTGTTGGGGTGGCTGGGACCTTGCTTGAAGTTGGAGCTCGCTGCCTCTCAAAACGTGCTTTGCAGGACCCGATGTGGAAGGGGGAGAATGTGGAAGCTCCTAAGCCTCCTTGCTCAATCTTTCCAAGCCACGTTGGAGGTCAGGGTAGTGAGGCTGGGGCCAGAATGGGCCCCTGCACAGCAGTTTTCTTCACTCTGCCTCCCCTGGGGCACAGAAGCCCTTCTCTGTTCCTCTGGCTCCAGTTGCATTCAGCCCTGTATCCTTACCCCACCTCATGGCTGACCTCACTGGGTTCATACTTGGTAACCAGAACTCAGAATCGTGTGTTCATTGGCGGGAGAGGGGGGGGTCGCAGTCCCATAAACCCCACCCTGCCTGGGGCAGTGAGACAGGGGAAGCCAGCATCCTGGCTCAGGTATCCCAGGATGTCCCTCGGAGTTTGGGACCTGTTTGGGGGTCCAGCCAAGACCTTTCACTGGAGAGCTCCCCTGGGACGCAGGGGCTGGGTGTGCCGCACCCCCACCCCCCACTGTGTAGTCTGGAGCCTTGTGTGTGTGTAAGTCTGAGTGTGAATGTAATCAGGGGTCCAAGTGTGTCTGTTTTTCCGAAGGTCTGGATGTTAGGAGGGAGCTCAGCAGTGAGCAGGTGTGAGGAGTGTGTAAGACTGCTAGTGTATAGTGCGGTCTCTGCCTGAGAGCTCCCTGCAGGGCTGGGGTGAGACTGCAGGCGGGTCTCTAGGAGGATGACTGGTGTGGCTGGTGTGGCCAGGAGTCCAGGGAGCCCTCCTAGGGCTGAGGATACATGTGAGTGTACACTCTGTGGCTGAGGTCCTGTGTATCGCCGGCCAGTGTCCCGCCCTGACCTCCCCCGACCTCCCCAACACCCGTGGGGTCACCTACCAAAGGATATGTGGGATAGGAGAATGTCTGCTGGGGAAGATCTTCATTTTCCCTCCTTAAGGCAAAAGAGTAGGCAGCCCTGCAGTGTCAGGTCTGAGGAGAGAGGGCTTGCACCTGGGCTTGCCCTGGCACGTTCTTTCCTCCCAGTGGGGCCACGAGGTCCCAGTCGGTGGGCTACTCAGTAGACTCATTGGGAGGCAGTGCATTTAGCCATCGCTGGGCTCCTGGGGGCTTCAGCCAAGAGAAGGCAGGCAACAAGCCATAAAGGCGGAGGGGCTGTGAGCCTTTGCGGTCCAGGCAGAGCATTCCGCAGCCTCGTGGCCTGAAGAAGGGCCTTCAAAGCTTCACTCATACAGAGATGCGGGCCTTGGGATACAGCCGGGAACAGCCCAGAATCGGGGGAGGTGGAGGCTGAGGGGCCAGGGAGAGATTGCACTGGGCCTGGCTCAACCCCGAAAATTTAGTCCCCTGTTCCACCCTGCCCCCACCCCCATCCTGCCCTGCAGCTGCTGGGATGATTGATCCCAGGCGTGAGGGGTGCCAGGGGACCCCCAGTCATACTCCCAACCTGTGAACAGAGCCTGGAAGATCCTGCTACAAGTGGGGAGGGAAACGGTGTGGGAGGGGCAGCGCGAGCAGGGGCCTGCTGTGTCAGTTTAATGATTTTTAATGAGCAATTACCTTTAGTCATTCTCCTAATTTCTGAATATCAATAAAGTTAATTAAACTCTGCATGTGTGAATGTGGCCTGGGGAGACTGTGAAGGTGTAAGTGGCAGACACTGGGGTGCGGTTGTTTCCCCAGGGGCAGAGGCTTCCTCCCTGGCTGTGTGACATTAAACTGGGTGCTCCACCTCTCTGAACTCTGATTGAGGATCTGGTGGAAAGAGGGAGGGAAGGGATGGCAAGTAGGGGTTGCTCACTCCACCAAGAGCTGGGGGATGGTGTCTGAGAGGCAAGGCCTGGAGAGGGAAAAGGAGGAGGAGGAGAAAGTGGTCTTGGCCTCTAGGAGCCCCAGCGCCATAGGGGTTAACAAACCTGGACTGCCTTAACCCTTAACCTAAAAGTGGTAATTGCTGCTTCCTGCAGACTGTGCTAGGCGCAGGGTTCCGGATGTCGTTTTCTGAGTCTGGGGGCTGCAACCAAAGTCAATAGCAGGTCCTACCCCACCTCCCCACCCCTGGTCCCCCAGCCTGGCGCTTCAGAGTCAGGAAGTAGGTGCTGGGACACGGCTCCACGGCAGCCAATCTAGATTCCACTCAGAGCACGAGAGGTTGACATGGTGGGCAGGAGGCTCCCCTGTGCTTCCGAGGAAACTGGAGGGCTTAGAAACTGCTATGGACTGGTGAGAAATTATGCGTTGGGTTTTTTTTTTTTTTTTTTTTTTTGCCCCTCACGGGCCTAAGCTCATCAGGCTTGGCAGGTCCTGGCGGCGGTCCCAGCGTCCTCAGCAGGGTGGCAGCTTAAAATGCCTTGGGGACACCATGGGGAGCTAATGGGGATCGAGGAGACACAGGAGCTGGGCTTAATTAGAAACTGGGCTTAATTAGAGCTCCCCTACCCCTCCCACATGGCTGCCTGAATCGTGGCGGGCACATCAGAAAGCCTGTTTCCTTAGCCCCTCCCTCCACCCAGCCCTAGGTGCCCAATCCCTCCAGTCCCCTACCACTCTCCTTGTTTCCCAACTCTCCAAACCCTTTCAGGCCCCCATTTGCCCAGCTGAGCTCAGCTCAGGGATGCTGCTCCCCCACCTGGGCAGAGCGCAGCATCCCTGAGCTGAGCTACCAGAGCTAGGCACCCCACGCACCAAACGAGAAAGAGGGAGTGGAAAAGGGCCCACAGGTAGGGATCACTTTAATGAAGGGAATGCTCAGCCAGATGGTTAAGAACCCAGGCTCTCTGTGTGGCCTCAGGCTTGGTCTGTCCTCCCGGGTCTCAACTTTCTGGAACATTCATTGTAAGCTTGCACCAAGCTGGTGGTTGCCAAGCCTGAGACCACATCAGGGCCTCCAAGGGCTGTCAAGCCATGCAGATTTCTGGGTCCTCAGCTTCCTCTCATGGAGGAAGAGCTAAGATCTGTATGTAAGGGGCTGAGGAGAAGGGGAGGGTAGAAAGAAATTCTGCCAGCCCTGGTCATCAGCTGCGAGGTGGACAGCAGGCACTAGGAGGTCTTCAAGGCCTCTTCCAGACTAATTCTAGCAGGAAGCCAACTCACCCAGCCAGACCAAGCAGTTCCTCAAACTAGCCATGTTCGCAACAGCTCTGGACTCTTGCCATTCCTCCTGCCTGAAATTCTTTCCTGCTGGGACAACCTACCTCACTCCACCTCATACTTCAGGTCTTGGCTTAATTGGCACTTCATGTAATTCTTTAGCACATATTTATGAGGCATCTACTATACAGTTTCTTAAGGGAAGCCTCACCTGGCTTCAGTGTGGGTCAGGGAACCCTTCTCTGCTCCCACCATCCCCTGGCTTCCCACATGAAGGCGCATCTTGTTGGGTCATGAGTGCCTGACCTCCAGAAGCAAGACTGAACTCAGAAAGGAGGCCCCCAAGTCTGTTCTGCTCACCCTCTATCTTGGGGCAGCTCCAGAATTCCTATTTGGAAGAAGTTTAGGGTCAGCTGCCTGTTTAGAAAGGAGAGGTGGGTGTGTGGCAGCTGAGACTGCGTCTTGAAGCTGAGTTTGCATAAAAAGCACACTATTTTTACACAGATTGTACGTTAGGATTTTTTCCCCTTTCCTAATGGTTGGCCAATTATGCCAACTGTAAATTACGACTTTTTCTTAGTTTTTTCCTTTCACAAATTAAGCTGTCATGCTGTCAGCTTGAAGTGGCTTGCGGGTGGAGGGGGGTTGTTGATGGTCACTCTGAGAGAGCTAAAACCTCTCTCAGCCACTTCTTACTGCTACTACTGCTTGTGTCCCCAGTGGCAGTCCCCTAGCATATGGCAGACATTCAATACATGTTGAACAAATTCACAGGAGGTGCACAGGCAGACAGTGGCAGAGTTAAGCCTGAAGCCCCAGCTTCTTGACTCCCTCCCCTAATACCTACCCACCACCTCTGCTGGCTGAGAGGGGGGTCCTGCATGAACTTAAGGACCGAGGTAAGGAGGAGGCGACCCCATGCCATCTGGCTTCACAGCCCTCTCGTCTGTCTTAAGCTTCAGACACCCTCACAGAGCTTGGGAAGACCCACATGAGACCTCAGGGACTGCCCTGAGCCTGTCATGCTCATGAAGGGAAAGGTGGGGACCAAGGTATCATCCAGGACCACAATTCATGTCCACAAATCTTACACATCTCCTGAAAGAGCGGTCCCTGGGGTGCACCCATCTATGGTTCATTCATTCACTTCACAAACGTACTCAAGTGTGAGGCACGGCCCAGAACCCACAAGAGCCAAGTCTTCCACATGCTTTTTAAATCTAATATAACAGGAGACTAGTTATCCCCAGTTTACAGATGGGAAAACTGAGTTTCAGAAAGATTAAGTCAGTTACCCTGGGCTTCACAGCCAATAAGCTCTAAGGCTACCCCAAACTGCCTACCCATTTTGTAAAACCTGGCTGTGGCCAGCACTGCATCCACTCTCCCAGCCTGAGGCAGAGCTTCAGTAGGGGCAAATGGGAACCCAGGAGAGCATCACTATCCTAATAATAACATTAACAACAAAACAGTAGCAGCAACAATAATAGCAAACATTTATTAGGCATCAATTGTGTGCCAGGCACTGTACTGAGTACTTTACATGCATTAGCTCATTTAGTCCTAACCTGTCTCTGTGAGATAGCAGCTATTATCTGCATTTCACGGGCCAGTTCAAGCCCGTCTTGTCAGACAGACCCAAGTCATAAATGGCCCCTAACTGTCTTCTAGCACTTTTATGGTGATGACAGTGGCTCTTCTTCTTGATGTCAACCCTCAGTCCTTACTGCTCCAGATCAGAGACATATTATCTTGCTCAGTCCTTAGTAGCAAAAGAATAAAACTTCCTTTCCAACACTTGGACATCAGGGTAGAGCACAGGGCTGGGAGTCAGGCGAACCCTGAATCTTGGCCCAGAGGCCAGTGACCTTGGGTGACTCATTCTCTCACCCTCTGGGGGCCTTAGTGAATGAGAGGACCAGTCACTCCAGACTTGGCATACTGGGCTTCCCCCCCACCCCCTCGGCACCCATGAGGCCCAGCCCCCAAGTGGGAAGGCCAAAGCTTGCCTGAAGCTCAGCTCCTAGACCGGCTGGACGCCAAGCCTGCCCCAGTTTCCCTTCACCTGCCTACCTGCACCCAACTGCCAGCTCTGGATGGGAGGGTTGATCGATGCTGAAGCCGCCGGCAGTGTTTTTGGCCATTGATTGTTGCGCTTTCTCGGCAGGCTCTGGAGCAAACAAACCTGCCGCTTCTCCAACAACAATCCAGGTCTCCAGCTGCAGAGTCTGCAGCCTTGCTGGCAGGCAGATTGGCGGGAGGGGTGGGGGTTGGATGTCCCAGCTAGGCCCAGCAGGGACAAGGGGCTCTTCCAGGAGACTAAAAGGAACTGAGTGGGCATGGGAAGGTGGGCAACAGAGAGACTGGGTGAGGATGCTAGAGTGAACACCAGACCTTCTGTATTCCTTCTACATATATCATTTTTGCTCAGGAATTTTTCCATACCTAGAATGCCGTCCTGGGTTGTTCGGCTTATTTCAGTTCTAGCCATGCCCTTTTTTCCTGACCGTCCAGCCTGGAGGGTTTTTCTGTCCTCTGAACACTGAATATCTTCCATCAGGAACTTAGCCTGTCCATCCTTCATCCCCCCATCCACTCTCCATTCTGCTCAGCACCTATCAGGTGTTTTGACAGGCAGGAATACAACATAATCACTGCCCTTTGGGAACTCGGTTTCGACGGGGAGCTGCCTTCTTAATAAGCTCAGCTGTGACGGCCTCCCCAGCTAGACCAGGGACCATCTGATTTTTACCTAAATGAGCTTCAAATGAGATGCCAACCACTACATGGTCCAACCATCCTCCATCTTAAGAACAAGAGATCTCTGGTCAGGGATCAGATTCTTATCTGTAGCCACAGAGCTTATCTTTTGGGTCTTTGAAGGCTCAGAAAGCCTTTGGAACCCCTGGACCAGGATATCCTGGGTTCTCTCCATCATAGCTCTTTCCATTTCTGCAGGGTCTGTGTGTCCCGCTAATCTCCTAACAAGGCAGAACAGGTTCAGGGCCCCTACTGCCTCCAAACCGCATGTCTTGCAGAATCCAAGCAGTGGGTCTCTCCCCTCCCCATTGTAGTCCCCAGGAGCCCAGCCAGAATCCTGCACACCAGCATCAACCTTAGCATCTTCCCCGGTCCCCCACTCCTCCCCTCCCCACGAGCTCCCCTCTCTACCCTCAGGACCCTCCTTCCAGCTGTTCTTTGGGCTGGGAGGGCAGAACTGTGAAATGTGCCTGAACCGCAGATTACCACCCCCCACAGATGCTCATTTGCATGTTGTTTTACCCCTTTTTGCATGCTGGCTCCTTATTAAAGGCACAGAAGCAGACCCTGCCCCTTCTCACTCCCAGTCCAGAGCCCTCCTCCGCTCCATAACTTCTTCCTCCCGCCCTCCCAGCCGCAGCAGCTGTGCACCAGCTCCTTTGTCCCCCAAGCAGCCACCTGCTGAGTGTCTGGCCTGGGTCCCACCAGCCAGCAGGTGCCTAGGGAGTCCCAGGGCCTGGGAAGGGGCAGTATAGAGAGCCAAACTGTGGCTCAGGGAGGAGGGAGCAGCCCCATAGGAAGAACATAATTAGAAAAGTACTACTAGTCAGGGAGCCAGGGTCCCCAGGGTTTAAACCTAACGTTGGCACTTGCTGGCTGGGTGACCTTGGGCAAGTTGTGCCACCTTCCTGTGCCTCAGTTTCCTTGGGATTCATGGTGCCTGTGCCCCCTCTTTTGTAGAACAGCACCAGGATCAAAGGAAATCACAGGGGTTGGTGACAGGAAAGAAATGAGAAGCCCTGCTTGAGGGGAGGGTCCTCCGATAGCCAGAGCGGTACAGCACCAGGAGGGCTGCTTTTCAGGTGGTCACTGAGGGACTGGACCAGCAGCTGGGGGAGCCCGGGGCGGCTGGTGTGAGTGCCGGTCCAGGTCTGACCGGGAAGATGAGACTAGCAGTGCAGAGGGATGAAGGCTGGGTTCAGGGTACTTCTGAGGGCCTCCACCCTGGCTCGCTGCTCTGATGGACATCGTCTTAGACATCATTTACATCCAGCAAGGGGATGTGCTGGTGCTTTGAAACATCTGGTCTGACAGCTGGCAGGCCCTCTTGCTGTAAGGCCCTATTTTCTGGCTGGTCAGGGGAAATGGAGGAGATGAAGGAGTCACCTTCTTTTGAGGATGGAAGAGCCCCTGGCATCTCCAGGCAAAGGTGTGAAGGTGGGACCAAACAAGGCATGCATGGGAGAGATCATTTGTGCATTTGCTTATTCAGCCTCCCTTGGCCTCCTTCCCTCGCCGCTCACTCAGTTCTTGCCGATCTCCCGGCAGACCCTACCCATGCCCTACTGGGTCTGGCCACCTCCCTCCCAATTCCCCCTTTGCCCACTGCCCACCAGCCCACGCTAGGCAGAGGCCTGTTGCTCAGGTTGGGGTGATGCTCCTAAGGCCCCAGTGCCCTGGGTGGTGCCCTGAGTCTAGTCTCTGTTGCATCTGCATCCCCAATGCTGCCTCTGGGCCACCTGGTCCTTCCCTGTCTTGGGCCTCAAGCAGAGGAGTCTGGAGGGGACAGGGTAAGAAGACTGGGCCTTCTCAACTCAAGGTGTCCACACACCCAGACTGGCAGGGTCCTTGGAGGTCACAGCAAGGTTAGGGAAAGGGAGAAGACTGAAAGGCTGCGGATGCGCAGCCGAGCCCAGCTGGGGTTCCTAGGGGTCTGGGGAGAAGCCCCAGGTGTTCAGGTAGCCACGTCTGTGCACATGTCTGGCTTGTCCATCTATTCCTGAGTGTCTGTGTCCATATGTCCCTTCATATCTGTGCCCTTCTGTCTCTGCATCCTGGGACTGTGGCCCTTGGTGTAGGCACAGCAGACCCCAGCTCAGGCCTTTCTCTCCCCTCCCCAGAGCCCCCTCTACTCTCTTCCTCCCCACTGTTGGGCTCTACTGACCCCTCAAGGAGACTCATAGCTGGAACTGCAGCTGCTATTTTTAGCAGCTCTGTGCCCCTCCTCTCCCCCATTCAGGCTTGCTGGTGAAGTAGGGGGGAACAGTCCAAGCCTGGGGAGCCTCACAGGCTGGGGTGCTGGGCAGGTATTGCCCTTTCCCCTCAGTCCAACAAGGCCGTGGTGGCAAGGGGAGCCTGGGATAGTCTACAAGTGCAAGGCCCACACCCTGGGGCAGGTTAGGCTCCATTCCAACTGCTTAAGGCTGGGAGGAGATCCCAGGCTGTCCTCCCTCTGCACCTCCAAGACCCTAAGAGCAGAGCTCAGGCCTCCACTGGCTCTTCCCCAGGACATTTGGAAGTAAGGCTGGACCTCCTGGGCCTCTCCCATAGAAACTGGAGAGGCAGAAAGGGGCTCAAATTGTCAGGGAGTCAGGGGGAGGGAGGCATACCTGGATGAGGCTATCACCCCACCCCACCCTACCCCCACCCCCAGGGACCTCTGTACTGCCTTGGCACTTTCCAGAGGGCTTTTATGTCCCTGCTACAGCTCAACTCTGCCAAAGACAGAGCCCCTTGCCCTCCAGACCCTTGAGGCTTCTGGGTTCCACCTAGTCACTGTCCCATTTGATCTGAAAACTAACTCCAGCTGGGAGGGGGAGAGCACAGCAGTGCAAGGGGCCTGAACCTAGTGACCAAGAAGGAAGGCAGCCCCGGCCCCCCCAGAGCCGGTGTCTACCCTCTGGGCTCAGGCTGCCCTCGCTTTCAGAAGTCTTTTGTTTCTTCATTTGCCCTCCTATCTGTCTCTTAAGCTCAGCAGGGCAGGGGTAGCCCCAGGTCAGCCTGCTGGGCTGATGGTGGCCCAGGCAGACCTCCTCGCTCAGCTCTCTGACCCTGTCTTTTTCTGTGGGATGGGGAAGATTAACCCGAGAGTGTAGATGAGTGGCCAGCAGAGCCTGGCACACAGTAGGTGCTGGAAGATGTGAAATCTCTCCTTTTCTCACACCCCCATCCCCCACCTCCCACGTCGTGCCACCCCCAAGCACATGCACATACAGGCACCCTTGCACACTCACATGCATGCACGCAGACAGACGAGCCTACCAGGTGCTCAGCAAATACTGACCAGCAGGTGGAGACGAGACTGGGGTCTAGTGCCAGACGGAAGGAAAGTAGCAAGTCAACAGAGCAGTCAGTCCCCTGCCTTGCTAGGCCCCCTCCACCTTCAGCACTACTCACCATGAGGCTCCATCCGAAGCTGGGCTGGGCACTGATAACAGAGGGGCTGTGACTCTCTGTTCCACCCACCCGAAGACTTTCTAAAAAACCTGAGTAAAAAGCCAGACAGGCCCAGAGAAGGCAAGAGAAGCCCAAGCTCACACAGCCTGGCAGTGGCAGACCTACCGTCCTGCAGGAGTCAGGGCTCTGACAAGGCTCACCAGGCTCCTCGGATTCCACTGCTGGGGACGGACACTCTAGTGACCTCCAGGGAAGAGAGAGCCCACCTCAGCATTAAGGACCAGGGCAGCCTGGGAGTCTGGGCTCAGGGCCCCTGCATACCTAGACAACTTCCCCACTCCATCTCCTCCCAAATGCAGCTAATGAAGGAGCCACAGAGCAAAGGTCATAAGAAGAGATGACTTTGGCCCTGGTGCACAGAACAAGCATCTTCATCTGATCTAAATAAAGACCACAAAAATCTTGGGGCTACTGGACTGGTCATTCATCTCAAAAGTGGGCTCAGGTGCTGGGAAAACCTCGGTGGTACTGGCTTTTGAAATTCAGGGTGGGGGCTGAGAGGAGACAGCAGCCCAGAGATGCTGCTGGTCAAGGGCCCAGGATGGTCCTGCTCTCAGGCCCTGGCACCTTATGGCCCTGTCTTCTGGGCTCAGTGGCTGAGAAGGGCTGTCACTGGCAGATGCCTGGAGCTGGGCAGGGACAGAGGATGGAGGGGATGGCTGCTCCCCCCCAGATCACCTCCTGTCCCCAACTTTACCACTGGGCTGGGCTGAACTGGTCCTGGTACTAGCTCCAGGGAAAATGCAGTTCCTGTGTTCAGAGCCTTCCTCATCCCAGCTGACATTCCCAAGATTTTTCATTCAGGGGAATATGGTCCCTGCTGCTGACGAGGTGGTGATAGGAACTGTTGGTGCTAGGGGAGGGCTGACCTGAGCACCAGCTCAGGGGCCTTCTCTCTCCTCTGCCCTGGCCACACTACTGAGAGTTGGCGTAATTGGTGGAGTAGGGCAGATTGATTAGTTATCTGGTCAATGAGGGTGGTGGTGCCAAAGGAGGCTCCGCTGTTGCTCCCACTCCTTCTAGCCTGCCCAGGGGTGGGGATCAAGTCCACTGTCCCCACCTCCAAGGCCAGCCCCTTTCTCTTCCAACCCCCATTCCAGGCCTCCAGCTCCTGTGCCACCTGCTTAGCCTCAGGAACTGCGGGCAGGCAGGGCCAGAGCCCCCAGGTCCCCAGGGCCAGCAGGGGGGCAGGAGGGGGAAACAAACACAGGGCCACAGGGGAGGGTGTGGAGCGAAGATGCTGTAGCAGAGGCCTCATTAATCACCTCTCCAGCCCCTAGCTCTGCAGTGGCAAGACCGTATTAGATTTTAAATTGGAAAGTGGAGGACATGGCAGTGAGCTGGGAGCTCCCTCTACCCTGGGGCCCTGGTCACAGCCTCATGGGAGGGAGGGGCAGCGGGGAGAAGAGGGCAGGCCCAGCCACAATCCAAAGCTGTATTCCCCGTCCCTGTATGTACACAGAGCTGAGGGGTTGCCCAGGCCACATGGCCCCAGGAAGGGTCAGGTTAGGGTCCAAGAAGGTGGCAGAGTAAAAAGGAGGAAACCGAGCAATCGCCTTGGGGAAAAGTGCATCCGTTCTGGGAGCTAGGGCCCTTCAGGGCTTGAGGACTATGAGAAGCCAGGTTCCAGGGTGTGGTGAACATGGGCAAGGACAAATGGTAATGACTTGTGGCCCATGTGTGTGCTTGGACACACATGCGCTCTCATGTGCGCACACAGGCCCACATACTCACACATGCACGCCCACATGCTCACACACACGCTCATGTGAAGCAGCAACTCAGTGTGGTAGAAATTTTGAGCCCAGGCTGTGAAACAGGCAGACCCAGTTCAAACTCCTTATTTGCCATTTTTCTTCTATATGAACCGGGATGATCAACGTTGCCTCTCAGCCTCAGTTCCTTCACATGTAAAATGTAAAATATGGATTACAAGTGCAAAAGCCTACTGGTCTGGGTGGAAGAGAGCTTTCTAGGAGGTCCGTGCCTGACCCATAGCAGGTACTGCATACATGTGAGTGTCCTCCCTGGCCCCAAGGCCAGGCAGCTGCCCCAGGAGCCCTGGGTGGGAGCCAGACCAGGTTCCTGTGCCCCTGACTGAGCAGTGAGGTGGGGGCCCGTCCACAGAGCACAGCAGGAATCATCAGGAGCATTCACGCCCCCTGGCCCAACGCTGGGCCGAGTCACACCAGGCCAAGCTTTCCTGGCTGTCCCTCAAGCATAAAGTCCTCCTAAACTGGCTCTGCCTGAGCCCCCAAAATGGCCCAAGAAATATCCCATCCCTCAGACACCAGTGCTGAGCCAAGGCTGGGAAGCGGACGTCATTGGTGGGCACCACTAATGCCCCCTGAGGACCGAGTGGCTGATAGGCCCAGCTCCCCTGGGGCCTTTATGAAAAACCTGAAGAAGTCCCAGGGCTCCTGGTTATCTTTCCCAGGCCCAAAGAGGGAGCAGACACTGCCACCCCACCTTAACTCTTCTCTGGGACCCCCACTCTGGCTCTTCTGAGAGGTGGCGAACACCGCAGGCGTGGAGAGGTGCTGTTAAGGAGCTGAGTTTCCATCATGGGAGCCACTAAGCACACGTGGCTATTTAAGTGTAAATCATTAACATGAAATAAAATTTTAAATTTGTTTCTCAGTCTCACTAGCCACACTTCAAAGGCTCAATAGTCATGTGTGGCTACCAGTTCCATATTGGGCGAATAGAAAACATTTCCATCATTGCAGAAAGCGCTATTAGACAGCACCATTCGGGCCGGCCGGCCGCTGGGTTAGAATCTGCTGTACCCAACTGGTAACTTGGGAACTGCACTCCCCTGGGTCTCAGTTTCTTCACCTATAAAATGGGATAATAAAAGTTCATATCTCACAAAGAAAGCTTATATCTCATAGAGATATTGTGGGGATTAAATGAGTTAGTTCTGGTAAAACATGTAGAATGGTGCTAGGCATGGGGTAATTTCTCAGTAAACAGTAGTATTCGTTATTTTTATTAACAGAGCCCTCTGTGGCTCAGCATCCTGGAATACGAGAGGTGGCAGGACCCTTAGAAACTTATTCCGTTTTACTGTTGGAGAAATGGGGGCTTGGGCTGGGGAAGTGATCTGCACAGAGGGATCTAGCCTGTCAGGGGCAGGACCAGGAAGAGTGGGCCACTCCCTGGACCTGCCCCCACCCCCACCCATGCTCTCTCCATCTGGCAAGAAGACCCCAACCCTGGAGACACAGCGGCCCAGGGTCACCTGCCACCCCTACTGAGCACGGTGGGGGAGATAACTGCCCTGGCAGCCCCAGAGGCACGCTATCCCTGGAGGTATGCCCACGGGTGGTAGAGAGCCCAGAGCACAGGGGGGCTCACGCTTCAGGGCAGTTGGGCCAGATGCTCTCGAGTCCCAACATCCCGAGTCCCAGCCCTGCCCACTGCCCCATGTTTGCTGTGTGACCTGAGACTCAGTTTCCTCCTCCATAAATGAGGGAGGGATGAGATGCTCACAAAGGCTACAAGGATTCAGATTCTGGGATTAACCACTTCCTTGCTGGGAGCCTGGCGAAGAGGAGATGACCCCACTCCTACCTGCACTGCAGATTTGACCAGACTGCCAGGGGCTGACCAAGAGAGGGTGGTAAGGGGGTAGTGATGGGAGGTGGTCAGTGACAGGGGATGGGAGAGTAGTTTGGGGCCAGGAGACCCACCAGCTTGTGCCAGGAGACACGCTTCATCAGTTGCGAGGTGGGGCTTGTACAGGAAACTGCCAAGGGCTGCCTGCCCACCTTCTTGCAGGACCTGCCCCTGCCTGCCCCTACTCACCCCTGCTGGCCAAGGGCCAGGCCCACTGGGGAGCAGACAGCCTACCTAGTGTGCAGACAGGGCAGAATCCAAGCCTGGAAAATGTGTGCCCCGAGTCCACCCTTCACTGTGTTTAGCACCAAGGGTCAGCATTTGTGAAGAGAGATGTGGGAAGAGAGAGGTGTGTCAGGCTGGATCCTTGCCCACAGACTCAAGCTATAGGTGTGCTGGGGTCCCACCAGGAGGTCAGAGGAGGGAGCTATTGTCACTCACTGGACCAGGCAGAGATGGCTCCCTGGAGAGGGTAGGAGCTGGGCCTGCTAGGATGCGGAGTGTTTGAAGAGATAAAGTAGTGAGCAAATGGACCAGAAAGGGGAAGAGGAAATCCCTTTGGGTGAGTCTGTGCCCACCCCAACCACTGCCCCTCCAGGACTCCATCAGGACTTCCCCACCACACGGGAGGCAGGGCTCCCAGCACAAACGCCTCAGATGGTGGTGGGGAGATAGTCGGGAGGGCCCAGGAGCCACAGCGGAGGACCAGTGGGAGCGGTGGACAGAGCTGAGCTGTGGAGACACCCGGCCCTGGGTTCTGCTCCCAGGCTTGCCACTTATTAGCTATACAACCTTGGACAAGTTAATTAACCATTCCGGCCCTCGGTGTCTTTATCTCCGGGGATAATAACCCAAACCTCCCTGGAGTAAGGGGAGGATGAGAGATGACACGTGAGGGTGCTCCGTGCACGATGGGCACACAGTTGGCACTGAGTAACAGCAACCGTTCCCGGCCCCAGCTGCTGGCTCCAGACCGCAGGAGTGTGTCTGCTCTGGCTCTGCAGTATCTTGTAGGCAACCCTGGAGAAAACTGTGGGTCTCAGTTTCCCCATTTGTCACAGGGGCCCTATATTGCCTTCCTTGTTAATACAAGTAGTCACATAGCAGCAAACTTACCTCAGACGAAGGGACACCATAGGGTTAATTATTTCAGTAGCACATGGATTTGGAAGCCTCTAGAACTGGACCTCACCTAGGGCCTCAGAGATCCTCTCTGGCCCCGCCCACCAGCCTCCAGCCCAGGCCCCTCAGCTGAGCAAGCAGGGCCGGCCCAGTGGAACTGTCGCTGTGGAAACCAGGCTGTGGCTCAGGGGAGCTCAGGCGCTCTCATACCCGGGGGGCCCCTCTTCCCACTTTGGCTGTGGGATAATGGGGGTCTGCAGGGGCCAGGACCTCACTAATCCCCTATTAAAACTTGAAAGGGGCCAGGGAACCTCCAGAATAAACTCATTAACTTTTATGGGCTAATAAATGGATCCCATTAAATTCTCATTCTCCCTAAGCTGGACCAACTTAACCTCCAGAACCCAGAGGGGTGGGCTCCTTGCCCACTGTACCCCCCAGGCTCCCCCTGTACCCACCGCTTTCAGCACCACCCCTACCCCCCAGCTGGTGCTGTCACAAGGAGGGAATCAAGTCTGACATCTTGGAATTCTGGGTTCTCCCCCTGTGCCTACCTCCAAGGGGCCTGCAGCTGAGGCCCTGGAAAGAGAATGCCTGGCACCTCTGCAGGGGCTGCCACAGTGACAGGAGCCCCCCCCCCCCCCCCCGCGCCGTCCCTTGCAGAGGATGGGGTGGGCTGGCAGATGAGAGCGAGCACACACCTGTCTAGATGGCCCTCACCAAATCCACAGATGAAGACAAGGAGGCCAGAGTAGGTACAGCCCCTGTGCACGTCGGACAGCGAGTGAGGCATAGATTCAGCATTGGAACCTGAGGTTTTTCTGGCTGTACGGTGCAGAAAGATCTGCAGAAAAAGCACCACAGGGACAGGCCAGTCGGCCCTGAGATGGCATCCGGAGTCCTAAACTGCTGCCTGGTGCAGTAGTTCCCCCAGGCAGGGACACTGGGGAAGGACCCGATCATTCGCCACTGCCTCCAGACAGACCAGTGGCTGCACAGCGCCGTGACCCCAGGCAGCCTCCAGAGCCTCACGGAGCTTCACGGAGCCTCAGTTTCCCCATCCATAAGACCAGGACAGTAACATCTACCTAGTCTCATGCTTTGAGGAAGAGTCCCCAGTTGTTTTGGCTTCCCCCAAACATTGACCCGACACCCCTCCCCCCATTCCAATCTGAGTCTGGCAGTGATGGGACACATGGTCCTCATCTCTACATTTACCCAGCTTGGCCCTGGTGAGGAGGTGGGTAGAGTAGGAGGTCTTCCCTGGAAGGCCCAGGCTGGAGCTAGGGGGAGGGGGCCTCCTATCCCAAGAGGGGCAACAGGGGGATGGCACAGGCCAGGAGGCAGGAGAGGGAGAGAATCCACCGGGGAGGCATCCTGAATGGCTCATTAGTGCTGATGAAAGCCTTTTTTCATTTCGTCTAAACACTTTAAACAGGGCTCCCTCCGATGTCTATTTGCATAGTTTAAGAGCTAATGCGGGGGGAGGGCCCAGGCAGCGGAGGCCACTCCTGGGCTGGGGGTTGCAGGGAAGCTCCGAGCCTCCTCTGAAGCGAGGATGGTGGTGGGGGGAGGGGAACAGTGTTTCCCAGACCCACCCTCGTGGATGCTGCAGCCTTGGGTTGGGGCGAGGGCGAGGGTTGAACGTGGGGGAGGGTTAGGTGGGGGAGGAGGCTGTGGGGCAAGGAGGAAAAGGGGAGTACATTCCTGTGGTCAGGTACTAGGCAGACTGGACAGTTGGGAATCTTCATAGGGACTGTCTTGCTGTGGGCCAAGGCCCTGGTCACTGCAGCCCTGCAGGCCTTAAATATGGCTGCATTTTGCAGGGGTGGTGCAGTACTGTCCTCCAGGTCTCAGTCACACAAGGAACGTGGTCCCCAGAGAAGAGGCCTCGCCCTGGGCCTGCACCCTCCCCGCCCCCTCCAGAGGCCTGCCTGTCAGCGATAACCCAGGCACGGGGCTGCCCAGCCTGCAGCATGGCCTCTCTCCCTCAGCGCCCCTGAGAAACTGCTATTTAGAGCATTCAGATTCTCACTGAACCCCTCTAAGGCACCCATTTTACAGCCAATGACATAAAAACTTGCCCAGGCTCTCTGGTTTTCCATTGGCAGAGCTGGCATTTGAACGAACCCGGGCATGTGCAACTCTGTGCCCTAGCCCGGTGGATCAGTGTTGCAGGGTCTCTGGTTTGGGTCCCGGACTCAGATATACTGAGCACGGGGTGGGGGCGCCCTGGGTCTCAACCCAGCTTGGCTCAGGCTCAACCCAGGTCCAAGATCCCAGAAACAATGGCCCCAGTTCTACTTCTAACCTGCATGAGACCTTGGACAAGTCTGTTCCTCTCTCTAGGCTTTTCCTCCACTGGCTAGAATGTTCTTTGCTGGGTAGCTCCAGTCTCTTCTCTTGTAAGGCAGGCTGGTGTGGAAAGACTAAAACTTTGAAGCCAGATCAGTGTAGGTTCAAATCCCAACTCCACCACTATGCCACTGGGCAAGTCTTCACCTCACCTCTCTAGCCTTCAGGTTCTTTGTAATGTGAGAATAAGATTCTCATTTCGTAGAGTTGTAGTGTCAAAAAATATGAGATCTGGAAACAGCCTGACTCAGTGTCTGGCACACAATAGGTACCTGATGAGACTGGGCATCTGGATCTCTGACCTCTCCTTCTGCTGTCCCCGCATCACACACTCTCCTCCTTTGTCGGTCTCTGCACCTTTGAACTCAGTCATCCCGGGCAGAGAGAATGTGGCAGGGGAGTGTCACAGGGCCTCGGGCTTCCACCAGAGTTAACCAGGGTGTCTGAAGATGCCCTCTCCCTAGAAATGGCTTGTCTCCCCAAGATTATCTTACCATCTCTGACAGTGGGTGGCACTCTCTGAGACCAAGTGGCAGCTGATTGCAGAATCAATTTGCTCGTTTGATATGCTATCTGGATCCCATTTAACCAAGTACTCAGTCCCCCCAGATAACACAATCAGTGCAATCGACAGTGATGGGATTAGCTCAGCTCCATTGCCCAGCACCCACCTGGCAGCCAGCAGGAGGAGCTGTGCCCACTATGGTCCCTTCCTGGGGAAGAGGATCTCTTTGCACTCCCTCTCCCAATGAACAATCCCACAGGTACCCACCCTGGGAGCCACAGGCCACACCTCTTATTGGGCAATCTTGGAAAGGGACACAGGAGCCCCAGGGGCTGGGAGAAAGGCTCCTCTTCCTTGTGCCATGCTAAGGCCAGTCTCAGCTCACCTGGCAGAGACCACGTGACATCTGGGGAGCCGGTAAAAACGGTAGCCTTGTTCTGGCATGGCACTGCCTAGACCTTCTTCCATCATTGACTCAGATGAAGACACAGGGCATTGGCGACCATCTGCTCCAGGGGGCCTGGGCCTGGCTGGACATCTAATGTGGGCACTGTGTTGTGAGTGTCTGGCACAGAATGCCAAGGCACAGATGGCCTGCTTTAGTGGGCATCTCAGGAGATAGGGGTTGGTCCTGGTTTCTCAGGGATTTCAGGCACCAAATCCCTTCTCACCTGGAGGAATGGGGAGCTCTCTGACCTGTATCCACCTTCCTCACCCCAGTTTCCTCCCTCCTCCCATTTGTCTGACACATCAGAGCCGCCATAGTCTCTCGAACAGAATGTAGGCCATCTGCCGCTTCTTCACGCCTGCCAATCCACGGGGTGGGTGTGAGCCTGTGGAACGACACCCACCACCAGGCACGCAGCGGAACCGACCTTCTCCTTGCAAACTATCTCGCCCTGGCTGTTTCCCTTCAAGTCTTCATGTAGCCATTTTGAGAGATGTTAGAATCAAAATATCCTCCCAGCCTTCTCAGAGCAGGCAAAATCCCATAGGAGCTGAATCTGGAGCCAGCATCCAGTGACCTTTTCCTAGTAGTTAAGGATCTGGGGAGCCTAGTGGGCCACAAGCAGAACATGCATCATCTCTCCAGCTATGTGGTTGGATAAGTCAATGTAATCAATAGCAGAGCAATCTCAGACCAGCAACAGCAAATAAGTTTCATCTTCCATAGCCTATCTGAAACATTGGCAGTGGCTGCCTGGAAAAGCCTATTCTTAGAAGGATTCTGAAGTCTCATGTGACCTCAGCAGGAAATAAGCCAAAATTGCTTAACAATGTCCGCTATGAATCGGAAAGTGGGTGGGTAGCATGCCAGCTGACCATTCTGTCCCGGCTTTAGACCCTGCCCTAGATGGACCCTGGCTAGTGTCACAAGAAAGACAAAGGGAATTCAGAGAGACCTATCAAATGGTGAAGGGAAGTAATATTATCTCAGTGAATCCTAAAAAGAAACCTCACATTACAGATGAGAAAACTAAGGTTCAGAGAGTTTAGGTTATTTGCCCGAGATCACGCAGCCCCATAGCAATGGATTCGGTATGTGAAGCCACACATGCTGTACCCCAGAGTTTAGCCCTCCCACTCCGCTCACACGATTGTCCTGGGACAAAGTAAAGAGAGAGAGAGAGACACACACACCCAAGAAATAACTGAGAAGCGGGAGAAATGTGACAATGAGACACGGTGGAACCCTGACAAAGATGTCATGTACACACATGAAGGGATCCAAAATAAAATTCCAAATATACGAAGCATTTCCTGAGACTAAGGATCAGCAGTTTCACTGAGAACAGAAAATGAACCCCGATCTCAGGCAGAACGGTCACTGCAGTGGGAGGTGGCACTCTAGCCAAGGGTACCACGTCAGGCCAACTAACTGGTCATGTGACTTGGAGCAAGTCACTTCCTTTCTTTGGCCTGTTCTTTGGCATCAGACAAATAAGGCCTTTGAGCTACATTAGGCATGGCAAATATTTGTTTGTCGTCAGTCTGAGGAACTAAGCATGGCTGCCTGGAGTGCTGTATTGAGAAGGATTCTGAGGCGAAAGTGAGAACAGAAAATAGTGCAATAATAAACAGATAGTAATGTCCACTTCTGCTGCTGGAGGGGAAGGGATATCTCATGTGCCATCCTCAAAGTATGTGATAACATCTCATTTCCAGCTCTAAAAGTCTATAGTTCCATGATGCTCAGCGGTGAGCACACTCCCCAGGACTGTCTGTCAAATGAGAGATGAATCTCCTACTGTCTGGACTGGGTGTGACGCTGCTCTCTGTGGGGTGGGGATGGGGAACCTCTCATCGTCCATTATTATTTCAGGTCTCTCCTCAGAGGCCCCAACCATGGTGGAAGGCCAGGCACCAGGCATGGAGGAGACGTATGGGGAGTTGACAGCGGCCCCCACACCTGACCAGCCGGAACGAGGCATCCACTTCGTCACAACCGCCCCCACCCTGAAGCTGCTCAACCATCACCCATTGCTCGAGGAGTTCCTTCAGGAGGGGCTGAAGACAGGCGAGGAGCTGAGGCCAGCGCTGCCTTTTCAGCCCAATCCATCTACGCCATATACCCCAAGTCCCCTTTCCCGCCTGGCCAACCAGGACAGCCGCCCGGTCTTCACTAGCCCTACACCAGCCAAGGCTGCAGCACCCACTCAGCCCCAGTCCAGGGAAGGACCCTGGAGCCTGGAGTCGGAACCCCCTGAGCTTCACATCACAGCTCCCCTACCTCCAGGGCCCAGCATGGCAGTGCCCACCATAGGGCCTGGGGAGAAGCCGAGTACTACGCCCCCTAGCAGAACATGGACTCCAACCCAAGAGGGTCCTGGAGACATGGGCCGGCCATGGGCTCCAGAGGTCATGTCCCAGACCACAGGCCTTGGGATCGAGGGGACCATTGCCACCCCCACAGCTTCGGGGGATGACGAGGAGACCACTACCACCACCACCACCACCATCATTACCACCACTATCACTACAGTCCAGCCAGCAGGTCAGCTACTTGCTGGCTTGCAGATCTGGATATGAGAAGGGGGGTGGCTGTGGGGTCCTAAATTCCTCTCTCCATCATTGTGCCATTTGGCCTTGCCCTTCAGTACCAAGGGCCAGAATGCAGGATGCATGTGGATTGGAACCAGATAGACCTGGGTTCAAATCCTAACTGGAAGCAACTATGCCAGACCCTTGGAATTTATTTAACCTCTCTGAGCCTCATTTGTAAAATGGCAATAAAAATACCTAACTCATTGAGCCACTGTGAGAACTGAGATAAGATTGCATACAATAGGTGCTTAAGAGAAGGTGGTCCCCTTCTTTCAACAGGGAAGTAGACGTCCGAAGAGGTGGGCTTCACCACACACACACACACACACACACACACGCACGCACAAACACACGCACACATACACACACAGAAGTCAGTCTAAGTTGGACCCACTTCTCCAGGACTGGGCTTAGCCTTGTGTCTCCTCCTGCCTCTCAGGCCCTTGTAGCTGGAACTTCTCAGGCCCAGAGGGCTCTCTGGACTCCCCCACGGCCTCCAGTTCACCCCATGATGTCGGCCTGGACTGTTTCTACTACATCTCGGTCTACCCTGGCTACGGTGTGGAAATTAAGGTGAGTGACCTGGACCTGGCAGGGACAAAGCTGGGGCTAATGTGTTATCTTTCCAGAAAGGTACCAGCTATGGGAGAGGTGGGGATGCTCAGGGGCATCAGTTGGAGAGGGGCCTTAGGCCAGGGCTAGGCCAAGGGCCTAAAACATGGTTGACCTCTGGGCCAGGGAGCAAAGAGGCTACTGCTCCCCCTCAGCAGTGTCCTAGGTTGAGAGGGGCTGCAGCATGCCTGTCCTCTTCCCTAAGGGGTTTGATCAGGGGCTCAGGAGAACCTGAGGAAGAGGCTCTTATCTCAGGGACAGGGGATTGGGTAAGTGTCTGAATCTATGTAATGGAGCAGAGAGAACACAGGGCTGCTTGGCCATCCCCTCACTTGCTCACTCAGTCATTCCTTCAGCAGATACTCCCTGAGCAGCTCCTCTGGGCCAGGCCCTGTGCTGGCTGCTGGGATGCAGAGGTGGGGAGGACAGACATGGCCACACCATCAGAGAGGTGACAGCTGGTGAGGGAGCCAGCCCTCCAGCCCCAGCCTCCTCCTGCCCCCACCTCCTTTGGCCACCTCATCCCTTTGAATCCCCAAACTCTCCCTTAATCCCAAAACCTGAGCCTGTAGGTCCTCCTGGATGTGCCACAGGCTCCCCGCCCTCCACATGCCCCAAACCTAGCTCTTCCTTTTTGTTCCTTCAACCTGCTTGTCACCCAACTCCTGTCCTCAGAGACTGACCCCGACCAGTCAGAAACCTGGAGTAGGGCTACCACACTGCAATGTGGATGGCGTCCTGGAACTGCGTGACGTGAGGTCGACTTGGCCCTTCCCTCTCCCCCGCAGTCCCCTCAGCTCACACCCACATTCTATCACCATGACTCTCCCCTACACTCAGCTCTGCCTGCTTCTCCCCTCCATCCCCACAACTGCTACCGCCTCCAGCCTCCACCATCCCTCCCCCAGATCACCTGTGACCACCTCCTGGTCACCCCATGCACAAATGCCCCTGCTATCCCAACTTCATCTACACTACAGTCATTTTTCTCAAATGAAATCGATCCCCTCCCACCCAAGGCCAGTCCCTCTGGGCCCATCTTGAGCCACTTCCTCCCTTGTTCTCTACTCCACCTTTGCACTAAACTGCTTGCAGCTAACTGAATGGGCCAAGTCCACTTCCTCCTCAAGCCCCAATTGTACATGCCGGACCCTCTGCCTGGGACAGCCATCCTACTGTCCCCTCCCTTAGCACTGAACACTTGCATCATCTTCTCTGGGAATTCTCTCCTGATCCCCAAAGCCTGGGGCATCCCCCACCCTAGATCTTATTATTCTGCCTTCTGTCAATGTGTTTATAGCTGTCCATCTCTCCAGTTAGGCTGTGAAAGCCTTGAGCAGTACCTTAGAATAAGGGGCCCAGAATGGGTTCTCCACGGACTGAGTAAGCAGACAGTTGAATACAGGAAGGAAGGAGAGAAGGAGGTGAGAGTTGACAAATTAGGAAGGAACTGAGGAGCACAGGGAAAGGGGAAGAGGAGGAGTCCAGGGAACAGGGGAGCACTACCTGTTCCCCATTCCCCAGCAGCTCCCCACCATCCCAAAGCCCCTGCATCTGGGCCTAGAGCCAGCTACTTCTGTCCTAGGGCAGCACCTCCAGCCCTCTTGGCAGGGGTGCAAGGTCCAGGTCTCCGAGCCAGGCCCTGTGGAGGGGAGCACCCTCTCCCACTACTAGTGGGCCCCTCCCCTTCTTTCTGTAACTGTTTGATCCTGCTCTGCCAAGCCCTGTGCCCCCCACTCTAGGCTGACTGGGAGGGTAATTAGGAACAGCCATCACTACCCCGAGCCAGTAGCACTCAGTGCTGCTTAATTAAGGTAATTAATGTAAAATCATCACCTAATGAGAGGTAGCACAGGCTGTGGATTACCAGGTGGAAGGCACCAGCTGTAGGTGTGGGGAAGGGGGTTTGAGGGGGCAGATGCCAGGCTGGGTGACCCCCCTGCAGGCTTAGGCTAGCTCCACCTGCCCCTAAGCCTACCATCCCCACTGAGGCCCACTGGGCCAAACTGGGCTCAGTCCTGGTACTTCCCACAAAGGAGCAAGATGTTGGCTTTGTCTGCCCTGGCCCTGGCCTGGGCGCAAGCCCCACCCTGGATGCCCACCCCTTCATGTAAGCCATGTCTGTTGTCGTCTGCTGCCACATTTTTATCATCAGAATGCAAAAGCTGTTACCAGGCAACCTTGAGAGGAAGACCTGCCACAGCCCCGGATTGCTGTCAGGAAATGTGGCAGGCAAAGCTGGTCCCACCCTCCACCTTGCCACCGTGGGGCAGATTCTTTGGAGACCTTGTGGGCCTTGGTGGCCTGAGACACAGTCTGAGGCCAAGACAGGGAGGGTCGAGAGGGGAAAGGGACAGAAGCAGCCAGCCTGAAGCAGGATTTGAGGTTGTTCTTTCAGGGCCAGTTCAGGCAACCTCTACTCCTACCTAGGCCTCCTAGCAGCACCACACAGGCCACTTGGGGACCTGAAGAACTAGTGACACTCTACACCAATACCAAAAGGTTGGAAAAACCAAGGCCAGCAAAAAAAAAAAAAATAGTGTGTATGTGGGGAGAATGCCCAAGGTCACTCCATTAATCATTGACTGATGTTTTTTATGAATGAGTTTATTCTGCAAATATAACAATTACCAGGTACCAGGCTCTGTGCTAGGGGCTGGGAACACAGCTCTTCACAGTAAATGGAGGAGACAGAAGTCGTAAACAATGACCACAGAATGCTCCGTGCTACCGGGGATGGGGATGGGGGTGGGAAGCACAGGGGACTGTGGGAATTCCAGAATGGGATACACTTTGCCAGCCTGGGGGTGGGGTCAAAGAAGGCTTTCAGGAGGTGACAAAACCTACTCTAGGACCTGAAGGAGAGAGGCCAGCAGGTAAGCCTGGGCTGGAAGGCAACAGCTATGGTAGACTGGCCCTTGAAGGCTGCGGAGCAGTTTTAGACAGGAGCAGAAGTAGGCGCAAGGGCTTCTGGATTACACTCCTGCCAGAGGTTAGGCCTGAGCAGTGCCCTCCTGCCCAGTCAGGGCTGGCAGTGGGTCCAGGCCATGCTGGAAGCTGGAGGTGGGACAGGTGAGGCAGCTAGAAGGCCTAGAAGGCAGCCCATTGCTCCTTCGGGCTTGAGGAAAGGCTTGTGGCCTCTGCCCATTGTGAGTAAGTCCCTGCCTGCCCCTCCATGAACTCACAAGGATGGCTAAGGACAGGTACAAGGGATGGAATCTGGGCAAGGGGGATGGGAGGAACCATGGGAGGAGAGGACCATCCTAAGGACCCACAAATCACACCCCTGTGCAGGTCAGCCTGACATCATGCTGAGCCCCTGCCATGTGACCACATCTTTGGCTAAAGTCTGGGGCCCTGGGCAAGACCCTTTTAATTTCCTTTTCCTGAGGAACAGCCTCAGGGGTTCCAGAATCCCTAACAGCCCAGCTCTGGACCACAGCCACTCATAACCTGCTTCGTCCCCTGTCCCCCATCTCCCTTCAGGTTACTGCCACTCTTTGTCTTTCCTCTTTCAGCTGGGGTTTAGGCACCGGGCTGGGCTCTTTCTGGAGAGATCCAGAGAGGCCCCTTTAGGACTGGTGGGCACAAGGCCATGCGGCTCCCATCCCTTCTCCAGGCAGCCAGTCTCCCCTGAGGGCTCCAGGCCTTTCTGGGCCTGGTGCATGCCTCTCACTGTGCTTGGCATTCCAAGAGCCTTCCCACTGCCAGCCCCCATCTTGGTTTGGCTGCTCCCTGTACCATCTGGAGCCTGGGCACAGCTGCCCACCGCCCCTGCTCTAGCGCCCCAGGTGGCCCCACTGGAGCGAACATACTTCTCCCACGCCAGGCCAGCTGCCAGTCTGATAGCCAAAGCACCCCGCCCTTCTAGGCCAGATCAGAACTGGTGCCAATGTGGACACCAGGAGTAGGGTGGTAGGTCAGTGAGGTGAGATTTCTGGCAACTTCCTCCTTTCTAGCTCCTGGAAGGTCCATCTGAGGGGGTTCACAGGACACAGGCAGCTCTAACCCCGTGTATTTAGGCCCCTCTTCCCATCCTTAAAGTAGACTCTACCCCATAAGGCTCTGTGGAGCATCAGTTCAGACTCCAGCACAGAGGCTGTCACGTAGGACTGAAGTTCCAGTCCTGGCTCTGTGCTCATCTCTTGGCAAGTAGGCTAAGCCTCTGGCGTTTTCTGGGCCTCAGTTTCTCTCTCTGTAAAAGGAGATTGAACCAGATGATACAGAAGGCACCTCCCACCAGTCCTTCTGAGCCTGGCTCCTTTTCTTGGTTCAGAAACCCTCCTCATTGGCCAGACTGGGCAGTGGCACATCAGGCCCTTGACCCTGCTTCCTGCATCCTAACAGCTGCAGACCCTGGGCCAGGGAGGGGGTGGCTCCCAGGTACAGTGCTTCCCAGGCAGAGCTCTGGCAGACCTGAGGGTGGGGTCGGTCCACAGCCAGCTGTCACCGTGGCAAATGCCACGGTTTTACCAGGGTAGGGCTCAGGTCTTCTTAAAAAAGGGAAAAATTCCCTGGCTTGTGTGGCTCAGTGGATTGCATGACAGCCTGAGAATTGAAAGGTAGCTGGTTCGATTCCCAGTCAGGGCACATGCGTGGCTTGTGGGCCAGGTCCTCAGTTGGGGTTGTGTGAGAGGCAACCTATCAATGTATCTCTCGCATGTTTCTCTCCCTCTCTTTCTCACTCCCTTCCCCTCTCTCTAAAAGTAAATAAATAAAATCTTTGTTTTTTTTAAAGAAAGAACTGTTAATGCTGTGACCACTCTGTGCTGAGCCCCTTACAGGCAGGATCTAACCTAATCCTCACAACTCCATAAAGTGAACATGATTATCCCATTTCACAGATGAAACTGGTTTCAGAGAAGTCAGGTGACTTGCCCAAGGATCTTTTAACTTGTCAGTGATAGAGCTGGGATTTGATCCAAGGGCTTAAGAGCCCCTGTCATCCTTTCCCTGGCCCAGATTAGCCTGGATGTGGCAAATCCAAAGAGGGAGTTCAGGTGGAGACAGTGGGGGGGCTCTACCTCTGACCCCTTTTCTTGGCCCAGCCCTACCTGCTCCTGTAGGACACCCACCTGGAATTCTCCCAGTTTGGGAGAGGGGCCTGGGATGCCGCGCATGAAGGCAAAGCACTTGACCAGGAACCAGGAGCTCCAGCCTGGAGTCCTGGCTTTGCCTGGGAATTACTGTGTGCCCCAAAGAGGGAGTCTCAACTTCTCTGATTAAGTGTTTCCCTTATCTACACAGTTGAAGTAAACACAGCCTATCCTGCATCCCTTATTGAGATTTTGTGAGATCCGAGAGGATAATGGGTGTGAAAGAGGTTTGAAAACTATAAAGGGTCTCATGGGAAAAATTGTGATTATATTACTATTGGAATGAAGGAGCACATGAATATGAGGGACTGCACATATGTGAGAACACACTCATGCCAGGACATGTGTTTGAGGGAGCTGTGTGCATGCAAGCGGGCCTGTGTCAGAGTACACGTGTGTGCTGGTGACCAGGAAAGGGTAATGGAGCAGGGTCAGCTCCAGCGGTGGGGAGCTCAGGCGCTCGGAGTGGGGCTCACACACAAGTCATCCTTGAGCTCATACGGCTGTCTGTGGTCGTACTAGGGCAATTGTGTGCAAAGACTTGTGGCACTATCCCACCTATGAATTACACCATTCAGGCATGTTCTAGAGGCCCAGCTGGCAGTTTCCTTAGAGACAGACAGGCCAGTCAAGGGTGATGGTCTGGGGGTTGGCAGAGGGCAACCTGAAATCCCCCTACTTCCCAATCCAGGAAGAAGTCAGTCCCCTCAAAGTGGCTACATTTCCTTCCTTGGACTGACCCAATGGTTAGTGTTAGACAATTCAGAGTCCTGTGGGAATTGTCCTCATCTCCCTCTGCTTCTGTCCACCCCCTGCCTGGCCCCAGCTCCCCTCTTGTCACTGGCTAGGAGTGTGGGAAGACAGCCTTCATGAGCAGAGCTGACATTTCAATCCGTCTCCCAAGTTCTTCAGGTGCCTGCAAATTGCATCAGGACTCCATCACCAGCCTTATTCAACACCCAGCCCTGTCTGGCCACTGGCAGGCCTGGCCCTTAAACAAGCGACAAATTACATCCCAGCTATAGCAGCAGGCCTGCAAGTGGATCCCTGAAACCCAAGGGACCAGACAGTCTCTGGCTAAGAACAGAGCACCTCCTGGATGTGATCCCCAAGCAACCCCGGGCTCATTCAATTCCATGTGCTCATCACAAACCTTACCACCAGGCTGGACTAGGAGCCAGGCTAGCTGAAGGGGGCACTGCCTTCCCCAGATCAGCTCCCAGTTTCCCCACCTTGACCGGCTTTGGAGGGGAGGATGGCTGGTGGGAATGTAAATGTTAACATCTTAGAAAAAGCCAGGTCAGGCCAAGATTCACCTTCTTGCTACACCTGGCAGGCCTGGGACCTGGGAATAAAGATGTCTGAAAGTCTGTCAGTCTGCAGGTGACAGCCCCATGAGGTTGACAGGACAGGAGCTACATTGCCCTCAGCAAAGCAAGACTCTGCTACTTAACACCTGTGTGTGACCTTTTGCAAGCTCCTTAGCCTCTTGGTTTACTTATGGAGATTTTACCGCCTACCTTATACAGTTGTGGTGAGGACGCATAATACCCATGAGTAGTACAAGCCTGGCTCAACAGTTACAGGTGCTCTGAAATGGTTGTTGCAATGCTGCTGCTGCTGGCAGAACAGCAGGGTCGGGAGCTGGAAGCTGGAGGTCAAAAGGGTGTTTATGGGAACTAGGAAAACTGCTAAATCCATTACTACTTCTCTGCCTTTGCTTCCTTAGTAATTTCTCGGCAGGGATTTCCTCAATTCCTCCTCCTCCTCCCAGTCTTGCCTGCTTAAGGCACTCTCAGACCCACCTGCTCTGTGCACTTTTTCTGAGCCTGCAACCCCTCCACTTCCCCCTAGAGGATTCCGGCTGCACGCATTCAGTGCCACTTACGGCAGAATTATATGCTGCCTGGCATCTCTCGATAATTACAGATTCCACGTGTATGAGTCTTGTTTGCCCAACTCTAGAATCACAGAATCTCCAAGTTTGAAGGGACCTCATCCAGCCTCCGCCTGCAGCAGGAATTCCCCGAAGAATGTCAGCAGCAGATGGTCAGGCAGCCTCCACCCAAATATGCCATGGTGGAGAGCTCCTCACGGAGAGGAGGCACTTCTGGCCCAGCACCCTCTTGAGCTTTCCCTTCAGCTCCAAAGACCCACCAGGTCTTTTCTCCCAGTCGGGGGAGTCCTCAGGGCACACCTGTTCTTGGCATCCACAATCTAAAGGGCCCAGAGCCTAGCACATGGCTGAGTTCAGTCTCCTCTGGCTTCTCAGCTCACGGGAATCTGCAGAGGACTGTACCTCCAGCAGCCCACACGTTTCCTCTCCCCACACATCTTCACTGAGACTGCCAGTGAAGAAGGCGTTGTGACCCAAAATGCCACCCTGGGCTTTAAAAGAGCGATGGGTAGAGGACAGGTGGGGAGAGCCCAAAGCAAAGAACTGACTGGCCTGGCTTGGAAGGCAGAGGATGATGGTCCTGAGATTGAAAGGATGACCAGTTTCACCAGGAGAAGAGGGAAGGCATTCCTTGTGCAGGGTCCCACATAGGTAAATACCCAGAGGGTGGAAGTGAGGCAAGTCTGTGGCTGCAGTGCAGGTACATGAGGCTGGCAAAGCCACTGAGGCCGACTGCAAGCTGGGAAGTTTAGAGCTTGTCATCTGGGCAATCTGAAGTCACCAATAGCATTTGGGTGAGAGAGAGGCATGATCAGATCTGAGGATCTGAGACAGCTGGGACCTGGGAGATGAGTTGAGGTTGGGAGGTGTGGAAGCCATTCTCCAGGTGAAAAACAATAGGCAAGGAAGATCTGAGCCAAGACAGACACAAAGGGATAGAGAGGAGGAACCAGCTGGAATATCTGAGAGGTAAGATTAGGAGGGACTTGGTGACTCACTGGGTGCCACTTAACTACCCAGGTGGTTAACCCTTGAAGGCCCTGCCTCAGAGCAACATAGTAGAGACCCTGGAGATCATGTAGATCGGTGCTTCTGAATCGCCTGGGGTCTCGTTAAAATGCAGAGCATGATTTAATAGACCTGACGTGGGGTCTGAACTTCTGCATTTCTTACAAGCTCTCAGGTAATGCAGATGCTGCTGGACCACATTTTGAGTAGCAAAGGCATTTTATAAGATGAGGAAACTAAAGCTCAAAGAGTCAGCATACTTGTCCAAGTGTATAGGGGTCCCAGATTTCTGGCTCCCAATCCAGTGCTCCTGGTACCAGGACACACTACTATTTCCCCTCTGGGTACAGTCTGTTGCCATCCAATGCTTGTTTAACGGAATGAAGGCATGGAGCCTAGAAGGATGTACCAGGGATTAAGGGCTTGAGGATTGGGGTGGAGGCAGAGGGACCCATAACAGCCAGAAGGAAGGATTGGAAAAAGAAGTTACTGAGAGTAGAAGTGAGAACAGAACGGTGGCAGCACGTCCAGGAGGCTCATGGTATAAAGCCAGGCTGAGCAGTCAGCAAGGGCCAAGTAGGACAGGGCCTCGAGGGGCCACAGCAAGAAGTCTGAACCAGATACTATGGGCTTTGTTGGCTCAACAGAGAGCCACCAGAGGATTTAAACAAAGAAGCACCATGCTCAGCAACAGGCTGGGGCTTAGGAACTGGCTGTAGTTCAGAGAATATTGATGTGGAGGGAGGAGTGGGTTAAACCCTACAGGCAGGGAGGCGAGCCAGGAGGTTCCTGCAGAGATCTAGGTGAGCAAGAACAGCGAGGTGCCCGGGAACTGGCAGTATGAATGAAGAGCAGTGAACAGATACGGGGTCCAATTCACAGAACTGAATGATTGATTGGATAAGGGGTATGGGGGAGGAGGCAAGAGGCCAGTTTCTGACTCGGGCATGCAGGTGGATGGTGAGGTTATTCCGAGATGGGGAGCCAGGGGAGCTGCTGGTTGCAGGAGGAGAGTGACTCAGTATGAGGCAGATTGATGTGGGGTGCCTGGGAGGCATCTTACAAGGGACATCTAGTGGAAGCTGAGCACATGGATCTGATGCTTGAGGTCTCATAATGCTGGCCATGCCTTTGGATACCATCTAGCACAACTCACCTATTCCATCCCCACTTTATAGATCAGGGGTCCCCAACCCCCGGGCTATGGACCGGAACCAGTAGCAGTCCATGGTCTGTTAGGAACCAGGCTGTACTGCAGGAGGTGAGCGGTGGGCCAGCAAGAACTTCTCCCACATTACCTACTGAGCTCCAACTCCTGTCCTGCACCCCCCACCCCCTGTGAAAAAAATGTCTTCCACAAAACCAGTCCCTTGTACCAAAAAGGTTGGGGACTGCTGTTATAGATAAGAAAACCGAGCCCAGAAAAGCGAAGGGACAGGAAGAAAGGAAGCAGCTGGTGTAGTTGAAAAGCTTTGAGACAGACATGCTTACAAATCTCAATTCTGCTAATAATCTGTGTGACCTTGTATAATTTACTATCTCTTAACTTCAGATCTCATCTCACAAGATTACTGGGAAGGTAAAATGAGCTCCTCCTGCACTGAAGTGCCTAGCACAGGGCCTGGGGGCTCCAATGCCCTAAGGACACTGAGGACTGGCCACGCCTAGGGCCCGCAGGCACCTAAGGGCAACAGGGCTCAGTCAGCAGGAAAAAGCCTAACTGCTCTGCTTCGCTCTGTCTGTTCCACTGGCAGGTCCAGAACATCAGCCTTCGAGAAGGGGAGATGGTGACTGTGGAGGGCTTGGGGGGACCTGACCCGCTGCCCTTGGCCAACCAGTCTTTCCTGCTGAGGGGCCAAGTCATCCGCAGCCCCACCCACCAAGCAGCCTTGAGGTTCCAGAGCCTCCCGCCACCTGCAGGGCCTGGCACCTTCCATTTCCACTACCAAGGTAGGCCTGGGCAGCAGAAGGAAGAACCAGCCCAGACTGGCTGCCTTCCTGGAGTCTCTGGTGCTATTGAGGTATGGGGGCAGGGAAGAGGGAGAGGGTAGTAACATACAGCACATGTGCCTGGTGAAGCTGTGTGCAACTAGAGGTGAGAATTGAACATCTAACACCTCTAGAACATTCTTCCCTCCTCCACCTGCCACCCTGCAGAGAACTGGTCTCAAAGAGGGACTTACACAGGATTGAGTAACCCCCAGATGTGCCTATTGCCATTCATTCATTCAGTTTACTTTTCCTAAGGATCTGCTCTTTGCTGAGCCTGTGCTGGACACTGGCAATATCACGATGAACCAGCCAAGTTCTTGCCCTCAAGGAGTTCAAAATCTAGGGGGAGGTAGATACTTAAACAGGAAATAATGATATAAGCCCTCTCCCCAAATGCAAAGGGGTAAAGATTGAGGGGCCTGACAATGACCATTATGCAGAGGTGCGTAGCTACCAACCTGGCCTTCCTGACCCTGGCCTCCTGAACACACCACAGTTAAGGCGCAGGCTCCAGTCAGCTCAGAACACCTCCGGAAGTAGCGAAGTGGCATTGCATAATGGTAAAATCACAGACTCAGAAATTCCGCAAATCTCTGTTTGAATCTCCTCGCCAATGGCTGTTGACCTTGCACAGATCATTTGACCTCTTGAACTCTGTTTTTCCTCTGCTGTGAGACCAAGACACTTCACAAAGTCATAAGGATTAAGCAAAATGGTACACCTCAAGTGCTTAGCACATGCTCCATAAAGGAAACATATTAAAGAGCTGGCAGGATGAAGAAAAGAGAAAAGGCTTGGGACTGTGCCCCTTTCCCATCAGCCTCCCCCCACCCTCCTTCTTACCCCCAGCAGAGTCTTCTTGATCCCTGGCACTGCTGCAACAGGGTAACAGTTCAGATTTGGGAGTGCTAATGGGGAAATAATTTGTGTGAACAGCTACAGGATTGCCTTGAATTGTCACAGACCACTTCCGCTTCCGCAGCCCTGGGTGGGGGGGCTACAGCCTAGGGAGGAGGGCAAGCACACCTCTGAAGATGTGGATGTTTAGAACCCACTAAGTAGGATTCACTCACCCCTTCCTGGCTTCACTACCCAAATTAGGGGAACAGTCTGGAATGGCAGCAGGGAGTATGGTGGTGGGACTGGCCAGGGGCTTGGCAGAGGTTAGAGGCGAGCTGAGGGAAGGGTGAAAATGTAGGCGGCCCAGACAGCCTCCCTAATGGCCCATCAATCCTAAGCAGCAGGCATAATTTCACGCCATGGTAACCTCTCTTGCTGCAAATTCCTTTGCACAAAACCTGGGACCTCCTCTCTGTTGGGCTAGAGGTGGATGAAAGGCAGCAAGTTGGAGGCCCTGAAACACAGAGCAGACCCCAAGGGGGGGGGGATGTTGGGAGAGCTAGTCCAGCTCCCAGAAGCCCTCCCTCCTCAGCCCAGTTTTTGTCAATGATCAGCTCTTTCCCTAATGAGTGTAATTCCCCTAATTATAGGCTGTAATTAGCCCTGATCCCAGAGATGGGAACAGGAAGAGCATGTGCTCACACACGTGTCTCCCTGGGCTGGAGAAAGACGTGCCAGAAGAGGAAGTAAGGGTCCTAGTACCAACACTCCTGCTGGAGCTGTCCAAGATAACATTGGAGATCACAAGCATGGGGCCCCATAAGGGCCTCACCTGCAGAACCAAGTTCCAACTCCCCTCCCACAGGCTCAGACACGGTGAGGAGGCAGAGGGCCCTGCCAGGCATCCCCCTCCTCCCTCCTGAGCATGCCTGGCACTGGACTTGGCTCCAGAAACAGATGCCAGGGAGAAAATAGCTCAACAGATTGCAGTGGTGCAGGCACTCCGGGAATGGTCGTCATGACAACAGGATGAAGCTTGTCCTGCGAGTTGGCACTTTACCCACTATGGAGTCTGGGGGCTGTGTCGTCTGCTCCCAGCATCCTGATCTCACTTTATCCCAGCCCAATTTCCTAATCTGTGAAACAGGGGACCTCCCTTCCCAGAGCTGTGATAAGAACTCACAGGGAAGATATAGGTACAAGTGATGAGCATGACATGTGGCTCACGGCTGAGAACTCCCTGGGTGTTGCACCCTCCACTCTGGGTAAAGTGCCCCAAACCCTTTTGCCCATCCCAGCCTGGCCTAGGGTTCTTTCCAGATCATTGTGAGTGGCCACCCCGAACAACCACCTAGGTCAACCTTGTCCACTACTCTCAGGTTTCTCAGATTCCTAAGCCCAGGTCTCTACTTCACCTGGGGAAGCAGATGAGAGAGGGGGGATGCAAAGCAAGTGGGCTCTAGAGCCAGGAGCTTCGAGTGCCCACTCTACCACTTACTGGCTGTGAGATCAGAACAAGTCCCTCAGTCTCTCTAAACCTTAGTTTTCCTCATCTGAAAATGAATCGATAACCCCTACCTTGCCTGCCTTCCTCCCAAGTATATTATAGACATCAAGTAAGAAGAGTATGAAGGCATTTTAGAAGCTGGAAGGTGCGTTCCGATGTGAGGTGCTTTTATTCATCAAAACCACAAATAATAACAGGCTGGCGCGTTCAGTATTCACTCTGTGTTAGGCACTGCACATATGTCCTCTCACTTAACCTCTCATGTAACAACATTGTATGCGATACTCTAGATAGGTGGGCAAACAAGGAAATAGGCACAGAGAAGTTAGGTAATTTGCCCAAGGTGCCACAGCAAGTGTGGGAGCCTGTGTTCAAATCCAGGCCATCTGACCCCAGAGCACACATCCTAAACACTGCCCTGTGCTGCCTGTCAATCGCAAGTGACCATTCCTTGGCCATTCTCTTAAAGACCCTATGAGGAAGGGAAAAGTAGGTATCATCCTCCCCATTTCACACACCTAATGACAAAAGCCAAGACAGGTTAAAAAAAAAGTCACAAAACTCGATCCTAGACCCTGGTCTGGCCAGAGGCAGCTCCTTTTTCTATTTATACAAGGGCCCACAAAGGCTAGCAGAGTCCCTGCCTGACCCTCTCTTTCCATCCACCTGGTACCAATAGTAAAGGTTGCACCCCTTACCCCCAAGACCCAAGAGTGGTTCTTCAGTCTAGACAGTGCCCATCCCTCCCACCACTCCCAAGGGTCTTCTGACTCTGTAGCCCAAGCCTTCTCTTGGCTTCTCTCCTTGACCCCTCCAGGTCTTCTTCCTCACATCTCAGATCCAAGCCCTGACTTTTGGCCACCACCTCAGCTTGGCCCCAAGTTGGGATTGGCCAGGTTGTTTTGTAGGATTTGCTGCCACCTTCTGGATATATTTGATATGACAATTCCAAAAGCTACCAAGTTTCCCAGGGTAACTTGTCCCCCTCCCCGCAAACTTCCCTGAAGGCAGCCTTTGCTTCCCCACCCTGGCCCCATCCTGTCTTTAAAAAAGTCCACTGCCTTTACCATCAAGCTTTTCAGTATTTCTCAATGAACACTGGGAAACTTTTACTGTCTGGCATCAATCTTTCCTGCTGCAATTCATATTTGTCTCCTATGGGAAAAATACATCAGTATAGGTTTTTCACCATTTCAAGTGCTTTCACACTTACAAGTCTTTCAGTAACATTTTTTGAAGATGTACTATCAGCTGGATTCCAGGGACACCAAGCTGAATAAAACACTATCCTATCTGTTCTCACAATAACTCCGTAGGTGGGCTGGCATTTTTTTAAAAAGATTTTATTCATTTACTTTTGGCGAGAGGGGAAGGGAGGAAGAAAGAGAAGGAAGAAATATTAATGTGTGGTTACCTCTCGAGCGCCCCCTACTAGGGACATGGCCCTCAACCCAGGCATGTACCTTGACTGGGAATCGAACCAGTGACCCTTTGGTTTACAGGTCGACACTTTAATCCCCTGAGCCATACCAGCCAGGGGTGAACTGGCATTTTAAAACTCATTTAACAAATGAAGAAACTGGGACACAGAAAGGCTAAGCAACCTGCCTAAAGTGTTAGAAAGCTTGGGCTGTAGCTTGGAAGCTCCTAACTTCCGACTCTGTGCTTGCTCCACTACCCAGCCCAGGCTGCTGGAAATGTCACAGACATCTTCTGGGGAAGGAATCAGTCTCTTTTCTGGTACTCCTGATGTTTCCTCTGGCCCCAAAATGACACCTCCAGGCAGGCTGAGGCAGGGCCCTTTTGCCCTGGCTATGACTCAAAACCCCCCTCAACCACAAACACATACACAGGACACCATTCTCTCTCTGCAGCCTATCTCCTGAGCTGCCGCTTTCCCCGACGTCCAATTTATGGAGTTGTGACTGTTACTAGCCTCCACCCAGGAGGCAGCGCCCGCTTCCAATGTGCCACTGGCTACCAGCTGAAGGGCGCCAGGCTCCTTACCTGTCTCAATGCCACCCAGCCCTTCTGGGATTCCCTGGAGCCTACCTGCATCGGTGAGTGGCCCCAGGGGACCCAGTAGTGCTGAACAGGGGAGTTGGTTGGGGGCTAATCTCTGCTCTCTGTTGCTGTGTAGTACCTTCCTAGGCTCTCCAGAAAGAAGCCAGAAAATGGCTATACGCCTCAGTGGCATTCACCCAACCCACACTTAGTGAGCACCTATTATGTGGAGGCACCACAGATATACAGAGCTGAATTAAACAGGGAGTGTGCCCTCAAAGAGCCCATCCTTTCAGGAAATGGGGGAAGAAGAAAACACTTGAGTATCAACTGTCACAGCAGGAAGTAAAAAGTACCAATGAAGAGACTTAAAGCAACCAGGGAGGAGAAAGCAATCATTCTTAGTTGGGCATTTATAAGGCTTCCTGGAGGAAGTGGCACTGAAGGTTTGACATTTCAGTGAAAGCAACAACGTGGGCAGGGACACACAGGCAAGGTAAGGGAGTATTTAGGGACAGAGAAGACAGTCAGGTTTGGCTGAGGCCTGAGACTTGAGAAGGGGAGAGGAGGAGGGCCTTGAATATCAGCCAAAAACTAGGGTGGGGCGCCGTTGAAGTTTTTGAAGAGGAGGAGGGCGGAGCTCAGAACTACTCCTCAGGAAAGCCAGTCAGGTGGTGTCTGGAAGCAGGCAAGAGGGTTTGAACTTAGACAGTAACTTTGGGAATAAAGAGGAGGAAAGTGGTTCCAGAGACACTGATGAGAGAAAGAGGGAAAGCAGAAACAGACTCCCAAGTCTTGGTCATGAGTGACGGGGAATCTGGATTGCTGCCAGGGGCTTGCTGGCAGAAGAAGGATGGAGTGCTTAGTTTGCAGTATGAAAGGCAGCTTGAGCTTTTTTCCGTTTTCCTTTTTTTAGCTTGGGCTTTTGAATGTTATTTCATTCTATATACTCTTCCTGAGTGCCAGGCACAAGCAGAGGTGAGTGAGCCACATGTGGTCTGTGCCCTCGGGGAGCTGTCTAGTGAGACCAGCAAACAGCTCAGCACGGGCAGCACAAATAGTGCTGTGATGGGACAAACTCAGGGTGTGATGGGGATCCAAGGGAGGAAGAACTGCTTCAACATAAGGAGAGTCAAGGAAAGCTGCCCAAGATGACATGGAAGGACTGCAAGAATGTTCACGCAGGGTAGTGGAGTAGATTCCAGGAACAGCATATGCAGAGGTGTGGCGGCGTGAAGCAGCATACTACAGCGAAGTGTGCCTAAAGAAAAGGGTACTTCCCTAAAGAAGTATGGGGAGAGGCTGAGGCCAAGTCCAGAGTCAGGTCCATAAAGGGCTTAAATGCCGTCTTGAGCTTCGACTCTATCTGGGGGGTCATAGGGAACTACTGAGGAATTTAAATGTGGGATGGGGCATGACCAGATTTGATTCCACTCCAAGACCAAGCAAAAAGGTAGGTCTACACTCTCTGCAGAGAAGCAAAGAAAAAACTCACCACAACCCCCTCCCCAGAAGGTTCATTAGGTTAAAATATTCTGCTGTGTTGAACACTTGGAGACAAAGACAGTGTCTTGGCAGGCTGGTCTCGGAGAGCTGGCAGGATCCGAAGCTGTATATCCAGGAGAGGAAAGTGCTGCTTGGAACCAGCCATACTCCTCTTGCCTGAGACTGCTTCACCGGCCCCACTTACGGCTGGGAGTTTGTGGCCAACTAAGTCAGCAGTCCTCAGTGATGGGGACAAGTGAGCCACTCTGCCTCTCCTTACAAAAAGAGGACAACCCCAGGCCAGAGGATTCAGTGCTGGAAAGGCCACCAAAAAGATTCAGCCCAGGAATGACAGTGGCACTCATGCTATTTCAGAAAGTGTTTGAGGCCATCGCCTGGCTAGTAATGTCTGCTCAGGGCACAAGATTTGGAGTTGAATGGCATGCACACCACATGTATATCACCCCCGATCTAGTCCTACCCTTTTTTACATTCGTTCAATCATTTTATTCAACAAATACTGAATGCCAACTCTGTGCCTGGCCTGAAAAGATTAGCCCCTGCCCCACGGGGCCTTAGTTAAAGGGATATATCCAAACAATAACTGGTTTTTGGAAGTGGCATGAGGTAGAAGTAGTAGATACACCCAAGAAAGTTGGAGCCCTGGGTAGGAGGCTTTAATAAAGTCCACCTGGGGGCAGCAGAGAGGGAAAGTGACTCACCCAGGGCCACACAGCAAGGCCGTGACAGACCTACCAGTCAGGGGAGCTGCATGTGAATACTCCCAGGGGTGTGAAAGGTTAGGAGGTAGGATTCTGCAGTCCAGGTTGCCTGGAGCTGCAGGGTCACAGGGCAAAGGATTGACCTCCAGCACCATGAAGGCAGATCCCTGTTGCCCCATGCACGGGGTACAGAGCTGTGAAGGGCAGGAAGGCTTGTTAGGCTGCCTAGGATCCAGCCAGGGGCCCAGCACACAATTCTGCCCATCTTCCAGCTGCCTGTGGTGGAGTGATCCGAAATGCCACCACTGGTCGCATCGTCTCTCCCGGCTTCCCGGGCAACTACAGCAACAACCTCACCTGCCACTGGCTGCTTGAGGCTCCCGAGGGCCAGCGGCTGCACTTGCACTTTGAGAAGGTTTCCCTGGCAGAGGATGACGACAGGTGAGGGGATGTCCTGGTGGGATGAGAGTGCCCAACCTGGTAATATCCTGCTAGAGGGGCCGTACACAAGCATGGGGCCACACCCCTTGGGTCAGCAACCAGCCATGCAGCTGCTGCTCTGCTGACCCAGGCTCATCATCCGAAATGGGGACAACGTGGAGGCCCCGCCTGTGTATGATTCCTATGAGGTGGAGTACCTGCCCATTGAGGGCCTGCTCAGCTCTGGCCGACACTTCTTTGTGGAGCTCAGCACTGACAGCAGCGGGGCAGCTGCAGGCATGGCCCTGCGCTATGAGGGTGAGCCTAATGGGGCCTAACCAGGGGTGAGGGGCTAGAGCAGGGGCTTGGGCCAAGAGTCTCTTCTCACACTGTTTCCCTCCATTCCATCATCACTCCTTCCAGCTCACCTGGCACTAAGGCCCTATCTCCTCACCCCTCCCAAGTCTAGGATTCCTACCCCAACTGCAAGAGACCCCTGCCTGGATTCAGGCCCTCTGGCCTGAGTGAATGAATTCTCCAGAGTCTGAAAAACAAAAAAGACCCCAATTCTTAGGGAGGGAGAATTGTTGCTAGACATTAATTCATTAATTCATTCAAAACAATATTTACTGAGTGCCCTCTATGTACTAAGCACAAAACTAGGAGCTAGAAATACAATGGTGATCAAAACAGCCTCCTGAACATAACAGGAATGGGTGCTCTGGGCTGTTCTTGTCCCTTACTTGCTCCAAGCCCAGGACATACACTTGTAGTCAGGATGAGAAAAGCCCCGGAGGGGGGGAAATAGGACATTTTCCCCTTGTGTTTGTCCTGGTCAAGGCTGAGCTTGCCTGGGCCCTGTGGTTTACAGCCTTCCAGCAGGGCCATTGCTATGAGCCCTTTGTCAAATATGGCAACTTCAGCAGCAGCGCACCCTCCTACCCTGTGGGTACCACCGTGGAGTTCAGCTGTGACCCTGGCTACACACTAGAGCAAGGCTCCATCATCATTGAGTGTGTTGACCCCCATGACCCCCAGTGGAATGAGACGGAACCAGCCTGTCGAGGTCAGTAGGCACCAGATGGGCCCACCAGGGGCAGGGAGGAGGGTGGGCACAGGGAGCCAGCAGCAGAGCCTGTGGCCCCAGTGACATGTGTCATTCAAGCTTCCCCCTAAGGAAGAGGTGGGGACTCCAGCAATGGGTAGGCACTCCTATAGGCAGATGGCAGCCCTAGGACATGGCCCTGGGGGGCAACGCGGAGGGGACGTTCCTCCCGGGCCTCCCCTGCCTTCCAGCTGTGTGCAGCGGAGAGATCACAGACTCAGCCGGTGTGGTGCTTTCCCCCAATTGGCCGGAGCCCTACGGCCGTGGGCAAGACTGCATTTGGGGAGTGCATGTGGAGGAGGACAAGCGCATCATGCTGGACATCCGAGTGTAAGTGTTCAATGGGCCAGGCCAAGCCAGCTCCTAAGCAATGGAGTCATCTCTTGCCCAGCCATCCTGGGGTCCCTGGGCCTTACCTCACTGACAGCCCTCCTCCACAGACTGCGCATAGGCCCCGGTGATGTACTTACCTTCTATGATGGGGATGACCTGACAGCCCGAGTCCTGGGCCAGTACTCAGGGCCCCGAGGCCACTTCAAGCTCTTTACCTCCATGGCCGATGTCACCATCCAGTTCCAGTCAGACCCTGGGACCTCAGTGCTGGGCTACCAGCAGGGCTTCGTCATCCACTTCTTTGGTGAGCCTGCCCCTGCCCCACTCCCTGCCTGAAGGAGAAGAGATGCCAGAATGCAGACCCCAAACACAGCAAGTCAGAGAGGCCAGGGCAATGAGGAGCCTGAGTGCTCTTATCTGACAAGGAAAAGCTGGAAACACTCCGGGTATCACCAAAGCCAGTCATGTTCTCCATCTTCCTCTTGGGCCCAGTGGGAGAAAGGGAGACTTCTGTTGCAGCAAGAGGGACTTGGTAGGCAGCAGGAAGAACTTCCTAACAAAAATAGGGAACTAAGGAAAGGAATTTGATTATATAGTACCTTTTGGATAACCTTCAATAGAAGTGACAATTTTCCCCACTTTGCCCATTCCCCCCTCTCAGTACTGAGAAACTGGCCAAGATGTTTTTGGGAATAAAGTTAAAAGCCTAGATGATAAACGAGGAATCTAGGAGATAGTCATATCAGGGACAAGCAAGGAGGGGCCCTTGTATGGGGAGAATAAGTCACTGAGCCTGCCCCGGCCAGGCCCAGAACAAATTGGCAAGAGCTAAACTTCCTCAGGGGGAGGGAGGCTAGCACAGTCACTTTGGTGTTGGCTGAGGGTCTGCATCTTGCTGCCCCCATCCCCTTAGAGGTGCCTCGCAATGACACATGTCCAGAGTTGCCCGAGATCCCTAATGGCTGGAAGAGTCCGTCACAGCCTGAGCTGGTACATGGCACTGTCGTCACTTATCAGTGCTACCCTGGCTACCAGGTGGTGGGATCCAGTGTCCTTATGTGCCAGTGGGACCTAACCTGGAGTGAGGACCTGCCCTTCTGCCAGAGGGGTGAGTGTTCCTGTTCCCCCTATTCCCATTGCCAATGCAACCTACAAGCCTCTCTCTTGGATTATGAACCAGCTGTTATAAGCTGGTATCCTTGAAGTTCCTTCACCTGTCATAATGTCAGTTTCCTCATCTGTGAAATGGGTCAATACCTTTCCATAGGGTTACCTGCCAAGTACTCCAAGTGTTTTGTTCCTGGTAGATGGCCATTTAGTGTCTGTTGACTCCCATGGATTGGAAGGGGACAAATGAGGAGATACACCAGCAAAATGGTAGTAACAGAAAACTAGAGGGTAGAGCTATATGGCACAAAGATGTCAGCTGCCTCAAACAAAGTGAGGGTGGACTAACTTTTGATTTCTACTTGAGCTACTTCTTCATCACTCCCCATCCATAGTGACTTCCTGCCATGACCCTGGGGACGTGGAGCACAGCCGACGCCTTGTATCTAGCCCCAAGTTTCCTGTGGGGGCCACTGTGCAGTATATCTGTGACCAGGGTTTTGTGCTGACGGGTAGTGCTATCCTCACCTGCCATGACCGTCAAGCCAGCAGTCCCAAGTGGAGCGACCGGGTCCCCAAATGTCTCTGTAAGTGTCAAATGGGTCGAGGGGAAGGCTCTGGTAGGAGATAAAGAATGCTGCCTCTGGAGGCTAGGGGCACCTTCACTGGGCTCTGTCTGCTTTGCAGTGGAACAATTCAAGCCATGCCATGGCCTCAGCGCCCCGGAGAATGGTGCCTGCAGTCCTGAAAAGCGGCTACACCCAGCAGGGGCTACTGTCCACTTCTCATGTGCTCCTGGCTATGTGCTGAAGGGCCAGGCAAGCATCAAATGTGTACCCGGGCACCCTTCACATTGGAGTGACCCCCCACCCATCTGTAGGGCTGGTGAGTGCTCTGACACCCCTAAACCTCTGCCTGGCCCATAGGACTGCTCTGGCAAAGATGTCAAATGTTGAGAACAAGAAGCCCCTGCCCACACCCTCTTCATGTTACACTTGGTCTCCCTAGTCTCTGCCAGATTTTTCTGAGCTAGTGACACCAAGACAAATGTGGGCTCTCCTTGGACAAATCCTTCCCGTGACCAGCCCACTCCCTGCCTTAGTAGTTTGGCCTGCTGGACTTACTCACTGCCCTTGGCCCTCCCCTCTTGTTCCAGCCTCTCTGGATGGGTTCTACAGCGGCCGCAGCCTGGATGGTGAGCCCCCACCCATGAGGGCCAGGGAAGTAGTCTCTTCCGCTTGTTCTCACAGCTCCCAGGCCATGGGTTCCTCAAGGAGGGAGGGTAGAGAAAGAGAGAGGTCTGGGACAAACAGGGAAAAAAGCCCTTTCCCTGCCCCCAGCCAACTAGAAGCAGCTGGTGGCTGGATGCCCCTGGGAAGGGGTGAGAGGCTGAGGGCTGTAAGTGAGAGGGACCTCTGCCCCAATCCCACCCTCTGTGTTTTCAGTTGCCAAGGCACAGGCTGCCTCCAGCACCCTGGATGCTGCCCACATTGCAGCTGCCATCTTCCTGCCACTGGTGGCAATGGCACTCTTGGTGGGAGGCATGTACCTCTACTTCTCCAGGTGAGCCTGGTTTCTCTTCCTACCCCCCATACCTGACTCACTCCTGCCTAGCACTCTAGACTCACAGGCTTCTCTGTCCCACAGGCTCCAGGGGAAAAGCCCCCTGCAGCTGTCCCGAACACGACCCCGCCCCTATGACCGAATCACCGTGGAGTCAGCATTTGACAATCCAACTTATGAGACTGGAGTAAGTACCCATGCTAGCCTTGAGGCCCTATCCGGGACCCAATTCTGTGCTCCCTTTGGGAGGTACCCCTGAGGGCCCTATCAAGCACTCTCACTCTTTCCCTTTTCCTTGGGGAGGTGGACTATGGGCTGGCAAACTTTATACAAGTTTCCAACTCCCAGCAGTCTCTTTCCTTTGCAGGAGATGAGAGAATATGAAGTATCCATTTAGGCGGGGAAAGCCAGCTCAGCCCTGCCTCACAGCCCAGCAGCAAAGCTCCCAGCTGTCCCTCCACCTTCTGTACATACCACCTGGGAAGAGACGCCACTAATCCCTCAAGAAGTTGTGCCCTTCCCTGCCTGCAGTGCCCCCAGGGCCTATTTTCTTGGTACCACTGCCCACTTAGGGCCCCTCCTTGGGTCCAGGTCAGGGGGCATCTGCCTCTGGGCAGAACACAGCTGGAGCATATGCATCAGGAACGAGCATTCTCCTGACCCTCCTTCATGCCCTGCGCCTCCATCCTGGAATTCACAGGCAGAGTGGGAACACCTTTCTCCATGTGACCACCATCCAGCCCTGGCATGTAGTACCCAGCAGCAGGGCTAACTTGATGGCAGTGGAAACTGCATCAGGGTGCTCCTCACAGGGCCATCAACGCTGGCCAAAACTGCTCTCGATGGTGACCTCTGGGCAGTCCTGGCATGCCAACATCAGCCCCTAGAGGAAGTCTCTAGTCCTTCTCCAGGGCCCCAGGAATGGACAGTTCTGCTCTTGTCCCTTGCCAATGGAGGCAATAATTCTAAGGGATCCAAGGGGTTTAGGGACCCTACCCAAGCTCAGGTCGGGCTTCCCTAGGAACTCATGCTTCACACCAAAGCAGGAAACCCCACTGCTCCCCTACACCCTGAGGAGAAGGAGAAAGACCTCCTTCTGATTGCCAGTCTGGCTATTACAAACATCCTCTTTACCACTAGTCCATCCTTTAACCCCAACCACTTGCCAGACTCCCCTCCTGGCCACTGTTTGGGATAAGAGGAGTGAGCATTCATATTCTGTAGAGGAGCAGAGGTCTAAGGGTCAAGGAATTTGGTGTGAAACAGGGCGTCAGAGAGCCCCAGGGAGAGGCCCAGGAGCTGGCTACAGGCCACTTTGTACATGTAATGTCTTATATGGGATCTGGCCTCCAGCCAGAGAACAATCTTCTTTTTCTGTTGTTTCCTTATTAAAATGGTGTTTTTGAAAAAACCAAGCACTGGCCAGGTGGATGGTACTTTCTTCAAGGAAAGAGAGGTGGGAGATAAATGGGATGTGGACTTCAGGACCATGAGGCATGCTGGTCACACCAACTAGTAATCCCCAGATTTTATCAAAAACCAGTTACAGATGCTACAGAAATCACTGTCCCAGCAAGCTCAGTACAATAGATGGCAGTGAAATGTGAGGTCCAAATGGCTAGTGCCACAGGAGTGTGGGAGCCCAGGAATCCAACTGCTCATCCACTTCAATGCCTCATTTTGGCAAACTCCCAAGGCCCTTCTTAATGTCACTGTATGGTTGACAAGGCCCAGGAAGCCTGGTGCAGCTCTTCTTCCTTTTCTTTCCCAACTAACAAGGCTTAGGAAATTTGAATAGGTATCAGAGACAACCCCATAAACATGAGACTCTAGTCTGTCTTGGCCTCAGAGAACATTCCAACTGTCAGGAGCAGGGATAATGAAATTAAAGGGCTTGGCTCCTACTTTAGTAAAAGCCCTATTTGTGGACTCCAGAAAGAGGTGGCTGTGTGGGATCTTAAGTTTGCCAAATCTGGTCCCTCCCAGATCCCTGCCCATTCTCTATGGCCCCTAGCACCTCCTGAGATGAAAGTGTTTGGCTAGCTTTGATTCCCAGCATGCACATCCACATGTAGAGTGTGCTCTTCATGGCTGCCCTCCAGAGTATGAGCAAAAAATAAGCAACAGGGAATTATGGGAACTCAGGAACCCTGAGGAAATAACTGAAGGAAATAACAACAGCAACCAGCACCTTCTGCTTCTACAGTCTTCCCGCAGGGAGGTCTTCACCACTCATGGCTGTCCACCTCCTGGCTCTAGCACAGGCCACCTTGAAGGATGAAGAGGCTCCAATCCAGGCAGAGTGCAGTGCCTAGGTTAGCCACAAGAGGTCACTTCTGAAGGCATCTGTATCCCACCTGCTCTTTCCCCTCAATCCTCCTAGAATAGCCAGGGCTGGAGCTCTCCAAGGTGGCACCAACTCCTGACCCCACTGGGCTGACCTCACCCTCCAAGTTCAGAGGTGCATGAAGTGATTAGTTTTCTTGGCACTTGTCAACAGAGTCAAGTATTAATACCCTCATTAGCCCACAGCCTGTCCCAATTCTCAGCTGAAACTAATGGCGTTGTGAAAGTAAAGCTTTGCTCACTGGGCTTGTGCCCATGGCTTACTTAGCCCCATAATGCCTTCAGGCTGTCACAGCAACACAGCTGAGCCCTGAGCAGTATGAGGGAAGCACTAAGAGAGGGCATACAAGGCTCCAACTTCTGAAGGCATGAAATACAGCTCCAGAAAAGATAAAGTCTGGCCACCTCCATACCTCTAGCTCAGCCATCCCCTCTCTGAGGGCCACATCTCTGGACCACAGCCACTATAATTTCATGTTTGCTGAGGATGGTAGAGAGCAGAGAGCACCCGCTTCTAACCCAACAATAAGGCCCATGACCTTACAATTCTTCTCAGGCACCAAGAGGATAATCAGAAACCAAAGACCACACTCTGCCATACGTACCTAACTCATCCTCCTCACTATGCCTGTTCTGACAGGTGTGGTCCAGTGGGTTGAGCGTCATCCTGCAAACCAAAAGGCCGCCAATTTGACTCCTGGTCAGAACACAAGGCAGATTGCAGGCCAGGTCCCTGGTTGGGGGTGTGCAAGAGGCAACTGAGATCGACATTTCTGTTGCGCATCTATGTTTCTCTCCCTCTTTCTTCCTCTTCCCCTCTCCTAAAAATAAATAAAAAATCTTTTTAAAAATGAGCAACAGCAACTCCTCACAAGCAGTTTAGACATTGTTGTGGTCTGGGAATCAAGAAATGTGTTTAGCTCTGGCTGGTGTGGCTCAGTGGATTGAGCATCAGCCTGTGATCAACCTAAAGGTCACTGGTTTGATTCCCAGTCAGGGCACATGCCTGGGTTGGGGCCAGGTCTCCAGTTGGAGTAGGGAGATGTTTCTCTCCCTCTCTTTCTCCTTCTCTTCCTCTCACTCTAAAAATAAATAAAATATTTTTTAAAAGAAAGCTAAGTCAGAAATCTCTTATTTAAAAAAGGAAATGTGTTTAATTAATTCCTAGGTCTGTCAAAAATTGAATTAACGAAATCACTATTCCTCTCTGTGCCCCTGGACATGATGGTAATAATACAGGAGGTCTTTAAGCCCTTAACAGTTTTACCCTTCTGAGAATCCTAAGTATATCTTAACATCAAAAGTGAGCAGGACACCACTACCTGGTGTAACAATGCCATGTAAGCGCCTGGTGTCAAGCATAATGATGCCATTCCCTTTTTCACTTCATCTACAGTCAGGCAGAGACAACCAGCCATCTCTGACGGCGATACCAAGGGAAGGGGCGGGCGCCGCGGAGGTAGCATGAAGGCCCTTCCAGAACTCGAGCTGAGGCCTCAGGCTACAAACCCCAGCATACAGCACTGCAGCTCCCAAATCCCTTCCTAGCCGGCAAATCACTCTTGCCCGTTGCCATCCTACCATACTGCTTCGCACGCACACGGAACTACAGCTCCCACAATCCTCCATACCCATTGCAATTCTTCCTCCCAGGGTGCAATGCGCTCCCGTTAGCCCTTTGAACGCTTTAAGCATTGCAAACTGGGAGTTGAAGTCCACTGTAGACAGGTAGCTGGGCGTTGTCAACAACGTAAACTCTGCTTTTGGCTTCCTCTTGAAGAGCAGTGACAGTGGTCAAAAGAGGATAATAATATGCAGGCGAAACTCTCCATGGAGTCATCACTACGCAAGGCAGAGATGCTGAAGCTCAAATGAACTGTTGGTAAAGGGAGGGAAGTAGGAACAGTAGCCATCCTACCCGACACCAAAAGCATCGTTTTCTGTTGCGAGTGCTTTTCTTTTCTCTTTACCAATATGGCGCCTGGTCCAGACACACCTGACACTGGAACCAAATAGTCCAGCACGACATCCCTAGGAGTACTGCTGTCATAGACAGCGTGCCAGCTCCAGTCAACACCACATTTTAATCCTTCCTGTTCATGCCCGAGGACTCCAAGGACATGGTAGCCTATATCCCATTACCAAAATGGCGAAAGGAAAAGCATTCTTCTCAGGGTATGCAGGTGACAATACGCTTGCGCGACAGCCGGCTACGTAGTAGGGCGGGAGAGGAACATCTTCAACACGCCTGCGCAGGAACAGTATTCTTGGTATATACACAAACACCAATGGAAGAAGAGTCCCCATAGTTCTTGCGGCTGCGCTGTGACCCTTACGAGCTCTATCGGGCGCCTGCGCAATACCTCAGGTCCCGCCCCTTTATCTCAGTACGCTGGCGCAGGGCAGAAAGGCCAGGGTTTCGGCGCTTCAGACGAATGCCAGCGCGGCTGCGCGCTGGGGGGTACCCTCTCACTGCGGCTGCGCAGGAGCCCGGCGGCCGGCTGTCACTGCGGTTGCGCGCGACGAGCGGCGATCCCCGGGCGCCTGCGCGGGTGGCTTTGCGGGCGCTCGCGGTAAGTTTGCGCCAAGTGCGCGGCAGCCGGGACGCAGACGGCGGCGGCGGCGAGAGGCGGAGCCCGGGGACCACCCCCCCATCACCCTCCCCGCAGTCACCTCACGTACCACAACCTCACCTAACCTCTCACCCCCCTTCCGAACCCCTCAACCCCGGGATGGCAGCGCCCGCCAGTCTTCCCTGCCGGACCAGCGGTCGCCAGCGCCGGCTCTAGCTTGTGGGACTAGGCCCCACCGAGGCCTGACCCCCGGAGCCGGGACCCACCGTGCAGTCTGCCGCCGGGCCGGGGCTGAGGGGCCGCTCCCCCCTCACGACCTGTAGGGAGGACGCTGCCGTCCAGGGGACTGGGGGCCGGGGGGTGGGGGGGAGCCAGGGCGAGGAAGTCGGGACCTGTGTTGAGAAAAAAGAAGGGGGGCCGGGGTCAGGAGCGCCCCCTCCTCCCGCTTCCCCCCCTCCCCCCGGGGTTGGGGGGGCCCGAGCAGAAAGCGCCCAACCCGGGAGGTGGATGAATGTGGGAGAAAATGGAGACCAAGACGATCGTGTACGACTTGGACACGTCAGGGGGGCTGATGGAGGTAAGAGTAGCCCTCCTCATCCCCTTCCCCCAACGCCAGGAGGGAACCTCCGCCCTCCGCTCCACAAAGCCGGTTCTAAGCTCGCAGCGCAAGAGGGCCGGGGGAGGGGGATTCTTTCTCACCCAGACTCTCCCATCTTTGCAATTTGGGGGGCCGAGCTCAGCCTCCGAGGACGTTTGCATTAGTTTCACCTACCCGCCGCCCTCGATTTGCTCTCCTGAGGCACCAACCCACTCCATCTCGTTGCACCGGCAGGCCTCCCCACCCCCTTTTTGTTGGCCCCTTTGTGCTTCCCCCAGCACGTCCGGGTACCAGGCTTCAGGCCTCTCCCGAGCCTGGCTTTGGAGTCCCCCACTGTCCATACAAGGAAGTGGCGAGCAGGGAACCACGCACCCTCTCCCCATCCCCCTACCCTGATTCTCCCCTTTTGGAAGAAGCTGTTCTCGTTGTTGTGCTGCAGGAACACTGTTAGGGTGGGCTCCCCCTGGTTCCGGGGGCTGAGAGATTCTGGGAGCAGCCTGGATGGGAGGAAGAAGGACAAAAGGGGGGAGAAGGGTGGGTGACGGAGAAGGCGCGCCGGGAGCTCCGAGTGTGCACACACGCTGTTTGTATGTGTGTGCAGCAAATCCAAGCTCTGCTGGCTCCCCCCAAGACGGACGAGGCAGAAAAGCGGAGTCGGAAGCCTGAGAAGGAACCCCGGAGAAGCGGCAGGGCCACCAACCACGACAGCTGCGATAGCTGTAAAGAAGGTGGTGATCTCCTGTGCTGTGACCATTGCCCTGCCGCCTTCCATCTCCAGTGCTGGTAAGGTCTGCGGGCCCCCTTGGAGCCCCTTGGCGAAACCTTGTCGGCACATTCCTTCACCCGGCCTTCCCCTGCCTGCCAAAATAACGGGCGCTCGCAGCCGCTAGCCGACTTTCTGTAGCCGCTGGGGTGAGCGCCTCCCCGCCCCCAGGTGTCTGCCGGGTTCTGGCCATTGGGGTGGGGAGGAGCAGCAATGGGTCCGGACCCGATGCGGTGGTTGGGAGGACTAAGGAGAGCCCCATCTGGGGCTGGAAGTCGCTAGGGAGCTGGGACTGAGCCGTCAGGGCACGGCCGGCGGTGGCGGGGGAGGAAGGGGAGGAGCTCTGGGCCCTGTGCCGCTCTCCTACCCGCGCGCCCGCAGCCTTCGGGCTCCGGCCGGGCTGGGCTCTCCTGGGGTGGGTGCGCGGAACCCTCAGCCTCCGGAGCTGCCCTGGTCCGGGCCCCAGGGACCTGGCGCCCGGACTCTTGTGGCTGTAGAAGAAATCATGGAGGGTGTCTCTCCAGTCTGCCTCTTCACTGCCTCTCTGTTTACAATATGGCGACCTGCCTTTAAATTATATTTTTATTCTCAGCGCCATTTTGGCTGCATATATGATTTGCAAACGTCTCCCTGGAAACTGGGGGTAGCCCCGGAGTCCTTTCTGCAGAAGCTCCTCGGATGCCGGGAGACTGGGATCTCGCTGCTTTGGTCTCCATTCTCTGCCACCTCCTGCCCCCTGTTGCCTCTCGGAGCTGCTTCTCTCATCTCTCCCCACCCCGCGCTGCTGCCTCTTAGGAAATCGGGCCGGGTTAGACAATTAAAATTGCCCTTGGGCGCCCATTTCACTTATCCGCTCTAGATCGGCGAGCCTTTCGCTGCAAATGCTTTGCTGCTGGGGCTGGATTGTATGCAGTGGCTCCGAGAGGGCATTTTTAAAGAGAGGAGAGCTGGAAAGCTGTGCGTGTTTTGTTTTTTTTTAACCACCTCCTCTTACTGAACGAGAGAGGAGGGGAGACACAGATGAGAGAGGGAGGGACCTGGGTTGATGGCCCCATGCTTGATCCTCCTCAGCAGCTCAACCCTGAACAATCGGTCAAGAAGAGTTTATACTCCAGCTTCTGTCAGGAGATACCACCTCTACCCTCCACAAAAATCCCACATCTGCGCAGAGAACCCAGATTGGTTCTCGTTCTGTTTTTCAGCAACAGTTGACTGATGGCGGGGCGAGGGGGGGGCGCATTTGTGAAAGGAGACTGGCTGCAGAGAGCAGAAAGGAGAAGAGGCAGTTGGTTTGTTTCCACCCGTTTTTTCATGTCTTTTTTAGCCCTTTGTTTAAAAAATTAAAAGGTGAGGTTTTCCTTAAGCACTCTACACAGTTTCATTCAAATTGTGTCTCTCCGTTTGTGGAATAGTGCCTACTGTATATTTGTACTAATTACAGGTTTTGGAGCACTTATTAAACAGATGATTGATACTGGGCAAATTAAGTCTGTGGTCAGAAGTTATGTAGGAAGCTCTGGTTACCATTCCCAAGATACTTTTGCCCAGGAGGGCACCCATGTTGGCTTGTAATGTTGCAGGGACAAAAATTACTATCCTGGAGGAAGCTTTGCTGCTAGCTTTAAAATTTTTATTATAAAGTGACTAATACCAGCAGGAGAGTCTGTGGATTTTTATCCTTTGCTTTCTATAAGGTGTAATTTACCTGGAAAAATATCTCTGCAAGTTTCCTGTGCTGTTCTTGAGAATGGAAGCAGTTTGTGCCTGAGTATGTTGAGTTTTTCACCAGTTATTTCCAGTTGCTTACATTTTTTAAATTGTGCTTATGTGCTACATATACCAGGACTGAATTGTAGATTGCTTGATTTTAAATATAGGTTAATGTTTTACCTATATTTGCTTATTAACAGTAACATTTGGTTAGTGTTAACCAAGAATAGTGGTCCCATATTAAGTGATAATTTTATAAGCTCTGTATTGTTTTTAGTCTCACTTGTTTAATAAAGCTGAAAATGTTTATTAGAAACTTCAGGCATGGAAAAAGTGTACTGTTTTGCCTGACATTGGGCTTTTAAACTCTAAAATCTAATCTCTGAATCTTTTAATTAGATGAGTCTAAGTCTTGTCAAGTTGTACCATTAGCAGTTTCCGTTTTAGCTGGAAGGAGAGAGTGGGGGACTATTTTTTCTTTTTTATTTTTTAAGCTCTTGGTGAGATTCAGGCTTGCCCAGACTCTGCATTTCATTGAATACTTTTTATAAGCCCATGAATGGGAACTGGTAATCGGAGATTTGAGAATCCTAGTAAATGAGGCAGGGCTTGTTTCACATCTCCAGTTCCCCCTTTGAAGATGCCGGTACTGAATGTGCCATTAACTTATCTGAGTTATTATATAAGTCACAAAACGTTCTAGATACTGATACAAAGGCAGGAAGCCTTCTTTCAAGTGTGGCTTATCCCACTTTCCTGCCTCCTCCCCTATGCTCTTTCCAGCACAAGTGAAGTACTTCATTAACCATCTCAACCGGAGTGACTAAGTCATGCAGTTAATCATCTCAGAGAATTTTGATCACTGAGTGTGCTAACGTTAATTTGTCCTGTCACTGCTTTCTTGTACCATGTGGGAGTGAGGTTAAAAGGTATGGCTGTATATTCTCTTGCCTCCCTTTTTAACTAGCTAAGACTGGATTATTTAGATAAGAGTAGTATGATAATTTTCCTCATACATAGAATGCACCAGACTGAAGACAGAATTTTACAAGCCCTGGAAGTCATAACTGCAGTGCTGCTGTGGGTCTCCATTCAAAGCTCTGAGACAAGTCCTTTTGCAGTCGCTCGTGTGCCTTGCCAGCTTGCCTCACAGTGAACCAGATCTAGTAAAATCTTCCAGAGGTGATTCTAGGCAAACCTCCTGGGTTTGGTGACATCCATAACTACAGGGGGTGTTTCTTTTTTTTTCAAGCTTTATTTATTTTTAGAGGAGGAGGGAGGAAGCGAGAGAAACATCAAAGTTTGGCCACCTCTCGTGTGTTCCCTAGTGGGGACCTGGCCTACAACCCAGGCATGTTCTCTGACTGGGAGTCCAACCAGCGACCATTTGGTTCCCAGGCCGGTGCTCAATCCACTGACCCACGTCAGCCAGGGCTACAGGGGGGTTTTCTTAGATAAACTACTGGAGGAAATGACTGGACAAATAAGCTTTTTAATTGTCTTGTCTTTTTTCAGGAGTGAGTGCTTAATATATTGAGAGACCTCTTCCCAGTTAGACTGGGGGTCCTATTTCTGGGTTTTCTGTAATGAGCTGGGTGAGGAAATGAATTTTCCTGTGCTCAGTACCATTACCTCTAAAGAATTAAACTTGAGCTAATGATGTTTTTGCTTTTGTTTAAGTGATAGTGTAATCATTTTATCCAAGTTTAACTGGTTATCCATTATTCAGAGTAGAAGCGGGGGTTACTAAACCTGCCCCTGAAGAATTGGAAAAAGACGTTTTTAAATATTCCCTGGTGAATGTGACTTTTATTATAATTGTCGTGCCGTAAGTTGAGCCTTCTCAAAATACTTGTCTCCATGGACTGGTCTCTTAGAAAATCAGGTAAAGCCCTGGCTGGTGTGGCTCAGTTGGTTAGAGCATCATCCTGCACACCAAAAGGTTATAGGTTTGAATCTGGTCAGGGCACATAAGTTTTTTAAAAAATTAGAATAACTGGTAGAGCTCTAGTTGCTGCTGACCCTTGATGCCTGAGATGGATAAAATTGTTCTCACTGATTAAGTAGGTACGATAGGGCATTGATAATGAGACTGACTAGAAACTGGATGGTTACCTCTGATTGCTTTCTCATGGCATTTTGCTCCAGACTGAGGGACCAAAACGGCCTGATTGAGAAGTGTGTCTACCTCAGCAGACCTCAGCATGGTTGCTTCCTGTCAGACAGATTTCTGTAGCATTTGCCTCCGCATGTTATATTTGGAATTGTTGGCCGGCTTTCCTCTCACTGGTGTTGGCAGCAAGATCCAAAATGAGGTTTTCGAAGAATCAGAGTAAAAAGGTCTCTGTGCACAGGCAAAACTAAGCTCAGCTTGGAGTTTTGCATATTTAATTTTCAGTGAGTCATAACAAGAAAGGTTTCACACATAGAGTAGGAAAACTGCCTTGCAGAAAATCTTTGCCGTATAAACTTTTAAGGAGGTGGTTTTTCTGATTTTGTTGTGTTTAGCTCCTCATTGGAGTAGTGTTGGGCAAGTGATGAATTAAAATAGATTTAATGTTAACGTTATCTTATGAATCTTTTGTTTCTGACATTGGAAGTGCTTGGAAGCCAGGCACTGAAGAACTGGAAATGACAGCATTGCCTCACCCTGCCCTCTCAGTAGTAAAATGATTGAACAATGGACCTAATTTTGTTTTGTTTTATGTGATTTTATGTATTTACTTTTGCATTTGCCCTGTTGCATTGGAAGCTGGGTTTGTAGTACCGTTAAGGGTCCACTCAAACAGAGAGGGTTCAGTACCCTCCAACTTTAACTCAACATCACATGCACGCTTTGTAAACCTAAAGTGGGGCCCACGGGCTAATTCTTGTGACATCCGTGCTTTAATCCAAAGGTAAAGAATAATCACTGTTTTAAAATATAAGAATAATATTTGGTATAAGTTATTACTCACAAAATGTTGTGACCCAAATGGGTTTGTTTGAGAAAGGAAGCATTACTTACCTCTCCTTCCCTCCCCTTCTCTCTGAAAATAAGTAAGTAAAATCTTTAGAAAAAGAGAGAGAGTGAGAGAAAGGAAGTGTGAAAATTATTAAAAGTGAAAAAGGAGGTAATACTCCTCAAAGTAACAGTTTTTGTTAAGGCAGGGACTTAGTGGTACTATTCTGTGGAATTTTTCAATTTGGGCCTGTCCCAAAATTAATTACCATACTCAGTGAAAGATAGGATGCAGTTGAAACCTCATCGATCTCCTGCTGTTGCTTAAGGCTCTCAAAGTACTTTACAGATGTACTAATATGTTAGGACCATTTTTGGCCTTTGTAAATAAATGACTTGTGTATTTTTACATATGTAAATGTGTAAAGACATGTTTAGGTACAGCCTTTATTGTTAATACGGAGATGGATTCATATTTGTTTTAAATCCTAAATCCTAAATCAATGTCTCCAACAGAATTTTTTGAAAGCCAAATCGTAAAGATAAATTATTTAATTTGACCTGGAAAAGTATTCAGATAGTCACTCCTGTGTTAAATGAAACACTGGTTTTTATTAAGCTCTGAGTGAAAGTACAAGTGATACTCAGGAGGGCTCAGTAGCCCTGGCTGACGTGGCTCACTTAGTTGGGTGACATCCTGCAAAGCAAAGGATCACTGATTTGGTTCTCAGGACACGTGCCTGGGTTGCGGGTCAGTCCTTGGTACCATCCGCTGTTGATCCCCGAGGGACCTGTGTGAGAGGCAACCAATTGATGTTTCTCTCCCTCTCTTTCTCTTTCCCTGGCTCTCCAAAAGTAAATAAAATCTTTTCAAAAATAACAAAAGGGCCAGTGGGTTTTCACAGTTCATTGCTATAGGATTTATCAGTACTTACCTTTCTATAGCTGAATACTATTCTATGTATAGATATAATACATTTATTCATCAGTTGGTAGACATTTGGGTTGTTGCTACTTTTTGCTGTTGTGAATAATAATGCTAGAAACATTGGTGTGCAAGTTTTTGTGTGAACATCTGCTTTCATTTCTCTTAGGTTTATATCTAGGAGTGGAATTGCTAGGTAACTCCTACATTTAACATTTGAAGAACTGCCAGACTATTCTCCAAAATGGTTGCACCATTTTACATTCCCACCAGCAATATATGAGCGTTCTAGTTTCTCCATATCTTTTTCAACACTTGTTATTATCTGTTTTCTTGATTAAAGCCACCCAATATGCATGAAATACTGTATCATTGAGATTTAGATTTGCATTTTCCTACTGGCTAATGATGTTCTTTTCATGTGCTTACTGGGCAGTTGTATATTTTTCTTGAAGATATGTCTTTTCAGATCCTTTGCCCAATTTTAACTTTGTTTTTTTTTTTTGAAGACTTTATTTATTTATTTTTAGAGAGGGGAAGGGAAGGAGAAAGAGAGGGTGAGAAACATCAATGTGTGATTGCCTCTCATGTACTGCCAACTGGGGACCTGGCCCAGAACTCAGGCATGTGTCCTGACTGGGAATCAAACCTATGACCCTTTGGTTCTCAGTCCAGCACTCAATCCACTGAGCCACACCAGCCAGGGCTGGTTTTTTGTTACTGAGTTGTAAGAGTTCTTTATACATTCTAGATACAAATCCTTGTCAGATACATGATTTGCAAGTACTTTCTCCCATTCTGTGGGTTTTCTTTTCACTTCCCTTATCTTTTTATTTTTCAGTTTTTGAGTCTTACCTAGAAGGTGGTGATTTAAGCACACTTGAATGTCTATATGATCTATTTAATGACAGTGCGTAAAGGGTTTCTTCTGTGAAACTCCAGTCAGGATGGTGCATCTCAGTGGAAAGAACCTTACAGTGTGCTTTGGTATGTTGCTATTTCAACTTTTCTTAGTGACCCTTCTCAGCAAAGAATTCTAAGGCTGAAAGTTACCTAGAAGAAGTACTAAAAAATTCACCACCTGCCTTAAAGCAGGATGTCCACCCAGCACTCACCAGCTGCAACAGAAAATTTCTATATGTAGGCACTTCTCATACTTGGGGGCCCCCGGCTTAAGGAGGAAGACTTTGATTGCCTTGGTTTGATTGGTAACAGCCTGGGGTAGAAATAACTCCAGATCAATTAGTGAGTTGTCTTTTGAACTGGTTAACAAGGACAAAAAGTTTTTTTGTACACTGCAGTGAATACACTGGTTTATATGTCTTTCTTTCCCCCTCACTTGAGGAGGATATGCTTATTGACTTTTTTTTTCTAAGAGAGAGAGAGAGAGAGAGAGGAAGGGAGAGAAACATCGATGTGAGAGAGAAACATCAATGTGAGAGAGAAACATTCATTGGTTGCCTCCTGTACACACCCCAGCTGGGGATCGAACCTGCAACCTTTTGTGCAGGATGACGCTTCAACCAACTGAGCCACCCGGCCAGGGCTATATGTGTCCATGTAAGCCCAGGTAGCAGTAAATAGGGAGAGAGTGCAGAGAATGTTTGCCTACAGGTTTTATACTTGTAAAAACAATATACTTTAATGCTCCCAAGAGGATTTTGCTACCTAGAAATGCGGATGTCCTACTTCTTAATAGAAATGGGTACATCTTTACTTCTGTAAGTGATGGTGTAATAGAATATAAATGAAACTGAATGTTGTTTGCTTTTGGTTATGGGTAGGAATGTTGAAATCCATCTCTGAACTTTCTTATTCCACCCCTAGCACATGTACAATTCCTTGGGTGTTTAGCTAAGCAGGCCACCCTAGTGGACGATTCTGGTTGAGGTTATGATGGCACTTACTATGATAATGTGGCACAAGCTTCTGAAAATGCATCCTTTAAGATGCCAGAGTTTTAAGTCACCGATGGAAGGGGTGGTTTCCCACCTCCCCTGTGCTTTTCCTTTGACTTAGAGTCCCCAGGGAGTACAACATGGCCAGCTGCATCGCCATTCAATGAGTGACACTTATAAGAGCACCTCTGCATAATGCTATCCTCCCAAGAGACAGGACAGGAGTACAGCTGTCCCCTTGCCAGTTTCCTGAAAGAGAAGGACATTGTATTCAGTGCAAGTCCCAGACCAAATTTCAGAAAGGCACTTTGGTATTGCGGATTTGTCACTATGCCCAGGACGCATGCACAGGTCACTAGCTGACTGCCTTTCCCATGAGTCAAGAACAGTTAGGAAGAATAAAAAGGTGACTCCTTTTTCTGCCTACCATTTATGGGTATCAGAATTCTCATCCTTTAAGTCTAAGGTTATTTCTAAATCTAGATCTTAGCAAATAAGAACAAAGAAGTTTTAGCACATTCGTGTGGGAGGCAAAAGACACTGAGGGGTACAGGAGACACAGATAAAATGAGAAATCATTAGTTTCACCCATCAGCAAAAAGGAACTTGGCTACTGCATAGAGCTGTTGGTGAATTCACAATAAGCAAATTCCATGTATACCTTGCAGATTGATAAAAATTGTCTAAGTAATGAAAGACTTGGCTCACTCAAAGAACTCCTTTCCCTTTTGCAGTAGTGTACTAAATTTACTAAACTACAGTCCCTGATTTACAATGGTCAGCTTATGATTTTTTAACTTTATGATAGTGCAAAAGCAGTACACATTCAATAGAAATCAGCTAGGCTAAACTATGATGCTCAGTAGGTTAGGTGTATTAAATGCATTTTCGACTTAAAATATCTTCAACTTAATATAGGTTTATTGGGATTTAACTCCATCAAGTCAAGGAGCATCTGTACTTGAAAGCCAGAGGCTGACCTATTTCCTCTGCTCACTGCTGCATAATACCTAGTGGTATTACTAATGAGAGATGTGCAAAGATAAACACTGTTTGGGGAACAGAAATTATGTCCGGGTTCTTCTAAGTGGATGGCACCTTGTTAACACAAACACACAGTGACCATTCCTTTACCCCTTAATTACATTTGCTTTCCTGTATGTTAATAGCTTTGGTGTTTAATCTTTGCCCTTCCCCTGTTTTCTGACAAATTGTAAAGCGTAACTCTCAGAGAATGTTTCCCAGTTTTGAAACGACAAAAGACAGAGTAACTGCAAGGCGGGGACAACTCCATGCCTGAACCAAGCATCAGTCTTTGCCACTGATTTGGGCTCTGCAGGAGGCTCTTTTTGAAATAAGCTTGAGTGAGCAAGAGAGGACTCTCCGCAGGCTTGAATTTAACTGTAACCCAAAGACATCATTTCACCCCTAGGCCAGTCAGGGATGGGGGAACCTCTCAGAATTACTAGCAAGCTTGAGTTCCAGGTTGGAATTCTGTTAATAGCAACACAAGCACATTTATAGGCTTTTATCCAGCTGTGATATTCAGAAGGATGTTGAGTACTGTTTTTCTCCTGTCTGCCTTTGTGCAAAGAACAAAGCAGAGAATCTAATGAAATGCACAGAACTTCAAGTAAGTTTAGATAGTCTCTGCATTTCAAACCTAGGCAGTATGGAACTATTCTGTTCTGCTTTCCAGCAGTCATGGGCTCCTGTGATGAGCTGGTAGCTTTTTACTGATTCTTGATTTTCACAAAACTCTGAAACCATTAGAGGGAAACTCTATGGTGAACTTTTTCCATTGACAGTCATCGATTATTGGTTAAAATACATTAGGAAAATTATATACCACTAATCATTAAATGTGTATAAACCTGTAACTTTTCATAGTTTTATACATAGGTTTACTATATTAAACCTTACTTGATTTTGCTTGTTTTTTTTTGGAAGAGCATATTAAATTAGGGAGAATTCTTTCACTAATTTTGGTCCTTAGATAAATGTTGTTTTCTGGTTTTTTGTTTTGCTTTATCCCTCTGTAGTCCTTGTGGTTTTGCGTAGCATAGATGACACTTAGCCATTCTAACTTAATTCCAACATCTAATTCCATGTTATCAGACATCGGACTGCAGGCTGTAGTTTGTAGGTGTTGAAGTAAGTTGAGTTATAAGAAAAGTGTCTGCAATTTAAGTTATGGGGAAGAGCTCAATTCAAAGGCTTGTGTACTTACTGCATACAAGCCCTCCCCAAATATTACTGTTTTGTGCATGTACTCAGGTCTTTAGGGTGATCATTCTTTGATTAGGGACCATCTGAGAAAAAAATTGGGCCAAAGGGAAAAATCATGGTGCTCTGTCTCTGAGAAGTAGGTTCAACTCCTAAATAGGTCACTGAGGGTGTAACTGGAAGGCTTCAGGAGCCGAAGTCAGCACTTAGCTGTGGCATCAAACCACCGCAGCAGTTTGACAGAATGCCCAGGAGATTACTTCAGTCGTGTGGGGGCAGGGGGTGGGACTTTGAGGTTTATGAGTAAAATTGGAGGAGGGGAGAAGGTAAGGGTAAAAGAAGGGGGGAATAACCCCTATACTATTCTGCAGAGCATTATTTTCCTTCCTTCCTTTTTTTTTTTTTTTTTAAATAGATGACCCTGTCAGAGGAGGATAAATGAAGCAGAAATCCTCCTTAGGGAAAAACAGCTGGGTCTTAAGTAGGAACCTGCTCTCTTTATACAGGGTGGGGCAAAAGTAGGTTTATAGTTGTTCATATGGGAAATAATATAATTAATAATAATACAAGAATAAACTGTTTCACATACTCAAAACTGTAAACCTACTTTTTCCCCACCCTGTATTTAGTTAGATTTCAAATAAAGACATTTTTAGTATTTTTTTTTTAGTTTTCCCAGCCTTTATAGAATTTTAGGTCCAAAATCAATAAGATGTAAATTAGTCCAGGTTTCTGAGCTGTGTCTGCCTGAATAGTGTGGCCTGGCTGTTACCTTGTTTTTGCTAGTCCACTAAAATTTGGCCACGGAACGGTATGCAGTTTTCTATACATCTGAACTCTTCCAGAATACGCAATTATAATTATTGGTTCCTCTTCCCAGTGGGATGCTTCCTAGGAATGTTAGAAGTGACTGCTGAGGCCAGAAGGTTGACTCTTTTCCAGAAAAGGTGGACTCCTGCATCTATCATGAAATGAATGAATTGAGCCCAGCTTAAGAAATGTTTGTGACCAGCCCATTTTTCATTCTAGAGAAGCCAGGATTTCGAGAATAGCCAAACCAGTAACAGGTCAGGCCCTGTAGCACCTGGGCTCAGCTTGTAGAGAAGTCAGCAGAAGCAAACACCTGGTATAACTATTGGTGTTCTACCCTCCACCACTCCTCCTCGCACTAACTTGTAACCCTCTTCTCCAGGTGTCCTTCATTGGGAGGATGGCACAGGCCAGCTTTACTTAGTAGGCATAAATTTGGGAGCACAGTCAGCTAGTTTGAAAGGATTGTATGCCTGTGGAAATGACGCAACTAGCTAAGTTTCTCAATGGGGTATTTGTAATGGCCTGGCACTTCATTGGACTCCTTGTTAACATTGCTACTGAGGCTTTGCATGAAAAAAATCAGCAGTCCTTGTACTTTTTACTTTGTGGTATTAACTGTATTTGAGTCAGTAACTGGGATGAAGGGTGGTAAAGGACTAAGGTTCAGAGGACCCCCACCCCATGAACTTTATCCTTTCATCTATCCAATATTCAATATGACGATTTTCCCTGCCTTTGAAAGGTAGGTCATACTTGAAGATAAAAACTGATGGCCACACAAGTGTCCAGAGGAAGCTAACTATTTCTGCTAATATTTAAATTTCATTAGATTTTGTTCCCTCAAAACATAGACCATTAAATTTGGGTATATTAGTACAGCTTTAAATTTAAATTTTAAAAGATATTTTTAAGTTAAACTTTACCCCGGATCTCTTAGCTTTTCCAGGACGGTGGCTGATTTCAATTTATAAAAGGCCTGGCCCTGGCTGGGTGGCTCAGTTGATGGGAGCATTGTCCCGTAAGTTGCAGGTACAGTCTTGGTTGGGGCACATACAGGAGGCAACCAGTTGATGTTTCTCTCACATTGATGTTTCTCTTTCTCAAAAAAAAAAAAAATCAATAGAAACATATCCTCAGGTGAGGATTTTTAAAAATGTATAAAAGGCTTGTATTCTGTACTCATAGGTTCCTGTATAGATCATGACAGTTGCTGGGAGGCTGAGACCTGATTGTGGTCCCACTAGCAGTCACCTTTACTCCCATTTTGGCTAGTACCAACACATTTCCTGAGCTAGACAAGGATAGCAGGGCCAGTCTGAGGGAGTACTCCTGTTCTGAACATGTATTGTCTTTTGCAATTGATATTGCACAATGCCATTAAATATAATTGTAGGATTTTTGTCTGGTAGTGGACCTCAGATAGATGGATGAGACCTGTGAACTGTGAAATTAAAATTCAAAACTGCTCAATGCTATTTGCTTGCTGAACATCCCACCACCCAAAAAGGGAGGTGATATACAGATGATATTAGGGGGCCAGTGAGATCTTTCTTAGTCTAGCTGATATTTTATTTCAACTGAAACTTCCATGTATAGCTAGAGAGCTTCTGATGCTTGGAGAATGATGTGTTATGACAGGAGGGATGCTACCAGTTGATGCAACTGACCTCTTTTAGAAGAGGACCCGAATGGAAGTCTGTGGGTATGTTGTTGTACAGATAGGCTGTTTACATAGTTTTCCTATGAAGTGTTTGTGTTAAAGAGAATATTTTGTCAGTCCAGGAAGAGGAAATGGAGTATGTTCTTTCTTAAATATTTTTTATCTACTTGCTTCCTTTTGTCCTAAGATGTACACCAAAGCTTTTAATTTGGCTAAGTAATATTTTCATGTGTCTCTGGCTGCCTTTGACTCGAGTTTTAAAATGTCAGTGTCACTTAGCTGGGTGGGTACTTGTAAGCTATACATCAGTAACCTAATGTATTTTTAAAAACAAGTCCTGAACACAAACACCATTTTTATCTGTATGTTACAATGTAAAAAACAGACCTTGGAAATAAAAGGCAGTCTTTCTGCTTCCCTATTTCTCTCTCTCCTTCCACCTCTTCCCTCCTCTCTTTGTTCTTTTGTTCCCCTCCCCCTTTTCCCTTCCAGTTCCATATTGAAAAACTGCACTAGATGGATAATTAAGGCAGAGCAACAGGTCCCACTGGTGGGAACTAAATCTGAAGTAAATGTTAATGTCGTGCAGGTTCACATGCATTAATAGGCAAGGGAGACGGGTGAGGTTAGACGCTGATCAGCCATGCTACTGTATGGCTTGAAATAGATCCTTTTAATTAGAGCCAAGAACCATGACAACTACCAGTATCTTCCACCTGCAGTGTTGAGCTGTAGCCTCATTAGTGAATTGTGAAAGAGGCATTCTGACTTAAAATTGGGATCTGTTTTTTGGCTGTAGTTGGGATCATCGGGCTCCTGGCTTTGAATATTTGACATGGAGAGGTTTTTCAGGACAGGCTTTACAGTTAGTTGAGGGGTGTGTATTTGTGGTTTTCTCTTTGATAACTCTCCAAATGGACCTATGTAGACACCCTCATCAGCAATGGAGATGGGTTATTTGGATTCGTCTAGATGCTGAAGTCCTACTGCAGAGGTTGGCCTTAGGAGTTTAGTTTCTGAAGAGTCAATGTCCTTGACCAGCTTTCTAATTGGTTTATGTACAGATACTACTGTTAACAGTTTAGAGGCCCTGTTAGGCCTCACAGAGAGCCACATCAAACTCAGAGACACATATCCTTTAATTGTACAATCTCTGAAGATGAGCTCTATTGTTATGAACTGTATTATAGCTAACAATGTTTTTAAGATCAAGTAATGGTTAAAATAAACAGTGAGCCCTGGCAGGCGTGGCTTGGTTGGGAACCGTCCTGCAAACCAAAAGGTCACCAGCTCAGTTCTGGTCAGGACACGTGCCTGGATGGCGGGCAGGTCCCCGGTAGGGGTGTGTTGGAGAGGCAACTCATCTCCCTCTTTTTCTCTTCCCTTTCCCTCTTTCTAAGACTAAATATTGTAGTAAATAAAATCTATAAGTAAATAAATAAAGTTGGAAAGCAGTGAACAGGCATTTTGTGGCCAGAAATTGCAGTCCAGCGCTTTTAAACAAGTAATCTGGAAGGAAATATCCCCACGCAGTAAAGATGGGAAGGGGCTCCTTCTTCACGGGGGACTCTCCTCTCTGCTGTGGAGAAGAGTGCCTGCCTTAAAGTAGTACAAGCCATATTCTTTTGAAGCCAGAAAATAGAAGTCTCTGACCTGTTGGCTAAAGAGCTACCAGTTTCCCAAGACAAGCCTGCTCACATACCGAAGACAACTATTCCAGGACTCACCTTCCATCTCAGGACTTGGACAGTTCTTAGAAGTAATCTAAAGGTTCAAATACTATTGTGTGCTAGATAGATTTAAACATCTATTCCCAGGAAAAGTCTCCTACTCTCAGAACCTTCCTTTCATCAGGTAGTTTTTCAAAATGTAGAAATATACCTGCTTCTATTAAAACTATAGTTTCTTTCCAAATCCCTTGAGATCCTTAACTGTGTCATTTTTAAAAGATCACTGGTGGGCCCTGGCTGGTGTGGCTCAGTGGATTGAGTGCCTGTGAACCAAAGGGTCACTGGTTCGCTTCCCACTCAGGGCACATACCTGGGCTGTGGATGGGGTCCCCAGTAAGAGGCGCTCAAGAGATAACCACACATTGATGTTTCTCTCCCTCTCTTTCTTCCTCCCTTCACCTCTCTAAACATAAATAAATAAAATATTTTAAATAAATAAATAAAAGATCACTGGCTGAATTATCATTTGCTGAATAGCTCTGGATTGTGGAAAGAGCATAGAGAAAAGGCCACTGTCACTTTCAGGTACCTAATGACCAAATTTTGGGGCTTTTGAGTTTGGCGTCCATGAGCAATTGAGTCTTTCATAGGTTTGTATGGCAAGAGTTAGTTTGTAGTTAATTGTATGTGGTCTCATTGCCACCTGTCCTTTTCACATCTCTACCCTGTGATCCCTGAGAGCAAGGACCATGTCAGAAATCTCACCACTTAGTGTACTGCCTAGCATAAAATAAATGTCCAATAAGTACTTGAGTGTACAAATGAATTTGATCTTCTCTCCCCAAAGGCTATGTTTCTTGATGGGGAGATCATAACTTTGCTTTATGTCCCTCCTTCAATGTGATACCTCCTGTGTGTCTAGTAAATAGTGACTGATACAGAAGAAAATGCTCAACCCTGGCTGGTGTGGCTCTGTGGATTAAGTGCCGGCCTGCAAATGAAAGGGATGCCAGTTCAATTCCCAATCAGGGCACATGCCTGGGTTGCAGGCCGGGTCCCCAGTGGGGACGCATGAGGGGCAACTACACATTGATGTTTCTCTCCTTCTTCCTCCTTGCCTTCCTCTGTCTGGAAATGGATAAATAAAATCTTCAAATAAAAAGAAGAAGAAGAAGAAAATGCTCAACTTGAGGTTAAGGAAGTTACCCTAATGGATATTCTACTGTTCCCCAGAAATAATTACTAATGGTTCTTTAAAAACAGTTTGGACTCAAGATTTGATAGAGCCAAGAAACTGATTTGGGTTCTAATTCTGCTACTTCCTGGCTCCATGGCTTTATATAAGTCAGTTTCCTCACCTGTGTGATGGGAATAAGAGTTAATTCTCACAGTATGGTGGTGAAAGTCAAATAAGAGCATCTGTGAAAACACTTTGTAAACTGTAATACACTATGTAGGTATAAAGTGAGATTGTCACTGCTCTTTCTAAGCTTTAGTGATTAGGAAGCTTTGTTGTCCTTACAAGCAGCATTGGCTCATTATAGTGTTTTCGTGGTTTCCAGTGCTGAGCAATGAAAACTCAGGTAGAATAATTTCAGCACTACCTGACTTTTAGCTTTTAATGATTTCCTTTAGTAGAGAATGGCCCTCAGTACCCTGTCTTCATTGATATATGAGCAGGGACAGAGCCTTGGACTGTTGTTGTTGTTGTTGTTGTCGTTTTGGGGTTTTTTGACAGGCATATCATTATTTGAAAGACTGTTATGCATGTACAGGCATAACTTGTTTTATTGCACTTCACAGACACTATGTTTTTTACAAATTGGAGGTCAGACCCTCTAGCAGCAAAAACCTAACAACTTGCTGAAGGCTGAAATGACGTTAGCATTTTTTAACAATAAAGTGTTTTTAATTAAGATATATATATTATTGTTTGTTTTTTAGACAGTGCTATTGCACACTTAAGAGACTACAGTATAGTATAAACATAACTTTTATATGCACTGGGGAACCAAAAAATTTGCATGGCGCTCTTTATTGTGATACTCATTTTATTGCAGTGGTCTGGAATTAAACCCGCAATGTCTCTGAGGTATGCCAGTAGCTATTTCAAAGTTGCACACTAAACTTATGGGTACATCACTTTGGAGGGGAAGAGAAGCTTTAAGATGGGCTGCTGAGGTGGAGAAGTCCTCCCTCAGGATTTGTACTTGAGTCCCCTGAGGCTATAGAATCTCCTTTCTCCCTAGAATCCTTTCCCTGCTGGCAGTATTTGATATGGAACAAAACTAGTCTATTTGCAAAACATCCTTTTTCAAGAACCAGTTCCTGAGCCTCTTACCTCAATGACAGCCTGTCTTTCCTGGAGGCATTTCATGAATCTGCTCCCTTTTGAGTTGAAAAACTGCCTTCTAAATTGCTTGAAAGGAATTGCTAGGAGCAAAGTGGAAATACCATTATGAGAAAGCATTATGATGGGCTGCTCCTGTGTTCTTGCTATGCCTGTGATGATCATTTTCTAGAAACATAGACCTTCCTTCCCTTTTAGTCTCATCTTAGATTTTACTGCCTACTCTCAAAATAACATTTTCCCATTTATTTCTGTCTCTAAGAAAGCAGCAAAATCCCAAAAAGGCCTTACTCTTTTAAGTGTTCTTGCTGGAGATAACCCTAAACGCACAGCCTTCATCCCACAGTTCAGGGCAGACAAGAGGACCCTGTGACCATAATGTAGAATTCTGAAAAATATGTGTTCTCCAACTTATTTCTAAAAGTGATTCTTTAGAAACCAACCAGGAGCTACCTTTGAGAGCCTCTTAATAAAACTTTTAGCTCTGGCTGGTGGGGCTCAGTAGGTTGAATGCTGACCTGTAAGTCAAAGGGTCGCTGGTTTGATTCCTAGTCAGGGCACATGCCTAGGTGGCAGGCTGAGTGCCCAGTTGGGGACCTGTGAGAGCCAACTGATCGATGTATCTCTCATACCATCTGTCTCTCTCCCTTTCTTTCTCCCTCCCTTCCCCCTCTCTAAAAATAAATAAAGAAAATCTAAAAAATAAATAAAACAAAAATGTTAAGCCTTTTTACCTCGATATTAAGAGAGAAATAAGAAATCAAATTTTTTAAAGGAGATTTAGCTTTGGTCACATGGCTCAGTTGTTGTGAGTATTATTGCGTGCATGGAAGGGATGCAGGTTCAATTCCTGGTCAGGGCACATACCTAGGTTGTGGGTTTGATCCCCGGTTCAGGCTCATATGGTAGGCAACAAATTGATGTCCCCCCACCCCTTCCTCTCTCTCTTAAAAAAAATCAATGAAAACATGTCCTTGGGTGAGGATTTATAACTAACTAATAAAGGAAATTTAAATGAGTAGGCAGTCTTGGTTTAGTATGAAGTTCAGGTTTGCAAGTACAGATTTTGATGTCTTAAGTGTTTTGTGACTTAGAAAACATAAGTAATTTTATGTGTGATTAACCACCAAAACAAGCACTTACCCAATTGTATTGCCTTGCCTCATGACTTTGGAAGTGTTACCTTCACTTCTGAGAAGCCCATTCATTTTAGTATTTTCTAGTTCTTAAGGGTGTATTGAGTACCTGCTTTGTGCCAGGCATTGTGCAGAATGTGGAAGTACAAAGGTAAATGAGGCATAGAGAAGGGATTTGGATACATAATATAGTTTCAACACAAGTGCCATAGGAGAATGGGGCTGAGAAGTAAGTCTTCCTGGAGGTAACACCTGACTTAAGCCCAAAAAATATGAGCAGTCCACTAAGTGAAGGAGAAGGGGAAGGCTTGGTTCTTGTGGTTGTGGGTAGTGACTCTGAAATGAACAGTTGAGAAACAGTATGGGCTACGTAGGGAGCCACTGGGCTTAATGGAGCTGTTGAAAGAGGCAGGGTTCTGGCCACAGGGGTCTAACCTGTAGTACTGGTGAGCTTGAAATTTATCCTGTAATGTATGGTGCTTTATTAATTTGGAGAGTGATATGATCAGAACTGTGTTTTAAATAAATCATCCTGCCAGCAGTGTTGGGAATGGATTGGGGGAGACATACAGGGTGGCCAGGCTGCCATTCACATTTTGGTAAAAGATCTAAGCCTGTACCACCTTGCCTCGCCCTTCTCCGCTTTACATGTGGTGTTAGGATATCTTGGTACAAAGCCAGTGGACAGATGAAAAGAAATGATGAAAAACAGAATCAGAAGTGACAGCCTTTTCGGAGTTAATTTTAATGTGACAGCTGCTGAAGCATAACAGAGTCTGTAGGCCTTTGCAAATTACATGAGTGCATTTCATTAGTTTGGGTGTGGCCTATGCAGATTTACATTGGAGAGAACAAAGGTAGACTTTACAGGTGACATTTGCCTGTGGTCCTCTAGAGCTTGAAGACCTATCCCTACAGGCCAGTGTGCCTCCAGTTTTCTCCTTCCTAATTAGGATCCTCCTCAGATTCCACCAAGGAAACAGGGAAGAAAGGGAGCAGTGAGTTGTGAGGGCTTGCTGGGCATCCATGCATGCATGCTCAATACTCCAGGGAAGCGTGGAGCTAAGAAAATTTGCCAGCCCAGTGCTGTTTTAGGTAGTAATGATAAAGCAGGATAGCATTAAGCCCTGGGACTTAAAGGAGAGTTCTTATATATTCAACGCTCAAGTGTATTTTTAGTATTTTCTCATATTTTTGAAGAAAAATTTCATCCATACCATTCTGAGATAACTCCAGGGCTAAATGTAGGATTTTTTTTAAAGATTTTATTTATTTATTTTTAGTCAGAGAGGAAGGGAGGGAGAAAGTAGGAGAGAAACATCAGTGTGTGATTGCCTGTCACGCGCCTCCTACTGGAGACCTGGCCCGCAACCCAGGTATGTGCCCTGACTGGGAATCTAATTGGTGACCTTTTGTTTTGCAGGCCTGCTCTCAATCCACTGAGCCACGCCAGCCAGGGCAAATGTAGGAATTTCTCTCTCTCTCTCTCTCTCTCTCTCTCTCTCTCTGTCTCTCGGCAAATGTAGGAATTTCTCTTTCTCTCTCTCTCTCTCTCTCTCTCTCTCTTTTTAGATTTATTTATTTATTTTTAGAGAGAGGGGAAGGGAGGGAGAAGAGAGGGGGAGAAACATCAATGTGTGGTTGCCTCTTGCATGCCCCCAATCAGGCACCTGGCCTGTAACCCAGGCATGTGTTCCGACTAGGTATCAAACTAGGGGGACCCTTTGATTCGAAGGCCAGCGCTTAATCCACTGAGCCATACCAGCCAGGGCTAAATTTAGGAATTTCTTAAGCATAAATGAATGTGGTCTTACTCTTTATAGCAGTGGTTTTCAAATTTTGGTGTTGAGCATAATCATCTGGAGGGTTTGTTAGACATAAATTGCTGAGCCCTATCTCCAGAATTTGTGGTACAGAGGTCCTGGAGTGAGGTCTCAGAATTTGCATTTCTAGTAAGTACCCAGTTGATGCTGCTGCTCTGTGGACTACACTTTGAGAGCAACTGCTGTATAGATATTATAAGTGTCCCAAGGATTAAAGTCTCATATGGCTGTTAGTGTCACCTTAATGGAAATCAATGATCTGGCAAATCCATACACAGCTTTAATTTTGATTCACTATTGACTTACTGAGTGACTACTGTGTGTAACCTCTTAGAAAGCTACAAATAGGGAAGATACTCACTCCTTGTCTTGCTACCTCTAATAAAAGAAATAAGAGAACTATCACATCAGGGAAAGCAGGAGAAGTGCCAGAAGTGAGCTAAAACCATGCAGCCAGGGGTTTAGGATGTCTGAGTAATCCCAGAAGAACACATGGAGGGGCTGTCTTCAGTTACCTATCGTTGCGTGACAAACTACCCAAAACTCCTTGACTTAAAACAAATACTAGTTATTATCACAAGTCTGTGGGTTGACTGGGCTCAGCTGAGTGGTTTTTCTGTTCTGTGTGTTGTTGCCTGGTACTGCAGTCAGGTGGAAGCTTGACTGAGCTGGCATGGTCCAAGATGACACAGTCACATAGCAGTAGTGGCACTGGCTGTTGGCTTGGAGTCCAGCAGAAGCCATTAATTGGAATGCCTTAAGTCTCCTCTGGTGACCTGTCACAGCATGACAGCAGGGCTCTGAGATGGAACATTCCAAGCATGTAAAAATGGAATCTACAGGTCTCTTAAGAACCGAGCCTTGGAAATTACATTATCACCCCTGCTGCATTCTATTGGTCAAAACAAGACATAAGACAAACCTGATTCAAGAAGGAAATCGACTACCTGTGGGTGGAAGGAGTATCAAAGAATTTGCAGTCATCTCTAATCTACTATAGGCTGATTGAGGCAGGCCCTACAGTATAAATAGGGTTTTGACAGCCATCACTTTCTAGGGGAAGAGTGTTCTAGAGGAAGAAATAGCAAGCCTTCAATATGTCTAGGGGGAAAGGGTACCCAACAGAGGCCTGGATGATGAAATGGGACCATGTTTAAGAAGACTTTGAACAGCAGGTTGAAGAGCTTGGATTTACACTAACAGACTGAAAAGAGTGTGGAGGACCTATCAGTGATTTTATTAGCATGGTGCATAGTTAGGAAATGGCACAAGGTTCCAAACCAGTTCTTTTAGCTTTCCCTGTAAGCCCAGTGATAATAGCTCTGGATTTGGCTTCTCTTTCTAAGATGTGGGAAAGGATGCTCACTCTTCAGGGTATTGTAAATGATGCCAAGTAAGAGTTTTGAATGATGAGAGAGCCCTAGCAGTGCTGCAGCACTAGCCAAAATAGGAGTTGTAGGCCATGCAGCTTTATGCCAGACCTAGCTAAAAGGCTTTTTCCTGCTACTTTAAAGGGTTAGTTAGTTACTTAGTCTTGCCCTTGTCTTTTCCCTATAGTAACCCTCCACTGAGTGAAGAGATGTTGCCTCCCGGGGAGTGGATGTGTCACCGGTGCACTGTTCGTCGAAAGGTAATAATGCTGCTTTCCGAAGGCTTTGCTCAGAATGCTGGATCTAGAGCACTGATATTCTAGAGCTAAGATGGCCTGATCCTGAAGGCATTTCCGTCCCTTCTTCTTGTCTCTTCCAGCCCTGGAATCACCCATATTCTCTTCATGGTGACTCTTTGGAATCCAATAGGGCCTAAAATCCAAACATGGGCTGCTGAAATGGGCAGAAGAGGTGTGTTAATTTACTAAGCCATGTTCATTCAGTAGTGACAGGAGAGGTCTGATCTCCTTGTAGACCTCCTGTAAGTGGCCTGAATGTGGCGACCATATTCCTGGCTGAAAGTAGCTGAAGAAAAAACAGACTGCTTCTCCAGTTTGATGAAAAAAGATTTCTCTCACCCCAAGGCAAATAATACACTGGTATTCAAAGGCTTAGCCAGGTGTATTGTGGTGGGGGAGGGGAGATTTGAACCCACGAGTACCCCAGATTGCTTAATCTGTCTTTAGCTCCCCTTCCCTCAGTTTTGATAACTCAGCACTGTCTTTTAGAATGTTATTTCTACTTCGAGAGAGCTTCTGTGGGATGCAAAAGCTAAATTCTCCTTATCAAAAAAGGAAGTAGGCGTGTTTCCACCCAGATTATGAGGAAGTCAACCCTCAAATTATAGGCTGTGGATTACAGTTTGTCTGCAAATTGTAAACCTCCCCCTGCCCTCCCTTCACACTGATTATACACCCAAGTAACTTCCTTTGTTGTGACATCACTTCTGTTTTCCTCGCCCCTGAACATGATGTCACAATGAATGATGACTTCCTTGGTTGCAGAAACAGGATGAGATGATTCAGAGATTGTGGTTTATGTGTGTAACAGTTTTCAGCCTTTCAGAAGGTAAACAGTTAGGCAGACATTTTTCAGTGTGTTCACAATGGTTCCTTTTAAAAGCAAGCCAAGGCCAACTCAGCCCCCTAACCACAGCTATAGTTTGATTTCTCTTCAAGTCCATAAAACAGGCTGTCCTCTAACCTGTTCATCTCCCAGGATCTCTTCCTGTGCATCCTCAGATTAGAGCAGGGCCAGTTAGAGACACCAGCCAGAAAGCCTTTCAGAAATTTACCATTCAAAAGAGCTGGATGGGAAAGGGTTGGGAACAGCTGAGGGAGAAGAGGTGAAGCCAGGAAGAGAGGGTGGATAAGAGGAACTGGCATTATTTTAGTGCCCATCATCTGGGTATTTTACAAATGTTATCTCATTTACTCCATATAGCCATCTGTGGGTGCTGGTGGTAGTATCTCCATTTTAGGAAGGAAGAAACTTATGCTCACAAGTACAGAATAACTTTTCCAAGAGCTCAAAGGAATTGACAAAGCCAAGATTTGAACCAAATTCTGCCTCACTCCAGAGCTCTATCAATTGAAGCTCTGCATCAATTTTCTGGAAACAGCTACTTGCTGAGGATTACAGTATGCCTTTTTCTAACATAGTGTACTTTTTCTTTTTCTTTGTTTTTATTGATTTTAGAGAGAGAAAGGACGGGGAGAAACACTGATTTGTTGTTTCACTTATTTATATTTATTCATTGATTGCTTCTTGAATGTGCCCTGACCCACAGTCTTGGCCTATTGGGACAACGCTCTAACCAACTGAGCTACCTGGCCAGGACAGTATGCTTTTTCTGAAATGCTACTCTGACCTGCTCTCAAAAGGTCCTCTTTGCCTACCAGAGCAAAATCTGTCTTTTCCACCACTACCGCCTTTTCCCCACTTTGGCCTCCTGTAGTGACACTGAAGTAGATTGAAATGATACTTGTGAGCCTCATCCGCCTCTGATGTTCAGATTCTATTCATAATGGAGGTTAGGTTCTCCCAACTCAGAGCCATCCCTTTCACATATATGACCCTCTTTATCGTCACCATGTCCCTGAAAAGAGGAGAGGAAGGGTTTTACTAAACTCACTTTACAGATAAATTCCTGCCCAACAACCTGAGTCTCCCAAGGTCTAAGAAGTCATGACAAAACTGGGACAAGATCCCAGGCCTCCTGACTGGAGACCAGTGTTAAACTTTCATTTGACCACTATAATTTGGAGTCCTGGAGGGAAGTGTATTGTCAGTCATCTAGTCCTACTGAATACACTTAGTCTTTTTCCATTTCTTCACCTTTCCAAAGAAGCGTCACTTTCAGAGTGCTAGTTAAATTGGAAACATTGAAAGCCACTATGACAACTGCTGAGTTTTTACCCTTCACACACCACCCTTCCACTTTGTAATGTGGTTACCTTCCAGGCCAGCACCCAATCTCCCTGGACAGGGAGCTCTGCTTGCCTGTTTTACCTCTTACCTTTGCTTTTGCAGACTTTATTTTAAGCAAAGTTCTTTAAAAACCCATTCAGGAGGTCAGGATGCCACTCCAAGGCAAACTACCATGATCTCATTGGTTTATTCTCACTGTGTTAATTTTTCAACCCTTTGCACCTCTACTTTGCATAGAGATATTGTGTATCATATGATGACTTATTAGAGCAGGGGTGTCCAACCTTTTGGCGTCTCTGGGCCACACTGGAAGAAGAGTTGTCTTAGGCCATATATGACATTCATTATGATATGTAATCACAAAAAAACTCATGTTTTAAGTAAATCTACCATTTTGTGTTGGGCCGCATTTATAGCTATCCTGAGCTGCATGTGGCCCGGCCCACAGGCCTCAAGTTGGACACCCATGACTTAGAGTAAATGATGTATAATTTGTATAGTTTCTAACTTCCTGTGCTTTTTGGTGGTTCTCTGCTGCAATAGTTTTGCCAGCTTTAGTTTAATTCAGCTATAGTTTTGTGAACTTTAACATTAGTCATGTGTTCCCAAGTGAATGAGTCTGTGACTATAATAATTTTGGTTACTAGTGTAGCAAGACTTTGTAGCATCCATTTCTTTCTATTTTGTGGTACTTTATGTGATGGGCCCACCTGTTCATTTGCACAGAAGCGAGAGCAGAAAAAGGAGCTGGGCCATGTTAATGGACTGGTGGACAAATCCAGCAAACGGACTACATCCCCCAGCAGTGATACTGACTTGTTGGACAGATCAGCTAGCAAAACTGAACTCAAGGCCATTGCCCATGCCCGGATCCTGGAGAGGAGAGCCAGCCGGCCTGGCACACCCACGTCCAATGCCAGCACAGAGACCCCCACCTCTGAGCAGAACGATGTTGACGAGGACATCATTGACGTGGATGAGGAGCCAGTGGCAGCAGAGCCGGACTATGTGCAGCCCCAGCTGAGGCGGCCCTTTGAGCTGCTGATTGCTGCCGCCATGGAGCGGAACCCCACCCAATTCCAGTTGCCCAATGAACTGACTTGTACCACTGCACTACCAGGTTAGCCAAACCATTATCTCCCCTCTCCCACCCCAGCTTTCCTGAAGGATTATTGTCCAGCTGAGGGGCAGTGCTACCTGTGAGGTCACTGTCCGTGAAGCCACTGTCTTGTGCTGTCTGTGGTTCATCCTAGAGAGATCTTTGAAGGTTTTAGCATTGATAGTTCTTGTTCAGTTTTCTATTTCCCAACCTTCCAGGTTTCTTTTTAAAAAATTAATAGGTAATACATTCACATGATTCAAAAATCCAGAAATACAAAAAGGCTTACGATGAACAGTTTCCCTCCCACTCCTGTCTGCCATTTGCCAAGTCTGCACCTTCCTACTCCTCACAGATAAACCACTGTTTTGTTCTTCTGTCTCTCCTTCTAGATTTTCTTTGTGCATATATAAGCAAATATAAATACGTGCTCATTATTTCCCCCTTAAATAGTGTACTTGGTGTACTGTTCTACACCTTGCTTTTTTTTTATGTCACAATGCCCTGTAGATAGAGATCTTTTCAAATTAATATAGACATTCCTCAGTTTCTCTTAAAAGTTGCATACATAGTTGTATCCATTATATAGATAAGCCATAATTTATTTTATTTCCTGTTAATGGACATTCTGGTTCTTCCTAACCTTTTATTTCTATAGAGAGTGCTCCAACAAATAATTCTGTCATTGTACACACATGTGATTGTGTGTCTGTAGGATAAAAGAATTGTTGGGTCAAAACTATAATTTATAGTTTTGATAAATATTAACAAATTGCCCTTTTAAAAAAAATCAAGTCATGATTTCTACTTGATACCATGAAGCTTCTAGATCTTATTTGGTTCTTCCAGAGAAAGTGAAATTGCAGGCTTGAGAAACCTGTTGGCCTGTAGGTTACATATGGGATTAAAGCTTTTCTGATTTCTGTTACAATCCAGTGAAATTGTAGCTTTTTCCTCAGCTACTTCCATAGAATAGGCTTTTTGACCTATTTATATTTCTTAGGTTGCCAGTATCTAACTTAGGCTTCTGGCCACTTTTTGTTTGTAAAACATTTAGATGTGTTTCTGCCACAGAATGGGTGACTTCTGATCAAAGTTATGACTTATGTCTCAGTCTCCCTTCTAATTCTTTTTCTCACTTGAAACCAGCCTGGGGAGCCTCAGAAAGAGATCCATCTCTAGGCCATAATACCTGCTTTTAGTGAAATCTCCTTCTTTCACTTACTGTTGTTTCCATATCTCAGGCTAGGAACTCGGCACCTAGAGAAAGTTTAGCACCACCAACTTCTCTTCTAGGTTCTAGCAAGAGAAGAAGAAAGGAGGAAACCACAGGGAAAAATGTTAAGAAGACACAGCATGAGTTAGATCACAATGGTCTCGTGCCCTTACCAGTCAAAGTCTGCTTCACATGTAACAGGTATTTTTCTTCTATACTAAGGGGCTCTTCCTCATATTCAGCAAATGGTATTTTTCTCTTGTCCCTCCCCTCTTTCAAACCATGCGTGTTATTCCCTAAAGAATCACAGTACCAAAGTACTGTAAACTGTGTTTATAGAGGCTAGAATAAGAGGAGTTGGACTGAAATTGAAGTGTGAGATATTTAGACTAGCTATCAGGAAGAATTCTGGCCAGCAGAGAAGCAAGTCCCTAGAAACAGCAAATTATTAAAGCACTAAAGGTGAGTTTTAAAGTAGTGCAGGTATGCATGGTAGCTCATATGCGTCAGACTGGATGACTGTCAAAAGCCTCTATGCCAGCCTGTGAACCAAAAGCCTCTAGGTTGCCCCAGTTGTAGCTTCATAGGACACTGGTTTCCTTCAAATAAGATCTCCTCAGTGACAGACACCAGCTGCTTCATTTACTGAAGGTGGACTTGTTTAAATGTGTTAGAAGGGCAAGATAACAGGAGAAAAAATATGAAAAAGAAATATTCCACAGCAAAAGCTCTAGGGGACTAGATAGAGCAGCAGAACTCCGAGCCAGGCCCAAACTGTGGCTCTAATGCATCCTGAGGACCCAAGGAATATCATAGTTAAAAATTATAATTGGCATTTGCTTAAGCCCCCTCCCCCTCCCTTTAATTATAATTACATGAATACATTAAGAAATCATTTTCTCAGCACAGCTCTCTGGCTATCAGTTTTTCTGGGTGCTTCATGCAGAACAAAAATTTTTTGCTGTAGTAGGTTTTAGAAAGGTTGCCTGTGTGTGTGTGTGTGTGTGTGTGTGTGAGAGAGAGAGAGGGAGAGGGAGAAAATAATTTTTTAAAAAATGAACCAGCTGTTTTCTTTTAAGGACTAGAAATACCAGAGTAGGTTGGCTATCTTCCCCCAGTGGGTACTGCACATTGATCAATCATACTCTAACAGCCACTTTAGCTGTACTCCAAGTAAACATTCACTTCCTGACAAGTCACAGCCCTCTTAGAAGAGAGAATAATGGAGAACCTGTGGTAGCCCCCAATGTCATCCATCTTCCTAATCGTTAATGCAACTGAATCACTGGTGGGGAGGATGTGGGAGAACATTGTTAGGATTAAGGAGGGGAGGTTGTTCCACAGTGTAGAGTTGGTTTGAATTCTCCCATCTTGCCACAGAAATGGCCTACATTTCTTTTTTGCAGGAGTTGTCGAGTGGCCCCTCTCATCCAGTGTGACTATTGTCCCCTCCTGTTCCACATGGACTGCCTCGAGCCACCACTCACTGCCATGCCCCTGGGCAGATGGATGTGTCCGAATCACATCGAACATGTGGTGGTAAGAACAGCAGTGTCCCTTCCGTCCTCTTCGGGCACAGCTGGAGCATGGACTCATTCAGTAGAAACCATAGTAAGGTCAACTTTGCACGAGAATTCACTATAATCTCTCAGATGCTGGTTTCTGCAGACCATCCTACTCAATTTCAATGATTTTGACATGTCTCAGCTGTGCATTTTGCCCCTTCTCACAATGCCTTGTTTTAGCTGCACAAGCAGACTTGGTTGTTTGTGAATAATTTGTACCGCAGTGAATTAAGCAGTTGATGTTACAGCCCTAAGACAGAATGTATTAGATCCAATCTTAGGGAAATACATGCTCTTATGGTAGTTGCTTCCGTATTTTCCTGCCCCTTGTTTTTAGAGAGAACAAACTAACAAAATTCTAAAATATTTATTTTTATATTCTAGGAATTAGCTAATTGCTCAGTAATTTTGGAAAAACTGACATGGTTATAATTGTACTCCAGACAGTCAACCCATTTATTGAACACCTGATATGTTCTAGGTACCAAATGAGGCTCTTTTTCCCTTCTCTTGCTTTAATTCTTTACAATCACCTTGTCATAACACTTATAGGTGTTGAGTAAGTTAAGTCGTTGAGTGAACGGTGTGAAGGTATTATTTCCCAGGAGTCTTCAGTATACTTTCCAGACCACTTCCTAGGTCTAGAACAGAACTGTCATTTATCTCCAGAGGAGGTTTAAGACCTTGGGCACTTAGAATAGTCACTTACAAGATTGAACAGGGGAGGGCTTCGGGAGGAGCAGGTCCCTTATAAGAACAGCCTTTCCAAATTTAAAAAAAAAAGTTACTACATAAGACGTCATCTATCAAATGCTGACAACCATGGAATGACTGTCGGCTCTCAGCGTGACAGTGTGTTCCCCACTTTATACTGAGAAGAACTTCAGTTACAGGCTTGCACACGTGGAAGAAAATAGTTGCTTTGCCCTCTTCATTTGACTAATGCCACTCAGAAAGGTTTATCTAGGAGTAAGCTTCTCTCTGAGGCTCAGTGTGAATACCTTGTTTTGCTTCCTGCTGAACAGAAAAGCAAACCATGAGCAGTTTACCCAAATATGAATCATAAAGAGCACCTTTCCAGCAGATGAGAATTTGTTAATTGGGTAATTTGTTATTATTGGCCTTTTAGAGCGGTCCAAGGTTTTTTTGCCTCCTATAGAGCAAGGCTGTGATGTCCAGATGGGTTCCCAAGTGCTCCCCAGTACTGTGGGAAAGGAACAGGGCAGGGCACACAGGAGTCCGGTCTGTCCCAATCGTCAGCCAGACTCCTGTACAGACAACAGTCCTGCTTCCTGTGGGAGAGAGTCTCTTGCTGGGAATGGAGACTGGGTCTCTTAGGGGCCAAGGCTTGCCTCTCCTTGGAAACCTATGCTCTGTTAGGACACACTAACAAAGGGTGGTCCAAGCTGGACAGGAGACTGTCAGAGACTGAATTTGGAAGGGTATTTCTTGGCTAAGTCCCTATTTCCTGCCCCCCTCAAGCCTCTCAGGGAATGGGAACATACCAGTTTTCCCTTGTTGTACTCGGCAGGGCTGAGGGAGAAAGTCTCATGCACGTTCCCAGCCCTCTAACAGGAGTGTTGACAGACAACTTCATTTGGTCCATTAAACCTAGAGAATAGTTAGTTGGGAGAGGGATGCCTTTTGAGATTCACCGCAGGGGTGTTTCTGCTTTGTCCCTAGCTGAACCAGAAGAATATGACGCTGAGTAATCGGTGCCAGGTGTTTGACCGTTTCCAGGACACCATTTCGCAGCATGTCGTCAAGGTGGACTTCCTGAACCGAATTCACAAGAAGCACCCTCCTAACCGACGCGTGCTCCAGTCAGTCAAAAGAAGAAGCTTGAAGGTGAGTCACACCCCGGTTTGGGCAGGATAGTGAATTCTGATTGCCTTCATGGGATAGACAGGGTCATGGTCCCACTTTTACAGATAGGGCAGCTGAAGCCCCTGAGACTTGTCTGTGGTATCTCAGCAAGTAATGAATGTGACTGTACTTTTTTTTTTTTAAGATTTTTTTTTTTCCAGAGAGAGGCAACGGGAGGGAGGGAGGGAAACATCAATCAGTTGCCCCTTGCATGCCCCCAACTAGGGACCTGGCTTGCAACCCAGGCATGTGCCCCATCCTGGAATAGAACCAGTGAGCTTTTGCTTTGCAGGATGATGCCCAACCCACTGAGCCAGGCCAGTCAGTGCATGACTGTATGTTTTAATACTTGAGGGTGGTCAGGATTATGAGTGCCAGACCCCAAAGTATAGGCCTTCAAACTGCAAGTCTCTAGCTCTCCTGAGGATAAACGCCTATTAGCCCCTCCCACCGAATTTAGATGTGCTCTGCTATTACTGCCCCTTGCCTGGCACTCATGCCGTGTATTCCTGTTAGATGGCCCCTTTCCCAGAGCTGCCTGGTGAGGTAAAGGTGGGGTGATTAAGCAGAAGACCATATGGAAAGTTAGGAGCTCTCCCAGCTAAGGAACCTAAGAGGAAAATGTCTATAAAGGAAAGTTAAATCTATTTTTCCAGACTGCTGTTAATAATTACCAATATATTTTATGTACTTGACAGTTGCTGAAGTGTGTCCAGAGAATTTGACAAAAATTTTCTTATAAACCATTCAGTCCCCTCATTCATTTCACCTAGAGAGTCCAACACTATAAACCATATATAAACTGGATTTTTCTCTTGAAATAATCTCACAGACTGTCCTCAGTGCCAATAGAAACCAGCAATTCTGAAATGTGGCCACTGGGTGGCAGCTGTACTTTAAAATCACACCACTCCCAATCACTTTCACTGAGTGTCACCACCAGCAAGATGTTAACTCTTGAAAATTGGATAACAAACTCTTAACTCTGTAAATATTTATACATCAGTGGAAATACCAGTTTCCCAAAATCAAGGTGTTTTCTGTTGGTGGTAGGGTATATTAGAGGTGGCATGCCTCATACCTTAGTTAAACAAAACTAAAATAAATCTAGTCTTACAATTCACCATGTAGATATGCAGAGAGCCTGGCTGCTGAAATGAATGGGCCCAGAGGCCTTGATAAAATCCTGTCATTTTATGATGCTTCCTTTTAGGATAGGGTAGCACATGATGCTTCCTTTTAAAATGCTTCCCAATTCTTGAAGAAAATCCAAGGGCACAAACTGCCTGAAAAGCATGTTGTACTTGGACAATTTGAGAGTGAAATAAGGTCCGGGAACCATTTTCAGCTCTTCTTCCCTTATCCTCCCTAAGGACCTGGTCACCAAATATCTTGGTTCTCCAGATGTGTTCCACATTTACATCTCTGCCTTATGGGCCGCTCCCCTACCTTATTTCCCCTTGGTCTGCCTAGAAGTTTTTTTGTTTGTTTTTTAAATTTATTTTTAGAGAGAGGGGAAGGGAGGGAGAAGGAGAGAAACATCGATGTTGGAGAGAAACATCTGGCTGCCTCTCACATACCCTGCACTGGGGACCTGACCCGCTACCCAGGCATGTGCCCTGACTGGGAATTGAATCAGCAACCTCTGGGTTTGCAGGCCAACACTTAGTCCACTGAGCCGCACAAGCCAGTGCTGCCTGGAAGTTTTTTCTTAACTTCAACTCTCAGCTCAAATACTGCCTTCCTATAAAATCTCTAATCCAAAGCTCCTGTCCCCTGTCCCCAGAGAAAGATAAGCACTCTTCTCCATGTTTTTATAGCTACTTAGACATGCCTTTATTCTAGGATCCATTACACTTACTGTAATTTTTCTGTGTTTATCTCCCCTACTAGACTGTGAGCTCCTTGAGGGCAAGGCATAAGTTTTGTTCACCTCTGGATCTCTAGGACTTGGCACAGTGCTCAGACTCAGGAGTGCTCAATAAATGTTGGTTTGAATGTATGAATGATTCTTTACTTGTTTGGCTCTTTCATTCTTACATGGTGTGACTCAGAGCATGTCTTCTCTCTATGCATCAAAGAGGTGTTCAGTTGTTTCATGAGTCATGAATGAATGGTTGAAGAAAACTGATTTTGATTGAGTGATTGTCTAGAGCCAGGCCTCATGCTAAGCATTTCTACCATGAATGTGATGTCATTTAACTTTTTATGTTCCAGATATTGTTTAGTCACTTCTCAAACTTGACCCTAAGCAATAAGAGCCTAGAGTACCACTCTGGAGCCCTGTTTGGTGTGGGTCTTCCACTTCTTAGACCAAAGCAGAGGCAGAATGCAATAATTTTTGGCTCCTTCAGGCCTTAGACCTTAATGAAGAAAAGTGGGGGCCATGCCTGCTGTGGCCAGTTCTGTGCCTTCTCAAGCTAGTGTGTATATGTGTCTGGCAAAGAGATGATGGCACAGAGCAGTTGCAGCCCACTGAGCCACCTTGTCCTCAGTGAAACCCAGAGTGGATGACAGTCTCTTGGCCATTAGCACCAAGGACAGAAGATAACTGTTAGAGCAGAATCAACTGGCCATGTTGGCACTACCTTCGTCTCCTTCCTCCTTCTATCTGTCCTAAACAGGTTCCTGATGCTATAAAATCTCAGTACCAGTTTCCACCCCCACTCATTGCACCCGCGGCCATTCGGGATGGGGAGCTGATCTGCAATGGGATCCCTGAGGAATCACAGATGCACCTTTTGAACTCTGAGCACTTAGCCACCCAGGCAGAGCAGCAAGAGGTGAGTGAAGGCAGGGCTGGGATTCCAAATCTAATCTTCCATCTCTCTGCATCTATTATTGGAAGTAGCCTCATTCCCAGCCCTATCTTCTACAATCCGTCCCCCGCCCCACATACAACCCCCCCAAGAGTTGAATATTTCAGGGAGAACCTCTGGCTCAGATCTTGAGGCAAGTAAGAGAACTACAGAGTCAACCGGTCTGCTTCTCTCCGTCAGTCTGCCAGTGCGCTATGAGATGGGCAAAACTGTCTTAATAGAAAGAGCTCAGTAGACCCATAGAGAGGCTAGGTGATAGTGCTGGACACACAGCCAATGCTTAGGGTACTTGCTGAATATTGGTCACAAGGTGAGCCTTAGGGGCAGAGCCAGAACGGGAATCCCAAGCTCTGCTGACCAGGGTGTTGTCTGCTGAGTATACCAACAAGTCTTGCTTGGGAATGGAAATGGAATCCTATCAGGAGTCAAGCACACCCTTTCTGGGCATTCACGATGGGACCTCGGAAACAGTATTTATCAGCTCTGCTGTAGCCCTGGCCGCTGTGGCAGGAAAGGACCAGCGCCTCCCAGGCCTCTTACCCTCCTCTCCTCTCCTCTCCTTCCATTACAGTGGCTCTGTAGTGTTGTTGCGCTCCAGTGCAGCATATTGAAACATTTATCTGCTAAGCAGATGCCTTCGCATTGGGACTCTGAACAGACAGAGAAGGCTGATATTAAGCCTGTTATTGTGACTGACAGCTCAATCACCACCTCCCTGCAAACAGCTGACAAGGCACCTACACCTTCCCACTATCCCTTGTCCTGCCCCTCAGGGATTAGCACCCAGAATTCCCTGAGCTGCTCTCCACCCCACCAACCCCCAGCGCTAGAGGACATCAGCTGCAGTTCTTGTGCGGAAAAATCCAAGAAAGCCCCCTGTGGGACTGCCAACGGGCCAGTGAACACAGAGGTGAAAGCCAATGGCCCACACCTCTACAGCAGCCCCACTGATTCCACGGACCCCCGGCGACTTCCAGGCGCCAACACCCCCCTACCAGGCCTCTCACACCGACAAGGCTGGCCCAGGCCCCTCACACCACCAGCGGCTGGGGGGCTTCAGAACCACACCGTCGGCATCATTGTGAAGACAGAGAATGCCACTGGCCCCAGCTCTTGTCCCCAGAGGAGTTTGGTTCCTGTCCCAAGCCTGCCCCCTTCCATTCCCAGCTCTTGTGCCAGCATCGAGAACACCAGCACTTTGCAAAGAAAGACTGTCCAATCACAAATAGGACCTCCACTGACAGATTCAAGGCCACTGGGCTCACCCCCAAATGCCACCCGGGTGCTTACTCCCCCCCAAGCAGCAGGAGACAGTATCTTGGCCACAGGAGCCAACCAACGATTCTGCTCACCAGCGCCATCATCAGGTGAGTGCTGCTCAGCCTTAGGGTGATATGGAGTAATTTTATGCTCTTCATAGCAAATAAGACTTAAGCTTCAAAAAAAAAAACTCCACGTATCTCTGTGAATATTTTAGAGCAGGGGTGTCAAACTCATTTTCACCAGGGCCACATCACCCATGAGGTTGCATTCAAAGGGCCAAATGTCATTTTAGGACTGTATGACTGTAACTAATTATTCCTTAACAGTTAAGCAAGAGCTTAGCGCTGGTGCTGGGTAGAAAAACAAGGTGCTGGGCCGGATAAAACAAGGTGGAGGGCTGAATTTGGTCTTTGGGCCTTGTGTTTGTCACCTGTGCTTTAGAGGATTTTGATCTCAATATTATTTGCCCCCCACCCCCCTTTTCTATGATAGAAGAAAAAGCACATGTTAACTTGTCTTTATTTTATCAGTGGGACGGCTTAGGCTGAAAGCTTAAGTGAAAGGTGATCTACCAAGTCAGTGGCAGGATTGGAACTAAAACCTGGGTCTCCTGGTTCCACCTTCCCACACCTTCCAAGCCTAGTCTTCTGCCTGTTTTATTCCATCACCCTAGACGAAGGCAACAAGTGCTCCAGAACCACTGGTCAGCCTGAGGCTCTGGGTAATGGCCTCAGTGTTTCATGATCCATACCAGGGATCTGATCTGGACTCGGAGCCAGGCTATTTGAAGGAATCTCCATTTCAGGGAAAGCAGGGCTAGAAAGCAACACTGCCTTTCGAATACCTACAGAGTGGGATGACCACAGAGGTAGTTCTGACCCAAAAGCTTGCCCTCTGGCCACATGCCAAAAAGCAGTCCCTTACATCTTATGTGGCCTAGCGTGGACCTCTCCCAGCTATTTCCAGTCAGCACTCAGGACCTCGAGGTTGCTGGCCCTGGCGTCTGAACCAGGTTTCAGATGCTGCTGAAACCCTCTGTAGTCTCTCCTGTCTTAGAAACAAGGTGACCGACTTCTCTGCATGGGCACCCCCAGTCCCAGGATGACCTAGCCTCTCTGGCTTGTTTCCTATCTCTATTTATCTCTTAATACCAGCCTGGGCAGACTGTGCACTCTGTGGGTCGAACCTCAATATTCAGGAGTTGTAGCGGCAGGCACCACTTACTCAAATGAGTAGAGACAGCAGAGAGGTAGTCATGGCCCAGAGAAGGAAGCTGCCCCACCACGTGCCCCAGAGCAGTGGACTTCACTGGGTCTCGGTGCACTGGAGACTCCTGCATGCCTGGGTACGTAGTTGTTCCATCTGCCCTTCCTCACCACACGTTTTTAGCTCTAGGAGTTCCAGAGCCTGTGGGGTGAGAATCAAGAAGGGAACATCACCTTGGGTCCGAAATCCAGACCTGTCTCGGCAGTGAGGGATTGGACTGGTGGGTTTCCCTCAGGCAACGTAAGTAACAGTCTTCCTGCTCCGTCCCCAGATGGCAAGGTCAGCCCCGGCACGTTATCCATAGGAAGCGCTTTAACCGTACCCTCTTTCCCAGCCAACTCTACTGCCATGGTGGACCTCACCAACTCACTTCGAGCATTTATGGACATCAATGGAGGTGAGTGAGTGAGCTGCTGCTCTACCACCAGCTGCTGTGGTGAAGGTGCTGTTCCCTTGCAGCATTTAGCTCATTTCAAAAATGGACAGAAGGGATCCCTGATCTCAAGAGGGCTGGGGGAGGGAGTGGTGTAGGAAAGAAAGCCCCTATCTTTGCCTTATGCATCATAACCAAAGATGAAGGGAGAACAAAACCAAGCTGACCAGTGAGAAAAGAAGAATATCACCATAGGCAGATCACCTGGACTTGAAAAATAAAACCAGGAGGAATCTCACTCCCAAAATCAAGGAGAACCAGGGCAGACTCCATCTCTGTAAAAAGAGGCTGGGTAGAAATCAAGCCCCAATATGAGACATCCAGGCCCTCCCCCACACACAGGCAAGTGGTTTATCTTGCTCTACCTTTCTAGGACATTTCACCTAAAATCCAGCTTCCGAGCTGCAGGAAGCACCTGCTTGTCTCACTGCAGATGGCTAGTGAGATGCCCAGCCCAGCATTCTTGTACCACTTCATACATTGTGCTGTTTGAGAAAAAGCACTTGGCTGGGCTTTAGAAATGCTGACCTATTTGCTCTATGCCCCTAGCCCTCTTCTGCGTCCCATTTCCTCCTCAGCTGCTTTTTTAATCTTTCTCTTTGGTTAATAGAAATCGAGATAAATATGCTGGACGAGAAGCTGATCAAGTTTCTGGCCTTGCAGAGAATACATCAGCTTTTCCCCTCCCGGGTCCAGACTTCACCGGGCAGTGTCGGGGCACATCCGCTGGCCTCTGGAGGGCACCACACAGAAGGTGCGCGTGCACATCTACCACCACACCGTGCCATCAGATCTCTCTCTGTGAATGGCCATCTCCCTTCATGGAGATCTCAGCTTTCAATACTTCGATTCTGTTTCTTTTCTCAGAAAATAGGAATCAAGTGGCACCCACAGATTTCAGCTCAGACTCCAGGAAGTCCGCTGTAACTTTCTATCATATATGTCAACTTTGAGACACAGAAAGCAGCTACAAGTGCCCTTTGGTATATGTAGTGCTTTCTGTTCAATTGTTTTCAAATATTCAAGTTAGAAGGTTTCCCAAAAGTTGAGAAACAGATTAACAGTCTACCCCCCTGGAAATTCTTCCCAAAAGGTTAATTCTGCTTAGGATATCCCTTTGAGCATTAGCTGTTAAGAGTGTGGACTCCATACCAGCAGCATCAGCACCAACTGAGAAGTTATTAGAAATAACTCGAACAGAGCTCAAGCCTCACCTCAGACCTACAAAATCATAATTTGCATTATAACAAGATCTTTAGGCAATCTGTATGCACCTTAAAGTTGAAAAATATTGGTCTGTGTTTTGTTTTTTAGTGTAGTACCAGCTGATACATCCCTGACAAACCAGCCAGCATCAAGAATTTAAAAGTACTGTGATCCTTAAATTCTGTGACCATCATCAAAGCTCTGGTCCCTCTTATCCCATGTGGGAAATGCTGTGGGTGGGGTGAGAGAGAGCCTCACCCTGAAGCAGCCAAGTTGGGTGTGAGTTTGGAAAAATTACTCGTACAGTAGGATTATATTCTTCAGGTCGTAACCCAAAGGTCCAGGTTCTCTTTAATGTTTGAGCCACAGGTTCTGTTGGCTTGTGTTTGAGTGCCAGGTTCTGAGTTTCTGAATGATCCTGTCCCTGTGTTTGTCTTGTAGTACAAAGGAAGGAGGTACAGGCCCGAGCTGTGTTCTACCCACTCTTAGGGTTGGGAGGAGCTGTGAACATGTGCTATCGAACCCTCTACATCGGGACAGGTGAGCCAGCTGGGGGAGGTACTAAGAGCTGGTACTAAGCCAGCTGGGAGAGGTTCAGCCCTAAAGGGGCAAGGGAAGTCCTCTCCAAGGCTGACTGGTTTAACCTAGTGGATGTCTCAACCAGAGGGGCTAAGAAAGGAGACTATCAACTGCTTGTCTTCAGTATCTAAGGCCCTTTTGCTTTGTGTCTAATGTGGCATCAGGAGAGTTCAAAGCTCTGCTGCTACTCAGTGAGGCATTTAAAACACTGCAAGAAACTACCCAGGAGAGAACATACGCTTTATCCCTGGAGGTCCTTGAAAAAGTTATGGGGCTCACATATACCTGAGCTTTAGTTAGCCCTCTCTCTTGTACAGAGGGACAGACAGGGATTAGCCCTTAGCCTAGACATTTCCCTTACTTTCAGGTGATACCCCATCCCTTTCAGTAGCCCACTGTTCCCCTGTGAACAGCAGCCACATGTGCTAAAGCAGATCAGCTCATGGCGACAACTATTCTTTAGCAAGAAGGTGGAAAAAACATCTGTATTAGTTCAAAAATACAAGGAGGGGGCCCTGAACTACCTGTCCTTCAAGGTCTCCTAGTGCCTGCCCAGAAGCTAACCTTTTCCCCCCTTACCTCCCTTGCACATACACCTTACAATCTGTTCTCTGCCCACCTTTTCCTTTATTCCTGCCACCTTGCAGGAGCTGACATGGACGTGTGCCTTACAAACTATGGTCACTGTAACTACGTGTCCGGGAAACACGCCTGCATATTCTATGATGAGGTGAGGGGTGTTGATGGGGTGGAAGGGAGTTCTCCCAACCTCAGGCCTTTCACAGGCGCTGGGTTTTTGTTCAGTGCCCTGGGTGAGGGGAAGAGGGTTGGGGATATTCTCCTTTTCTTCCCTCCCTGTCCAGGGAGGAGGAGTGGCTTGGTATGAAAGGGGCATTCTGCTATGGCTACCTGCTCCCCAGGAGCAGGGCTGCCATGTCTCCTGAGGTTGATCACAGGCTCAGTGGGTGGGGGGAGGGCTAAAAAGCAGGGAAGGGGAACAGCATAGAAGGAAGCCAAGCCCTCAGTGCAACCCTGTGAGTTTCATCATCCCATATGCCAGTGTTGAGACAGAATAAAAGAGTGGGGGAGGGGCGCCCTAAGAAGGAGGGCTTCCATGAGGAGGTGAATCTTGAGCCCTATTCAAAGATACAGAGAAGGGAGACACAGTTGGGGAAGAAAGAGAGCTCCCCAGGTAGAGCAGCACAGCTTTCTCCATATGTCCTCTCTCCCCTTAGCCTCAGGCCCCACGCAGCAGACCACACATCTTATCTTCCCTCCTCCTCCTCAGAATACCAAACATTATGAGCTGTTAAACTACAGTGAGCATGGGACAACGGTGGACAATGTGCTGTATTCATGTGACTTCTCTGAGAAGACCCCGCCAACACCCCCAAGCAGTATTGTTGCCAAAGTGCAGAGTGTCATCAGTAAGTTGGAGCAGAGGCTTCTGGCTACAAAGCTTGCCATTTTGGGGCACATTTCTAAGGCTCTGGTCAGGGTGGCTCTGGCTTGCTGCCCGTGATGTGCTGTCTCTTGCCTTCCTGGTCCCGTTGGCCGGGTTCTTACTCCTGGGTCCAGGGAAGGCCATGGAGAACCAAGTGCTGTGCACCCACTTATGTGTACACATCTATTTGGGGGCTTCAGACTCCACCAGTCTTTGTGAGCATCCCTCACCCCAGTTATGCAACACTTAAAATGGGGAAGGGCAGAGACCCATCTGGCAAACAGCCCAGATGGTTGGACTGCTCACTATTCCTCTCCAGTGACCATCCATCCTTTTTTTTTCCAGGGCGCCGCCGGCACCAGAAACAGAATGAAGAGCCAAGTGAGGAGGCAGCCATGATGAGTTCCCAGGCCCAGGGGCCACAGCGAAGACCCTGCAACTGCAAAGCCAGCAGCTCAAGCTTGATTGGGGGCAGTGGGGCCGGCTGGGAAGGCACAGCCTTACTGCACCACGGCAGCTACATCAAGCTGGGGTGTCTGCAGTTTGTCTTTAGTATCACTGAGTTTGCGACCAAACAGCCCAAAGGCGATGCCAGCCTGCTACAAGATGGGGTCTTGGCAGAGAAGCTCTCTCTCAAGCCCCACCAGGGCCCTGTGCTGCGCTCCAACTCCGTTCCCTAGGACTGGCGGCCACCCCATCACCCGCCTGTCCACCCAACCCAAGACTCCTGCAATGCAAAAATGTACAAAAACCAAGCCCGGGTTTTTTCTATACTCCACCAGAAACCCTTCAACTACAATCTTTGCATGACATGAAGAAAACCTTTTGACTGTTTTTTAAAAATCCTTTTTCTTTTCTCAAGTTCTAGGGGGCATTTGCACATATATTTGTACTCAACATTTCACGGGAAAGCGGCAGACCTGAGCTGAGGAACAGTGTGGGCAGGGAGGGGAAGGCCAATGGTCTGGACACTTCCTCCAACACAAAACCATTCCCCACCCACCTGCTCCCTCCCCATTGCCCGCCGTTGTAAAATAATCAGAAACTTGTTCTATTTTGTGGCAGTGACAATAGTTTTATATTAAAAGAAAAAATACAGTTTTCATACAGCAAAATCTATACAATATCATTGTTTTATTTGATATAAATATCGCTACCCACCCTTCTTCCATGGTTCCCACCCTCCAAGTTATTTTCCCTTTCTGCAGCGGTTGCACTACAGGTAGCTACTGTGTATTATGGACAAATGAGAAATGAATCCTTTTTCTGGCTGTCCATCTATTTTATTTCAAATAAGGAAAAGTGTATTTGGATTTTGTGTAAATACATCTAGTGATGACATTTTTTCAATGTTTTTAAAAACCGTGTACAGTACTACATGTGGTAGAGCGTTTTCTTCAAATTGTCTATTGTAGCAAAAATGTTTTTGTCGTAAACCTGTTGTGTCTCCTTTTTTTGTTCTCTTGCCACTTCTCTCCTCTTCCCACCCCTGGTTCCCTCCTCTTCTCCCACCCCACAACTAGTACCAATGTACATAGTAATTGTAATGTTTTAGACTTTACAGAAACTTTCCTGTATTCTGTATATAAAAAAACAAAAATACTTCGAATTATGTTTTCTGCCTGTCTGTCCTACCTGTCATCACCCTTGAAAGAGACCACTCCCCAAGGTCTTGGTCCCAGTCTCATTGAACAAGTCACATGCCCCAAGGGACGTCAGGAGAGGGGAGGTGGTGGAGAAAAGTGAGCCTAAGGTGGGTGGGCAGAAGTGGGAGGGTAGAGGTGCATCTGCTCAGGGGAGCTGTCAGTATGGCTTTGCAGGTGACTCGGGCTGTTCAGAGGTGATGAGCATTTGACATGATCAGAGTCCACAAGATTCCAAGGGTGTGCAGGCCCCCGCTCCTATTGGCTCCAAAATCAAAACATTGAAATGAGCTGGCATGAGATCTCTGCATTCTGCTCTAGAAGCTTTAACTGAGGAGTTGGGGCTGCCTTTGGTTCCAGTTATTTGCTATTCTATTTTATTCATATATTCTGAGGAAAGTCACACCACCTGGTTTTGTTCTTTCCCTGTCAGCCTTAACTGGAACTGGAGCAATTCATTTATTCAAGTACCACTTGACCCTCCTCTGTGTCTGGCCCTTCCTAGGACTTGGATCTGGTTGAATTGCCATTAGCAGTCAACTAGGTAGATGTGGCCCCTGCCTCCTGGAGCTTAGAATCTAGTGTGGAGCAATTTCTCCATTCAGGTGCCTCCAGGGAACATCACAAAGAAAAGGAAACCCAGTCTTCAGACCCAGACATGCCACAGGTTATATGACTTCAGTCACCACTTCTCTACAGCTGCTCCTCGAAAGACAAGTCTAGTGCATTACCTTACTTGTAAGGCCCTGGGGAGAGCTCATTAAACCAAATCCCATCCTTTCCTCAAGTGCCTTATATGAGAAACTACCCTGGAAGTCTTGAAGACTGCCTCCAACTCATTAGTTAGAGAGTGCCTGTCTGCCTATCCAGCATTGCTCAAGTAGGTAGTACCTGTTGACCTGTCAGGATTTTGCCTTGGGGGTGGAGGATGCATTTGTTTCCTTCATATAGTCCATCCCCAGCTTCATCCCACAGCATCTACCATTGAACCCTGAATCTACAGTGCAGCTAAACAGGGAACTCCCCCAGGAATCTGAGGGGTCTGTCCTTGTCTTTTACCTATCTGCCTGGCTTTCCCCTTGAACGCCCTGCTCCTCCATATTTCCAAGGTTAACCATACTGCTGGGCATACCGTAAGTGCCAAACAATGGATACTAAGTTGTCCCAGATTTCCCAGGCAAGGTTGTTTTCTTCTGGCAAGTCACCTGGACAGGAATACCCTTACCCTTGCCTAACTATCTGTTCCCACCCATAGTCAGTCTTCCATTGAATGGTGGAGCTTCACCATTTCTACCACCTGTGAGAACCATTCCACAGAATTTCCTCCTGGAAGTCATAAATGTTACACTGTTCCTGCTTCCCTTCACAAGTGGAGGGGGTGAGGAACAGAGGCAGGGAGACATAGACAGCTAAGGAAAGTGAATCCTGACAACTCTTAACTGATGGTGCCATGCTGAACACACTGTATCACTTCCTTGGACTCTATGGGAAGAATAGGGAAGAATCCTAGAAACTGAGGACAGGTCATGAGGATAGGAATGGAAGGACTTGTTTATGGAGGGCAAAGTATCCAGCACGGAACTCACTCAGACACAAGGGCATTCGTGTACACACACCTCTCCAGAAGGGAAGGACACTGCAACATACACCCAGAGGACTCACACACCCTTTGTTAGCCCCTCTTGCAAGCCCTTGGCTACAGGGCACCACACGAAGGACAGGTACATTTGATGTTCATTCAAGAACATACAAGCAAAGACTACAGATACATGCACACACCTGGAGGGGCTCTCAGCGACATGGACACAAACACGTAAGATTCACACACAGGATCCAGAGGCACGAAGGGTGATCCCAGGGCCCATGGGCACACTATATACCAAAAAAATCATTCACATAAACGGTATGTGAATGCATGTACAGACCTAGAAGGCACTCCCGGAGTGCTGGTGCACATATACACACATCTAGAACGAGTTCACGCAGGCACATACCTAGAGGGCGCTTCCAGGGCCCAAAATATACACGCACCTAGAAGGTGTTCACACAAGCACACATCCAGAGGACGCAGACGCACGCCTAGGGGGCGCTAGCAGGGCCCACGCTCACAGCACGCACACACACCTCTGTTCTCCCTCCCGCCAGCCTCAGCCTCCACCTCCACCTTGCGGAGATCCAGGCATTCCCAGTGCCCTTCCTGGCCCGTGCGGGGCGGATCGGCAGCGCCGGGCCTGGGCGGAAACCCGGAGGCGCGGCCGGCATGGAGACTCTGCTGCTGGGCGCCGGGTTGCTGCTGGGCGCCTACGTGCTTATCTACTACAACCTGGTAAAGGCCCCGCGGTGCGGCGGCATCTTGAGCCTGCGGGGCCGCACGGCCGTGGTCACGGGTGAGTGCGGGCGGGCGGGTGGCGGGGAGGCCGGGACGGCAGCGGCGGCAGTGGCCCCCATGTCTCAGCTAGGCTCCCTCCCGCCTTCCGCAGGCGCCAACAGCGGCATCGGGAAGATGACGGCGCTGGAACTAGCGCGCCGAGGAGCGCGTGTGGTGCTGGCCTGCAGGAGCCGGGAGCGTGGTGAGGCGGCCGCCTTCGACCTCCGCCAGGTGAGGGATGGCAGGGGCGGATGGGACAGTGCACAGAGGACAGAGACACCACAGAGGACAGAGACACCGGAACACAGAGGGCTGAGCAGTGTCTCCGGGAGATCGAGCCTCTTAGAGGAGAGTGCGGCTCAGTTCGTTAAGTACAGAAGAGAGAATGCACAGGTGTTCTATCCACACAGGGCAGGGGCGTCAGACCCAAGCTGGGGAATGGACTTCCCTGAAGAAGTTAATTGCTGTTCTAAAGACGTTTAAGGATCGGTAGACATTACACATTATTGAAAGACAGTAGGGAAGGGAACAGCAGGGGGGAAACAGCATACGCAAAAGCCCTGAGACAGGGAAGCTAGTCTGATTTAAGAAACTGGGGGGTTTAATGAGGCTGGAGCACAGAGTATGGGGGAAAGAAGCAAAATGAAGGGGCCGGGTCCAGGTTCAGGAGGCCCTTATAGACCTTATTGAGGAGCTTGGATTTTATAGGATGGGCAGTGGAGATTCAATGAAAGGCTCTCAGCAGGCTCTGGACTGTCAGAGTAGCCTTTGGAGCCAACCTTTGATGGCTGTGCAGTGTCTAGACTGGAGAGGACAAGAGTGGGTGAAAGGACACTAGTGAAAAGTCTGTTGTAGATTTTGGGGTAAGGCAGAGGGGACAGCAATAATAATAGCAAGCACCTGCATAGTGCTGTGTGCCAGGAAATGTTCTAAGTATTTTATATATATTAACTCATTTAATCCTCACAACAACTGTATGAGATAGACACAATTACTATGCTTCCCATTTCACAGCGAGAGAACAGAGGCTCAGAGAGATTAAGTATCTTGCCCAAGGTCACACTCTAGTAAGAAGCATAGTCAAGATTAAATCCAGAGTCTACCAGGGGTGATGGCTATGAATGCGGCCCAACACAAAATCGTAAATTTACTTAAAACACTATGAGATACTTTTTGTGATTACGTGTCTCAATGTATTTAATGTGTGGCCTGAGACAACTCTTCTTCCATTGTGGCCCAGACACACCGAAAGATTGGATACCCCTGGTTCTTATCTATGTCATTCTAATGCAGAGACAGATCTTAGTAATAGTAGGAGGTAGACCCTTAGAATTTAGTGCCTGGGGAGAAGGGAGAGGAGAGAGTTGTCTAGTAACAAGCCCAGCCCTTGCTGCTCCACAGGAGAGTGGAAACAATGAGGTCATCTTCATGGCCTTGGACTTGGCCAGTCTGGCCTCCGTGCGGGCCTTTGCTACTGCTTTCCTGAGCTCTGAGCCGCGGCTGGACATCCTCATCCACAATGCCGGTGAGGGGCAGCAGGCCCTGCAGGGGGGTGGTGGGTGGCTAGAGGCAGCCGTCCCCTCCAGCCAGGCATTGCTGGGGGCCAGTGGACAAATGGGAAGGATGCCCCCCACCACCATATCACAGATGGGGCCACCAAGGCCTACAGGGATCTCTCCAGAGAAATTGCTCACACCTAGTCCCTGCCCCAGGGATCAGTTCCTGTGGCCGGACCCGTGAGCCCTTTAACCTGCTGCTACGAGTGAATCACATTGGCCCCTTCCTGCTGACACATCTGCTGCTACCCCGGTTGAAGACATGTGCCCCTAGCCGTGTAGTGGTGGTATCCTCAGCTGCCCACCGGCGAGGGCGCCTCGACTTCACACACCTGGACCGCCCTGTGGTGGGCTGGCGACAGGAGCTGCGGGCATATGCTGATAGTAAGCTGGCCAATGTATTGTTTGCCCGGGAGCTTGCCACTCAGCTTGAGGGCACTGGCGTCACCTGCTATGCAGCTCACCCAGGTGAGTCCTGGCTCTTTGTCTGCTCTGCCTTGCTTTGATTCCCTTTTCCCTATCCTTAACCCATCCTGTGCTCCCCAAGCCTCTCACTGAATTACAGTATCTCAGAGCAGGAAGGAAGCATGGTGCAAGCATGACCCTGGAACCAGGCTGTCTTTGTCTGGGTTCTTGTTCTTACACCACAAGCTTGGATGCCGAGTAATGGGTAGGGTATGGCCATGAATAAGGTCCAGGTTCTCACCCCAAGGAATCATCCATATGGCTGAACTGACTATAATATGATGATGATGATGATAGCTAATGATTATTCATTCAAGAAGCATTTATTGAGTACCTACTATGTACCATATATTAATCCCAGTGCTAGGAATATAGCAGTGAACAAAACAAAGACCCTATCCTTGTAACATTTACATTCTAGTTTAGGGGAGAGAGAGACTGCTAATAAAAATACACAGTGACAGATGGTGATAAAGTGCTATGGAGACAGATAAAATAGGTTAAGTGGAATATGAAATGACAGAGTGCCATTTTATCTATGGCAGTCAAGGAAGACATCTCTGAAAGGGTGACATTTTAACAGAGGCCTAAAGGAAATGAGAGAATGAGCCCTGGCTGGTGTAGCTTAGTGGATTAAGCGCGGGCCTGTGAACCAAGAGATCACGGTTCGATTCCCAGTCAGGGCACATGCCTGGGTTGCAGTCCAGTTCCCAGCAGGGAATGCACAGGAAGCAACCATACATTGATATTTCTCTCCCTCTCTCCTTCCCTTCCCCTCTGAAGATAGGTAAATAAAATCTTTAAAAAAAAAAAAAAGGAAATGAGAGAATGAGCCATGCGGCTTTCTGGGGAGAAGTGTGCAAAGAACAGAGCAAATAGCAAGTACAAAGGCCCTGAGGCAGAAGTGTCTAGTGTGCTTAAGAAAGACCAGGGAGTCTTGTGTAGCTTGAGCAGAGTGAGACCAGGAAAATGACAAGAGATGCAGTATAGAGATGGGTTGGATCATAAGACCCACCCCTGCCTTTAGGGAATAGGCTACAGGATAACAAAATCTGCCCTAACCATGTTACCATACTATATTTTAGATAGTCATTGCCTGTGGCTCATCCATAATTATAATAATCACAATAATCTTTATCAAGCCTTTATTACACTCCATATCTGCAATGTCCAAAAGACAGTCTGGTCTACCATATGTGTTAATGAATCTTTTTTGGTTAGACAAAGAAAGAGAAATTAGCTAGAAGATGGAAAGAGACAGAATTGTACCACACAGGGGACACAGCATGAGCAAAATCTGGGAGATGGGGATATACAAGGAGTTTGGATGGAGAAAAAGAGGCTTTCTGTTGAAACGAGTGGGATCACCTTCTGGGGGCCCTGAATATACCCAGTATATACTACCCTGGTCTCCCCGAAATTAGACTGTTTCCCCACTCCCTTCTAGCCCGTTTTTCATGGCTCTTACCCTAGACCCTCACCCACTGTTCTCTCCACTCCTTCCTTTCTCCTGTCTACAGGGCCCGTGAACTCAGAGTTGTTCCTGCGCCACATTCCTGGATGGCTGCGCCCACTTTTGCGCCCACTGGCTTGGCTGGTGCTCCGGGCACCAGGAGGGGGTGCCCAGACCCCTCTGTACTGTGCTCTGCAGGAGGGCATTGAGCCCCTCAGTGGGAGATACTTTGCCAACTGCCATGTGGAAGAGGTGCCTCCAGCTGCCAGAGATGACCGGGCAGCTCACCGGCTGTGGGAGGCCAGCAAAAGGCTGGCAGGGCTTGGGCCAGGGGAGGATGCCGAATCCGATGAAAACTCCCAGCCTGAGGACCCAGGGACACCACCAGAGCAGTCCCCACCCTGAGGGGCCCACAGTTTCTGAACCCTACCCTAGCCCTCAGAGCTCACCAGACTTGTCTAAGGTCACACACTGAATTTGGTTTAAAGCTGAACCTGAGCCCCAGGTTTCCTCACCCCCAGGCTGGGATGCTTTCTGTGGCACTTGGTGGCCCTTGAAAATTTTAGCTGTGTGCCAGTCCATGGCCATTGAGAAGTGTACAATTTTTACCTCTGCGGTTACTTTCTGAGGCTTCAAGGTATGACTGGGACAGCTCTTTTCCTAGTGGAAGGAAATAATGGGTGATTATTTCTTGCTGAGAATGACAGTAAGCCAAGTTTGAGGGTCTGTGGGTGTGTAACGTGCCACTCTTCATATTTCCAGGCACTACCCTCAGTGATGCCAATCAACTCTGGATGAAGGCCTGGGAGTTGGTAATTTGATGTACTGCTAACACTGAGAATTACTAAACTGGGTCCTTTGCAACCATGTAGTTAGGTAGTTAAATTATCCGTGTTTTACAGAAACAGGGTTGGGCAGCAGTGAGGGACTCTCACCCAAGGTCTCACAGCGAAGATGTGGACCCCCGCAGTCCGGCTCCTGGGCCGGCTGCTGAAAGATGGGTGAGGCAGGGTAGGGCGGTTGTTATCGAGGCGACCCGTAGGAGCAGACGGATGCCTTCCGGGGAGCTTTAGGGGGGGGCCCCACGATCCCGACCCGCGTGAAATAAAGCGCGTCGACTGCGGAGGCTCGCGCGCGTTGCTGCCTTTCTCACTGTGCGGGCCCCGCCCTCCTCCGCGGCCACACTTCCGGCGGGGCTGCGGCCGCGGAGGGGCGCCGCGGGGGGTGGTGGGATAGGCTGGGCGCGGCTGGTCGTGCGGGCTGGTGCGGGCTGCCTGCTGCTGTTGCTGGTGTTGCTGCTGCTGGCCAGGTCTCTGAGGACTCTCCGTCCCGCCCGCGCCATGGGCAACTGCCACACCGTGGGGCCCAACGAGGCGCTGGTGGTTTCAGGTGAGGGGAAAGCGAGGAATGTGGGTCGGGGCTGCGCAGTCCGGACGGTGTTGGAGGGGGGTAGCGGTTTGTGCCTGGGAAGGTGGGTGAGGAGGGAGGCTAAGGCTGGGGAGCCAACGGGGAAGGGTAGGCTAGGGAAGGGCCCGAGGGTGGAGGGCAGTGTCGCGGAGAGGTCGCCGAGTGTGGGCCTGAGACTACCGGGCTCCGGGCCGCATCTGAGACCCTTCAGCTGGGGTCCCCCGTACTCTCTCTCGTTTTCGGTGCTCCGAGCTTCCCGGCAACCACCAGCGGCTCCTCCCTTACTGCGTGTTTTCCCATGTTTATCCCTTCCTTTCTCCGCCTCTCCCCTAGGCAGGGTGCCCCCCTTTCATGGCCTTGGGGCTTCGAAACTGAAGCCTTGGGATTCCGGGAGGGAGTGGAACGGCGGTTTGGCTGAATTCCAGCGCTGGAGACGGAGACTGGAAGTTGGTCGTGCAGCTCTGGAGAGCTAGTGCCTACCGTGGGAGGAGCCCTGGGACACACCGTTTCTCCGGGCTCTATCGACCAGTTAATCCCCAGTAGGCAGGGGCTTGCTGGGGTTTCCTGGCATTGTGTTCCGGGAGACGCGGGGGCGGCCTCTAAAGGTTGAGAAACCGAGTTCTGGGTTGTGCCACTCCCGTTGCAAAATGCTACAGGCTCCATAATTTCTGTACGCTTAGGTGCGGGCTTGGGGATTGCAGTATTGGGGAGGGAAGAGGTATCTTGTTTTAAGGCTGCCTTTTTAATTGTATGTTTGGGTTTTTGGAAGGTGGCTGAAGCCTTTCGAGGCACCAGTTTGTGCAGCATCCCTGGTTCACAGGTGCTGGAGAGGCTCCGTGGTTTCTGACAGCTTGGAGGCCTGGCATCTTTCCACTCTCAATGCCAATTTTCAGCCCGTGTGCAGAGTTTTAGGGCTGGCTACAGAAGTGTGTAGAAGCTGCTAGGCTAAACCATGTATTGTAGCTGCCCACCCTTGGGGAGGATTGATAAATCCATTGGAAACAGCCCAGAACATGGTCTCTTGCTTAATCTGGATCTCAAAATCAGTCTCTCCACTGGGATAGGAGATATCCACTCTCCCTGATCAGGATCTTACTCCTGTGTGGGGAGATAAGACTACTTCACTTTACTAAACACCTGAGATTGACTTGGGATCAGGAGGTAGATCCCCAGCGAACACTGAGGCCAAACTTGCACCTACCTCTGCAACACCTGGACCAGTCTCCCAGCCCCCACTCCTAAAACAGTCTTTTAGAAACTGAATCTGCACTTTGTTTTTCTTTCTTTTTTTTTAAATTAAATTTCTTTTTTATTTTAAAGAGAGGGGGAGGGTGGGAGAAAGAGAGGGAGAGAAATATCAATGTGAGTGAGAAACAGTGACTGGTCACCTTCTGTATGAACCTGCACTGAGGCCTGTACCCTGATTGGGAATTGAACTGGTGATCTTTCACAGTTTGCAAAATCTTTGGAGAGGGGTGAAAGGAACCCCTGAGATAGGCTGCCCTGTACCTGTACCTTACAGTTGTCAGAAACCTGCTCCTCTTGCCAAAGGCCAGTGCAGTGCTAGTTTGGACACTGTTCTAGGGGTGGGGAGAGGAAGCCATGCTGAAAGTTGAGGGCTCTGGAGTCAAGGAAGGGTGCAAGGGAAGAGGGAGGGATGATGCCTAGCATAACACTACCTTGGGATCTGAGATGACCAAAGTGAGAGGCAGCTCCCTCTTGCACATGGACTCCCAGTAGAGCAGAGCAACTACTGCCAGCCCTGCCCTGCCTTGGTCCTATATCTGAGTCCAACGGCATCTTACTAAGTAAGCCCAATTTCAGAAGAAGGATGCTGATATACTCATGGTCATCTTTTTATATATATATTTTATTTATTTACTTAGAGAGAGGTGGAGATAGGGAGAAAGGGAAACATCGATGTGAGAGAGAAATATCAATATCGGTTGCCTCTTGCATGTGCCCCAACCAGAACTGGGAACCAAAACAGCAACTCTTTGCAGGATGACGCCCAACCCACTGAGCCATGGCAGCCAGGGCTCGTAGTCATCTTTCTCACCAGAGAAGGCTGGAGGTCCTTCTGGTTATCTAACCTTCCGCCTCCATTCTGTAAAACCTTTCACTCTTTCTATTTTCAGATTTTAAAAGTCAAATCCAAATACCATACATCTTTTTCTCTATACATCTCCATTTCTGTAATAGGTCAGAGGTTCCTTTTTTTTCCATTAATCCTCACTTGAGGACATGCATATTGATTTTAGAGAGAGGGGAAGGGAGGGAGAGTGAGAGGGAGAGAAACATCGATGTGAGAGAGAAACATAATTGCTTACCTCTTGTATGCCCCAGCTGGGGACTGAACCCACAACCTAAGCATGTACCCTGATCAGAAATCGAACTCAAAACCTTTCAGTTTACAGGACACTGCTCCAACCGACTGACCCATGGCCAGGGCAGGTCAGAGGTTCCTAACCTAGGGCCTGTGGATAGAACTGGGAGGTCTGTGCATTTGGATGGGGAGAAAAATGCCTCTATATTTAGCATGTCCAATGATTATGAATGTCAGTGACAGTCCATGGTGGTATTAGCAGATATTTTCCTTCCATACTGTATTTGTTGTAATACCTTAAAAATCATCACTACTTTGAAATTGAGCCTATCATTAGATTTACCGGAGACATTATTTAATTTATTGCCATGCAGTAAATTTATCACTATACCACACATTTGGTTAATATATTTTTAAAATATTTTATGTATTTTTAGAGAGAGGAAAGGGAGGGAGAAAGAGAGGGAGAGAAACATCAGTGTGTGGTTGCCTCTTGTACACCCCCAACTGGGAACCTGGCCTAAAACCCAGACATGTGCCCTGACTGGGAATCGAACCAGCGACCCTTTTGTTTGTAGGCTGGCACTCAGTCCACTGAGCCACAGTAGCCAGGGCTAATATTTTGGTAACTTAATATAATTTGTTTCTTATACATTTTGTTTTATGCATTTATGGACATTCAAGCATTGCTGGACTACTGACAGCTTTTGTGGCCCCAAAAAAGGCCAATCCCCCCTGTAGAATGAGCACTAATAGGAAGAGGAAGTGGAAAAGGGAATGGCAAGAAGGGGAAGGGAGTTTTCCTAAGAAACCAAAGTATGTCTGGAGAGGGGCTCAGAGTGGGGCAGAGGTTATCTAGGGGTGTTCTGCTATTCTTCAGCTTGGTTGAGGACAGACAAAGAAAGAAAGCAAGTTGGCTTAGAAAAAGTGAGATAAAATTAGGAAAAACTTTCAGGTCTGAAGAGAGTGGGAGCTAAGGCAGGCAAGAAAGGGGCACTTAAATGTCCTGTTTTAGAAGTGGTGCTCTGGCTCAGCGCAACCAGGAAGCTGGGAGGAAGATGCCTCCCAGAAGAAGAGGCTTCTGGGGGCAGGGCAGTCTGGCAGTCCCAACTTCCTGTTGTTGCTACCCCTGGGAACCTAGCCATGTCGCCCTTGGCCAAGGCCCAGCTTGAGCTGTGGCAGCCTGCTCCCAAGGTCAAAAACTAAATTAAAGGTAAAGGGTGGACATCCCTCCAACCTCCACCCTGGCCTCCCCCTAGCTCACTAGGGGTCAGCACTACCACCTCCTTCCCCCAGCACATTGAAAAGTGCTCTGGAGCTGGCTGGAGGCAGCATGCCTCAGCCCCCACCAGGCCAAAAGAAGTGAAACAAACTGTGGTTTTTGACCCTCTTCCAGTTTCACTGAATCCCGGAATGGTTTAGGTTTCAGACTGACTGCTTGTCCTTAGAGCTCCTGTACCCCACTACAACAGCTTCCATTGAACAGCAGCCCTGTGAGCAGTTATTTTCTCCACAGAGAAACAGAGACCTAAGACCTCCTCTTCCCACCTCTGCTCACACAGGGGTTGATCTTTGCTCCCTGGACCTCTGGCCTGGCCACTTCCCCACTATGCACAGCAGCAGCCCCAGGAAGCTGATTTGACTGTTTAGTGAACGGTCTCAGATGATGACTCTCAAACCTAACAGGCCCTCTGCATTCCTGGAGACTGCTCCTTCGCCTCCACTCATCCAAAACTCTCCAGCTTGAGGTTCTCTGTTTTGGTTTCTGGCTTCACCACCTACCCAAACCTGGACTGTAGAGCTCCACTGATAATTGTAGCCACTAGCCACATGTGGCCACTTCAATTTAAATTAAATTAAAATTCATTTTCTCAGTCATACCAGCCACATTTCAAGTGCTCAATAGACACCCGTGGTTAGTGGCTGCCGTTATTGCACAGCGCAGCTGGAGAACATTTCCACTCGCACAGAAAGTTCTCTAGAAGTTATCCCCTCAGCCACCGTGTCTTGCCTAGGTCACTGCAAGAGGCTTCTACTCAATCTCCCTGACCCCAGTATCTTCCTCCTCGTGCAAAGTGGTATTTCTAAAATGCAAATGTAGTGTTGTTACTCCCTGGTTTAAATCCCTATGTGGCCCCCCGGCATTCTCAGACACATACTTATACACACAGACATGGCTCCTTGGCCTGAAAACTGATCCTGTGATCTGCCCCTCCCGTACCACCACCTTGTCTCTTGCCATGGGTCCTCACAGACACTGTAACTCAGCTACAGGAAACTACCCTTGACCTTTGACCTAGGGGGGCAATACCCTAAGGCTATCCTGAAAGCCCCAGTTTGTGAACATGGAAATGATAGCATCCACTGGCTTTTTCCCAAGTCACATTTCCTTTGTTTTGGTCTTATTTTTTATTTTATTTTTTTTATATTATTTATTTATTTATTTTTAGAGAGGGAGAGAAACATCAATGTATAGTCGCCTCCAGGGCACCCCTCACGGGGGCCCGACTTGGCTCATAACCCAGGCATGTGCCCTGACCTGAAACAGAACCAGCAACCCCTTGGTTCGCAGGCTGGCGTTCAATCCACTGAGCCACACCAGCCAGGACTGTTTTGTTTTCAAATATACAAGTCACATTTCCTGTGAGTCATACATATATTTGCACTACAAGTGAACTGCCCCTCCAGCTTTTACAAAGGTCTTCATGAACTTGAATAACTTTGGCATTTGCCAGAGGGTTCACAACAAGAATTCAGGAATTGATTTTTCTCACTTCTGTACAGACAGCATGCCGAACATGTCTGCAGTAAGAATCTGGATCCAGGCCAGATTCAATATTCTGTTCCTAGTTGATATCTAGATACGTAGTTTCCAGGAACTGGTTCCTTTTTTTAAAATTTTTTCAGATTATTTATTTTTTTAAAGCTAGAAGAAAGGAGGAAGAGAGGGAGAGAAACATCAATCGGTTGCCTCTGTCACACCCCCAGCTGGGGACTTGGCCTGCAACCCAGGCACGTGCCCTGGCTGGGAATCGAACCATCAGCCTTTTGGTTTTCAGGCAGGTGGTGCTCAATCCACTGAGCCACATCAGCCAGGGCCAACTACTGACCTTTGCCCTTTTCTTCACTTCTCCCATCGGTGTTATGAGTGTGCCTTTGTTTTGAGGTCTTGCCTTCCCCATCTGCTCCCACAGAGGAATGAAGTCACTCTGAAACCCTGGGAATAGAGGACCAGCCTCAGTGAGATATGTCTGCTGGACTTGAGCAAGGCTCCCATCTTCGCTCAAGACTCCCTCCCTCCCTCTCCCAGTGTGTGGGGGGCGGGGGCTGCGTTCCCTCTCTGTGTGCACTCGCCCTGATAATAGGTGAATAGCATGGTGTTACAGTCATCTCAGGAAAAGGTCCCTCCTCCTAGTCTCACCTTCTTCAAGGCAGCACTTAACTTATCTTCATTTCTATACTCTTAGCACAGAAAATACTCTCATTCTTTATTAAATGAATGGTTGAGTGGGAGATGGAGGCTTCTTTGGTTCACTCCTGCCCATTGACCTCTTCTGTTCTCTGAAAGCACTTACATTCTGACCTACTGATTGGATATCCTCCTTTTTGTACAAATTGCCTGTCTGCCAAACTAGATTCCAAGACCTTTAAGGGCTTGTCTCCCACTTTGTGTAACCTCAGCATCTGGCACCCAACAGTCGGATTTGTTAAGTGTCCTGGCAGGTAAAGGCCCAGGGTTGCTGTTGGACAGAGCGGGATAGACAAACGCAAGAGCCAACTGACCCAAAATATTTTCCTTTGCTCTCCAGGGGGCTGTTGTGGTTCAGACTATAAGCAGTACGTGTTTGGCGGCTGGGCCTGGGCCTGGTGGTGTATCTCCGACACTCAGAGGTAAGGGCCTGGGGGCTCAGGGAATCTGGCGGGCAAAGGCCTTTCCAGCCTTCCTCTTTCACCCCACAGGTCAGCTAGGGCATCTACCACTTGCCACATTTCATTCTGGGGATGAGGGATCTCCTCAGAAACAGGCAAAATGGGTTGCAGAGGGATGCTGGAGTTTTGTCCATGGGTACCTTTTCCTTGGTGGGCGTGCTTTTTTTCCAGTGGAGGTATTACTTCTGTCCCAGAGAATTCAGGGTCCTATCCAGGGAGAATCCTAATGCCCAGATTCTAGGTCAAAGTTATTTGTGAAGTCTTAATTATACACCTTGTTCAGAGTGGGTCTAGGGAGGGAAGAAAGGCTGAAGAGACCCCTTATGTGCACCATCACTTTTGTAGGCCCCAGGACAGTGCAGGCAGTTGTTGGTTAGAGAGGGATGGAGATCCAAGGAATTACTGCCAGGGTAGGCAAGACAGGTCTGGACCTCCTAAATCAGTGTGGAAAGACTAGAAGGAGGGGATATTTCAGCTTCCCAGAGGGACCACCGTCAGACTACACCTGCTGGCTCCCCCAGAGCCCCTGGCAGGGCCAGATTGGACCTGGACCTTTCCTGCCACCCTCACTGCTGACCCAGAAGGAGATGAGGCATGCCAGCTGCCTTTCCACCATCACTCCCTTTCTGACTATGGGAGATTGGGGGAGGGGCCCAGATTCTTCCAGGCCAGGACCCAGGCAACAAGGGCAGCGTAGCTGTGAAGGTGTGGCATGTAGGGGCAGGGGGTGTCATCCTGAAGGGGAAGTGATGGAGATTCCAGTGGAAATCCCCCTCCACCCCAGCCCCACCAGACACCAGAGAGAAGTCCTGTGGCTGCACCGAGCTATCAGTGTGTAGGGCACCAGGGAGTCTGAGGGTATTGGCTAGGATCAGGGGCATGGGAAGCATGTCACAGCTTTGTAACTTCAGTGATTGCCTAGTAACCCCTTCCACTCTCCCATCTCTTCCCTCACTTTGCTCTGCTTGGGTAGGATCCTGGGGGACTCTGCTGACCCGAGTCCAAAAGTGTCAGATAATAATCAATACTGGTCACAACTTTCTCTCAGGATGCTCCTAGGCACTCTTGACTGGCTTCCAGCTGGCCTGCCAGAAACCATGGGTTGTCCTTTCCAACTGCCAGCCCACCCCATATGCCATGCAGTCCTGGGACAATAGAATATCTTGTCTGAACACCTCCATGTACAGCCAGGCCCACAGAATTTCGACTTGCCCAGAGACCAGTCCCGCGTGGGCATCCACTGCTGGGGCAACAACTCTGCAGCTCTTTCTCCGCATCCTTGGTGCCCTCCCCCAAGACAGGGCCAAGCTTCTCTGACAGCAGGTTTGAAAGTGAGGGGTGGAGGGCCTTGTACTTTGTCCTAGGAAACTAATCTCACACAACCAGGCTCAGCATCCTCTCTGTGGTCCCAGTTTCTGGGTCTGAGTCTGCAGCCCGTCTCCTTGGGCCCTGTTCTGGGGACATCCCCTTCCCCAACCCCTAACCTGCTTGGGGGGCATCTCTACAAGATGAGGCCTTTATTTCCCTAGGCTGGCAGGAGCCTCTCAGGTCAGAGTAGAGGCTCCTAAGCTAGCCTGCATCCTCAGTGTCCTTTTCAAGGTACTTTCCATAGCCATCCTACATGTCACTGACTCTCAGTGTCAGCTTTGCTTCTCTAGGCTGCTCAGTTAAAGTTCCTCCTGCTGCACTTTGCTGCCATGTCCTGTACTGTCACAGTGTAGGCAGCTCTCTCCTTACTTGAGCGATTCCTCCAACTCTGGCATCTGAGCTGCAGCCTCCCGCCTTCCCTCCCTCATCCTCTCCCTCCTTCCCTCCCTCTCTCCTCCTTCTTCAGAAGAGAGTTTGGTGGGTTCCTGTCTGAGCCAGGTGTAGAGCCCTCTCAGGCCCAAGGGTGCTAGATATAAGGGCTTGAAAGAAGGCAGCCTTTGCACATCTGCATGGCCGGAGCCCCCAAGGCTGGCATGTGAGAACTGAGGTTGGGGCTCCCCATCACCCCTCATCCCAGCCCATCTGCTTCTGCTCCTCCAGCCTCAGTCTCTGTCCTCCCTTCCTCTGGTTGAGGGAAACCTTCCACGCTCCACAGCCTGGCCTCTGCCTAGACCACTACCCTACACATATTCGCATACACGCTGCCCCAGGGAGGCCCAGCCAGGGTGGTCCAAGTAGCTTCCACGTGCCCTGTTTTCTTTGCCTTGACTCTTCTCTTCCTATGCCCAACATTGGAAATTCCAAAGTGAATTGCTCTATCATCTCCCAGTTTTCCCTGTGAATATTCTGACAGGGGCATACCTTCTCCCCCAGCCTTCCTAGATACCCCCACCCCACCCCCAAATAAGAAAATCCAAATTTTTCTTTGGGCTTTTCTGACCCTGAATTGCCTTCTTAGTGATATGTAGCACAGACCTGGAGGGTATGCGCCCCAAGCAGGATTTGGTATTTGCTGTGGCTCATTAATCCCCAGAGTGGCCTCCCCCTCCCAATTTCTGGGAAAACAGGTTTTCCTGTGTTTGGGGTTTGGAGCTGAGGCCAAGTCTTCCAGATCATGCTAGAAATCTCCTGGGGAACAGGTAGTGAACAAACTGGGTGCCCTGTGCACGAGCCTCAGATCATAGGTCCAGGGCATCAACAGGCATTTTCCCCAGCCCAGCAGCAACTCCTTGGGAGGGTGCGGGGGCTAGAGAAGAGACCCAGAGGCCTCAGGCCAGCAAGTGGGTGTCTCTGCTCTCTTATAGCTCTAGGCTGAACTGGCAGTGGGGGGCTGAAGTATGGAGAGCAACCCTGCCCCTAGACATCAGGCATCCGTGCTTATCTGGTAACCACTGTGTGTGTTTGCTGTGTCCCCTCCTACCCCTTCCTGTCCCTGCCTCTCCCTACCCCTGGCTGCTCCTCAGACTGTCTCTGGAGGTTATGACCATCCTGTGTCGCTGTGAGAATATTGAGACGTCGGAGGGGGTCCCGCTATTCGTAACAGGGGTTGCACAGGTAATAACCCACCTGCTTCCTCCTCTGTGTCTAACTTTCTCTCTTCATGCCCTGTGGGGCCTGGGAGGCAGGAGCTGGATGGACTACCCTCTTGAGAGTGTGCCTCTCTCCCCTCTGCTCCCACCTCTGCTGTCCTGGGTGCCAGGATAGGTCCTATAGATCCCAGCTCCCTTGCCCTCACCCACTGGGGCTGCTAGTGGGAAAAGAGCGAGGGATTCTGGCAGCTCTGCCAAAGTGTGCCAGTGGGTGTCCTTACATTCCAAGCCTAAAGTGGGAGTAAGGTGAGGCAGGAGACAGGCCCTTGGGTGACAGAGTTGGGTTGTCCGGGTGGGGCAGATTCAGTCCTGTCTACAGCTGATGAAGTCCTAGTCCTCCAGGTCCAGGGAGCCCCTTGCTAGCCTCTTCTCCAGGCCGACACCCTAGTATGAAGCCCTAGCCCCCTGTCCTGAAAGGCCAGAAGATGGGTACCATGGGGAGTTCTGTTCACTCAGCCCCTCGGTCCCCTTCAATCTCCTTGACAGGCCTGGGCAAAAAGAGCCTTGGCCATTTCCTGCTCCTAATTCTTTGTTGAAGGCCTTTGAGCCGATCTCTTGTCACTGGGCTTCAGTTTCCCCATCTGTGAAATGGGGAGGATCATGCCCTCTCTGTGCCTTGTAGGGGTATTAGAAAGGCAAGTAAAACAGTATGATGGCCCTTTGGGATTTTTAGAAAAGAAGTGCTAGAGAAACTCAAACTTTATTATGAATACAATCTCACTTTGAAAAGCAAGTGACATGGTATCTTACTCTTCATTACTGTGCAGGTGTAGCTGATGAAATTCGTTCCTAGACCAGAGCACTTAGTAACTCCAAGTGCTCTCTTTGTAATGTGCAAGTTCCCATCCTCATTGCTGAGCACCTTCTTGGTTCCAGGCACTGTGAATGCTGCAGTGAATATCAGAAAGCCCCTGCCCTGGTCACTGTGGCTCAGATGGAGCATTATCTCATACACCAAAGTGTTGGGGGTTCGATCCCCAATCAGGGGAGGCAATCAATCAAAGTTTCTCTCTCTCTCTGTCTCTTCTCTCTCTCTTCCTCTCTCTGTCTAAGATTAATAAATACATTGAAGAAAAAAATTTATAAGAGAAAAAAAGAGCCCTAGCTGGTGTAGTTTAGTGAGTTGAGCACCGGCATGCAAACCAAAAGGCTATCGGTTCAATTCCCTGTGAGGGCACATATCTGGTTTGCGGGCTAGGTCTCCATTTGTGGGGGCGTAAGAGGTAGCTGAGCGATGTTTCTCTCACACATCGATCTTTCTCTCCCTCTTTCTCCCTCCCTTCTCCTCTCTCTAAAAAAGAAATAAAATCTTAAAAAAAGAAAAAATTTATATTACAAAGCCCCTGCCCCCTCAGAGCCTGCATGCTGCTGGGTCCCCAGGCTAGAAGAGACCTAGTATGATCCTCCCCATCCCCTTCCCTCTGCATATCAATGCCCTTCAGCCTTTTCAGGCAAAAACTACCACCAGTCCCTTCCTCACCCATCCTGCCATCTCTAATTAGGAAGGGGACCACCCATCTCATTTGCCCCTTGCAGCCTTGAGAAGGCGGGCTTCAGTGCAGAGACCTGAGAAGCTTGGAGCACTTTATGTGGAGTGGGCAGGGCCCTGGCTTCCCTCAACATCCATCCGTGAGCAGCCCTGTCCACCTCCAAATCCACTACTGTACTTGAAATAACTGCAAATGCCCAGGTCCATTTTTAAGCTGGGTGATATGGACCCTTGAGGCTTCAGATTGTCTGGGCCAGGAAGCTCCACTGTGACCCCATTCCCAACTTGACCACCTAGGCCCAACCCAGAGGTTAGACTTCACATCATAGCCTGTTGGCAGGTGGAGAGATCAGGCAGGACTTCCCTAGCAAGAGGCAGATGCAGGATCCCCTCGTCTTGGCCCAGCAGAGGGTATACTCCTAGCCGGCCAGGCTACCAGGCAGAGCTTTCTAGGCAGCCTGCTGGAGTGTCCTAGAGTACTGAGCAGACCCAGGGAACAGGTGAGGGCCCCTCAGGGAGGTTCAGATGGCACCCGTGGGCAACCTACATAGCACAGCCTGGAGTATCAGCACTTACTTGCTGTCCTGTGACGTACACACACAGCTATTCCTGGACTCTTCCCACCCTCCCACCAGCCCAGGAAACCATAACCACTTCTCTGCTTTTTTTCCCCACTCTTCAAGCCAGACTGATTTCAACAGAGGACATGTATACACTTGGGTAGCACACTCACACTCCTTCCCCTGCAGCCACCTGCACCACCCTGCCTTGCTTTCCTACCCATCCCCTTCACACATACTCCCAGCTTTAACCCCTGGGGAATCCTCCCCACCTTCCTCTGCAACAAGATCCCTGGCCAGTCCCAGCTGGAGCAGTGAGGTATTGGACTCTCCCCTCACCCTAGGCCCTAGGCCCCCAGACCTATGCCCCTGTTTTGCATTTCTTGGCAGGATTTCCCTAGAGATTATGACGTTACAGCCCCGCTGCGAGGACGTAGAGACGGCCGAGGGGGTAGCTTTAACTGTGACGGGTGTCGCCCAGGTATAGTAACTCAGCAGCCCTGCGCATGACCGTTGAGCTGCCTCATCCTGTGCTGGGATTTGGGGCGGGAGGAGAGGACGGCAGCCAGGGGCAGTCTCTCTCCAGCACCACTGCCCCCGCCCCCCGCCCTTCCAAAAGAGAGTCATCGCCACTGGAACATGCTCTCTTGGCCACTTGGCCACTCAGCAGAACTAACAGAACACCCCTTTTCTCCTCAGCGGGCCACGAGGGACAGAACCAGTGCTGGGGCTCCTGTCTCACTAACCCAACCCCATTCTTTGCAGGTGTTGGAAATGCCAAGCCCCAGAATCCAGGCCCTATCCTGTTCCCTGGGTAGGGGGGCTGGAGGTGTGGGGACCAGAGGGTGAGGCCATGTGAGGCAGACTCTGGACTCCGGAGTCAGAGACTGTGTTATATCCCAGCTCGGTGCCTGGGTGAGGGCCTTCCTGCCCTAGAGCACCTCTCAACTTCACAGTTCAGGAGATTCAACAATGTTGTAGGCCTCTGGTGTGGAGATTGTTGGCTTACTACCTCGGGAAGGAAAGGCAAGAGGATACCCACCCTAGGTGGCACCCCCTGGACCTGTCCCCTGCCTGCCTAGGTGCTCTTTCCTGGCCTGTCTGTCTCTGTCCCTATTGCTCATTGTCCTTTTTGCATTCTCTGCCCCTCAGTCTTCAGGTCTCACCACTTGTGGGGAGCCAGCGAGGGAGGAATTGGCTAATGAGGGAATAGCAAATGGGCTGGAGAGGCAAGCCCCACATGCCCAGGAGAGAGGCCACATCAGGGTCTGGAGCTGCCATTGAGGATGAAACTTCTAAGTGTGAAAATTCTTGTGTGCTATCTGCACTAGAGGCCTCAGACAGAATTCACTCCCTCCCACAGAGCTGTAGGCCTCCAGCTCTGAGCGAGGAGGGAGGGACATAGACACTGTCCTCCACACCTGGGTCTGGGCTCTCCATCTGCCTCCCTCCAGCCTGGCTCAGGAACCTCTGTGCCCACTGGCAGGTGAAGATCATGACAGAGAAGGAGCTCCTAGCTGTAGCCTGTGAGCAGTTCCTGGGCAAGAATGTGCAGGACATCAAGAATGTCGTCCTGCAGACCTTGGAGGGGCACCTGCGTTCCATCCTCGGTGAGACCCTGCCCAACCCAGGGATCCCTCTGTTGCCTTCGAGAAGCCTCACAGGGTCCCCAGGCCAGGGCCAGGGAGAAGGGCAGGGTGGGGCAGGGTGGTCCTTCAGGCCCACAGAGGTTTCTAGATGGAAAGCTGAAACATTTTCCTTTAGGTTTTCCTTGTAGAACTTTAGGTGACATGAGTGAAGGGAAGGGCATTGGGGAGGAGGGTGAGGGGCTGGTAGTCTGGTCAGGAACCTGGTGCTATTTGGAAGACTGTTCTCACCCAGCCTGGACTTTACAGAAGGGAGCGTGACGCTAAGCACTGTAAGAAGAAACCAGGAAGACCCAGCTTAGACTGCACAACCCCTGCATTCACTCAGACCTCAACCTGCATGCCTCCTCCCTTTCCTAGCTGGCTAGGTCCCTGGGGAGCCAGCTCGTGATCCTTCTGCCCCCAGGAACCCTGACCGTGGAGCAGATTTATCAGGACCGGGACCAGTTTGCCAAGCTGGTGCGGGAGGTAGCAGCCCCTGATGTCGGCCGAATGGGCATTGAGATCCTCAGCTTCACCATTAAGGTGCACTTGGTGGGAAGGCTATAGCCCCCGTGACCATCTGGGAGTAGGGGCGCTTGACAGGAGGGGAACCTTTGTGCTTAAAATTGTTCCTAGGGATGATTCCCCTTCCCTCCCCAGGATGTGTATGACAAAGTGGACTATCTGAGCTCCCTGGGCAAGACGCAGACTGCTGTGGTACAGAGAGATGCTGACATTGGTGTGGCTGAGGCTGAGCGGGACGCAGGCATCCGGGTATGTGGGCTTTCCTTCTTGCCCCCAGGGACAGGGAACTCAGGGGTGGTGGGACCATAGTTTCTCAGAGGACCCTCAGCACCTGCCCCTCCTGCTGCCAGGAAGCTGAGTGCAAGAAGGAGATGCTGGACGTGAAATTCATGGCAGACACCAAAATTGCTGACTCGAAGCGAGCCTTTGAGCTGCAAAAGTCAGCCTTCAGTGAGGAAGTCAATATTAAGGTGAGAAGCCATAGGTCACCCAGGTTGGGGTCAGGGCTCAAGACTTGGCAGCCAGCCTCATGCTGACTACACTTCTGCCACAGACAGCTGAGGCCCAGCTGGCCTATGAGCTACAAGGGGCCCGTGAGCAGCAGAAGATCCGGCAAGAAGAGATTGAGATTGAGGTCGTGCAGCGTAAGAAGCAGATTGCAGTGGAGGAGCAGGAGATCCTGCGCACGGACAAGGAGCTTATTGCCACAGTGCGCCGCCCCGCCGAGGCAGAGGCACACCGCATTCAGGAGATAGCTGAGGGCGAAAAGTGAGTACTGCTGGGTGCCAGGGGCTGGGGCATCAGTCAGGCCCTCTGCCTGGCATGCACTTCTCCATCTCCTGATCACAGTTTAGAAGCCGTTTTCCTCCATCTGTGCTTACTCACTATGAAGACACGCGATTGTTGTTAGGAAGACTGAATTAAATAAAGGACGTTTGAGGGCCTGGTATGGCCCTTGGTAGAGAGGGCGTCCTGGTTAATCCCATCTTCAATTTGCATCTGGGAGCCCATAATCTCTCTCTGGCCAGAGCCAGAATGCCAGGGCCCCACCACCACCACCACCACTGTCACCACCTGCCCAAACAAAGGGCTTAAGGGTTTGCTGGCCCCCCAGGCAAGGCCTGAGGGGCCCCTGGCACTTCCCACTAATCCCACCCACCTGGACTCCCCCAGGGTGAAGCAGGTCCTCTTGGCTCAGGCAGAGGCTGAGAAGATCCGAAAAATCGGCGAGGCGGAGGCAGCCGTCATTGAGGCGATGGGCAAGGCAGAGGCTGAGCGGATGAAGCTCAAGGCTCAGGCCTACCAGAAATATGGGGACTCGGCCAAGATGGCCTTGGTGCTGGAGGCCCTGCCCCAGGTGAGGCTCCCATCCCAGGCTGGGGCTAGCTGGGCACATGCAGCAACTTCTGTGGACCTTGTCAGGAGCACAGGGACAGGATGGCTAGAAGAATTAAATGGGGGAGTATTCGGCAGGGGGCAGGAACCCTACAACAGACACCCAGACCATGGCTTTCAAGTAAGGGCCACCCAGGCTGTTTGGGGTTTAGGTGAGACTGAGAAAGGAGGGAGAGATCCTGGACAGGACAGGTCGTGGACAGAGTCAGAATCAACTAAGCTGTTCTCCCACCCAACCTCCTAGATTGCTGCCAAAGTCGCTGCCCCACTGAGCAAAGTCGATGAGATTGTGGTCCTCAGTGGGGACAACAATAAAGTGACATCAGAAGTGAACCGACTGCTGGCTGAGCTGCCTGCCTCCGTACATGCCCTTACAGGCGTGGACCTATCAAAGGTGTGTACGTCACCAGCTGTGGTGGGGTTGCTGGGTAGCCCACTGGACTGACCCAGGTGGAGCAGTTGCGGGCCCCAGAGCCATGGCCTCATGGCTTTTCTCCCACCCTTGCAGATACCCCTGATCAAGAAGGCCACCGGCGCACAGGTGTGAGGCTCCCGAAGGCCCACGCCCTTCAGCAGCCACCCGCTCCACCCTTCCGCACCTGTTCTGATACCACAGGAACTACGGGAATGTTACTGACTCTGGTGCCTTATTTTGTAGGGACCAGAAGTGCTGCGAGTTCAGGCCTTTTCTGGCTGTCTTCCCTTCTCCCTGGTCTCTGTCTCCTTCCTGTTCTTTACACAGCACCCTCACTTTCACTGCCATACTCACCTGGTGTGTTTCTTCCACCCTCATCTTCCTATACATGTGTCTCTTCCTTTGTGCTTTTCTTTCTGTCTCTCTTCCCATCCACCCTCCACACACATCATGTAGTTTAAGCTGAAAATGTTTGTTATAATCACTGTCTGTGGAGGGTGGTGCTGCTGCTCTTCAGAATCCTGGTGCCTTGAAGTTCCCTGTGCATCTGTCCGTCACCCCTGTGGCCCTGGCCAGACCTCTGCATGGGTGCAGGGGGTCTGGGTAGAATGGTCACCCACCCCTCACCTGGCCTGGTCTTCCCAGCCCTAAACCCTACTCTGGGAAAGCCCCCAGCCTCACCCGCTCTAGCCCCTCTAGGCCTAGGGAGCAGTGGGCTGTAGGTCCAGGCCATTGCCCTTTACTTCACCCCTTCCCAGCCCCGGGCCTGCTGTCATACCTTACCTCTCTCCCCCACCCCAGGGGCACAGAAGCAAGGCCTCCTGTCTATAGCAGCTCTCAGTTTACTACTGCCTTAGGAGGCCCCTGCTGTGCTCAGGGAAGCCCCTTCATGGACATGCCCCTACTAGGTGGAGTGAGGCTTAGTCCCAACTCTGCTAAGCCTTTCTGGGATCAGGGTCTAGCCCAGTTGGGAACTAAAAAGTCTGTAGATCCTCTTCCTGCAAGGGCTGCACTGTCCTGGGTATTGGGCAGGGCTGTGCCAACCCCCTGTTGAATCGAGTGCTATAGACTGGCCAAACTCCATACTCCTTGTGCCATCTTTCTTCCTGGCCAGAGTGATAGGATTTCAGCCATGGGGAAGCAGCCCAGTCTTCTGTCTCCTCGCTCTAGTGGAGGCAGAAGAGCCCGGGGCCCAAGCATCCTGGCAAGGATGCTCTGATTGTCCTCTGATCCCAATCCCCCACCCCAGGCCTGGGCTTTTCCCCAGCCTGTTCCTGCATGTGGATGCTGCATGTTTGGTCTGGGGCTTGAATGCTGCACTGCCCCACTGCCTGTCCCTTCCGGTAAAATAAAGATCTGTTACGCTTACACCTGGTGTTGTATCTTCTGTGAGGGGAAAGACTGGGAACCAAGAACCGACCAGGTTTCCCTCCCATATTCCCCTTCAGCCTGAAGTGTACACTTTGCCTGTCTTTCCCACCCTAGCCACTGGGGGGGTGTCTTGGCACACTGGCCTTGCCTCCAATAGTATATTGGGGCAGGGTGGCCACTGGCCCAGCTGCTGAGGCTAGACCTGAACCCTGGGAGACCTGGCTCCATCGCAGGCAGAAGATGGAGCAGGCTCTCAGGTTCACTGCACCTCTCTGCCCAACCTGTGTCCCATTCAGTAACAGAGTCCACTTCCCAGGTTTAAGAGCATGGACTCTGGAGTCAGTCTGCTTGGGTTTAAATTTTAGCTCTATTGTTTATTACCTATGAAGTCTTGGACAAGTAACTTCATTTTTCTGGGCTCCAATATTCTTGTTCATTTTACAAATTTATCCAGCGCTTGCTGTGCGCCAGGCATTGTCCTGAATGCTGGGGAGACTGCAATGAACAGAGCAAATCCATACCTTTCAGAGCTTACACTCAGGTGGGGGAAACTAAATAAGAAAAATGAAATATGTATACAGTATTTTAGATAATGTGTGTACTAAGAAGAAATATAAAACTGAAAGAACGAGGAAAGTCAGGAGGGTGTTGAAATTTTAGGATGTTGAAGGAAGACCTAACTGAAGGTAATGCTGAAAAAAAAATAGATTGAGCCTGGGCCTGTGAGCCAATGATTCCCAGTCAGGGCACATGCCTGGGTTGTGAGCCAGGTCCCCAGCAGGGGGCATGTGAGAGGCAACCACAAATTGATGATTCCCTCTCCCTCTCTAAAAATAAGTAAACTCTTAAAAAATTATAATAATAAAGGTTAAAATAACCTGTATTGTGAAACAATTTCTCTAATGAATGTACTACTTTTTAAAAAAGATTTTATTAGTTTTAGAGAGGGGAAGGGAAAGAAACATCAATGTGTGAGAAACATCAATTGGTTGCCCCTCACACACCCACAACTGGGGACCCGGCCCACAACCCAGGCACGTGCCCTGACTTGGAATCAAACCAGCAACCTTTAGGTTCACAGGCAAACACTCAACCCACTGAGCCACACCAGTCAGAGCCCACCTGTCTCTCTTACAATGTGACTTTGAGAGTCCTTCCAATTAGATGTAGAGCATATGTCCCCTTCCCTTGAAACTGAGTGGACTTTTGTGACTAAATAGGATAGAATTGATGGTATGTGACTTCCAAGGCTAGATCATGACAGTGTAACTTCTACTTTGTAGTTGGAATACTTTTTTTTTAATATATTTTTTTTATTTTATTTACTTTTGGAAAGAGGGGAAGGAGGGAGAAAGATGGAGAGAAACATCAAGGTGCAAGAGAAACATTGACTGGTTGTCTCTCTCACGCTCCCAACTGGGGACCTGGGCCACAACCCCGGCACGTGCCCTGACTGTGACTCAAACTGGTGACCTTTCAGTTCACAGGCCAGCACTCAATCCACTGAGCCACACCAGCCAGGGCAAAGAATACTGTCTTTAAAGCTTCAACCACTGTACAAGCAGTCTGACTGTTCTGAGGCCACTGAGCTGTGAGGAAGTCCAAGCAGACAGGCCCTGACCTACATGGAGAAAGAGATGTCTGACCGTCCCTCAGCACCTCCAGCCACCATCTGAGTGCATCTGCGTGACAGACCCCAAGCCAGTTCTGCCCAGCCTGCCTCCTGAAACCCTGACCCCCGAAACTGTGGAAGATGGTGAAAGGACTGTCAATTGTTTAAGCTCCCATGTTAGGGAATGGTTTATCACACAGCAGTGGATAATGAGAATAGCATGCATAACTTCATTAGTCATCAGGGAAATATAAATTAAAACCAGGATGAGATATCACTACATACACACCAGAATGATTAAAATGGAAAAAAGTAACACCACCAAGTGTAGATGAGGATGTGGAGGAATTGGAACTTTCATACACTGCTCATAGAGGTGTATATTGATACAACCACTTTGGAAATCTGTTTAATAGAATGTAGTACAGCTGAGCATAACATAGGCTTTGACCCAGCCATTCCACTTCCAGGAGAATTATGCATACGAGGATATTCATAGCAACATTATGAATAATGTCCCCAACTCCAAAGGGCCCAGATGTTTACCCATGGTGGAGTGAATAAAGCATAGTATATTCAGGAAACTAAATACTACACAATAATGACAATAAAGAAATTATTGATATATTCAACAACTTGAATGAATCTCACAGTGTTGAGAGAAAGCAGGCGGATATAAAACAGTACATGTATATCAGTTCATTTTATAAAGTCCAAAAAAGCAGGCAAAACTAATCTATGGCATTAGAAGTCTGGATAGAAGGCCGCCGATGGAGAAGAGGGCTGTGACAGAGAGAGGACACAGTGGGCTCCTGGGAACGTCTGGGAACATTCTCTTTTTTATTTTATTTTAATATTTTTTAATTATTGATTTTTTAGAGAAGAAGGGGAAGAGAGAGAGACATCCATTTGGTGTTCCACTTATTTATGTATTCATTGGTTGATTCTTGCATGTGCTCTGATCGGGATCTGAGCCCACAACTTTGGCGTATTGGGACGACACTCTAACCAACTGGGCTATCCTGGCCAGGGCCATGTTTTCTTTCTTTTCTTTAAAGATTTTATTTTATTTTTCAGAGAGGGGAATGGAGGGAGAAAGGGAGGGAGGGAAACATCAACGAGCGGTTGCTTCTCACACGCCCCGCACTGGGGACCTGATCCACAACCCAGGCATGTGCCCTGACTGGGAATTGAACCAGTGACCCTTTAGTTCACAGGTCAGTGCTCAGTCCACTGAGCCACACCAGCCAGGGCTCACTCTCCTGATCTGAGTAATTTGTTACATGAGTGTGTTTACTTTGTGATAATTCACTTCCAAGTTATATACTTTTTGAATGTATGTTATACTTCAATAAAAAGTTAATTAAAAAATAAACTGTTGCCCTGACTGGTGTGGCTCAGTGGATTGAGTGCAGGCCTGTGAATCTAAGGGTCACCGGTTTGATTCCCAATCAGGGCACATGCCTGGGTTGCCGGCCAAGTTCCCAGTTGGGGGCACATGTGAAGCAACCGATGTCCCTCTCCTGTTTCCCTTCCTTCTCCCATCTCTAAAAATAAATAAATGAAATATTTTTTAAAAATAAATTGTCTTGTGAAATATTACTTGGCCATAAAAAAGAGTGAAATCACTGTTTACAACAGCATGGATGGACCTAGAGGGTATTATGCTAAGTGAAATAAGTCAGTCACAGAAAGACAGATACCATATGATTTCACTCATAGGTAGAATCTAAAAAACAAAATAAATGAACAACCAAAATTGAAACAGATTCATAGATACAGAGAGGGGCGTTGGGGGACTGGATGAAAAAGATGAACGAATTAAGAAGTTCATATTGGTATTCACAAAGAGTTGTGGGGATGTAAGGTTCAGCATAGGGGGGTGTAGTCAATTACATTGTAATAAGTATGTGTGGTACTTGGACTGGAAATATCAGGGAGCACTTTGTAAAGTATCTGACTGTCTAACCACTAGGCAGTACACCTGAAACTAGTACAAAATAATATTGAACGCAAACCTCGATTGAAAAATAAAATTAAAATAAATAAATAAATTGCCTCCAAGGTTTTTGGGGCTGTCTGAAAGAATGAAGTTGCTATTTATACACACATGGGAAAAACAGTCGAAGGAGCAGATTTGAGGTGGGATCAGGACCTCAGCTTTGGACCTGTTAAATCTAAGCTGCCTAACTGGAGAAATCGGTAAGTAGGAAATTCACTCTACAAATTCGTTTAGGAGACAGGGAGAGGCTTGGTCTGGACATTAGGACTAGAGAGTCACCAGTGTGCAGATAGTATTTAAAGCCATGGAACAAGATGAGGTCAACAAAGGAATGAATGCAAGTATTGAAGAGAAGAGGTTCAAGGATTGAGCCTGGGGCTATGTATAGTTGGGGATGTTACAATGGCTAAATGACAGAGTTCACATTAGTGTCAAGCATGGCCCTCTGTGAGTGCTTAGCATCTATTAGCTGATATTATTTGCTTGGTAGCTAGCTTATAAAGCTCTCTTGCAGGCATTTTTTTAATTTAAATTTTATTTTCCAAGTGATTACTAAAATATTACTAAAATGATATGCATGCTGTACTCATTTCATCTCTGAGTCAACCCTGTGAAAAGAGCCACTGCCCTCTATGTTATAAAATGAGGAAACTGAGAAGCCTAGAACTGAAGGAACTTCCCCGGGGCTACACGGTATCTGAGCCAGAAACCAGCATTGGAAGCCAGATTCCCAGGATTCCCAGACTCCTGCTCCTTTTACTAGTTCCTGTTGACCTTTAGGGAAGGGAGGCCTGGGTGGCTGCGTGGGGCCCAGCTAGGAGATGTCAGTGACAATGGTTAAACAGAGGAGATGACCAGAGGGGCCTGGGGAAAGCAGTCTGCAAGAAAACAGGCAGGGGGCATTGCTGAAAGAGGCTTGGAGAGGAGAAAGGGACTATGTCAGGGGTGGAGAGAGGGGTGAGGCATCTGCACTAAAGCCAATGGACTCAGGTCCCCAACCCCAGAGCCCAGAACCTCAGGAAGCCTCAGGAAGGGAGACTGGGTGGTGATATAGAGCCTTTTGTCTAAGCCCTTAAAGGCCCGCTCAGGCTGTCCCCTCTCACTCTGGACTGTCGTGGACCTAGGATGGGGCATAAGAAGGCCCAGCGTGCAGAATGGGCTCCTGGAGGACACAGTGATGCTGCTGTCTGCTTCCTTGTGTGCATGGCTCCAACCTTCAGAATTGAGTATCAGGGACACGGGCCTACCTCCCCTTTCTGCTATTTCCAGTCCCTGGACCTCAGGGCCCAGCACAGAGAGGGTTAAAGGCTCTGGTACCTTTGCCTGAAAGGGTGTGGGGGCAGGGAACTGTCACTAGGAGACTTGTCTGACCTGATAATCCAAGCTGCCTATCTCTTCCACAGCAGCTGTGGAGCAGACAGGTTGTCCTGGCAGGGAGGGAGGGAGGTGAGGGCCTGGCTGATGGCGGGAAGGATCTGAGGAGGAGGAAACACCCAGGCTCCCGGGAATCCTTTCCCAACCAACAGCTACCTTTAGGACTGTGCCTGGAGCCTGGGGAGGTCATGACCCCAGTCTGGACAGGGGGGTTCCCACTGACCCAGAGAACAGGAACTAGAAGCGAATGAAAAGACCTAGGAAGATGTTGATTAGAAAGTCTCTATTTCTCACTCAGTATATTCCCAGGTAGATATGCACTGTCGTGCGCATCTGCATGGGTCTGTGAGTGAGCACACGCGCCCCACTGGCGAGGACAAATGGGGAAAGCCCTCTGCAAAGCCAGAGGGGAAGAAGCCTGCATTTGTTGAGTTCCTATAATACAGGGTCCAGCACAAATAAGGCCCCTTTTTATTATAAAACCTTTTATTACAAAATCATAAGCATGTAATTCTGTAACATAACAATATCACACTCAAGCATACCATATGGCATTTTAGGTGACATGTTCAAATTAAAATTACAAGTTATTACACCCATGTTATGATGCTACCAACCACGCTCAAGCAGGCGTTAATTCTATCAGACCCTGCATATGAACCTCTATGATCTTATTTCATCTACACAACCATCACAGAAAATAAGGCTTTTCAAGCCCATTTTACGGATAAGGATGCCAGGACTCCACGAGCAGGTCAGGGCGCAGGGCCCAGGCCCACCTGGCAGGTAGTGGTGGAGCCCAGGCTCGGACAAATTCAAAGCTGTGCTTTTCCCTTCTGGCTCTGTCTGTCCCAGGCAGGCTGTCCCGAAGAAAAGTAGTAACTCTAAGGCACAACCCAGGAACCATGAAGGCTAAGGCTCTGGTTCAAGCCAAAGAAGTCCCGTGATTCCAGGCTTGTGAGCTCCATGTGAGGGCCTGGCTCACAAGCTGCAGGAGGTCAGAGGAAAGAGGGAGAATTGTCACTTGGTTGGAACTGGCCAAGAGCAGGGTGTGCAAAAGGTTTTAAAAGGAGTCAGACAGACAGGCTCTCCCTCCCGGGAGCGCCCCTGCGCCTTTCCCTTCCTCTCTTCTTCCCCCACAGACACGCATCCCCCAAACTCTAAGGGACCCCGGGAGACTTGCAACCAGGGGAGCAATGAGCAGCGCCGGCCTGTCCTGGCTAACCCCCTGACGCTGTCTTCAACACCCCCTTTCCTCTGACTCTGCAGGGAGCCAAAGCAGCCCCGCCTGGGCTCACTCCTGTTGTTTCTTCCATCCTAAACCCTTCCTTGTTTCGCTGTCCCCAGCTTTAACAAATGTACTCTCAAAATCAATCAATCAATAAAATAAAATAAATAAAAGGAGTCAGACAGGTGGGAGGACCCAAGGAAGTGGAAGTAAAGATGGAATCCCTGCATTGTGCAGCAGCTTCCCACATTTTCGCTGACTCTTCAAGGATCTCCTGAGGTGAGTATTGTCATCCCCACTTGAGAGAGGAGGAGTCTGAGACTCAGAGAGATAAAAATAAGCAGTATGTTCAGAACCACATCACTGGTAAGTGGCAAAACTCAGGTCTGATTCCATTGTCTCTGAAACTCATAAAGTCCCCACAGAGACACACAAAAAATCAACCTCATGCACAGCAGCTTTGTGCACAGAGCCTGCGGTGGGGGGGTCTGGGAAGCAGAGCTGTACTCCTACCTCTTTTTAAAATTCCCTGTGTGATTCAGGGCCACACATTTCCTCCAGGAGCCCCAGTATCTCCATTATAAAATCAGCACGCAGCCAACCTGTTGGAGACTGACGGACATGGGCAAAGCCCCCAAGGACCCCACTGAACCTGGGTTCATTGCCCAGCACGTGCACTTGCTCAGGGGGCCACGAGGCAGTGGGAGCGTGAAAGTGCTTGAGCGCGTGTTGGGCACTGTCTGCAGGGCCAGCATCTGTTCAGTGTAAGGCGTCCTCTGAGCACCCCCCAGAATAAAGCCCACGAAGGGTGTGGGGGCCACAGAAAGTAATCTGACAAGATGCCTGGTCACAGAGTAGTTAGAGACTAGTAAGAAACAGATGAATTCTGGCAGCGTAATGAGGAAAACAGAGCAGGTCCAAAGTCTGGACATAGCGGGCAAGTGTCAGGAAAGGTTAGGAGAAGCTCCATAGGCTGGTCATGATGAAACTAAGCTGGGATAAAAGGCAATCCCCAGCAGTCACCTCTGACAAACCCCCTGGACCTCAGGCTCCACTCTATCACATGGAAAGAAGGGGTTAGAGTAATTTTCCAGCTCTTCTTTTTGCACAGCTCTTAACTTTCTAGAGCCACACCAGGCTCTTGCTTTGGGTCCCCTGTACCTAAAGCAAAACAGGACGGCAAGAACCTCTTAGAACTTCTCAAAGTCCTCAGTTCCAGGACGAGTTTTGCTGGTAACTGGACTATGAATGAGACATTGAATATTATTTACTTAGCCTTTTTTTGTCTTTGCCAACTTCATGAAACTCAGTAAAGTAACTGAGAGGAAATTAAGAGTAACTTCACACACAAAAAAGTAATTTACTTAACTAAGATGAAATTAAGAATAATTTCACTAGCTGAATCTATTTTTTGAGTATTTTTAATGTGTACCCCATGTACTGTGTGTCTATGTGGGCATCACACATGTGTACTGGGTGTGTGTGCTGGGTATGTGTACTAGGTGTGTGTGTCTGTGGATATGTGGGTATCTGAGGCTGCTGACCTGTTCCTCCTAGGGTCCTAAGACCTCTGATGCTGAGAGGTGGAGGGAATCCTGAGGCATTGAATGATTCTCTCCCCTCCTCTGGGCCCTGGTTTCCTCTACTATATAAATGAAGGACTTGAACTCCATGATTTTAAAGAACCCTAACTCCATCACTTGCCGTATGGTTTAAGGACTTCATCAGAAGGTCTAAATAAGAGTCAAGGGCTGAGCCCTGGCAGGGTGACTCCATTGGTTGGAGCATTAACCCTTACACGAAAAATGTCTCCAGTTTAACTTCCGTTCAGGGCACATGCCTAGGTTGTCCGTTCCATCCCCATTCGGGATGCCTACAGATGTTGTTAGATGTTTCTCTCTCACATTAATGTTTCTGTTTCTCCCTTTCTCTCCTGCTTCTTTCTCCTCCTTCCTCTCTCTCTAGAATTAACAAACATATCCTTGGGTGAGGATTAAAAAAAGAGAGAGAGCCAAGAGCTGAAAACTGCACTGGAAGGGACTAGAATTAGACCTTAGAAGGATAAGGTCCCAGACCATCCCACCCGGGCCTCAGGAGAGCCATGAGGCTCTGGGTCTGAAGTAAAAGCTGTTACAATGTAAGAGTGAACTCAAGGTGGACCCCACCTCCAAGCTAGCCATGTAAGTAGCAGAACCTCCTTGTGATTTGGAGAAAAGTAGGGCTCTCATCCTAAGCACAGAGTTGAAAAGGGGCTACCCAGGAGATGGCGGGAAGTGTGCTCAGGTTTTACTGTGGCCCCTGCTGGCTCCTGATAAGGAGGAGAGCCCCCACCCTGATAGCCAAAAGTCTGCTTATCAGGGCCCCAGACCACTCCACCCAGCTCAGACTCTCCTCCAGCCCACACCCTGAGCTCAGCCCCCTCCACCCCAGTCAGGGGCCACTGCCACAGGGTCTCTGGTTGGATGAGATACTTCTACTGCTCTCCTCTACCTCCAGGCCCCCTGGTTCTGTCCATGTTCACCTTTATACTTGACTCCCAACGATTAAGCAGAAACCTAGACAGTGAATGGCATAAAGTTTGGCCTTGGTGCACAAAGCCTTTACTCCGGTAGAGGAACCTGAACTATCTGTGGGGTCTCTGCGTGGAGGTGGCCTGGCAGGAGGGGTCACAGGAAGACAAGAGCAGACATACTCATGATTCCTCACTTGATTAGAGCACATTGGTTTATGAAGGTTTCTCGCACTTATTTCTCACTTATTTCTTAGAACTTGGTGAAGCACTTTGCCCCCAGTCATACAGCTCATGAGACAGAAAAGGAGGGGAGGAAACTGACATTGGTTCTATACATGGTAGGCTCTGATCTGGGTTTGAGATGAGTGCTGTTAAAAGACAAAATTCAGGCCCTGGCTGGATAACTCAGTTGTTTACAGTGTTGTCCCCGATGTGTCAAGGCTGTGGGTTCAATCCCCTGTCAGGGCACATACAAGAATCAACCAATGAATGCATAAATATAGTGAAACAACAAATTGATGTTTCTCTCTCTCTCGAATCGATAAATAAAATGAAAAAAATTCATTAAAAAAGCAACAAAATTCAACCAAGTAAATTTGAAGGTCTAATGGGCTTTAAGGGATTCACGAATCTCATCTAGCAACTAGAAAGGTGCTTCCAGGAGTTATACAAAATGAAAGGTTTTACAGGAAGCAGGATGGAGCAAGGGAATTATTAATAAAAGCAGAGATTATTTGGGGGCCCTAACTTTTTTTTAGGGGGTAAGGGAATGAAAAGGGTTTTTATCATGCAGATTGCCTCTTCTTCCTGTGAGGGATAGAGGGGCCCACATGACATTACCTTACTGGTGCTTGACCAGAAAATTCCACACTCTTCAATTATTACATTTCTGGGAAAGGTGGAAACTGCAATTAGATCAAGTAATAAATCCAGGTTTGGTATCACGGGCTTTCAGCATGAATGACACGATTTGGGGCATGTCTTGAAAAATTCTCCTATCATCCTAGTAACCATGAGCTGGGTATGGGTGGCTCCCATTTTATATTTGAGAAAACTGAAGCTGAGGGCACTTTGTCCAAAGTCACAGAGACAGGTGTGGAACAGTTGGGACTGTCACTCAAGTCCTGTTTACCTCTAAATCTGGGCTCTCTCAGTGGACTCAAGCTGCTTTCAAGAATATTCCATGCCCTGACAGGGTAGCTCAGTTGCTTAGAGCATCATCCCAATATTCCAAGACTGCAGGTTTGATCCCTGGTCAGAGCACTACAAGAATCAGTCTGTGAATGCACAGATAAGCAGAAGAACAAATCGATGTTTCCCTCTCTCTCTCCCCACCTTCCTCTCTCTTTCAAATCAATAAAAAGACAAAAAAGAAAACAAAGAATATTCCATGGGTTTTCAGATGTTCCACAACAGGCCTTGTCTGTGGCCCTTAGTGAGCCCAAGGGGAAGGGGTGAAGTGGGAGTCAACTTGTTTGAACCCCTCCTGAGGGCCAGCAGTAGCACTGTGCGAAGTGCTTCACTCGCAGCTGATCGCCTTGCTGTCACAACTCGGAATGTGAACTAGGGACGTTATTATTGATATTTACAAAGGAGAACAGGGACAGTCCAAGAGAGAAGATGACTTGCCTGCGAGAGCTACTCCTTTGTCCATCTGCCTTCCCAGGCCAAAGGCTCTCGCCTCCCCCACATTACATCGGGTTCAGCTCCATGTCAGTCATTCGACATGAACATCAGTCACTACTCTGTGGCAGAGAAACACCAGCGAGTAAACCAGACCCTCACGATTACGCATTATTTACCTAATGCAAATAATCACACAAATAATGAGCCCATAACAGGAGGATTTAACTAACCAGGGAAGACTCTCCCGAAGAGGTGATACTTAGAGATCTGAAGTGAGAATGGCGTTAACTAGACAAGAAAGGAGTGAAGACCATGCCAAACGTGAAGAAACGTGCCAAGTTCTGGTGCATCAGGAAATAGAACACCTGCAAGGAACCAAAAGAAGGCTGGTCTCTCCTCCCACTCCCCATCCTGGCCTCATCTGCCTGTAGAGGAGGGGTGTAACCGCCTCCTAAAACACAGCCAGGTTGTCTAGGTGAGCGAAGGGAAAAGCAGATGTTCCCCCTCCCCAAATGGGGGTTTGAAATAATGGAAGCCCTGCTTTGAGGAGTTAATACGCAAGGAGTCTCCTCTTCCCCAGAGGCAGAGGACAAAATACTGCCCCCTCCCACTCTAAGTGCCTCCTCCATCTGTGAAGAACAGGCCCCACCCATTCTTTTTCTTTTTACTTTTTATTTATTGATTTGGGAGAGGAAGGGGGAAGAGAGAGAAATGTCGATCTGCCATCCCACTTATTTACGCATTCATTGGTTAATTTCTGTATGTGCCCTGCCAGGGCTTGAACCCGAAACCTTGGCTATGGGGGCCATGCTCCAACCACGACCACCTGAACTGCAAGGCCAGGGCAGCCCCACTCATTCTTTTGCTGGCTCCACAAGAGTTTTGGATTCAGCGCCCTTCTAATTTCTCAGCAAAGGACTACCCCCAACCCTCCACAAAGAGAACCTTGTTATGGCATAGGTGGGCAAGGGGGTCCACCTGCCTAGGTCTGGCCTCCTTGAGGAGACTGGGGACTGAATACAGGCAGGGGCCTGGGGACTGAAATTTAGGCCAGAGCTTGCCCCAGGAATCCAGAGATCCAGCTGTAAGGAAACTCCCTGCCTTATAGAGTTTCAACTAATAATCCCACCACCACCAAAAAAACAACCCAACCCCCCACCAGGGATGACCTACAATTAAGCCCTGAAGGGATGGGTAGGGCTGTCCTTTTTCCTCCCTGGCCTAGCAGATATATGACCAGCTTCATGGCAATGACAGTGAAGAGTGGATCTTAGGCCTAGCAAGGTCCATAAGAGTGTGTGAGGAAGGGCCTAACAGAGAGAGGGGTCAGTGACCCTCCTTCCAAGGTATCCTGCAAGGAAAGGGTTAAGATGCAGGGCCTTATCCAGGAAAGTGCTCCACCCAGGGGAGGGGCCAGTGGATTAAAAAGCAAGCACTTTCAGTGGAGAGGCAGGGACAGGGCCTCTCTACCTCCCCAGCCAGCAGTTTGGGCTCCAGGTAAGGGCTCCAGGTAAGTGCCCCTCTTCTGGGTCTGTCTGTTGGTCTGGCCAGAGGCAAACTTAGGCCTCATTATGTGATTTCTGGCTTAACTCTGGTGCTGGGTCCCTAAGGTTGGTGGTCCCCAACTTTTTTGGCACCAGGGAATGGTTTCATGGAAGACAATTTTTCCAGGGATCTGGGGTGGCGGGGTGATGGTTTCAGGATGATTCAATCGCATTACATTCAAGCTCACCTCCTGCTGTGCATCCTGGTTCCTACCAGGCCACAGACCACACCAGTCTGCACCCTGGATGTTGGGGACCCCTGCCTAAGGTGATTTCAACAGATTCTTGCTTTGCAGAGTTCTCTGGGCCAGTGCCCTTCTGCTAACCCACTTGGGAAGCCCTTGACTACAGAAATGAGATGCTGCCCTGACTGGTCTGGCTCAGTGGGTTGGGTGTCCTCTGGCAAACCTAAAGGTCACTGTGGTCAGGTCACAGGCCTGGGTTGCAGGCCAGGTCCCTGGTTGGGGGTGTGCAAGAGGCAACTGATTGATGTTTCTCTTGCACATCAATGTTTCTCTCTTTCTTCCTCCCTTCCCCACTTTCTAAAAATAAAAAGATGCTAGCCTGGGAGCTGTGGAGCAAGGACTGGGGAGTTCTGTGTGTCCAGCCTTGGTCTGTTCTGCTCTGCCCCCAGACCTTGGCTTTCCCTGCCACAGTAGCCTCCAAGACATGCTCCTTGTGCCCTTCTGCAGGGCCCTGGCTGGGATATCATCATATACTGTAAGTTTGCAATGAGACACTACAGTATAGATGATGTACTAGTCCGGGCACCCCCAGCTCTGGAACCTGATGAGGAGGGCAGAGGATGCCACAAGCCCACCATGCTCACCGATCAGACTATCGCAGCCTGCTGACAGGGCACTTGGGAATGGCTAGGAAACCGTTACCATTACTGAGTTTAGTAATGGTAACGGTTCTCTTGCTGCTCCCAGAAAACGTGCCAAGAAGAGACCTCAGGACTCTGGAGCAGACTACTGGAAGGGAGACTCCAGTTCAGACAATTAGGGTGGGGGTGAGGAATTGGTAAGTTTTCTCTTTCCTGTTCTAAAAAAATAAAGGTGAGAACCAGAATGCTTGTCTTTTAACTTTATTAGCATCCAATAACGAGAATGATGGGGTGGGAGGAATCAAAGACTTGGGTAGCAGCTGGGAGGCGCTGTCTCACTCAGGACACACGGGTCTTTACATGGCTTCGAGGTGGAGGATTGGAAGGGGGAGAAAGGACTAACTCCTCTCTGTTAACAACTGGCAACTCAGGGAGACACTCTGCTCCCAATGCCAGAAGGGAGTAGGGTGGCAATGATCCCACCAACGGGCCAACTTCTAGACCTAGGTAGCTGTGGCCTCAGTGAGAGGAATTACCTGGGGAATGAGCTAAAGTAGGTTCCTTCCTCCAACACAAGACATGTCTATGCAGGGCCTGTGCAGATAGGCAAGCTAGGCCAGCCAGAGTCAGTCAGTCAGAATCCATGCCCCTCGCCAGTCCCTGCAGGCCTCAGGCAGGGGCAGTTCTGGTCAGTGGCTTCTGTCAAAGCTTGGACTGGGATGTCTTGGGAGGCGCAGTAAAGGGTGGTCAACTGAGGAGCTTCACAGAAAGGCACAGCCGAACCTCACAGAGAAAGATGTTCATGAGGTCTCGGCCTACCTCCTCTGCAATCTGGGAGATCAGGTGCCCCTTCGGACCAATCAGGATCCTCTGAGGGTGGGATAAAAGAGAGGGACTGTGAGCTGGCTCTCAGGGATCCAAAACAGTGAGGGGGAAACCCCTGCCTGACGGAGCCTTAGTCCCTCTTCGAAGCCTAGCCCTGCTTACCACATGAGATTCTTTGGGCACCAGAAGCTTCTGTACAATCACCAGCTCCCCACTTGGCCCTTCCTCCCACACAGTGGTTTTCTGCACAAGGAAACATAATTAGTCAGGCAGGTCCATACCCCAACCACCCTGGGACACAGCTGTCCTGCTTTGGGTGTGTCCTTGGTAGAGAGCCCCCAGATCCTCTCACTGGGCCTGTACCTGTTGCACATTGTACGGCACCTCCTGGGGCAGGTGTTCTAGGAGTTTCTCTCGGATGATGTTGGCGCAGATCTCCTCAGGTGTCTGGCTAGTGAGGACTTCACTATGGAACTCCCAGGGCCCTGGCCGGGCCTGTGCCAGCAGGTATTGCTGGGGGCAGAGAGGGAGTGGGAAAGCATCTCAGTCCCAACCACGACTTTCCTACTTACTCTCACTCCCAGGAGGAACTCTGAGGCTTGTTTTCCCATGGTAGAAGCCAAAGGCCGGGCTATGGCCAAGGCTGACTGACCTTTAGTGTTTTCACATCCTCCTGGCTTAGGGCTGACAACATGAAGATCTCCTGGAAGTGGGGCCAGCCAATCCTCTTAGGGCCTCCAACAGACTGTGTGTCTGGGCCCTTAGCTGCTGGGCTGGGGCAATGGATGCCTGGCCCTGAACGGAAGGCTGGCTTTATCTTGAGCTTCTTGCCATTGACCATACCTTCAGTGAGGGCCGCTGTGAGCTCCAGGAGAACTGACTTCTGCTTTAGGCAATCTACCTGGGCATGGCGGATGGGCAGAGGATGTGTGGTCAGCCAGATGGGGGCCTTGAAGGAAAAGACCCCTTCCTCAGATAGGTGGTGCTCACCTTGTTCAGGACAAGGACGCTGGGAACTTGGGAATACTGGGTCAAGCACTGGAGCACTTGGGGGCTGAGCTGGTTCCGAGTCCACTTGTCAGAGACATCCACAAGTACCACAACTGGAAGTTGGCAGGGTAGGGAGGACAAAGATATGACCACTCTTTTCCTAAACTCCCCAAGAACTTCTAGTGGTATGGGCTCTGGCCAAACCCCACCTCCCAAACTATCAAGAATAAGAGGCCATGACAGTGTAAATTGGGCTTCAGACTCCCATCTTGAGCCTAACCCAGATCAGCAGACTCCATGCTCTTCCACGGATCTTCCAACAAAGAGAGCTCCAGGTGGTGCCTGAGGGACAGACATACACACAATTCAGGCAGGGCCTCATGACCAATGCACCCTTGATAAGGGATGAGGTGTGAAAAGGGGGTTTTCTAGACCCTATGATGGAATCTCCCCATCCCCTCTTCGACAACTCTGCCCTTAGAACCCTTGTTTCCATAAGTATTACCTTTTCTGTTTAACAGGGCTGATCAGGCCAGGTGTGTCAAGTAGAATCTAAAATGAGGAAAGAGAGATACCCAGACCCCCGGGCCCCAGGAGGAAAGATTGTGACTGGGAGCAAGAGAAAACTACCCTTGATGTCAGGAGCCTGCTTCCCCCATCCCCCCCCTAACATTTTGGTTAAGCTGACTACATTTTTACTGTCTAGCTTTGTTTAAATTCTAGATGGGATCCAGGAGGAAGATGATGACTGTAGATATATGGAAGATTAGGAAGCAGTAAAAACAAAATAAGATCTTTCTGACTAAGTGCCAGAGAGAGAATCTAGGCCTAAAGGAAGAGGAAATCTTCTTTCCTCAGAGAAGTGAGTCTAAACATCATTTTCTTCAGGTCTAACACTAAGGGAGGCCCTTTAAGCTTCATGCTCTGTCCTGTTGCCAGTACCCACCACCTGGGCCTCTTCCTCCGTGATGACCCCCAGAGCTTGGCAGCGAGTGGTGTGCACCTTCTTGGAGACAGGAAACACCTGCCAGGAATAAAGAAGTCACAACTGAGGTCCCAGATCCTTCCAAAACAATACATGGAGAGATGAAAGGGGTGTGTGTTGGGGGGTTGTTCCAGGGTGCAGCATACTTTTCGGCCCAGCAGCTGGTTGGAGAGTGTTGACTTCCCTGCATTCGGGGCACCCAGGAGGACCACTCGTAAGACGCGGGAGTTCTCGGGCATGTCGGGACGATGGACCAAGAGGAGATCCTGTTCATCTGTGTGTGGAGGCAGGAGGGGAATGAGAAGGAGTACAATCTAGATCCTGTCAGGTATGCAGCCCTACCCACCCACAAAGGGAGTACGGATACAAGGTTAGTGTACCAGGCTGAAGCCAAGACCTGGTTTTGAGACTTAGTTTGTCCATTAATTAGTTTATATCATTTTATCAAGTCCTCTAACTTCTCTAAATTCCTTAGTTTCCTCATATGTAAAATAGAGATGATATTAATGGTACCCACTTATAACCTTCTTTTGACAATTGGTGATTGTGGAAACAATCCCTGGCACTTAATACTCAGTTACTGAGTGGAACTGCACTGTGTGGTTGTGCTCGGTTAATATGTAAGTACAGATAGACCAGATAAAGCCAGGAATCCCTCCAGCCGACAGTCTCACTCTACTGGTGTTAGGAAGGCTCTGAAAGCTGTTTCAGTTTTTTTGTATTAGTTTCTTATGACACTGCACTGCAATGCTCAGTTTATGTGTCCGGACTCCCTACCAGATTCTAGCCTATACCACTCCCTACGAGAATACAGGGCGCTATTTCCCAGGTGTAATACAGTGGCTTGCCAAGTACATGGGGTATTTACTGGATCGAGTCTGCTTCCCACGTGGGGTCAGAAAGCCACAACTCTGCCTGCCCTGTGGTCCTTCAGTCTCATGCTTTGTGAGCGTCTCTAGATGTGACCAGATGAGCCTTCACTGCTCATCTTTCTTGTGGACTTTAGATTGTTTTTATAACACTGGGCCAAAAATATTATCACCGGACTGAGAGGTTTCCCCAATACTGAACTTTCAGCGATTAAAAACCGTGACCATCCCGGGCATATCTGTCTGGGCCCTTTACCTCTGTGAATGGACACAGCAGGGACGCGAGGTGTCAAAGAACTGTCGGGCTGAGAGATTCCGAGCAAGCGGTCCAGGGCGGAGTTCTGGCCATAACGCCTAGAAGCCGAGGCCAAGAGGGGACCAGAGAAAGCAGCGGCCGCGACACAGGACACGCACCTCCGCTGACAGCCTAAGAGTGATGGAAACTGCGTCGCCCGTTCCCTCGTGGCGACAGGGCCCAGCTGCCAAAACCCTAATGCTGTTCGAAAGAGCGCAACACCGCACCGGCCGGGGGAAGCCATGACCGCAAAGCACTCCGGGAACTGGCCGGGAACTCACCTACGATTGGATGGAGCTGCAGAAAGACGAGCGAGCTGGAGAGAGATAGACTGGCCCAGGGAGCGGAGACGCCAGCGGCGTTGGAGCGGGGTGCGGGAAGAATTACTCTGGAGACTGGCCAAGAAAAGGGGAAAATGAGTATTGAGAGTGTGAGCATGATGATCTTTTTGGAATCCTGTATATATCGTGTTTTCTTCTGCTAAAGTTTTGTAAAAGGCCCTTGTAGCCCAGCCTCCTGAAAAACTACATCTCCCACGAGACCAAGCAGGAGAAAGCGTTCTCCTAGTGCTCTCCTTTTAGTGCCTGACTTCTTCACCCAGCTGGAGAAACCCAAGTATCGCAGGATGGGTGGGCAAGGGAACCGGCACTGTTCCACTCGTCTCCGTATGGATCGTTTTAGTCCTCTCCAGCCTCAGACTTGCAGGATCCTTTTCCAGTCCCACTTGGGATTGACCCTAGCTGCCGGCAGCGACTCTGGCAGACTGCACTTTCACTTTATGCGAGCCTCCTGTATGGAGAGATCCGTGGATTGGTGTTGCGGGTGAGCAGCCGACCCGGATTTCCCTCCTTAAACCTTGGCTACTATCTCCTCCCTGAGACAGTAGACCCTCTCTTCCAAAATAGGAGAGGGTCTTCAAAGGAAGAAGAAGCTGTTTAGTCACCCAGGATCTCCCAGACTGCCTTAGCAGCCTGAGCAACTTGCTTTACCTTGGGCGATTTGTGGCCTAGAGCCCTTTCATCCTTTGAAGGCTCTCAGTCAGACTCTTGATATTGAGAGATAATTGTTGCAGGAACAGGAGGGATGGGAATTCATTAGGCATGTACTGTGTACAGGCCCTGCCAGGATGCCGGGATATATTAATGAACAAAATGGGCAAAATTCCTCCATCACTTGCATCCTAGGGGCCATGTGCATTTGTGTGTGTGTGTGTGTGTGTGTGTGTGTGTGTGTGTGTGTGTGATGTCAGTGACCTGACAAGAACAGTTCAGTAGAGTGGTCTGGGTAAAAGCCTAAATGGAGTGGGTTTAAGAGAGAATGGACAGGAATTAAGGATAGCCAGAATATACTCGTATATACATTCATCCCAGGGGAGCAGAGCAGAAGAGGAGTGGGGTTAGGAAAGAGTTTTCTTTTTTAAGGTGAGTGATTTTGTTTGTTCATGGCAATGACCCAGCAGAGACCGAAAACCTGATGATACAGGACAGAGGTGGGGGGATATTGGAAGATGGTGAGAACCAGCTGGCCAGGTTGCTGTTGTAAGAATGGGGGTTGAGTGGCCAGGGAAGCTGAGTGACACAGGATTGACAGAGCCAGAGGAGCCAAAAACTATGATGGTTTGCAAATGTCACCAAGCTCCAGCTTTCAGGGTGCCTGATCTGTTAGTGGAAGGAACAGCTTTTTGGGAACATGATATTCTGGATGTTCTTTGGGCACCCATATGCACCCCAAACAAGATGCCATATGAGTCTTCTTTCATGGATAGTAAGGTAAAATGTATTTCAACTGCGTTAAAGTGAAGGGAAGTACAGGTTAAACAGTGAATGAAGAGTTTAATTACATAAATGCAAAATTACCTATGGAACATATACTAAATACTACAGTTCTCGCAACAGATAGTACTGTGGAAGCATCCCAGGGATGACACAAAAATTAGGGGAAATGAGTCAAAGTGCTTTGTTAATTCTCTTCTTTCCCAGAAATTTCTTCTCAAAGGATATTGTGAGGGAATTTTGTATTATGTGAAGTTAGAAGAGGTTAATCAAATGAAACATCACCTGTGTTGCTATCTCATTTTGCCATTTATTAGCTGTGTGAGTTTGAACAAGCTAAATGCTTCAGGTGTCAGTTTCCTCATCTGTAAAATGAAATATATTTTCATTTGAATCTAGGACTAAACACAATATAGGCTCTCAATAAATGTTTTTATCTTAAGGCTAATTGTTTTGCACCTTCGGGAACCTTTTTCCATGAATTTCTTTTCTGTATAGACAATTTCTGTACCGTATTCCTTATATCAGCATTTATTTTTTAAAAATGCTTAATTGCTTCCATCTGAAAAGCGAAAAACCTTTCCTTATTCCAAATCCTGTTCCAACTTTTATCTTTTTTTGTTTTATTTTTTAATATATTTTATTGATTATGCTATTACAGTTGTCCTATTATCCGCTCTTCATTTCCCTCCACCCTGAACACCCTCTCCCACTCACATTCCCTCCCTTTAGTTCATGTCCATGTGTCATAAGTTCTTTAGCTTCTACATTTCCCATACTATTCTTGCCCTCCCACTGTCTATTTTCTACCTACCATCCATGCTACTTATTCTTCGTACGTTTACCCCCTCTCCTCCTCCCAGTCCCCTGTTGCTGACCCTCCATGTGATCTCTATTTCTGTGGTTCTGTTCCTGTTCTACTTGTTTGCTTAGTTTCTTCTTGTTTTTGTTTCAGGTGTGGTTGTTAATAATTGTGAGTTTGCTGTCATTTTACTAAACATGTTTTTTATCTTCTTTTCTTAGGTAAGTCCCTTTAACATTTCATACACTAAGGGCTTGGTGATGATGAACTCCTTTAACTTGACCTTATCTGAGAAGCACTTGATCTGCCCTTCCATTCTAAATGAAAGCTTT
>CM052545.1:70037669-70056090 GCA_028533065.1 Trachops cirrhosus
TCAATAGTTTTGTTTTTTTTTAACTGGCTGCACTTTCTCTTTCAGACACTAGAGGGAAGTATAAAATCTATTTACTGTATATTTGAGAGTTCTATTTATTCATTCATTCACCCATATTGTCTCATATTTATAGCACTCCTATATATCAGGAATTCTACTAGACCCAGAAACCAAAAAAAAAAAAAAAAAAAAAAAGCTATAGTCCCTGACTTTAAGGCACTTAGTCTAGTGAGCGGGGACACGCCAGTTAAAAAAGAAAAGAAACAAGCCCTGGAAGGGTAGCTCAGTTACTTAAAGTATCCTCCTGAAATGCCAAGGTTGTGGGTTTGATCTCTGGTTTGGACACATAGAAGAGGCAACCAATGAATGCATGGATGAGTGGAACAACAAATCAATGTTTCTCTCTATCTCACCCTGTCTCTAAAATCAATCAAAAATTTTCTTTTTTTTTTTAAAGATTTTATTTATTTATCTTCAGAGGGGAAGGGAAGGAGAGAGGGAGAGAAATATCAATGTATGGTTGCTTCCTGTGCATTCCCTGCTGGGAACTGGCCTGCAACCCAGGCATGTGCCCTGACTGGGAATCGAACCGTGATCTCTTGGTTCACAGGCTCGCACTTAATCCACTAAGCTACACCAGCCAGGGCCAAAAATTTTCTTAAAGGTAAACTACAACAAAGAAAGCACATGAGAACCAAGCCCCAACTTTTACAAGACTGAATTTGGGGCAGGGGGGAAAAAAAGCAGCATTTCTGGCAGAAGGAGAAAAATTCCTATGTCCATATAATTTACACTAGACACATCAGCTTATCCAAAATGGCTTATTCTATTAACAATCTTCCCTGACTTAACCTAAATGAAAATAACCTATACCTTGAAGATATCTTTAAACAGTTATCTATAGAAAATAGAAGCATAAGGCCTTAATGAGTGTGGAAGATTTGCTAAAATATGTAGTTGGTTAGGATTCAAAATCTATTGCAACTCTCTCTCTTTCTGTCTCTCTCCTTCTCCTTCTCCTTCTCCCTCTCCCTCTCTCCCTCTGCCATGTGGTTTAGAAAGGAGAAGGAGGGTTTCTGCCACTTAGGATGTAGTACGGGATTTAGCCATGCAGCTTGGAAAGGTGAAGCTGCTCTTGGCTTTGCAGGGAATAGTAATGAGGGAAGAGACATGCTGTCTGTAGTAAGGGATTTTTACCATGCTGTTTGAAAGAGAGCAGTGAGAAGGGAAAAGTAAACACTCTGGCTGACTCCGGAGCTGCAAAGGACTTCCTTGAAAGATCCTGACCTGCTGCACCTGGATTTTTCCTGGACTGTTAAAACCTGTGCCTTTCCTGAGTTTCACCATTATCCAGAATAACACTACACATGCTTCCCTGGACTATTATATGAAGGCTGATGGCAGCGTATTCCAGATCCTGCACAGATAAGGACATGGGAATCTTTTGGGGATGCTTTTGGCTAGTAGCCTGGTGGGGAGCATGGGAAGTGCTGGGTCTCATGGGAAAGGAGGGTTCCAAGCTGAGGTGCTCTGAGCCCTGCCTTCCCGCCCCCTGCAGGGTTGGAATGTTGTAAATAAAGATCTGCTCCTTCCAGCATTAATTGTGGGGTCTTATACAAAGGTGACATGTGGACAGACCCAGGTCTGCAGAGTTTTGGCGACCTCTGTAACAATATTAGCAATAATGATACCGTTCTCACCAGCACACTCCTGTGGTCTTGATGAGGAGTGTGCCCCCTGGGCCTTTGGAACGTGGCCATCTGATAAGTCTTCCAGCTGTAAATTATAGATTCCCCATGCCCCTGAAACTCAATCCATTTCTATACTGTCTGCTGTAGTGATATGTTCAACATAAGCCATCATTTTTTCATGTATTCATTCAAGTAGAGGTTTCACATCATCTCATAGGATGCTTGTCTGGGTGTTAAAGCCCTATGTTGGGGAAGTGTTCCCAAGTGAAAATCTCTCCTTGGTCCCCTTGGCCAAGCACTCTCAGAATTCAGTCCCAACCACATTCCCCTTTCCCCTGCTGATACATGCTAGCTAGTTATTGCATTTCCTTTGGGGAGATAGCCCCTTTTCTCCCTCATTAAGCCCAGGATCCTCCTGTTTGGGTTTTACTATGACTTCACCTCAGTTACAGGTCTACAAGCCAGGGAAGGTAGGGGAGCTCTCTAAAAGTAGAGAGACCTAAAAAAAAAAAAATCAATTGCACACAGTTTAAAAAGCATGGAGGGTAGCACACAAACGGAGTTAAGGCTGCTTACAATTCTTGAAATCAGGATAAATTATGCTACTACCATCTGAAAAGAATGTGTCAAGAGTAAATGAATAAATAGAACTTTCCTAAATGTACTCTTCCTTATCCAAATTAAGTTTCCAAGTTAAGAAAGAGAGTACTCTGGCAATTAGCTTTCATTCTTGCCTTTGAACGGCCTCTGTAAAGAGACATGGTAGTTGGCAAATCATTTCCATACCTAAATAATTCAAGCCTACATACGAAAGACTAAGACTTTAACTGATAAACTAGAATTAAAGCTTCAAGTCACCGTAAGGGCAATGGAAACATTTGTGTGGTGTCTTTTTCTCTAATCCTCAAATGACTGTTGTGTTATTTGCTATGGTTTGAGATATTTGAATTGTGGGTATTGGGTGTGGGGAGTTGGAGAGAAGGGATGAGTTGTTAATTTCTCATACTGATGGGGTAGCACATGGTAGAAAAACTAAAAGCCGACATCCTAAAAAAGTTTCATACACATACACATACACAAAATGAGACAGCAAACTTGTGAATCAAGCATGATCTGGCATCTTTAAATGCAGAGCCAATTCTCTTCTAGTGCCAAAGCCAATGGCTTCTGTAGATAAATGGCACAGTTCCTGAAAAAGCCCTGGACGCTGTTTCCCCACAATCCTATAATCTGTCAGAAGACAGAAACAAAAAGAAGGCTTTGCCAGCCGGAAAAAGCAAATTATAACCAATACAGAGCCAACACTTTACTTCAAACAGAAGGAGCTTTTCTATGCATCTTTGGAAGGAGGGAAACAAAAGAAGCTTACCACTGCTCAGATAACCAAGGCAAACATTTTATACAAATACCATCTTGGATAAGCATTTGACAATTACCTGCTTTCTCACTTCTTATTCATAGCCCTAAAGAATATCTGCAACATTTATGAAAAAGAGTCGATAGCTGCAAAATACAAAGAAATTCTACAAGGCAATAAAAAAGAGGACAAATGCCCTAACTGGTATGGCTCAGTGTGTTGAGCATCAATCGGTCCGCAAACCAAAGGTTGGGTGTTTCCTTGTCAGAGTCCCTGCCTGGGTTGCAGGCTTGATCCCAGGTCAGGGTATACGGGTACAGGAGGCAACCCACTGATGTTTCTCTCTCACGTGGATATTTCTCTGTCAATGTTTCTCTCTCCCTCTCTTTCCCTCTCCCTCCTTTCCTTTCTAAAATCACTAAACATATCCTTGGGTGAGGATTAAAGAAAAATACATCAGGTCAAATATTACATATATTCCACATTGTTAGGAAGTGGTAGAAAGTGCTTTCTCCATACAGTCCTGCAGGTATTTTTCACTTGACAGAAATGCCAACTGCAAGGCTCCAGAAAAACCTGGCTACTAATGAACAAAACAAAACTAGATAAGGGTGCCTAAGATCATGTTGTACACTTTAAATATCTTACTATTTTATCAATTATACTGAATATGCTGAAAATGTTGCATGTTTTCTTCCATTTTCAACATTAAAATGGCTGTACAAAAATTCACCAGTTTGGTAAGGTTTATTTTTTAATGCATGCTGATATGACAGCTGTCACAATACAATCTCACAAAATTATTTCAAATGAAGTTAAAGACAACTAAGCACTCCTAGAGCCATCACAAGGAAAAAACGTAATGAACTTCTTGGCCAACCCAAAATAAAATGATTGCTCACTTCGGCAACACATATACTAAAATTAAGATGATACAGAGAAGATTAGCATGTCCTCTGTGCAAAGATGACATGAAAAGTATGTGTGTGTAAATAAAATGAAACTTTACCTACAAACATAAAACAGCTGAAGCTGATACCTCAGTCTACAATGAACATGGCAGATAATGGAAGCAAATAACAAAGTCTAAATACAACCACAGACGTAAAGCACTTCCAAAAAAGTAAGTTTACTCAACTATCTCTGCTGTGGAAGCAGGCCATTCAAGGACCCCTTTATCGCCAAATGCAAAAGTAAAGCAAATAATGCCTGGGTGCTGCAAAATCAAGTAGTCTTCTAATCAAAGAGGAAAAGAAACCTAAGCCTTTTGGTCCTTGATACAAATAGATAATGGATTGTGGGAGAACTTAAATTCCAGAAAAAAAGATTCAGTTCCAACCTATGTAAAGCTAAAAACTCCATGTCACTTTGTTCTAAAGTTAGTAATACACTGGTCTCTGTTGAGAAAGCAACATACAAGACTGCAACTGAGCTGTCAGCAAAGTTAGACTTCTGAGCACGTCAGCAGACTATTGCTTAACCATTTCAGTTTTCCCCTATTGGTTTTAGACATCAAAAGAACCACATCTCAATTTTCCTGTGTTTTTTTTTAAGATTATTTATTTATTTATTTTTAGACAGAAGCAAAGGGAGGGAGACAAGGAGAGAAATATTAATGTGTGGCCGCCTCTCGTGCTCCTCCTACTGGGGACCTGGCCCACAACCCAGACATGTACCCTGACTGGGAATCGAACTGGAGACCCTTTGGTTCACAGGCCAGCACTCAATCCACTGAGCCACACCAGCCAGGGCCAATTTTCCTCTATTGTTAATGCCACTTTAGAAGCTGAGGAAAATTTAGTTCATCAGAATAAAATTTCAAGCATTTTCTAAGTACATGATATTACTCATTCTATACTTAGCCTCAAGTATGCAACAAGAAGTGCTAACTTTGCCTGAAATGGTACCATGTTCCGCCTCAAAATCTAACTGCAGCCATCACCTCAGCGTCCATTTGGTGTCACCTAAAATAAATTAAAAGGCTTTTTCTATGCCTTTTTGTAAGTGGTTCTATTGATTGGCTATCATGCTTCAAATATAGATAATAAATCACCCCCACCATACACCAGAACTAGCATAATGAAGAACCAAAAGGCCAATATGCTAAAAACTCTAGTGTTTCCAATCCTTCAAAGTGGTATTATTTCTTTTTTTAAGATTTTACTTATTTTATTTTTAGATAGAAGGGAAGGGAGGGAGAAAGAGGAGAGAAACAGCAAATGGTTGCCTCTCATATGCCCCCAGTCGGGACCAGGCCAGCAACTGAGGCACGTGCCCAAAGTGATAGTATTAAAAAAACCTTTTGGAAGTATTCTAATAAAAAATTGTTTCATTGTGGTTCTATAATTGTTACATTTTAAAAATGAGGGTAGGAATATCTTTTCCCAAATCCTGAACTATGTTTATAAAAAGATATCACCTTTCTCACAGCCCCGGCTGGTGTGGCTCAGTGGATTGAGCGCTGACCTGTGAACCAAAGGGTCATCGGTTCAATTTCCAGTCAGGGCACATGCCTGGGTTGCAGGCCAGGTTCCCCGGTGTGGGGTGTGTGAAAGGCAACCACATACTGATGTTTCTCTCCCTCACCTTCTCCCTCCCATTCTCCCTCCCTTCCCCTCTGACTAAAAATAAATAAAATATTTTTAAAAAGATATCACCTTCCTTAAAAGGAACTTAAGGCCTCTAAGAGACAGCATGTTGCTAATTTTCACAACATCCCAATAAAGAACTATTATTTAGCATTTATATCACACTTGCCAAAGTGTTTTACAATTATTTTCATTAGTAGTCATGCCTCACAACCACTCACTGAGCTAAACTGGTCCTGTTGTGCTCATTTGACAGCTGAGAAAACTGATGTACCTATCATAAAGCCAAGGTCAAGCTGGTCTGCTTTTCCAAACCAGAGACTTTTTTTTTTTTAAGATTTTATTTATTTATCTTCAGAGGGGAAGGGAAGGAGAGAGGGAGAGGAATATCAATGTGTGGTTGCTTCCTGTGCATTCCCTGCTGGGAACTGGCCTGCAACCCAGGCATGTGCCCTGACTGGGAATCGAACCGTGATCTCTTGGTTCACAGGCCCACACTTAATCCACTAAGCTACACCAGCCAGGGCCCAAACCAGAGACTTGACTCTTAAAGTCAGTTTCATTCACTCAGCATTGTGTGTATATTGCTTATAACCCTACTTAAAGTAGGTTTTTAGAGAACTTACAAAAATCCACCTAAAATGATGGTACTAAAACATTAAAATAGTCCAACACTTTGACAAAAATATATAACACATTTAGAATTGGATGGAAAAAAGGAGACTGATGAGACTAAGAAGATATAGGAGGCAAGAGAAAAACCAAAAGTGGACCATATCACAGTTTAAAGAAGCAGAGAGGCAAAATAAACTAAGGGCTGAAAAGCATCATCTGGGTTTGACAATTAGGTCATTGAGTAGAACAATTTCACTGGAGTGGTGGAATCAAAATCAAATTACATGCTTGAGGGAAAATACAGGCTGTGAGAGAGTGAAGAGAGCAGCGGGGAAGACGACTTTCATGAACAGGAGAGAAACCGAGCAGTAATGGGGGCCCTGGGTAGGGACAGAGAGTTGGGCAAAAACAAATGAAGACAAAGATAGAAGATTCTGATAAAAGAGAAACAGTGATACAACAAGGTCACAGAGATTAACAGTATAGTAAGAAAGGAAAGGCCAATGTGAATATGAATACAGTAAACTCTGTAGGTATAGAAGAAAAGTAAAATTTCCACTTGATAGCCTTTGGGAAAAAGGTGGAAGAGAATAAATTAAAGGATTAGAGATCAACTGAAATAACAATTTACCAAGAACAGATACACATTTAGGTGAGACACAGGAGTCTAAACAGACACCCAACAAGTCCCTACTAACAGGAATAATCTTACTTTACTAAATAAAAGTCCTTACTTGGAAATTTGAGAACTTGTGGAAAATCAGAGTATTTAGGGCAGAGATATGATCCAGAAACACTAGCAAATAATTCAAATTGCTTCTCATGAGAAAGTAGCAGGGGGAAGCAGATGGATGCCAACCAGAGAGGGAAATGCTGTTAATCAATATTGAACCTGGTCCAGATGTCTAAAAGCCAATTGTCTCAATGTCTTCCCAAATCTGAAAATCCACACTCACCTGGAAACTGTAACACACAGCCTCCAAGAATATTAAGGATGTCTCCTGCCACAATATTCTAAATGTCTAAACTTCAGTCCATTAAGGAATCTCTGAGAGAACAGACAGCTTGGCTAGACTCTGGATGAGATCCACCTAGCCAATTAACTTGATAAATCTCACTAGTGAATACTGTCTTACACACTGCAGTGGAGAACATAGCTTTAGGTAACACAGTAGTATCCTAGGATAGGAAGAACAGAGTAGGGAAGAAAAGCTAAGTAACACAGTACCTGGCAATAAGCAAGCTTAACAACTGAAGTAGAAAGCAACTGCCCTGGCCAGCTAGCTCACTTGGTTAGATCAGTGTCCCCATACACCACAGTTGTGGGTTCAATCCCCTGTCAGGGCACATAAAAGAATCAACTGATGAATGCACCAATAAGTGGAACAACAAATCAATGTGGTTTTTTCCCTCTCTCTCTCAAATCAATAAATTAAAAAAAAAACTGGCAACACTGTTTTGAAATCTTACAAATCAGAGGAGACAACTTCATTTCAAAATAAACAAATAAATTCTAAGGATCTAATTTCCACTCAGAGACTTTCCATTATGTATCTTTTAAATTATTTAAAATATATCCAGCCCTGGTAAATGTGGCTCACAGTAACCACACTGGTTGGAGTGTCATCCTGTAACCAAAAGGTTACAGATTCAATTCCCAGTCAGGGCACATGCAAGGGTTGTGGGTTCTGTCCCCGGTCTGGGCACGTATGATCCCTGGTTTAGCACACACAGGAGGCAAACAATCGATGCTTCTCTCTTGCATCAGATTCTCTCTCCCCCTTCCTCTCTCTCTAAAAAGCAGTGAGGATTATACCCCCCCCAAAATAAAATTAAGTTAAAAATTCAAATACTTTGCCCTGGCTGGTGTAGCTCAGTGTGTTGAGTGCCAGCCTGAGAACCAAGGCATTGCTGATTCGATTCCCAGTCAGGGCACATGCCTGGGTTGCAGGCTAGGTTCCCAGTAGGGGGCTTGCACAAGAGGCAACCACACATGGATGTTTTTCTCCCTCTCTTTCTCCTTCCCTTCCTCTCTCTCTAAAAATGAATAAAATATTTTTTAAAAATTCAAATATTGTAGGAAATTATATTTCTGGAATTCTTCTTTAAAGTGCCCCTCTTCTACCCTCAGACTTTCTAAAAAAATTTTTTACACAGTAAAATTCATTTTTCAGTGTTCAGTTCTAAGAGTTCTCATAAATGCATTAAGTTGTGTAACCACAATCAAGATACAGAACAGTACTATCACAGCCCCCCCGCCCCCGCAAAAATGTCCTCATGCTATCCCTTTGTAGTCAAACACTCCCCTTACCCTTAACTGGAGGCAATCATTGATCTGTTCTTCACGGTCCCTATAGTTTTGAGTTTTCCAGATGTCATATCAAATCAATCATGTAGTGAGTAGCCTTTTGAGTTTGGTTTCTTTCCCTTACCATAATGCAGTTGAGATTCATTTATGTCATTGCATATATGAATAGCTGCTTTATATGGTTGCATAGTATTCCACTGTGTGACTATATCACAGTTGGTTTATCCAATCCAAGCTGAGGGACATTCAGGTTGTTTCCAGTTTTTGGTGAGTAAAAATAACGCTGCTATAAATATTCATATACAGGCTTTTGTGTCATAGGTTGTCCTTTCACGTGGATTAATACTTGGGTCATATGTTAAGTATATGTTTTACTTCATAAGAAACTACCACAGTGTCACTTCCAGCCAAGATGGAGGTATAGGAAGATACACTTTGCCTCCTCAAAAACCAAAAGGCCAATAACAAATTTAAAAACAAAAAATAACCAGAACTGCCAGGAAATTGAACTGTATGGAAGTCCAACAACCAAGGAGTTAAAGAAGGAACATTCATCCAGACTGGTAGGAGGGGTGGAGCCAGACAGTGGGGCAAAGAGGACTTGAGGCAAGGCAGCGGCTGGAGGACCCAGGCAGGCATTGCAGCTGGTGGACAGGGCAGTCCCACATTTGCTTGTAGATGAACCAGGAGGAACAACTGGGGAGCGAGACAGATCACACAACCCAGGGTTACAGCATGGGGAAATAAAGCCTCAAAACCTCTAACTGTAAAATCCTGTGGGGGGTGTGGCAGCAGGAGAAACTCCAAGCCTCACAGAATAGGTCATTGAAGAGGCCTACAGGGTCCGAGAACGTACACAAACCACCCACCCAGGAATCAGCACCAGAAGGGCCCAATTTGCTTGTGGGTAGTGGGGGAAGTGACTGAAAGCCAGCTGAGAGCCCAGCAAGAGGCACTGTTCCCTCTCTGACCCCTCCCCCATATATAATGCCACAACACAGCACTGTGGGTTGCCCCGCTCTGGCAAATACCTAAGGCTCCGTGCCTTACTATGTAATAGGCATGCCGAGACAAAAAATATGGCCCAAATGAAAGAACAGATCAAAGCTCCAAAAATAAAACTAAGCAATGAAAAGATAGCCAACCTATCAGGTGCCGAGTTCAAGATACTGGTAATCAGGATACTCACAAAAATGGTTGAGCATGGCTGCAGAACAGAGGAAAAAGTGAAGGTCATGAAAAGTGAAATAAAGGAAAATGCACAGGGAACCAACAGTGACTGGAAGGAAACCTCGACTCAAATCATCAATGGTTTGGACCAGAAGGAAGAAATAAACATTCAACTAGAACAGAATGAAGAAACAAGAATTTTAAAAAATGAGGAGGCTTAGGAACAACTTTAAATGTTCCAACATCTGAATTATAGGGGTGCCAGAAGGAGAAGAGGAAGAGCAAGAAATAGAAAACTTATCTGAAAAAATAATGAAGGAGAACTTCCCCAATCTGGCAAAGAAAATGGACTTCCAGGAAGTCCAGGAAGCTCCGAGAATCCCAAAGAAGTTGGACCCAAGGAGGCACACATCAAGGCACATCATAATTACATTACTCAAGATTAAAGAGAAGGAGAGAATCTTAAAAGCAGCAGGAAAAAAGGAGACAAGCTACCTACAAAGGAGTTCCCATAAGACTATCAGCTGATTTCTCAGAAGAGATCTTACAGGGAAGAAGGGGCTAGAAAGAAGCATCCAAAGTCATGAAAGGCAAGGATCTATATCCAAGATTGCTCTATCCAGCAAAGCTTTCATTTAGAATGGAAGGGCAGATCAAGTGCTTCCCAGATAAGGTCAAGTTAAAGGAGTTCATCATCACCAAGCCCTTAATATATGAAATGTTAAAGGGACTTATCTAAGAAAAAGAAGATGACCAAAAATATGAATAGTAAAATAACAAACTCACAACTATCAACAACTGAATCTAAAACAAACAAACTAACTAACAAAAACTAAGCAAAAAACTAGAACAGGAACAGAATCCCAGAACTGGAGATCACATTGGAGGGTTATCAGTGGGGGACGGAGGAGGGAAAATGTACAGGGAATAAGAAGCATAATTGGTAAGTTAAAATAGACAGGTGGAGGTTAAGAATAGTATGGGAAATGGACAACCCACAGAACTTATATGTACGATACATCAACATGAACTAAGACAGGGGAATGCAGGTGGGAAGGGGAGTGCAGGGTGGAGAGAAATAAAGAGGAGAAAAGAAATGATACAACTGTAATAGCATAATCAATAAAACATATATATTTTAAAAAATGAAACCAGTGTTTTCCAAAATTCCAGTTGTTCCACATCCTTGACAGTCCATAATCTAGTCAGTTTTCTTTTTTTTGTTTTTTTAGCCTTTCTAATGGCATCTCTCATCATGATTTTAGTTTGCATTACTCTAATGACTAAGCTGTTGAGCACATTTCCTGTTCATGTGCTTATTTGCCATCCATATATTTTCTCTGAAATCATTCAAATCTTTCACTCATTTTTTTAAATGGTATTATTTGCTTTCTACTTGATGAGTTTTGAACTCTTTAAGCTCTTTATACAATTCTGGATAAGGTCCCACATTTGATATATGATTTGTAAATATTTTCTCCCAATCTTGTGTCTTGTCTTTTTATTCACTTAATAGTGTCTTTCGCCAAGTAAAGTTTGATGAAGTCCAATTTATCATTTTTTTCTTTTAGGGATCTTGCATTTGATGTTATATCTAAGAACTCTTTGCCTAACTCAAAATAATAAGAATTTTTCTCCTGTTTTACTCTAAATATTTTATAGTTTTCTATTTTACATTTAGATCTATGATTGAATTTTAGTTAATTTTTACATAAGGTATGAGGTATGGGTTAAGGTTACTTTTTTCTTTTCTTTTTTTTGCATGTAGATAGTTATTCCAATACCTAGTTGTTGAGAAGACTATCCTTTCCTGACTTGCCTTTGTATCTCTGCCAAAAACCAAATAGCCATATTTAATAGTGTGAGCCTAGTCTACGGCCATACCACCCTAAACGTGCCCAATCTCGTCGAACAGTATGAAACTATTTCTGGATTCTATTCTGTTTGCTGACGTTGTATATCTAGTCTTCTGCCAATTTTTCAACCCTCCCCAAAAGTGTCCACTTTTACATAGGAATTAGCCGCCTACATTTACCTTAATAAAAATGATGAGGGTAGCCCCGGCTGGTGTGGATCAGTGGATTGAGTGTCGGCCTATGAACCAAAGGGTCACAGGTTGTATTCCCAGTCAGGGCACGTGCCTGGGTTGCAGGCCAGGTCCCCAACAACGGGCACATTAGAGGCAACCGCATCACTGATATTTCTCTCCCTCTCTTTCTCCCTCCCTTATCCTCTCTAAAATAACTAAATAAAATCTATTTTAAAAAAAGCAAAAACATATATATCTTTCACTTACCACCAGGTATATTTATTTCAGTGTTTTCATTTTCAGTTCTTATATTACTGGTGAAAAGGCTATGAAGGAGCACAAGACTTGACAGAGTTAGTTGGCTTTAGTTCCCAATCCCAACTCTGAACTAACTTGGCATCACTGGTTCAAAATTGTCCTGTGGTCTTCAAATCTTCTGAGGTTCTGATTCATAACACCGAGTTTCTAATTTGAGGCATTCAGTGGAACAGATTCCTCCCCCTGCCCCGCCCCTGCCATATTGATGTTAGAAAGGCAGTTTTTCTAAGTCTGGTAAACCACCGAGAATAGGAAAAACAAGATGTACAGTTTATATGCACTTTATTGAAAAATTTATAAACCTGTATATGCATTTGTTTTAAACATGAATGGTATTCTTATTTCATTAAAAGTAATACCATTCTTGCCCTGTCAGGTAGCTCAGTTACTTAGAGCATTGTCCAAATACACCAAGATTGTGGGTTCAATTTCCAGTGAGAGCACACACAAGAAGCAAGCAATGAATGCATAAATAAGTGGAAGAACAAATCGATGTTTCTCACCCTTTCAAAAAAATAAACATAAAAGCAATACCATTCTTTCCATTAAGGTGAGAGATTTTGTGTTTATTTCTTTCATTCAGTTTTTGTTTGAGAGCAAGAGGTCGAGAGGAACATCAACTTGTTGTTCCACTTATTTATGCATTCATTGGTTGGTTCTCGTGTGTGCCTTGACAGGAGAGCGAACCTGTAATCTTGTTGTATCTGAATGACACTCTAACCAACTGAGTTACCCGGCCAGGGCTTGTTTTATTCTTGTTTGAAATCTAAAAACTGCTATCTTAAGTCAAGTATATAGCACACTAAAAAATGGAAAAAGAAAGAAAAGGATCAGTATTGTATGAACTACTATAGAGAAGGAACTTAAAAACCACATTTCCATAAAGCCAATCCCTCCAGATGACGTGAACAAACAACACATAGAACATCTGGAGCTTAGACACACAGGGTCATCGTGCTGGCTTTAACTATTACTTATACCATCCGCATCTCCATTCTAAACCGTTCTACTGAACTCAAGACCCAAATATCCAGAAATCTATTGGACATCTGTTCCTAGATTTCCCAGGTACTTCAAATCTAATATACCAAAATCAAACTCATTTTCCCTCAAATGTTACGACAGGAGTGTCCAACTTTTGGTGTCTCTGCACCACACTGGAAGAAGACTTGTCTTGGGCCACACAGTAAATACACTGTGACACATAATCACAAAAATATCTCATAATGTTTTAAGTAAATTTAGGATTTTGTGTTGGGCCGCAGGTTGGACACCCCTGTTTATGGCTTCTTACTCGTGGATTCCCTACCCTGGTTAATGATATCACTATCCACTTATTTGCCCAAGCAAGCAATATCAAATCCATCTTTGACAATTCCTTCTCCCTGACACACTACCCAACATAAAGTCAATGAGATCCTTCGAGCCACTCTCCTAAAAACTCTTTAATCTGTCTACACCTCCACCATTACCACTCTAACTGAGATCTTCGATATCTCTCAAATGATTATTATACCAGTCTCACAACCAACTAGTCTCATTGCAGCCAATCTCAGCTTTTTAAATCTAACTTCCACACTGCCAACAGTATTGCTTTTCTTAAACAGTGATCTGGCCATGGGCAGTGTGACTCAGTTGGTTGGAGCATAGTCCTATAAACCAAAAAGTTGCAGGTTCCATTCCTGATCAGGGCACATGCCTAGACTGAAGGTTCAGACCCTGGTCAGGGTGTATAGGAAAGGCAACCAATCGATGTTTCTCTGCCCCTCTCTCTCCCTCCCTCCTTTCCCCTCACCCTAAAAATTAGTAGGTATGTCCTCAGGTGAGGATAAAAAAAATTTAAATATAAATAAATGAGTAGTGATCTGACCATGTTCTTTACCTAGTTTAAAACTCTCCTATGACTCCCTCGTACCTACAAAATAAAATTCAGACACCTCACCAAGGCCATCCTCAATCAGGTTCAAGCCCGTATTTCACTTCACTTCCTTCCAGTCTTTCCTCATACCCCATGATCCAGGTGCATTAAATCACTGGCCCACATGCAGGTCCAGGCTCTTATAGTTCTGTACCCCTGTGCAAGCTATTCTCCGCATTGAAACACTACCCTCTTTGATCCTTTTTTGCTGAAGCAGCCAAACTGTATTCACCCTTCAAGCTCCTACTGACTCCCTCTAGGAAGCCTTCTCCAACCTTCTCCTCCCCGCACCACACAGAACCAGTGTTCCCATAGCACTTAGTGCAGATCTCTAGCTGACGCAGACAGCACTTACTGTACTGACTCATAATTATCTGTTAGTCTCCAATTAAAATGTGAGCTCTTTAAACACAAGGATTATGTCATTCATATTCCAGTGCCTAGCACAATACCCAACACACAGTAGGCACTTAAATGTCTGCTGAATTTGATTGCTAAAAGGATCAACTCCAACACTTTTCAATGAGATCAGAGTCCAGATAGCTTAAGAGATTCAAGCCTGGTTTTGGCTCACTGGTAAAAATAAAAGGCACTACATGAATTCATGCTTATGGTATTTCTAGTTTTTCACATTGTTTTCCTACTAGCTTCAGGATTAGTTACCAGAAAATTAGTAACTGAGTCTTTTACATTACTCCTTAGATGGCCTATATTTTCTCATGAAACAGTACAATCCAGTGCTGTACCAAGCCACAATTTTATAACTGAGCCATCAAATCTGATAACTTATTACCCAGCTTGTATTAAATGCATCTTTAATAAAGAAAACTTAATATTTTTCCTCTTGAGTTGTATTCCTCTTCACTCTAACTTAAAAAAGCTCTGAAAGGGGCATAATCGAGACCCTGATAGGCAGTGAACCAAGACAAAAATATTAAACACTTCCCTGCTGACAAAGTACTCACCTCTCACCAAGTACAGTGACTTCACACTTATTTCCCACTCTGGTCAGCTGCAGAGCTACAGCCCTTTCCCTGGCCACTTTGTTTCTCACACTCACTCTCACTTCTCAATTTATTGCGTTGGAAACATCTTTTTAGAGTTGCTATAATATTTTAGAAGTTTAAATCCAAGAATTAGGCTCATGTCTCTTCTGAAAATGTTCCAAGCTTCCTGTCCTACTCTGCTGCATTATACAATGTAACTCTGCCAAAGTCTTAGCTCATTTCCTCCTCCTGCTTGTCCTGATATGGTGCTACACATCAATAATGCCGTCTCCCTTCCCATTTTCAGACTTTTCGGTCTACTTGGAATGCCCTATCATCCTTGTCCATCTGTGAGGGCCTACCATGCAGGTTCAATGCAGGAAGCCTTTACAAACAATACCTGCACCCAGCCTTCCATCAACACTTGTAAGCTGTACCTCCCGCTAGTACAATACTTACTGTAATTCATCAATTCTAAGACACGCTTCCCCTCCCCAACATTTCTTTGAAAACAGGATATATCTTACAACTGACGGCATGCCAGTCTCATTAGCAGCATGTCTTCTTTCTTAGTGGTATGTAAAATAATTGCGAGCCTTACAATCACTGGCACCACAGGTTTGATGAAATAAGGTATTACATTCTCTTAAAATTATTTGCATAATTTCTGCTTCCTCTACTAGACTGTGAACCCCCAAAGGGGAGGGCCTATGTCAAAATCATCTGTGACCAGCATAGATTTGGGCACAAAAAGAGAGTGCACCCAATAAACACTAATAATAAATAATTAATTTAATAAGTGAAAGGTACTATTCTAAACACTTTAGATGAATTAACACAGTTAACCCTCACAACAACCCCCTCAAGTAAGTACAATTACTATCTTCATTTTACAAAGATAAGTAAACTGAGGTCAAGACACACTGGTAAGCTCATTCAAAGATACACAAAGCTGCAAAAGATTTGAACCCATATTCACTGATTTTGATTTATATTATTATCATTTTTCCATTCAACAAATATTTAATGAGCAATTACTCTATACCAACTAAAACTACTGTGCTAAACACTGGTAAGCAAACCCTGGTTCTCAGGAGGCTACTCTCACTTATGGGTTCATTCCTCTTCTTCTTCTTCTTCTTTTTTTTTTAATATTTTATTTATTTTATCTTTAAAAACAGGGGATGGGAGGGAGAAAGAGAGGGAGAGAAGCATCAGTGTGTGGTTGCTTCTTGCTCATCCCCAAGTGGGGACCTCGCCCGCAACCCAGGCATGGGCCCTGACTGGGAATCAAACTGGCGACCCTTTGGTTCACAGGCTGGTGCTCAATCCATAGCCACACCGGCCAGGGCACATTCTTTTTCTTTTTTTTTAAGATTTTATTTATTTATTTTTAGAGAGATAGGGAAGGGAGGGAGAAAGAGAGGGAGAGAAAGATCAATGTATGGTTGCCTCTAGCACACCCCATACTGGGGATATGGCCTGCAACCCAGGCATGTGCCCTGACTGGGAATCAAAATGGCAATGCTTTGGCTCGCAGGCCTGCGCTCAATCCACTAAGCTACACCAGCCAGGGCCCAGGGTACATTCTTGAATCCTTTACCCTTCAAATATCAGAACTGACCCATAAATTCACGAAATTAAATCCACTCTCTTTACTTTTCCTTTTTAACATCTTCCCATACAGTCAGTCCTCCTTTGAAGTTATTAGCACTCTACCAAGAACCAAAACAAATGACAATAAAACTTTTTTGGGACAACTGTAATTGAACAACAGTAAAATAATTTTAAAAAACTTTTTTGTTCTATTCTTTTTTTAAAGACTTTATTTATGTATTTTAGAGAGAGGGGAAGTGAGAAAGAAAGAGAGGAAGAGGAACATCAATGTGTGGTTGCCTCTCATGTGGCCCTCACTAAGGATAAGGCCTGCAACCCAGGCATGTGCCCTGACTGGGAATCAAACCAGCGACCCTTTGGTTTGCAGCCCGCACTCAATCCACTGAGCTCCACCAGCCAGGCTTTTTTTGCTCTATTATTAATTAGCAGCTGTGAAAATATCACAAAAGAGACTTAAGGGATGTCAAGATCAGAAGGGCTCTTAAACAAAGATTCTGTTTGCAAGTAAATATTATCAAAGAAAAAAAGAGAGGGAGGTAAAACACCATACTTTTGTCTTTAAATAGACTGGTTTAAAAAGCTTGCCCTGATGCCCTGGCGGCTGTGGCTCAGTGGACTGAGAACTGGCCTGCAGACCAAAAAGTTGCCAGTTTGATTCCCAGTGAGGGCACATGCCTGATTTGCAGTCCAGATCCCCAGCTGGGGGTGTGCAAAACGCAATTGATTAATGTATCTCTTGCGCATTGATGTTTTTGTCCCTTTTTCTCCCTCCTTTCCCCTCTCTCTAAAAAATAAATAGCCCTGGCTGGTGTGGCTCAGTGGACTGAGTGCTGGCCTGTGAACCAAACGGTCGCTGGTTCGATTCCCAATCAGGGCACATGCCTGGGCTGCAGGCCAGGTGACTGGTAGGAGACATGTGAAAGGCAACTACACATTGATATTTCTCTCTTTCTCTTTCTCCCTCCTTTCCCCTCTCTCTAAAAATAAATAAAAATCTTTAAAAAATAGAAATAAATAATTTTCAAAAATAAAAATAAATAATTTTTTTTTAAAAAAAGAAAGGCCCTGGCCGCATAGCTCAGTTGGTTAGAGCATCATCCCCATGTACCTAGGTTGCAGGTTCGATCTCCAGTCAGGGCACATACAAGAAGCAACAAGGTGTGTTCGCAGCCGCCGTCGCTCTCTAACGCCAGCACCTCCTCCAGCTCGCCGAGCTCCAGCCGAAGGAGAAGGGGGGTAAGTAAAGAGGTCCCTATACCATGGCTCGTACAAAGCAGACTGCCCGCAAATCCACCGGTGGTAAAGCACCGAGGAAGCAACTGGCTACCAAAGCCGCTCGCAAGAGTGCGCCCTCTACTGGAGGGGTGAAGAAACCTCATCGTTACAGGCCTGGTACTGTGGCACTTCGTGAAATTAGACGTTATCATAAGTCCACTGAACTTCTGATTCGCAAACTTCCCTTCCAGCGTCTGGTGCGAGAAATTGCTCAGGACTTCGAAACAGATCTGCGCTTCCAGAGTGCAGCTATTGGTGCTTTGCAGGAGGCAAGTGAAGCCTATCTGGTTGGCCTTTTTGAAGACACCAACCTGTGTGCTATCCATGCCAAACGTGTAACGATTATGCCAAAAGACATCCAGCTAGCACGCCGCATACGTGGAGAACGTGCTTAAGAATCCACTATGATGGGAAACATTTCATTCTTTAAAAAAAAAAAATTCTCTTCTTCCTGTTATTGGTAGTTCTGAACGTTAGATATTTTTTTTCTATGGGGTCAAAAAGGTACCTAAGTATATGATTGCAAGTGGAAAATAGGGGACAGAAATC
>CM052545.1:70056590-70172305 GCA_028533065.1 Trachops cirrhosus
AAATAATAGTTCAAAGCATTACCTTCTTAAATTTTTGCTTTTAAAAAGATATTATCTATTTACTTTTGGAGAGAGGGGAAGGGAGGGAGAAAGAATGAAAGAGAAAGCCCTGGCTGGTGTAGCTCAGTGGATTGAGCATGGACTATTTGGGTCGCCCGTTCAATTTCTAGTCAGGGCACATGCCTGGGTTGTAGGCCTGTAGGCCAGGTCCCCAGTGAGGGCCACGTGAGAGGCAACCATACATTGATGTTTCTCTCCCTCTCTTTCTCCCTCCCTTCCCCTCGCTCTAAAAATAAATAAAATAAAACCTTAAAAAATTAAAAAAGAAAGGGAGAGAAACATCCATATGTGAGAGACACATAGATTGGTTGCCTCTCACGCACCCCCTGACCGGGAATCGAGCCGGTGACCTTTTGGTTTGCAGGCTGAGGCTCAAACCACACCAGCCAGGGCATTGCCTTTTTTTTTTTTTTTAACTTTGACACTTTTTTTTTCAGACCTTCTGTTCTCTAAAAGTCTAGTGAATAATAAGGTTTCTTATTAAAGTTTGTGTTCTGTCTCATGGGTATTTGAATTCTGTAAAATGTCACTAAGCAGGTCTTTAAGGAGGAAATGCCTTTTTATTTTTTAAAAGGATTTAAAAGGCTTATTTATTTATTTTTAGAGAGAGAGGAAAGAAACATTGATGTTAGAGGGAAACATTGATTGCTTCTCGGAGCAGGCTCACAACCTAGATATGTGCCCTGACCTGGAATCGAACCAGTGACCTTTGCTTTGCAGGAGGATGCCATCAGTCAGGGCATGTTTTTTATTTTTTTATTTTATTTTTAAATTTTATTTATTTTTAGAGGGGGAGAGAAGGAAAGAGAAACATCAGTGTGTGGTTGATTCTCACATGCCCCCTACTGGAGACCTGGCTGGCAACCCAGGCATGTGCCCTGACTGGAATCTGTCAACACTTTGGTTTGCAGGCTGGTGCTCAGTCCACTGAGCAGCACCAGCCAGGGCTGTTTTTTTATTTTTTAAGAGATCAAATACCCCACCGTGGCCAGGTGGTTCAGTTGGTTGGAGTATCGTCCAGTACACCAAAAGGTTTTGGGTTTGGTCTTCAGTCAGGGCACATACCTAGGTTGCACCCTAGAAGCCTGGTCATGGTGCACACAGGAGGCAACCTAATGATGTTTCTCTCTCACTTTGATGTTTCTCTTTCCCTCTCCCTCCCTCTCTCTTTCTTTCTCTCTCTGCCCTCCTTCCTCTCTCTCTAAAATCAATAAACATATCTGTGGGTGAGGATTAAAAAATAATAATAATAGATCGAATAAAACAAATATTAAAAATAACTCTACTCCTCTCTACCTGTCTTATCCTTTTTTTAAATTTTTTATTGGGGTGAGATTGCCTCCTTCTCTGTGGTAACGACTGCTGCTGACCAGTTGGGGTATTATACGTACAGACATCCAGATATTTTGTTGGGCCCTATAGACATATATATTCATATGTGCTGAAAAGTAGATGTGAGCCCTGGCCGTAGCTCAGTTGGTTAGAGCATTGTCTTAATACTCCAACTTTGAGGGTTTGATCTTCATTCAGGGCATGTATAAGAATGAAGCAATGAATGCATAAATAAATGGAACAACAAATTTATGTTTCTCTCTCTCTCCTCTCCCATTCCATTCCTGTCTCTAAAAATCAGTAAATAAAAATTTAAAAAATGGCCCTGGCTGGTGTAGCTCAGTGGATTGAGTGTGGGCCTGTGAATAAAAGGGTTGCCAGTTCGATTCCCAGTCAGGGCATATGCCTGTGTTGCGGGCCGGGTCCCCAGTACCGGGAGCTCAGGAGGCAGCCACACATTGATGTTTCTCTCCCTCTCTTTCTCCTTCTCTTCCCCTCTGTCTAAATATGAATAAATAAAATCTTTTAAAAATATATAAAAAATTAAAAAATGGATGTGATTATTTTATAATACAATCTGAAACTTGGTATTTTAAAACTTTTTATTGAGATGAAATATACATCCAGAAAAAGTGTACATAAATGGATAGCTCAATGAATTTTTCACAAATTGAACTACCTATGTACAATAACTAGTCCCCAGATCAAGAAACATTACAAAAAAAAATCCACAGCACATTACCCTTTTGGAGCCCCTCCTATAAATTTGACCGTGGTACTGTTGAAGCACAGAGTGGCTAAGTACTTACTGGTGGCAGAGTAGGAACTTCATTATCTGTTCTATCTTGAAAAATGAATTAAGGAAGTTATTAATGATTTCAGCTTTGGTGGCTGTTAATGAGAACTTGAGTCATTTAAGTGATTTGAGCCATTCTTTTGCTATAAAGTTTACTAGGGTAATTATTTATTGAGGACTATCACTATGCATGCCTTACTGTATAAAATTGGGAAGAGAGAAGAATAAAGGGAAATATAATACTAACTCTGAGTTAGTCTAACTTAGGAAGACAAATTACATTAGACAACAGAACAATTAAGTGCCAAATTGTATAGTAGTGATTCAAAAAAAGGATTCATTGCTGACAGTATCAAAGAAGGCTCCACAAGGGAGGTGGAATTTAAGCTGGACCTTGAAGAATGGGTAGGATTTGAATGGAATGGTGATAACTTTACAAGTCATGGCAAGAAAGTAGAAATGGATGAACATGATACGCAGATAATGAGCAAGCAGAACAGTCTGTCTGGTGTGGAGAAAACTTGCTGAGAGAAGGTAGGGAGTTAAGTTTGATAACATTTGTCAGTGCCAGGTTATAAACCATATATAATAGCCACAGAGTGGAAACTTGGCTGGATGGCATAGGTACCAGGGAGCCATAATATAACTTAGTGGACGGGAGTATCAGATTTGGAGCCAGAAAACTCAAGTTCTCATACTGACTTTTCCATTTACCAGCTGTGTGACCTAGAGCAGATAATTCAACTTCTCTGGACCTCAGTTTCTTTATCTGTAAAATGGGGGGAATTTCTATTTCATAGGTTTATTATGGTGATAAAATAATAACTTGTGTTATTGACACAGGACCTTGCACCTAGTAAATGTGCAATACATTGAACTGTTTTTGTAGTTCTTAAGAGCAAATGGATGAAAACAGTGGTATGTCGAATAACGAAGACTAGAAATAAGTTATAGTTGCCCCCACAGACATATGGTAAGGATCTCTGTTTGGGTAGTGGTAGTAATATAGAAAGAGTACATTTGAGGGACATGAAAAGAAATTGGACTTGAATTCCTGTTTAGGAGGAAATGTTTTGGATGTTCTTGTGATCTTTTCTTTTTAAAATCTTTATTTATTGATTTGAGAGAGAGAGGAAGAGAATTGTTTGTTGTTCCCCTTATGTTTGCATTCATTGGTTAATTCTTGTATGTGCCCTGACCTGGGAAACAACCTTGGCATACCTGAATAACACTCTTACCAACTGAGCTACTGGGACAGGGCCATTATGTGTTTTTTTTTTTCTTAAACAGTTATAATTCCTCTGTGGTTTCTTGGATGGTGTAGATTCTTTTGGCAAGATATGTCTGACTTTTTCATTTCAGTTAAGGTTTTTGAAAACCCTTAGGAGTTTCTCGTTTGTATTTTAAAAGAGTATATTCAAAGTTTTGTCTGAATTATCCAGCTGTCAACAACATTTGTGATAATAATGGCAAGACATGTATGTTTGTTTAATTTTTATTTATTGATTTTTAGAGACACGGGAAGGGAGGGATGGGGAGAAACATAATTTGTTGTTCCACTTATTTATGCATTTATTGTTATGTGCCCTAACTGGGAATTGAACCCCCAACCTTGGTGTATCAGGATGATGCTCCAACCAACTTAGCTATTAAACTAGGGCTCTTGTTTGTTTTTGATGTCTTGGTGAACTAATTGACCCATGAGTGAACATGGAAGATTTTAATCCTTAAAGAAAAACAAATGTCTTTATCAAGAAGTCTAGAGTTTGTGGGAAAGTACTGCCTCAGAGGTTTCCTTAGCTGTGGCTGCATTGCGCAGTTAGTTAGAACGTCATCCCGATATGCCAAGGTTGAGGTTCCAGGTTCCATCACTGGTCAGGGCACATATAACAGTCAGCCAATGAATGCATAAATAAGTGGAACAACAAATGGCTGTCTCTCTCTCAAATTAGTAAACAAAAAATATCAAAGCAAAAGTTTTCCATAGACATCAGGAATACGCTATTTTAAACAGTATTGTTGCCCTGACCAGTGTTGCTTGGTTGGTTGGGCATCATCTTGCAAAGTGAAAGGGCTCTCATTCAATTCCTTGTCAGGGCACATGCCTGGGTTGCGGGTTGGTCTGGTCCCCTGTCAGGGCGTTTATAAGAAGCAACCTATTGATGTTTTTGTCTTTATCTTTCTCCCTTCCTTCTCTCTTTAGCAATAAATAAAATCTTTAAAAAAGAAACAAACAGTAGCTTCTTGTAGTATTGTTTAGTTATTTTAATATGGACAGTGCCAGGGGATTGCTAAGTGATGTGGAGGAGAGTTGTAACTGCTTTGTGCTCTTGAGAATTTTTATTGTAGGTCAGTAGAAGATGGGAAGGGACTGGACACACCTGCTAGCTGAACTGGCAGACCTCTGCGGGCAGAATTTAAAATAAAAATTTTTGCCCTGGCTGGTGTGGCTTAGTGGATTGGGCGTGGGCCTGTGAACCAAGAGATCATGGTTCGATTCCCGGTCGGGGCACATGCCTGGGTTTCGGGCCAGTTCCCAGCAGGGAATGCACAGGAAGCAGCCATACATTGATGTTTCTCTCCCTCTCTCCTTCCCTTCCCCTCTGAAGATAAATAAGTAAAATCTTTAAAAAAAAATTTTTTTTTCACATTTGGTTCTCTTCATGTAGATCCTGATAAAAGCTAGGCTCTGAGGCACTAATGAAGTTCCTCAATACATCTCAAACCAGTGTCTTAATTTGCTTAGAAAAATGAGCTGGTTTTAAAATAGGTATGTTTTCAGATCCTTTTTCATCTTCAAGAAGACAGAGGTTATATATATGAAATGTTCTAAGTTTCATATAAGAAAGGTCTACTTAAATTTAAAGTATTTTGTAGTAGGTTGTGTTTTAATTATAGTAGCACTTGGGGGAACTAATCGGTATTGTAGAGTGATTTAGATATGTAATATTAGTTGCCAGAATTCTGTGGACAAAAATGACATTATAGGTAATAGCTTGCCTTCCCTCAGCCCCTTTTACTTTTTTCTTAAGTGAGCCCCACTGCGCCTAAGCAAATATCCTACAGTCCTCAGCATATTACATCTCAGCAGTGTTGTGCCCCTAACGTTGGCATTAGTAATTGAAGTGTTGATGCAACCTGCCAGTTTTATATCGCGGCATGGCAGTTGTGGAGTTTTTTCTATTAGGTGTATAGCTTGAACAAGACTTAAGATGTTTGCTTCCTGGTTTTACTGAAACCTGCTAAGGGAGTGGTTAGCATGGGTTTAATCGGATGTAGTTGTCTTGTGTCTGAGCTGGGCTGGGGCTGTGTGTGTGTTTTGGTGTTCTTTTTTGCTTATGATTTAATGTATTCCCTCTCCTCCCACCACCAACTTCCAGGCACATACCTTCCCAATAAGCCCGCCTCCTCCCCATCCCTTAATTTCTATGACACGAGAAGCAGGAGTTTCAGGCAGGGTGGGTTGATGTATGCAGCTGATCATTATGCAAACCTAAATCTATTCACGGTTATGAAGGAGCGCAGTTGATTAGTCTGAGGAAAGAAGGGCGAGGCATAGCGGCCTGGGGAGCATCTTTTTACTGTTGAGTGTTTCCCAGTGCCTATTGCTGTGGAGGTCTGAGGCACTCTGGGAGGTACTGCTTTGGATGAGGGTCTCTCTTAGTACCCAGGCAGAAGGTGGGTGGGGGAGTGGGAAAAGGGGCGCGGTATCACCTGGCCCGGCTATGGGGTACTAGGCTCCCGGCTTTGGAGTGGGGGCCAAGAGAGATGGGGGCAGCTCTAACAAAGAGGAGCCGCGCCGGGGCCGGGGCCGCGGGTAACTGGCCTATCCCCGGCGGCTGACCTCCCAGTGGGCCTCCCCAGTTGGCTGCTTGGCGAGTCGCTCTGCTGGCTTCCTGGCTCGCCATTGGCTTGAGGACGGGAGGGGGGATCGCGGAGGGCCGGGATGGAGTTGAGGGGGCGGGGCTGGCTTCCGGCGGCGAAGGGGAGCTAGCGGCAGCAGGCTGGGGGAGGGGGTGTCGGCGCACCGCGGAGTGCTGCGCTCGGAGAGCCTGGCACCCGGACCAGCAGCCTCTCCCCCGGAGCAGACGCCTCCCCTCGCCCGCTCCCCCCCAGCCAGGAGCACTGGAAGCCCCTTCTCTTTCATTCTCTTGGGGCGGGGCAAGGAGAGTTGAGCTGCCCCAGGCAGGCGGGCGGGGCGGAGTCCGGAGCCCCACCGAGCGCTGCGGAGCGAACCTCACCTCTCTTCCAGGGCTCAAGGTGTGTGTGTGCTTTTTCTAACGCAACCCCGACTTCTGCCGACTTAACCTTGAGGGGAATGGAATGTGAAGTAAGAGCTCCACATCCGTTCAGTTTATTTTGATTTTCTAATTCTACCCTTCATTCTTCTTTCCCTCCTTCATCTCACCCCTGCAGCAGGGTAAGGAGATTCAGGACTCATCTCTTTTTACTGATGCGTCGATGTCGGTCGCGTAGTGAAATAACAAGAAAAGAGAAGCCCTTTCTTATTGGCATCTGACGCAGTAAACCGCAAAAAAGGGGAAAAGGCTAGGAGTAGGTTTTTGGAACTGTTCTACATCTTGTCCATTAAAACTGTCTTCACCGTTTTCCTGCTTGGGACTGCCTTAATCAGCAAAAACTATCTGAAAAGGAAGAAGGTGCCAGTGGAAGTAGGAAGAGCCCCCTTCAAATGGTGGCTAAAGGAAAGCCTGATGGTTGTTAGCGATTAACTCTGCTAAAGTCTCTTCCCGAGTACATTTTCACCGGTTTTGTATAGGACTAAGCCCTTCTGTAGAATCCTAGCTAGAGGGAGCAAACTTACCTTGCTGTTACTGAAACTAAAAAGTTTTCATCTGTTTTTCCACCGGTCTGTTTCTTATATCCATAGGTTTTCAGAGGAATCAGTTTTAGTCGTCAGAAACCAAAACCAAACTTCAAAAAGTATCCAGATGAATTCTAATTCGTTTATTTTTTTTAACTCCGCCCCCAACTTTATGAATTTGAGTGGCTGTAGCATTACAATTTGAATTCTGTTTTTCTGTTTTGAGTTCCTTTGCTCCTACAACTTTTGGGTTCCTTCTTTCTGAAGGACGCATAGCTTATCTTCAGCAAAAGTCAGTAACTTCTTTATAGGTTTTTAATTGAGAGGAAAGTTATCAACTGATAGAAAACCCCAAATTTATAATAGAAACAAGGGGTGTGTGCATGTGTGTTGCACCTATGTCTGCGTTGAGTGGCAATTTCATGGTAAACTTTTTTAAAATTGTATTTTATTATTTTATTATTTTCTTAATCTTTGTGGACTCTTTATTCAGATGGCTGGCGATCTGAAAAAATCAGATACAAGGGTACCCTTGGGCTTGTACCCTAACAGACCACCTTAAATTCCATTTTCAACTAAACTCTTTTGTAAGGAGAAGAAAAGTATAGGTAAGGGGATTGGAATTCAGGGGAAAGTTAATCAGATAAAAAGCTGCAGCATTCCTTCATCTGTGCCCTGGGCGGTGGTCTTTATCTGTGCCCTGGGTAGTGGACATCTCACCCTGGAGTACAATGGCTCAGATGCCATCTTGATTACTTGAGACCTCCTGAGGTCTCACAAAGGTGGGACTGCTTGTGATTTCCTGGAGTCAAGGTGGGTCACACCGTCAGTTCCTGAAACAATGGTGGAGAGTGCCAAAGGCGCAGAGTCCCCAGAATCCCCAGAATAGGAAACTGGGAAAGCCAGTGTTCGTGCTGCCTGTCACCTACCAGGCCCAACAAGCAAAGCAAAGACAGGACTGAATCTTTATGGGCTCTTTATTCAAATGGTCAACAATCTGAGAAGATGGCGGGTTTGTACCCTAACAGACCATCATTAATTCCATTTTCAACCAACCCTTTTTATGAGAAAAGTGCAGGGAAGGGGATTGGAGTTCAGGGAAAAAGTTAATCAGATAAAAAGCTGCAACATTCTTTCATCTCTCTGTATTTTATTGTTTATGCTATTACAGTGGTCTCTTCTTTTTCCTCCTCTGCCCACCTCCACTCAGTGCCACCCCTTTCCCTTGTGGTAAACTTGTTTTAACAGGGCATTTTTACCAAAGATGTTTGGATCAGATTTAGGTTAATGTTGATTAGCTAGAATGCCGGAAGGGATAAACATCAATTTTTTGGCAACATTTTAGTTAAAAAAATGCTTGGAAGGTCTAATTGGCTTTATTAAGCAATGCATGAATCGGGCTGCATCCTAGCTAGCAACTAGAAGGGCATTTCTGGGTAAATATTAATTGAAGTGATTGAGAGTTCATTCTTGAAATCCAGGTTCAGTTTCCAGAGATTGTTTTAACTGTAGTTCAGTGTTGACAGAATTGGTATGCTGTAGTTATTTTACAGCTTGAGCTGAATTAGTGTTTTTTCTTTGCATTGATTTATTGTATCTCTAACCAGTAAGGAGTGGTTTGGGGTGAAAGCAAGTATTACAAAGAATAGGAATGACCACCTCAGTTGTGGAAACTTATTAGGGATCATAAAACTTAATATACTTTTTAAAAAATTCTCGTGTAGATTTAGTATAGAATTGTGCAAAAAAGTAGATTCACAGTAAACCTTTCTTGGGTTTGGTATTTTTATTTCATTACCCATTTATTCTTAAAGACTCCATGAATAATGTTTAAATTGAAAGGCAAATAGGATCTCTTACCCAGATATTACTGAGAGTGAACTGTTAAAAATCACTGATTGAAGCTTTGACAGCTAACCTAGTACAAAATGTAATGCATTTTGGCTAAGCTATTAGCAAGCTGAGGAGATGACAGAAAAAACATGTGTGAGCTGTATTAAAGCAGGTACCACCAGTTTATCTTGCTTTTACCAGAAAACAAGTTGTCTTCCTATTTGATATCCCAAGTGGTTTTTTCTTTGTCTACCCATGGATGAGCAGTTAGTACAGCTTTATAAAGTTATATTACACTTTGCTCACTTAATTTTTTAATATTTCTGTTGTCTTGACTGATTTTTATAATCAGTATTTTGCATGGTACAGTGATTTCCCCAAAGAATTTTCCCCAGGAGACAAAAGGCTATATATAGAACTAATCATAGGTATATCTATCTACACTGGTCTCCAAATATCATTTAAGGGAGATGGAAATCCTTAGATTTAGTCCCCTGCAAGAAAACATGAAACTATGACTTGTGAGAGGACATGGTGCTGCTGTGAGGATAAAGTAGCTGATTTAATTTTCTTAGCAGTCTGTTTTTATCGATTCTGCTTATTTTTGTGAAACACAGCTTTGAATGTGTTCAGGAAAAGGGCCCTATGTTTTCCTAAAGGGAGACTCAAGCTCAATCCCCCATTCACATAAGAAGTATAAAATGATCCCCTGAGAAGGTGAAGGCAATACCGAGCTCTTGGCTTTGTTTGAGTCTCATAATAATCAGCTTGAGTGTTGTCAGGTTTGGAATTGGGTAAAGCTTGCTCAAGGTGAGAACATATTAGAGGCAAAAAAACCTGGGAATGTTGCTGTATGAGAGATTTATTTGGAGAAGATGAATGCATTCATATGGAGATGCACTGGTGGTAGATTTTAGCTGTTCAGCTTTGTCAGTCAGATGTCTGAGACAATATTTTGTGTGTGTTTAAGCATAACCCCCTGTCCCAGGGGTTGACTTTTGGCAGCTGAATCTTTTGAGGAAGTTGTTTGCTGTGAGTCTGAATCCAGAGGATAGAGGACTTGGTGGAGTCTGTTATCTGTTTATGACCCAGATAAGGTCTTGGAATTGGTTGCTGGTGAATTACTGAACTCTTCCTAATGAATGGTTGCTAGGCAAAGTGCATCTCAATCAGTTTAATCCTCAGTAGTTTACAGGTCTGCTCTTGCTGATGGCCAGAGCTGCCTTAATGATACTGCCCTTTAAGAATCCTTTCGAATGTACATGTATGTTATGTTGCTCAGTGGCTGAAAAAAAAAAGGACTAGAACAATTTAGGGAGATCACTTCATCCATCTACTTACCTTTTGGTAACCAGGATCAACATTATCATGAACATTTCTCCTGCATCAAGAGGTAGTGGTGGTGAGGGGGTTGCTCTCCAGTATTAAGATGCCACTCTGTCTGATTACCTTTGGTTTTGTAACTAGTAAGGTGATGAACTAACACATTCATTGTTAGTTGGAAATAGGCCAGTGATAAAACTGCCCTTGGGCCTGGATGGATAGAAAAATAGGACAGAGTAAACAATTGAGGGCATAAATAATGAATCTTCCAACTGAGCCTAGGGAGAGTGAAGGAGATTATCCTTAGAGCTGTTCAATCTGGCAGTGAAAGGGAGAGTTCACTGAATTAATTACCCTGACTGTGTTTGATACTGCACTTATTATGGGATTGTTAGAGCTATTCAAAACACAGTTATCTTTTAGATACAAACTTTTAACCCGTCTTTTTGTTCGTTTTGCTGTTTTTTTTAAAGATTTTATTTATTTATTTTCAGAGGGGAAGGGAGGGAGAAGGAGTGGGAGAGAAACAGCGATGTGAGAAAGAAACATCTATCAGTTGCCTCTTGCATGCTCCTGACCAGGGACCAAACCCACAACCCACGCATGTGCCCTGACTAGGAATTGAACCCGTGGCCCCTTGGGCTATGAAACGATGCTCCAGCTGAGCCAAAGCAGGCAGGGCTATATCTCAGAATTTTTTAGAGATTTCATGATTTGTAAATATATATGGGAAAAAATTTTAAAAAAGAAAGCCTAATCCCCGTTTAAAGGAATTCTTTGGTATGTCGAATACATAGTATACTCTGAAATTAAATGTGGGGTTATAGGGTATAATAATATAACAACTCCAAAGGTTAAGATAAGAGTTTCTTCAGCCCAACAATCATTTCTAGTGTTAATGTAAATATTTTTACTTTTGGATTAGTTTTTATCCAATTAATTAAATAAACAGTCTCTTAGTGGTCTCAGCTTTTCTTTGAGGTAGGAAAAACTAATGCCCCAAGAATGTCTAAATAACTTAGACAATGATTTGATAGTGAGGTCATACCTAGAGCCAAAGTCTCTAAATCCTTCCCTTCTCTGAACTTCTAATATATTTATTTTTTTTCTCCAAGAATTCCTTTCAGGATCCCCATTTGAAATTATTTAAACATTTCCTCTCTCTACCTTGAGAAGCTGTTTTTATTTTTCTAGTGGGAAGGGAATCCAAAGACCAAGATGCCATTATTAGTCAAGAGAGGGAGGAAGGTTCAGGATGAGGTGTAGGAGGAATAAAAGAGATGTAAAGGAAAGGCCAAGTTGAAATTTTATTTTTTTGGTGCTGATGGATCCCGGGGAGGGAGTGTTGGACTGTTCAGATCAAATTTAGTCAAGGACTGAGTTTGTTAAATTTCAGCCTAGCTGAAAAGGGCAGAGGGCATCTTTACCAGCATATGTGCAGAACTCTAGTTAAGGGTTCATTCCTGATCAGAAGATATAGTCCATTCTTGATTATTCATGCAGAAGGGCAAACAGGCAAAGTATAGGTAAAAGGTAAAGTTATTCCTAGGCCACATTTTTAAGCAATAGCTTTAACTTCTACTTCTTAAGTGGGATTTTCTAGCTGAACAAACTGATTAGAGATGTTTTCTTTGGTCATTCAAGAGATCAGTAAGCAAGATAGCCATGGAACTGGGTTACAGTTAGTTTCTTAATAATCAAAAGTATTATAATAACTGTGTTAGATCTAGAAAAGTTCAGTTTAATATCCTTGAGACAGTTTTACTTAATATTTTATTACTTGACCTTTGTTACCTAATTACACTGGGTTCCTATGGATAATTGAGATCTTCCAAGGAAATAATAAATAAACTAGTTCTTAAGACTAGTATATCTTCTTTGTTGGTGTCTTCTGGCTCCACAATATATGCAAGTCAGTCATCATGTGGGTGAGCTGTAGGTAGCCAAGCGAAAGAAGAACTGTTACCCAGGCAAACCCCTCTTCTAACACTGGGCTGTATGTCCTCTAATGATTAGGGCCATTGGCCAAAATGAAATCTGTTTAGAAGTCAGATTGTGATTAAAGAAGTACTACAAGTTATAAATTCAAAGCTGAGGATTTCTTTTAAGTGCTATTTAGTGTGAGTGGGAAAATGTTACATGCTTTTCTCTCTTTAGTGGAAGAGCTGCTGAATATTACACCAGTTTTATTTTTTAATTTTTTTATTGTTGTTCAGTTACAATTTCCCCCCATTTGCCTCCCCTCTCCACTCCCCACCTTCCACATTCAGCCCTTCCCCTCCATGCCGGTTCCCCCCACCCCATTGTCTTTGTCCATGGGTCCTTTATACATGTTCCTGGACTTGACTCTTCCCCTTCTTTCCCTCATTATCCTCCTCTGCCCTCCCCCCTGGTTACCGTCAGTTTGTTCTTTCTCTCCATGTCTTTGGTTCTGTTTTGCTCACTTGTTTTTTTTTTTTTTTTTTTTTTTTAATGGAAGGACGTGAGGAAGAGAGGGAGAGACATTGAGGGAGAGACATTGATGTGTGAGAGATATATTGATTGGTTGCCTCTCGCACGCCCCCAACTGGTGACCTGGCCCAGAAACCCAGGTACGTGCCCTGACTGGGAATTGAACCAGCAGTGTTTTGGTAAGCATTGGTTCAAAGGCCTGTGCTCAATCCACTCAGCTACACCAGCCAGGTCCTAGTATAGCAGTTTTAAAAGGCAAGGTTTCCATGACCAATTGCTCATGCAAAGTGATTTTGCGGATCAGTTGATGATCTAAGTAAAAATCAGATTTTTATGCCATGTAGAGAAATGAAATTATCTAGCCAGCGTCCCTGTTGCTTCAGAGGAGAAGCTGAAGTACTTCTACCATTGGCATTTCATCAATTACTTATTAGATAGGACTTAAGTCTATTTTGAAATGAAAGGGGTATCAAGACTACAGAAGTTAAAAGGGACTTTATCCTAGGTCACAGTATAAGAATGGAAAAGTCACATTTCCTGGGTTCCTGAATGGACCTGTGTATTACCCAACTATTCAGCTGAAAGTGGTTTCACTATTGTGAAGACATTAACTTTTTAGCTGTGAAGGTACTGCTTTGGCTTTTGCTTATCTTATTTTTCCAGAACCTCTCATTCAACAGAAAGTGGGACCGATGGGCTAATGAAGAATCCATATCTTGGTTTTAACCTGTTCTGCCAGATGTTATGGTACATTCACTAAAGTGCCTTATAAAGGATTTTAGTACTTAGGCTTTATTCAATCCCTGTGAGGTATGGTGCAATTGGAGTGTGATAATGTGTTAGAACATTTTCCCAGAGAGACCAAAGGAACCTTTTCTTTTAAGAAAAGTTCTTTGCCTATTTCCATAGTCCGAGGCAAAATTAGATTGGAACGATGAAAAACAGACTTAAAAATCCGTGACTGGGTTGTTTGGAGCATCATCCTGTATACCAAAGAGTTGCGAGTTTAATTTCCAGTCACAGCAAATACCTAGGTTGTGGGTTTGACTCCATCCTGGGCAGGGAGGCAACCAATCCATGTTTCTCTTACATCAATGTTTCTCTGTGTTTCTTTCTGTAAAATCAGTAAACATATCCCCAGGTGAGGATTAAAAAAAATTCAAGAGTTGAGTGGTTATCTTTTCTAGGGACACAGTAAGAATACAACCAAACAAAATCAAATCTCTTGGGTAGTGCCCAAATAAACCTGGGAGCACGTACATTTAGAAACAAGGCCACACCGTCTGTAGTTCCCAGCAACAAGTGATTCCTAGGATTCTGTGTACACATATGATGGCGGGCGTTGGGTCCATGTCACACATTACCTTTATACTAACACTCTTGTTACTGTGAAGGTGACACTCTGGAGAATCATATGAGCAAGAGTAATGAAGTGCTAGTAAATATTTCCTTGTTACTGAAAATAAATAAATAAATAAATACAAACAAGTTGCTTTTTCAGCAAGCTTTATTTTAATTTATGCCTCTTCTCCATGCTGAACAAATTTCCCAAGTGAAATGTATTGTCCTCATCATTCATAATGTGTTTTGGGGAGATTGTTCCTTAGTGCATCTAGAAGTGAGAGGCTGGTACCACTTCAGCCTGCACATCAACTTTGTAGCTTTCTAAAATTCTCTACCATATCTCTTCATCCCTCCCATCTGTCTATATCTGCTCATCTCTTGGCTCCCTACAACTAGTTAGGAAAGTTGCATTGCTCAACCAGAGAAATGCTAGTATTTTTCAAAGTCACAGTTGAACCTAACAGCAATCTTTGGTTGTGTGCAGGCTTACATTACTTTGTTGCATTATTGCTTAAGGAGTATTTCTACATTACAGAAACAAGATTTCCACTCTTCAGAACAAGCTGACAAATTGCATTTTATTAAATGTGCATGTGCTTAAGAATTAAAATGAGAGGGAAAAAACCCTATATTAGTTATAGTTTCCTTTAAAAAAAGCTGTTATGTAATTAAAAGCTGTACTGTTCCCTTACACAGAAACTAGCAGATAAACCATGGAGAAACTGTAGTTGCTCAGTGAGGACCACTCTGACTATACTATTTAAAAGTCAGTACCTCAGCCCTGACTGGTGTAGCTCAATGGATTGAGTGTGGGCTGCCAACCAAAGGGTTGCCAGTTCGATTCCCAGTCAGGGCACATGCCTGGGTTTTGGGCCAGGTCCCTAGTAGGGGATGCTTAAGAGGCAACCACACAGTGATATTTCTGTCCCTCTCTTTCTCCTTCTCTTCTCCTCTCTCTAAAAATGAATAAATAAAATCTTAAAAATCGCTACCCCATTCAGTACTCCTCATCTTCTTACACTGTTTTTATTTTTTCATAGCATTTATCACAGTCTAAGAGTGTGTGTAGCGTACTTGTTCATTAAGTTTATCCGACTTGACCACTCCATCCCATGTAAAAACGGAAGCACTATGAAGACAGTTTTTGCCTGTTTTGTTCATTGCTGAGTTCCTAGCTCCTGGAGCAATGCCTTGCTTACATATTAGGTGCTCAATAAATATTGATATGAATTAATTGGAGAGGTATTCTTTGATAGATATCTGAGTATTAGGATTGGAATGCATAGAAAGTGCATCGGAGATTATTGTCTTCCTGAGGCTAGTACTATATTTAGGATCAGATTACTTAACCTAGTTTAAGGGAAAGAATATTTATGTGGAAAAAAATCAAGAAATTGAGATTGATTAGTTTATTGTAAAGAAATGACAGGCATTTTATAGTATGCAGATATGAAGGAACGTTATATAAAGATAGATGACTAGCTTTTATTCACCTTGAAGGGGACAAAAGAATAGGCTGAAGCTCCTGAACAATGGATATGAGACATGTGGAAGAATTTCCTGATTTTAAGGGTAAACCCTGGAACAGGTGAATAAGGGGGATGGTTTCTCAGAATGTATTTTCAATTCTAGCAACATTCTGGAGGCAGTCGTGTGAGGAGAAAGCACAGAGCCAGGGGTCAGAAAACCTGGCTGTAGTCTAGGCACTTACTAGCTTTTCCTAGTTTCTTTATCTGTGAAAATGAGACTAATGATACCTGCCCTGACTGTCTCTCATAGGGCATTTGAAAAAAATCAAGTGACAGAATCAATGTAAAAACACTTTGAAAATTGTAAAGGTCTCTACAAATGTAAGTAATTTATCAATGACTTTGCAAAACCACCTTTGTAAGTGATTTAGAATTATGGGACCTGGCCCTGGTCAGTGCGGCTCAGTTGGTTGGAGTGTTGTCTGGTAAACTGAAGGGTTGCGGTTTCTGTTCCTTGTCGGGGGGAATATGGAGGCATCCAGTTGGTGTTTCGCTCTCACATCAATATTTCTGTCTCTCCCTTCCTCTCTCTCTAAAAGCAATGAAAAATATGTCCTTAGGTGAGGATTTAAAAAAAACTAACAATCATGGAATCTGGAAGTTAGATTTAGAAGTCATCTAGTCCAACTTTTTAGCTATTGAAAATAAAATTTTAATTGAATTAATTGAGGTGGAAAATAAATTTTTTCCGTTACTTAAAAAATATATTTTATTTGCCTAGGCTGGTGTGGCTCAGTGGATTGAACGCTGGCCTGCGAACCCAAGGGTTGCTGGTTCGATTCCCATTCAGGGTACATGCCTGGGTTGCAGGCCAGGTCCCCAGTAGGGGGCACTTGAGATGATTTATTTATTTATTTATTTATTTATTTATTAGAGAAGGGAAAGGGAGGGAGAAAGAGGGAGAGAAACATCAATGTGGGAGAGAAACATTGATCGATTGCTTCTCACATGCCCCAACTGGAGATCTTGCCCAGCACCCCAGACATATACCCAGACCAGGAATCGAACCAGCAACCTTTCACTTTGCTGGATGATGCCCAGCCCACTGGGCTGCACCAGTTAGGGCTCTTTTTCATCATTTTTAATGAGTGGTCATTGTTTTTGCTCCAGCATTTCTGGTGCTGTGCCATTGTTGAACAAGTTCAAATTGTTATTTTTGTTCACCTAAAATTGCCTTTCTTAAGATTTTATTAACCTATTCTGATCTCTGGAGTTCAAAGATAGAACTACTCCTTTCTTTGTATAACAGCTTTCTTATGACACTCAGAGATCTTCATCTCTTACCTTGAAGTTACTACAGTCACTTAACTGACTTCTTCCATTTATCGTTTGTCTTTGATATGTCCAGCAAATTTATTTAAAGTAGACATCTGATCATGTTTACTCTCCTTAAAACCTATCCCTTTCTCCCCGTGTTGTCAGGATGAAGTCTGACATTAGCTAATAATCGTTATAAGTACCATCATTGAGCATAGGCACTGCACTGAGCAATTTATACACATAATCTCAGCTTTTTTGCTGACTTAATGGTAGAACATTGAGCTGTGGCTCCAACCAGGCTTTATTATTAATCTGCTACCCTCTCCCTCTAGTATGAAATAAAAGGCTTTTTATAACTTGGCACTTCAGGCTCTCCTCCAGGTTTAGCACCAATGCCCTACTTCTCTGCAACAGACCACTTCTGGTTCCCCAAACATGCCATTCAGTTTCACAACTTCATGTCTTTCATTATGCTACTTTTCTCTGCCTAGAGTGGCCCATCCCTCTCAATCTGTTAAATTCTTGCTTGGCCTTTAGTGACCCATGTTGTTCTCCCTTCCTTCTCACTGTACCCTGGAAGTGTTTGTTTTATTATTTGAGTTTTCAACAATTTTACTCACTTTTTTCCTTTTCTTTTTAAAAAATTGAGGTATAGTTGACATACAGCATCGTATTAGTTTCAACTATACAACATAATGATTTGCTATTTGTATGTGTTGCAAAGTGATCACCACAGTAATAGCATTGCTCACTAGGGATTTTGTCTGTCATACTTGTATTTTCGATTCATAGTACTGCCACAGTGCCTGTTGCATCACAGGCACTCAGTGAATGAGTGAGTGAATAAATGATGTCCCTACTAAATGTTCTCTTTTTCAGGTTAAACTCTTGATTTCCTTTACTATCCACATTACAGTTTCTAGATCCCTCTCTAGTTTCTACATCCTGACTGAGCTATTCCTAGGCTTTTCCACATTCTACATCAGAAAGTGTTGTATTTTAATGACTAGAAGGAAGTGAACTGCAACCTTCCAAAATAACTTTTACTGAAAAGTGTACCAAATGGGCAGGTGGTCCAGCCGCCTCTTTGGAAAGGTTCTGATTGCATTAATTTCTAGCCATCTCATCCATGCTGGTGTGACTCAGTGGCTTGGGTGCCAGCCTGGGAACCAAAAGGTCACTGGTTTGATTCCTGGTCAGGGCACATTCCTGGGTTGTGGGCCAGGTGGCCAGTTGGGAGCATGCGAGAGGCAACCGATTGATATTTGTCTCATACATCCCTCTCTTTCCCTCCCTTCTCCTCCCTCTAAAAAGATTAAAAAAATCTTTTAAAAAATCATTTTCTAGCTATCTCCTTGCCAGAAAAAAGCCCAAATCACCTGAGAAAAAATGAGCAGAGATAGCACTTTGTACCTGCTTTTTTCTCTTTTACCTTCTGTCACTTCATCAGGGTACCTGCTTCCCACCCCCTTTATAGGTCACTACTGATATAAAGACCACAAGACAAATGGTTTCCTAAGACTTTTTAATACACTTAGGAGTCTTAGCTCTTTGGGCTGTAGACACAGTTGAAGAGCAGAGAGTCTGATACTAAATTCCAGGGGAAAGGACATAGTTCTTGTCCAGAATTGAAGGCAAATGAGTTAGGCAGCAGGAATCTATTAACTCCAAAACTGATTCAGAAGTGATTTAATCTTTGCTATTGAAGCAGATCAACAGTGCCATTTGCCTGTCTAAAAATGAGATTACAGCCCTGGCTGGTGTAGCTTAGTGGATTGGGCGCGGGCCTGTGAACCAAGAGATCACGGTTCGATTCCCAGTCAGGGCACATGCCTGGGTTGCAGGCCAGTTCCCAGCAGGGAATGCACAGGAAGCAACCATACATTGATACTTCTCTCCCTCTCTCCTTCCCTTCCCCTCTGAAGATAAGTAAATAAAATCTTTAAAAAAAAAATGAGATTACCCAGGATTCTCTTAGAAGAGAATAAATTATTAGTGTAATCGTAGCTCCTGGCTTGCATAATATCTTCTTACAACTACATTTTAGTAGCACAGGGCACATCTATTGCATAGTACTAGGGTATGTAGATCAGGCCACATTGCCTTACTTAGGGCGTCCAGGGGAAATTAACAATTCTCAGCAACCCTCAGCCTTAATGAGCTTGGTTATTGTTAAAATTCATCTTTATCAAAGGAAGCATTGCTTAGTGATTTTTCTCCTAGCTCAACATCCTGGGCATTAGCTGGAATTACTGAGTGATTTGCAGTGGGGAAACCATGAGAGCAATTTCTGTTTTGTCCACAAATTATCATTAGCAGTTTCATTTGCAGATTGAAGGAGCAGGAGGAGTGTACTCTTAGCCAGTTACAGCTTCCCTCCAATTAGGGCGTTAGTTCAATTATGTCCAATTAACTTTTATTGCAGCTAGTGGTGATAATTACTTGCAAGTCAGTTTTTTGGCCACAGTTATACACTGAAGTATGAACTTGATGGATTTTAATAACCAGAATGACACATTTCACTCCCTCCCTACACTGCAGTTAATTTCTTTATTTTTATTTTTACTTACTGATTTTGGAGGGGGAAGAGAGAAACATCAGTTTGATGTTCCTCTTATTTATGCATTTATTGGTTGATTCTTATATGTGTCCCGACCGGGGATCAAACCCACAACTTTGCCATATCGGGACAATGCTCTAACCAGCTGAGCTACTCGGCCAGGGCCTGCAGTTTCTTTTTCCATACCTCTTTTAGACAGGAGATCAAAGAAATGTAAGAATTCATCTTACAATTAAAACATATTGTTCTTTTTTGAAGAGCTGTGTAGGATCATATTTTAAAAGAATCTATTAGGAATTGCCTTAATGTCTTTTCATATTCTGAAATCATAATCATACCCTTGAGTTCATTGCTGCTTATCATAGGAGAATAGACTGAGATGGAATTAAATGTCATTCACAGCAACATGTGCTGATTGTAAGGTTATGGTAATTGGCAAGGTACAGTTTAGTCTTCTTGCATTTGAAATTCTCTTCAAAGTGCAAAAGTAAACATTTGTTTTGGGGTACTTTTAAAATTAGTAGAACGCTGAGAACATGTTTTTTAGCTCTATGGGAATTTTAGTATGTTGTTTTAATAAACAATTACATAATATATTTAAAAACAGTCCCTGCTAGGTAGAGAAAGAGGGAAAGGAAGAAAGCAAATAGTTTGTCTTCCTCTGAAGATGACTAAATCCCTTTGCCATTTCCCTTCAGACATTCCCTTCAGTGTTGTTGTTTGATGGTTACCCTGGTCTTGTAAGCAATATCTTACTTCCTTAACCTGCAAAAGATTGAAGTTGATTTCTCCTAGGGGTGTTCTTAGATCTCCAGGTGACTTGCTGCTGCTTTCATTTCAGATGCTGTTGCTCAACTTAGTGTCCTTTGTAGCTAGAGCTTTCTTCCCACGGACTGATCAATCTCCTGAGATATAGTCATGTATGGCAGTGCATTTTAAGAGCCTGTTTTTGTTAGTATTTATTTAATGTAAGGGAAGAAAGTTTATGGCTGCTTGGAGGAGGGCCATAATATACTTGGTCCTCCTCCAAAACTTCGTGATCACACTAAATAGGAAAGAAGAAAGGATAAGTGATAAACATCATCCTTACACTACTTCAAAGCTCTTCATTGATTGTTACTAAAAACCCTTCTGCTGTTGAATAACCAAGACCCTGCTTGCCAGCTGCTTTTGGTGTGAAAGTGGAGAAGCTAGTTATACTCTACTTTTCAGGAAGTCTGGAGATAAAGCTTGTGGTGTTATTTGAAACTTTTCATATAGTGGGAGGAAAAGAGTGTCAAAACTCTGTTAACACTCCAGAATATATAACTAGGCTTTCCTTTATAGCATAGGAGAGTTTGCATGGCACTTGTTTAGGTTCAGTATGTGTGTTTAGAAGGAAGAGCCTTGAAAAACTCTTAAGCCCTGGCTGGACAGCTCAGTTGACTAGAGTGTCGTCTTTGTATGCCAAGGTTGTGGGTTCAATCCCTGCTCAGGGTACATATAGGAGTCAACCAGTGAATGCATAAATGAGTGGAGCAACAAGCTGATGTTTGTCTGTTCCATCCTTCCTTTCTCTTTAAAAACATTTTTTTAAAAGACCTCTTAAAACATGAACTTAATGGCAATGTTAGTGAATGTTAGTCCTGAAGAAGGGAAGGTCACTAATAACATCTTCTTCAAGATAGACACTTCTTTTGGAACCTTTCTAAAGGTGAAGTTCTCTATCTTTAAGGTAAGAGGGAAGCATGAATGTCACACAGCATTGCCAGAATAGAGTTGAGGTTGGGAGGGAATTTGAAGTATAGGCACTGGAGAAAATGTTATTCAGGTAAGTGTTGAAAAGAAATTGGAAGTTGATGAGGCAGAAATATACAGGATACCTATTTTTGGTGGCAAGAACTCCAATGTTGGTACTCAGCAATTCAGAGATAAGTTACTTGCATTAAGATAAACCAAGAATGGTTACCAATAGACAGACCATTCTCTCCAACTCTTCTTAATGATCTGCAGTCCCCTCCCTTCCAGACCTTTCTCCCCTTCTAAAGGGTACTGATTTGAGAGAGAGAGAGAGAGGAAGGGGGAGAGAGGGAGGGAGGAAGGGGGAGAGAGAGGAGCATTGATTTGTTGCTCCACTTATTTATACATTCATTGTTTGAGTCTCGTATGTGCCCTGACCTGAGACTTATTAATAAAATTTCTGGAATCTCAAATTTATAGAAAAGTTCCAAGTACAATACAAAGAATTATTTTTTCCTTGAATCACTTGATAGTAAGTTGTTGACCTGATGGCTTCATCATCCCTGAATACCTTAGCGTTTATCTTCTACAAGCAAGGACATTGTCCATCATCAAAATCTGGAAGTTAACATTGATGCATCACTGTCATAAGATTCTCAGATACCCCCTTCTCCAGATGTTGCCAGTTGTATCAGTAATGTCCTTATTGCAAAAAGGATCCACTTCATCCCTGGCTGGGTGGTTCATCTGGTTGGAGCATTATCCCGTGCACAAAAAGGTTGTGAGTTCAATTCCTGGTCTGGGCATATACTTGGGCTCTGGATTTGATTCCCAGTTGGGGCACATGCCTAGGTTACAGGTTCGATCCCCTGTCGGGGTACTTACGGAAACCTGATTAATGTTTCTCATATTGATATTTCTCCCTTTCTCCCTCCCTTCCCCTCCTCTCTCTTCCTCCCTCTCCTCCCTCTCTCGCACCACCTCTTCTTCTCTCTCTAAAATCATTAAAAACATATCCTCAGGTGAGGATTTAAAAAAAGAAAAGGATCCAGTTCAGAGTCATACGTTGTATTTATTTGTTGTCTTCTTGCTTTCTTTCAGTCTGAAACAGTTCTTCAGGTCTTCTATGACTTTCATGACCTTGACACTATTAACAGTTATTTGGTAGAAAGTTCCTCAGTTTAGGATCATCTGATGGTTCTTCATGTTTAATGTAGGTAATGCATCTGCAGCAAGACTATTACAGGAGTGATGCTGTGTTCTTCATTGCATAATTTCAGGATGTGCTGATTTTTATTTGTCCCATTACTGGTAGTATATGATCATTTGATTAAGGTGTTGTCTGCTAGGCATTTCTATGTGAAGTTTACTCTTTTTCTGTTTGTAGTTAGTATTTCAGGAGGAGTTACTTTGAACCTGTGTAAACACCCTGTTCCTCTTCATTCCTTCAGTTTATTTATTTATTTATTTTTTTAACTTTTTTTTTAAAAATTTTATTTATTTATCTTCAGAGGGGAAGGGAAGGAGAGAGGGAGAGAAGTATCAATGTATGGTTGCTTCCTGTGCATTCCCTGCTGGGAACTGGCCTGCAACCCAGGCATGTGCCCTGACTGGGAATTGAACCGTGATCTCTTGGTTCACAGGCCCGCGCCCAATCCACTAAGCTACACCAGCCAGGGCCAGTTTATTTATTTATATTAGTATTGATTCATGATTTTCTGTTTTATTGAATAGGACATAATCTGTTATTATCATTTGTTTTGATGTTCAAATTACACATACTTTGCCAGTAAATCAGGGGGGAAAAATTACATGTTTAACCTTAAAGATGCCGAAAGAATTTGCCATCTTTTTATTTCAAGGGATTGGCTGACACTACCCAAAGTAGCATCTTACGAACAGTGGTAGAAAACAAGTTTACAGTTCTTGTGTTCCTGGTACATTCTCCTTCATTCAGTGTACTCATTCTCTGCTCTCTTTAATTTTTACTGTGTAAACTTCTCTTTCTGAGGTTTCCCTTACCAGTTGAGCACACTGGAGCTCCTCTGTCCTTTGACATGTTTTCATTATTCTCTGTGCACTTCCTTCCTTTCCTGCACAATGAGATGCACCAGACTCATCTGGTAACTTCTCTGCCTCAGCCATTTCTACAACAAACCTTTGTTCTGTTAGTGGAAAATTCAGTATTTAATGTTTTATTTATTTATTTATTTTTTAGAGACAGGGGGAAGGTAGGGAGAAAAACATAGATGTAAGAGAGAAACATCAAACAGTTTCCTCCTCTATGTGCCCCATCTGGAGGCAGGCCCGCAACTCAGGCATGTGCCTTGACTGGGAATCGAACCAGTGACCCTTTGATTCATGGGACGACGCCCAACCAATTGAGCCATGCCAGGTAGGGCAAGAACTTAATATTTAGATTAAGATCTGAGTGGACCCTACTGAGATTCATGTATTTGGACAGGGAGAAGTCACTGCATCCCCTCTGGGGATGCTCTCTTCATGTCGCTTGGGTTCTGACTCCCCACATCAGCCCTCACTCCTTGTTCCTTTGTGGATACCCTGTTCACTCTATTTGGGTGCTTTCTGTTTCTAACCAAATGAAGTGATTTAACAGAGGTAACTGGGTGAAAGTTGATAAGGCCACTCAGTTGGTAAGGGAGGCTCCAGAGAGAAAAGTTTACAGAGTAGAAATTAGGACAGTGAATGCATGGATACACTGAACAAATGAGGCATGTAGCAGGAAAGACGAGTTGTGAATTTTTGTTTTCTGATATTGTCCAAAAAATCTTCATTTGAGTACTGTTAGCCATTCCTTTTGAGATCAAAGGACGGCAATAATTTGGACGTCTGTAGGGTTAAACATGTATTTATATAATTTTTCCCCTGAGTTTTCTCAATGTGAGAATAATCTCAAGTTAAATTGCTTTGTTTGGGCGGGATTTCAAATGTGGTATTAGGCACATATTTGTATTAGGCACAGTTAGAAACACTCACACATTGATAAGTAACAATGTCAGATGGTTATTAAATTTCTCAGGGGCACAGAAGAGGGCAAAAACACTCTGCTGATCTGTGAGTGAGTTGTGGTACTTTGAATCCTGGAGAGATTTAAAGGACTACTTTCTTAGGTTTTATTTTGTTTTCCAGGCAATTCCTGAAATGAGGAAGCTTCCTAAAGCTAAGTTCAGAATCTTACTTCGGTGGGTATCTACTCTAGCTATAAAAGTATTCTTCCAGCAGGGACTGTCTCTCTGTTCTTTCTTCTTCCTGTGGATTGAGCCAATATTCCAGGTTTTATTAGCTAGCTGTGGTGGTTTGCAGGGTGTGGGAGAAGGAGGTCCTCCTCTTTCTAAATAGGCTTTCAGTCCCTGGGTCCTTTTGAGGTTTAGTAGCTTTACTGCTTTCAGAGACTCTTTAGCTTCAGAAACCTGTAATTCCTTGGACTATGTAGTGTGAGCCATAAAGCCTCGAGTTACAGTGAGTCTGAGACACAGCAAGGTAAAATCTTCTGGTTTTCACTAAGGCTACAGATACCCTCACTAAACTTTGTTATATATCAGGATTCTTACAGTCCTCTACTCAGGCTGGGAGGGGAGGAGGGAGGGCCTATGTGAACACAGTGTATTCATGTGTCAGTCATGCCTTGTCTTACTACATTGCCTGTTGCCAAGCTAACTCTTGGTGGCAGCAGACTAGAAGATACAGTGAAGGGCAATGTGTTAACTGTAGTAAACAGTTAACTTTCTTGCCTACCTGTACTGAATTTACTAGCCTTTTTGAAGCTCTTCCCTAGAAATACAAGGCACATAAACTCAAGGCATTGTAAAGCAGGGGTGTCCAACCTTTTGATGTCTCTGGGCCACAATGGAAGATGAGTTGTCTTGGGCCACACATTAACTACACAAACACTGATGAAAACTGATGAGCAGAAAGGTTTTAAGTAAATTTACGATTTTGTGTTGGGTCACATTCATAGCCATCTTGGGCTGCATGTGGCTTGCAGGCCACAGGTTGGACACACCTGGTAGAGAATTCCTTCTAGGAAGGTAACAGACCAAATGAATATATAGTGGATATAGTAGATGCATGACTAAAAACAAGTGTGATTCCCTCCCCATACCCCATTTAAAACACCTTAGAGATCAGCTGTGACCGACATGGCTCAGTTGGATGGGCATTGTGCTGCAAAGCAAAGGTCTCAGGTTCAATTCCCAGTCAGGGTATATGTATTAGTGGCAGGTTTGCTCCTAGTTGGGGCATGTGCAAGAGGCAACCAATCGATGTTTTTCTCCCTGTCTTTCTCCCTCCCTTCCCCTTTCTCTAAAAATAAATAAATAAAGTTCAAAATAAAAATAAAACACCCTACAGATCAGAGGGATGCTTTCTGTCAGAGACTTTGGTGGGCTCTATGATGCCCAGCTTCCAAAATCCCTTGAGTGTCCAAATGGAAACTGACTTAGAAAAAGTATGGGTTGAGAGTAAGTTCAGAGTTGGTTGGGGTTACTTACCCATTCAGAGAAGAGCTTGAGGGTAGGAGGGCAAGAGTTTTCTGTGCCAGGATTGTTTAAGGATGAGATAACTGTGTTTGATCATTACTTGTATTATTTTCTGAAATAGTTTCTTCAGTGTGAATTATACAGCTTTCCCCTGGCTGTGGGGAGCCTGATCACATAAACTTAAAGCTTTTCTTTGCCTTTCTGTAGTTACTTTCCCAATCTGTTCTTACTTTGGTTATAGTTGCTAGCTTATAGTTCACCTTAAAAGGATTTTTAGTAAGAGCTGATTCCAAAGTGTTGGGCTAGCAAAGTATAATAGAATTATAGTGCAAAGTGCTGATCTGGGACAGGTAATTCCCCAAATCCATAGGAAAATCAATAATTATATTTACACTTTAAAAAACCCACTATGGGCCCTGACTGGTGTAGCTCAGTGGATTGAGCATGGGCTGCAAACCATCGGGTCACCAGTTCGATTCCCAGTCAGGGCACATGGCTGGGTTGTGGGCCAGGTCCCCAGTACGGGGCACTTGAGAGGTAACCACACACTGATATTTCTGTCCCTCTCTTTCTCCTTCTCTTTCTCTGTCTCTAAAAATGAATGAATAAAATCTTTTTAAAAAACCACTATGGTATGTTTTTGTTGTATATAATAGTGTAAGAAGAGGAATATGATGGGTGCTTAGTAAATATCAGTAAATATTAACTTGAAGTAGCTGTGGTGTAGTGCAGTGTTTTTCAAACATTTTTGTCTGTGCCCACAATAAGGAATATATCCCAGTAAATATACACATATAATTTATGTAATTGAAACAGAGTCAGGAAACAATAAGCATTCTTACTGTACTCTGTGATTATTTTTAATTCACTTTTTAAAAATGCTGGTCACACACTGAGGATAACAAAATACTTTTCTAATGGAATGAGCCACAAGGATAGGAGTTAAGACAGAAAATCCAGTATGAGGTCCACTATTCTAGCAGTAGGTTGTTGGACAAGTTACTTAATGTTTCTAAGCCTGGGCTTCCTAATCTATAGAAAGAGAATGGTACTTGTTCCACCTAAATTAAAAAATTGTCTTAAATTTCAAATGAAATAACAATGTAAACATATTTCAAAGCATAAAGAACTGTAAAGCACAAGGTGGTGGTTTGGCTTTGTAGGCAAAATAAAAAGTGGCCTAGATTTTGATAGATTAGGAAGGTGGTAGCCAACATTTAAATGACGTTCACTACATATCTGGCGCCAGTATCCTAAGCACTTGAATATAGTGACAGTAAACCCACCGAATCCTCACAATTCTGGCAAGTGTGTACATTTTATAGATGAAGTTAAGTGTCTTTCCCAAGATCACACAGCTAGTAGGCACCAGAACTGGGATTCAAAGCCGAAGTCTTTTTTTTTTTTTAAATAAGATTTTATGTATTTATTTTTAGAGAGAGGGAAAGGGAGGGAGAAAGAGAGGGAGAGAAACATCGATCAGTTGCCTCTCATACATGCCCCATCAAGGGATGGAACACGCAACCCGGACATGTGCCCTGACTGGAAATCAAACCAACAACCTTTCATTTTGTGGACCAATGCTCGACCAACTAAGCCACACCCATCAGGGCAACCAGTATTTTTTTTCTTTTTTCTTTTTAATTTTATTGTTGTTCAAGTATAGTTGTCTGCATTTCCCCCCATAAGTCCCCCCAACCCCAGCCATCCCCACCTCCCTCCCCTGATTGCACCCCCTTGGTTTTGCCCATGTGTCCTTTATAGTTATTCCTGTAGTATTTTTTCTTGATGATTTGGGTTTTAATTTTGTCTTATAATTTTTTAAATTTTTATTCATTAATTTTAGAGAGAGGAAGGGAGAAACACCCATTTGTTGTTTTATTTATTTATGCATTTATTGGTGGTTTCTTCTGTGTGCCCTGACCAGGGATTGAACCCACAACTTTGGCATATCTGGAGGAGACCCTTAACGAACTGAGCTATCTAGTAGGTGGCCAGGGCTACCTTTGTTTTTATTGTGCCTGACAAAGCCAGTATTTTTTTTAAGATTTCATTACTTTATTTTTAGAGAGAGGGGAAGGGAGGGAGAAAGAGAGGAAGAGAAACATTAGTGTGTGACTGCCTCTTGCATGCTCCCAACTGGGGACCTGACCTGCAACCCAGGCATGTGCCCTGACTGGGAATCAGACCGGTGGTTCACAGGCTGGCACTTGATCCATTGAGTCACACCAGCCAGGGCCAAAGCCAGTATTTTTTAACAGCCTGCTAAATTCTTAAAATTCTTTTTCCATGTTGTAGCTACAAGCTATAAGATTATAGAAGCAACACTGGGGGGACTGCCTTTTCCATTTTTATCTGAAAGAATATATCTGTGATTTGATTTGTTCAAGGACCTTCTGGATACCCTGAGACTTATCAGTATCTCTCCTATAGACTTCCTTTATTAAGAATAGTTTGGCCCTGGCCAGTGTGGCTCGGTTGGTTAGAGTTTTGTCCCATAAACTGAAAGGTTTCAGGTTCTGTTCTCAGTCAGGGCACATGCCTGGGTTTCGGGTTTGGTCCCCAGTCTGGGCATGCATAGCAGGCAACTGATCAATGTTTCTCTCTCTTTCTCTCCCTTCCTCTCTCTGGATCCAAAAAGACAAACGAATGAATAGTTTGGGGTTGTTGCCTCAGCTTCCCCATCTAGATGTGAGATCAGTACTTCCATCACCTGGCAGCTTTTAATGGACTGGTGGGACTCAGAACTTTGCAGATTAAAAATAGCCACATAATTTTAGCATATTTGTTGAATTATATCTTATCTGAATGATAATTTGAAACTTTTTGTAATTTAGTACAAGTTTTTACAGGAAATTGTAAAAGGTAAAAATCCAATTATTTGTGTCTTATCTCAAGGAAGCAGTTTTTTCTTGTTTCTCATTGTTCTCATTGTCTTGCTGGGCACAGTCTCAGGTACTTATGAGTAAAATTCTACCCAGTCTGAGTCTGAGAGCTCTGCCTGCGATTATGAATGTTATGAATGTGGTTAAATACAGAGGTCAGTGTACCTTGGTTCAGCTTAAATGATCCAGCCTGGATAAGGCTTTGGAAACTCAAGCCTATTACATACCATAGCGAAAAATTGCAAGTTCTGATTTAGTTTCCTGCAACAAACACAGCCTGAGTTTTCAAATTTTTAGGAACATTGATTTCTACTTCAGTGGGATTAAAGTATAGAAATTGAATGATACTTTCAATACAGTGGAAAAGTAGTACCTGGGCTTTTCCTTCTTTTTTAAATCTGTCCTCTCTCAGAGTGTAGGTACCTGCACGCATGCGTACACACTTGTTGGTGCTTGTATTACCCATGTATTTCAAGGGTGTAAATTCAGATAAATTCCAAAGCCTGGGATTAAAGTATATACTGTTCTTCAGGAATGTGAGCCAGTAATATTTATTAAGTGTCTATTATGTGAATAATCTTGTTCCTGACCCAGTAACTTTAATGGATAAGTAAAAGATGAGACTCTGGTCTTAGGAAGTTCACACTCAAGTTGAAAAGTTAGAATGTCCGGGGAGAATATTTTCCTGGTACTGGAGTAACAAATTCAAGAGAAAGCACTGGGTCATAGATGAGTTAATTAATAAGGGGATCCAGGAAAGAGCATCCTGTTAAAGAAAGCACTGGCAGCCCTGACTAGTGGGGCTCAGTTGGTTGGGTGTTGTCCCACAAAGCCAGAAGTCACTGGTTTGATTCTCAGTCAGGGCAACTGCTTGGGTTTGCAGGTGAGGTCCCTGGTTTGGGCGTGTACAAGAGGCAGCCTGTCAAAGTTTCTCTCTCACATCGATGTTTCTCTCCCTTTCTTTGTCCCTCCCTTACTTATACCTAAAAATAAATAAATATCTTTTTAAAAGAAGAAAGCAAGCAAGCACTGGCAGAGAAAATGCCTTTAGGGACTTGGTGGGGGTGGGAAACAAGGTAGGAAGAGGACTTGTGGTGGGTTCTAAACGGTAGTTAGAAGTAATGTTTGTCACGTCCCTCGAGCTTCATAAATACATTCAGCTAGGTGGAGGTGGGTTGCAGCATGGATAGTTCTGGGCTTTCAACAAAGTCCAGAATGAACCTCAGTCTCTCAATCAATCTCTTTCTCTCTCCCTCCTCGCCCCCCTGCCCCAGCCTCAAGTTGTGAGGTCACAATTGCAAGTGACTTTTAGGTCCACTGTTGGGTTAAAGATAGAAAAGAAAGATACCTTGGGCAGTGGCCGGACTTTTTTCATGTTGGTATAGAGTGATAAGTACACTCTAGTCGGAAGTTCATAGTTATCTGGATGACAGAATTACCTGTCGGATAGATGACTTCATTGTAACAGAACATAAAGATGACTGATTTTGCAGAATCTGATTTGATAAACATGTAATTTTGCCATCAGTGGCCCTGTTTATTTTCCCCATAGCAATATTTTAGTGTTTCTCTTAGGTTTTAACCTAATTTCTGGGACTCCAGAAGCATAGGAACAGGGAGCAGTAGGATAAAACTTTGCCCCCATCATCAAAAAAGCAGTCTTTTTAGCCCTGGCTGGTGTGGCTCAGTGGATTGAGTGCCAGCCTGTGAACCAAAGGGTCGCTGGTTTGATTCCCAGTCAGGGCACATGCCTGGGTTGCAGGCCAGGTCCCCAGTGAGGGGTGCTCAGTGAGAGGCAACCACACGTTGATGTTTCTCTCCCTCTCTTTCTACCTCCCTTCCCCCCTCTCTAAAAATAAATAAATAAATAAATAAATTTTTTTAAGTAGTCTTTTTAGACCTACTGGAGCATTGTCCCGTATACCAAAAAGTTTCAATTCTAGGTCAGGCCACATACATAGGTTGCAGATTCGATCCCCAGTTGGGGCATGTTCCAAAGGCAACCAACCAATCAATGTTTCTCTCTTTCTCTATCACCCCTTCCCCACCCTTCTTCTGTCTCTAAAAAAATAATCATCATACCCTCAAGTGAGGATTTAAAAAAAAGTAGTCATTTTAGTAAACCTTTAGCTCATGGATAAGAAGGCTTAATCAGGGATAGTGATGACACTTTTAATTAATACAGTTTCTCAGTGTTAATCATATTCTCTTCAAGATGCATGTACTCAGTATTTTCACTGTTGGATGTATTTTACTCAGTGGAGTCAAGGATAAAATGGGGCATAACATTTTCTTTCTTTACCTGGGATCTCAGAGATGGTGCTGTTCTCAGTTTCACTTTTAATTAATGGCAGGTTTAAAATGTTGAACCACAGCATGAATGAGAAATTGGGAGGTTCTTTTTGAAGAACCATTCTTTTGGGGGGTTCTTTTTGAAGGTGGAGGTTTGGCAGAGAGATGGTACCCAAAAAATGTACTGTGGCTCAGATGGTGGAGCATCGTCCCCATAAACGGAGAGGTCGCCAGTTCAATTCCTGGTCAGGGCACATGGCTACTTCGGCAGTTGGAATCCCCCCCACCCCGGCCCCCCATGCCCCTGTCCGGGCACTGTGAGAGGCAGCCAGTCAGTGTTTCTCTTACCCATTGACATTTCTCCCCCCATCAGTTTTTCTCTCCCTCTCTCTTTCCCTCCCTTCTCCTCTCTCTGAAAACAATAAGCATGTCCTTGGGTGAGGATTTTTAAAAAAAAGTGTACTGGAAGGTACTAGATTGAGGGTGGTGAGACTGTGCCGAAAAAGAGATTGCACCCCAAGTAAAAATTCCATTGCCAGCACTTTATCTGCTTTCCCCCTTTTCCCACCAAAACACATGAAGAGGAGCTTCCTCTTCCTCCCTTCCCTCCCCTCCCCTCCAGCAGTCTTGATCAGGAACAAGGGCGCACACACCGACAACAGTGAAGCCTTAACTCCACAGACCTGCCCTAAGGCAGAGACAGTTCCTTCATCAGATGCCACCCAGAGAAGAGTGTTACATCACAACTCTAATAAAACCTCTCTCAGTCTTCTGAAGCGGGGAGAGGCACAAATGAAAGTACTTTTGAGTTTTCCAGTAGGGACAAGTGTTTTTGTCCCTTAATTAGAGGTAGTCTGGGAAATGCTAGCACTCGTGAATGCCCCAGGAGAGTTGGAACACCTTCGTTCTGTCCTCACTGTGATAATAGTAGTCCCCTGCTCAGGCGGCAGCTGGCACTAGGAAAGCTGGTTGAAAGCTCACAGAGAGGCCCTGCCAAGGAGATCTTTTTTTCCTTTCTCTGTGATGTCTGCGGCTCACTTGGCCTGAGCTCCAGGTTACTACTTGATTCTGTACAGAAGTCAGGACTTGAATTCTGAGGCCGTTTCAGAAGTTAGTACTAGTGTTTATTTCTGGATCTAATTGTGCTTCTGGAAATATCAGCTGTAAAATTATATTAGAATTTACGTTTAAGAAAAGTCAGATGGCTATCAAAATATGTGGGTGGTTTGACGTTTTTGAATAAAAGGCCTGTGCTCAGCTGCCAGGCCTCTGGAGAAGTGCTTTGTAATACTGTGTATCCCTGCTTTCTGGAATGGGTTGTGGAAGGAAATTGCTTACTTCCTGTTTCACAACCCTCAGGACCATGCCACATTCCCTGTTGTCCTTGTCCTAGCAGAATCTGATTCTTGACTTGAGTGAAACTGGGCATGGGGCTTGAAGGCATCTTTAGTATAGGTAGATCCCTGACCTTTTAAAGAAAGGACCACAAATTAGCTGTACTACTAGCAGCCCAGATGATGCCATTGAGAGCTGAAGAGTGTTCTAAATTTGCCCTGACTGGTATTGGCTCAGTGGACTGGGCGTCGTTCTGTGGACCAGAGGGTTGCGGGTTTGATTCCTGGTCAGGGCATGTGCCTGGGTTGTGGGCCAGGTCCCTGGCTGGGGACATGTGAGAGGCTGCTGATAGATGTTTCCTCCCGTTCTTTCTCCCTCTTTCCCTTACCCTCTCTCTAAAAATACGTAAGTAAAATCTTAAAAACAACAACAACAATGAAGAAAGAGTGTTCGGAACTTGCTGAGTTGTTTTTTGTTGTAGATATATTAATCATGGCAGACTCCAAGCTCTGGTATCTTTTTTAGCTATTCACTCCCTCCTGCCCAAACTAAAAATTGACTTTCTGAAATCTTTACTGTATAAACCTTTTATTTTTCTTCTTTGTTCACTGCTAGTAAATCTTTTAATGCCTGTTTGCCATTGTTTAGCTGGCTTAATTTTTTTCTGTTCTGTTGAAGTCTGGAGTTGTGGCTTGAGGGGCAATAAGTTATGGTCAGTTCTTTGGATCCACACCCCTATTTATCTCTTCTTGGTAGCAGACATCAAAATTCAATAGGTATATTAGAGATCATGGTGATCATTTGTAGATTGGTTCCTTCCAAAAAGTACAGGGAGAGGGTATTGTCTGCAGACAGCTGAGTGAATGTGTTCTTTGTACTTCCATCGTCACAGCATCTCAGTTATCCAGATGAAGTGTGAGGCCTGGAGGGGGGAGTGTGCTCAGGTCCTTCGAGGAGCTGCAAGGAGATCACTGGGGCTAGAAGTAGAGCAAGAGGAGCAGGGTGGTTGGTAGATGAGGCCAGAGAGGTAATAGTAACAGAATATGCAAGGTCTTGTGGGCCACACTAGGAGTTTGTATTTTCTCTCTCTCTCTCTCTCACACACACACACACACACACGTGTGAGAGAGAAACATGGATTTGTCGTTCCACTTAGTTACGCATTCATTGGTTGATGCTTGTACATGTCCTAACCAGGGATCAAACCTGTAACCTTGGTGTATTGGGAAAATGCTCTAACCAACTGAGCTGCCTGGCCAGGGCTGTCTTTTATTCTAAGTAACATGGGAAGTCATTGGAGATTTTTGAGCTGATATGATAAGATTTCCAATTAAAATAATAAATTACTCTGGCTGTTGTGTGGAGAATAGATTGGGTTATGGTGGGAAGGGGGGAACAGAGATCATTTAGAAGGTATTGTGGTAGTCCAGGCTAGAGATGATGAGAAAATAAATAAAATTATTACCTATTTCCAAGAAAGGTTGGGAGACCTAATTAAGAAAACATCAGTAGCCCTGGCTGGTGTGGCTCAGTGGATGGAGCACCCGCCTGCGAACCAAAGGGTTGCCAGTTCGATTCCCAGTCAGGGCACATGCCTGGGTTGAGGGCCAGGTGCTCGGTTGTGGGTGTGCAAGAGGCAACCACACATTAATGTTTCTTTCCCTCTTTTTCTCCCTCCTTCCCCCTCTGTCTAAAAAATAATAAAATCTTAAGAAAAAAAGAAAACATAACTAAAACCCCTCATATATAACAATATATGACATTGTAAAACCCCCCATTTCACAATGTTAGGCTCCAGTATTTGTTAATGCCCTTCCTTTCCTTGTAGTTTGCCCTCAGCTCTATTAGGACCATAGGGGAGAGGTTATTCAACAGAGATCAGTATTCACAGGGATGGGATTCTAACTAGTACCTCAGTCATTTGACCCCAACAGAAGACTTTTTATTCTTGAGGTACTGCAGTTGGCACACTGTGTTCATTCTGTTGTCCCACCCACCAGAGACCTAAAAAGACTGATTCTGTGCCAGAACTCTTGGGCGGCTCTATTCTCATTGAGGCATTCAATCTTCAGTTCTTTCTGCAGTTGCTATCAGTTTGAGCAGCCTCTTGTACAAAGTATCTTTTCAGCTACCTGGACTTGCAAGCTGGAGCTCTCTGATACTCATCATGACAAGGTAGTTTCACATACCTGAGAGGGCCCTCTAAGAGAAAGAGGTTTTGTGATCTTTAACATTTGAACATTCCCCCCAGTCTTTTGTTGTGATCTAAAGCCTTAATATGCTACTTTGATTTCTGGGTTTTGCAGTTTGAGAAAAAATTTTGTGTGTTTTAGTGCATTATATTTCTTTGGGAAAAGCTTGGTGTTCGGTGTACAGAGAGCTTGCTTGGCGTTGTTGACATGGTTTCCTTTTTTACAAAAGGCCACCTCAGTCAATATGTCTTGTTGGTACACAGCACTGATGCAACCATGCCAGCCATCTCGACATAATGTCAGGATCACTTGCCCAGAGAGGGCTTCTGGCAGCCTACTGCTGCCTTGATTTCCTTTGGGTGCAATACAGTTTCGGGGTGGGGTGGGATCCAGGAGGTCTAATTGTGTGACAGGCAATAGGAAGGGTGAATCCCCAGAAACTTACAGAATTTGCTTTAACAGTAGTTAATTTTGTCTCCTAGGATGCTTTGCTCCTTCCTTTTACAAGTGAGTTGAGATTACTGGAGTGTCACAAGTGAAACTTTGGGTGGTTTTGCAACTCATGTACTATACTGCCTCTGGAAATGCCTGACTTCCAGGCCCCCCCACCAGCCCTGTCAATAGAGTAAGCCAGGCACTGAGGGCCAGCTCTGTTTAGGGACACTGTTCTGTTTTCAGGGAGAAACCATTTTCCCTTCACCTCAGTTGGAATGTATCCTACTAGCTTTTCTGCTCCGTCATTGGCTGAGCACAGAGGAGAGCCAGCGTGCCATTCATCTGGCAGCCCCGTGGCCATGGGCCTTTCCTAAAGCCCATGACAGGGAGCGGCAAAGAGCTTGTGAGCACAGAAGGTCTTACAGACGTACCTGTGTTTTCATTTAGTGGTGTGGATAGGTATTTTTCAGTTTTCTTCCCCACCCACTCACCTGTGCTGAGTGAAATATCATTTTACGCTTAGTAATATAATAGTTCGGAGCAAATTGTTACTGCAATAAAAACACAAATATATTTTCAGCCAACACGCTGTTAATTAAATTGCTTATCTATCTAAACTTGGGCCTGTGCTGCCCATATCAGATGTCCCCGATTTCTTCCTTGAGTGAGTTGCCTTGTGTTCCATGACCTTGTTTTTCTCATTACAGTGTGAGTGACTGCCTCACGTTGTGTTGATGCTGGTCTGCCATGCTAGCCTGTCTACCAGGGCCAGGTGACCTGTCCTTTCAGCTTCTTTCTCACACGCAGATGAACACTGGACTTCAGAAATGTAAGTAATCTGGGTCCCAGGGAAGGACATGTTCCCTTATTTTGCCCCTACATTTGGGCTATTTCAGAGGAGTACACTGACCGTGGACTTTGGTACCTACAAGATATTCTTTAGTAGAGACAAAAGAAAGCAGTTGCAAAAACTTGTCAGCAATATATAAGACAATTCTCGAATCAGTGAGATCCTCTAAAAAGTACTAGAACTTTCCAGTGCATAGCTTCTTAATTTTAATTGTTGCTGATAGCTGTTTGTTGAGCAACAAAGCTATAAGGAGTTTTATAGGAGATACATATAGATACATCTGTCTGTCTATATCTATCTATATCTATCTATCTATCACCCTTCAAAAGAGTTTCTCAGTTTGAACCCCCACGAGGAATTAAATGAAAACGTACAGTCTAGATTACTTACTGTGTATCTCTGAAACAAACCATGTACACTGTTCTGTTGTTTTGAACTCTCTGAGTGCTCTCTGCCATGGAAACAGACAGCTCTCTTTGGCTTTGCTGTCTGCCTTCTGAGCCAGTGACCTCAGTTCACAGCAAGTGAAGAAGCTTTCACCTTCAGAGGGATAAGGAGCTGGCTTTCTCATTCTTTCTAGGCGTATTCCTGCTAATGTACTTCCACAAGATTGAGCTTTTCAGAACTGTCTGTTGGATTCCCATCTTAAACTGGCTGGAATTGGGGCTTTATGCTTCATACTTTCCCAGATTCCCACCTTCTACCTTTGCACTGCATGATGTGCAAGGAAGAGATTCTATTCCTGGCTCATTACCATGTACAGTATCTCCAAGTGTTAAAATGGCCTTAAATTTGGAATAGACTTTCCTTTCAGGGCAAAAAGGGGAAATCAATGAAGCATCTAGGCTTACCCTTTAACAGAAAAGGTGCTTCGGCATCTTACCTGAATCCTTCATAACAGGGTTTGGCAGGGTTTTAGGCTTGGTGGGCTATGGTTTCTGTTGCATCTACTCAGATCTGCTGCTGCAGGGCAAAGGCAGCCATAGATAATTTGTAAACAGTGTGTGTGACTGTTTTCAATTAAGCTGTTTAGAGAAACAGCAGCTGGATTTTGACCCACAGGCTGTAGTTTACCAGCCCCTGCTCTGTTAGATCATCTTCAGAAATTAAAAATGATCTAGCCTCTGACTTCCTGTCTTTGAGGAAGAGTAAGACTCAGAGCCTGGCTGGTCTGGGATTTGGCCAATGAATCCAGCTTGTGTAATGACAAAGCTGAAGGTGACAGTCTTCCTTCTGCAGCTTCCTGACTCAACAGGCAAACCCTGCTGTACCAGCTTTCCCCACCGGCCCTTCTCTTAGTGAGTGATGACTAGGTGACTGAGTTGTGTGTGCTCTCTGGCCACCCAAATCTACTCGCCAACTACACTGTGACTGTTTCTGGGCTTCCAAGGACACAACTGGAAGGGGAGTGTATTTGGAAGTATCCACTAAGATGGCAAAGAGCTACTCCCTGTCTTCTAGATTCCTTAACTCTGACAGCTTCACCCAGAGATGTGATGTCAAGGGATGAGCCATTTGGGAGGAAAAAGCATACTAAGGCATACAAATTGGCAGCTTTATCTTGGGTGCTGACATTGGATCTCTACTTTCTTTTCCCCAAAAGCAGCTCTTTAGTAGCCTCTGCCATCCACTGGCCCCAATCTATATTTAAGAATTGAGATATTCTTCTTCCTTGGTTTCAGATCCACCTGTCCATTTGGGGGATGGTGTCTTTGAATCTCTTTGACTCCCGGGTTGCTATCCTTAACTAAATTCACACTTCTGCAGAGGAGAGATCCTGTTGGTCTTTTTAAGCTTACTTGCTTTCTTCTCTCCTCTCCCAAAATGTATAAGAAAAAAGAAAAATCTTACTGCGTGACTTACAGCTGTTAGTGTTAAACATGTACAGTTAAGGTGAGATGGAGCATAGGCTCTATCTCCTTTGGAAACTAGCAGCTAAAGAACTGCTTAGAACCCAAGGCTACCAGTTATAAAAACCGTAAAATCAGTTTTGTGACTTTGCAATTCAGCCTTGCCCTACTGCCACACCCATTCTCGGAAGGGTCTTCTAAGTCCCTTAGAAACGCAGCTTGGTATCTGGTGGGGTGGGGATGGGATACAGATGTTTATAGATCACTGTGCTTTATGTTATAAGAGTCAGCCAAGGCAGGAGAAACGGGTCAGGGTCAGGAGACGGGATATGTGACTTCTTGGTCTAGCACTGCACCTCATCTGCCTAATCACCCACCCCCAGGCTTGAGCTGCCATGTGAACAGACTCACAGGATTGACCCCTTCTAACGTCACATCTCTTCTCCCCTTCCTTTTCTCTGTGTACAGCAGGATGGACTTCACTTCCCATCCTAGGTGTGTAATTTACAGTAGGGCAGGCTGGATTAAAGAACATCCGGGTTTGGGCTGGGTCTCGTACTTGTTAGAGGACCACATTTAGGGGTAAGAGGATGCCCACCTAGAGCTTTTCTACATTATATATTCCATAATGTCACTTGCTCTGACAGTCCTAGCCATTTTGGAAGTCTCTTCTTGAAAATTTGTTTTCCTCTGACCCATCTTCTAATTCCTCCAGGAGACGTGTTTTTGATGTTTTTCCTTATTAACCCCAGGCCTCTGCTCCTATTCCCTGAGTTCACAGTCAGGTCTGTAGTAGTGGCTCAGTAAATATTTCTGAGTGAATGGCTGAAATGACCAAAAGACCTTGGTTCTCAAATCATCTTTTAGATAACAACTTTGACCCCTCTTATTGTAGCCTTTTGGGGCCTGGGACAAATGTCAAAAAATCTCTTGCTGCTTCTTCGTATGCCTGTCTGCCCCCTTGTGGAAGGGTCTGGAAATGGTGAATTGGTCCAATGGTTGAAGAAACTCAGAAATAGTAGCCTACATCTGTTGAGTGCTCACCATGTGCCAGGCACTATCTTAAGTATTTTTATATATGTTTTCATTCATTCCTCAGTAATTCCATATGGGAGGCTTTCTTATCTTTCTTTTAAGGATAAGAGTGTTTGCCACTTCCAGCATTACATCACATAGTTCAGTGACTGGCCTAGAACTCACACTCAGGTCAGACTCCAAAGCTTCCATTATAAACACACTGCATGTGCCTCTCCACCTATAGACAGAGGTTCCTGCTGCATATGCCGCCCATGCTGTCGGACCTTCAAAATAGAAGGATACTCAGGGAGGTCCGGGTGGGGAAGCCTGGATTCAGGCGGATTTCCCCCCAGTCCCTGGAACAGGCAGCAGTGCTCTCTGCTACGTTGTACTCCCAGACCCGAGTCCAGGGCGTCCTGCAGTTGGGGCTTCCTTTGTCCAGTGCTTTGTCCTGTCTGTGAGCAGACTCGGGCAAAGTTGCTACCCTTAAGTAATATCGACAGTCACTGTTCCTGTCCACGGAGTGTTTTCCCATTCACTGAATCTCAGTAATTCTGTGAAGGAGGACAGCAGGTGTCATTCCTTTTTATAAATGAGGAATGACTGAGATTGGGTAGTTACACAGGAAAGCCAGTACTTGAATCTGGATCTCCTTTTTTTTTTTATCTAACCACATATTCCCTCTTCTATATACTGCCTTATGTCTTTTTTTTAAAGATTTTATTTTATTTATTTCTAGACAGAGGAGAAGGAGGGAGGGAGGGAGAGAGAAAGAGAGGGAGAGAAACATCAATGTGTGTTGCCTCTCATGAGCCCCCAACGGGGACCTGGCCTGCAACCCAGGCGTGTGTCCTTACTGGGAGTTGAACCAGTGACTCTTTGGTTCGCAGGCCAGTACTCAGTGCCTTATGTCTTAACTAATAACATCGTTGATATTTGATGTTTAGTAAAGTGTTTTTTTTAATCTTGAAGAGACAGAAAGGGAAGCATCAGTTTGTTGTTCTACTTACTTATCCATTCACTGGTCGCTTCTTGCATGTGCCCTGACTGTGGACGACACTCTAACCAGCTGAGCTACTTGGCCAGGCCTGCTGTTCAGTATTTAAATAAGTTGCTTACAAAGCCGTGGTACCTATGTTACCTGTGCACTTAGGGGAAGATGTTACAGAAGAAAGACAGACTCCAAGGTACCTGTGTGTGGGGAATGAGATAAAAGAGCGTTGAGCCCTGTTTCGATTCCTGGTTGGGGCACATGCCTGGGTTGCGGGCCAGATCTCCAGTTTGCAGGCACATGCGAGAGGCAGCCAGCCCGTGTTTCTCTCACACATCGATGTTCCTCTTCCTCTCTTTCTCCCTCCCTTCCTCTTTCTCTCTCACAAAAAAAACAAACAAACAAACAAAAAACAAAAACCTGTTGAAGAACACTTGACTTTTTTGTACGGATTGGACTTAAGTCAGGTATATGAGGTTGGTGGTGCTAAATTCTCAGAATGTGTCCTCTTGTCTGACATACTCATCCCATGCATGAGATTCTTCCTTAACAGAAATACTATAACCTGTGTCCACGCTCCCCTCCCCACCATTCCTTCCCTTTGATTCTGATTCCTTCATTTGACTACCCTCATCATCACTGTGAACATCAGTGGAGGCAGGACAAGAAGAACTAATCTGTGTCCTGTTTCATACCTCTGAGTGAGGCCAAACTCCCTTCTGCCTCTGCTAGACACAAACTGGCAGTTGGTGCTCACTTGGAGCAAAGAAACCCTATTATTCAACAAGTCACTGTATCCTTCTCTCTGACTTAGTTTTCAAGGAGAAAAGCCCAGTAACATGGAAGAAAGCCCAGGGGCAGAACTTGACTTTCTGTCTGAACTAAAACTCAGCAACTTCAGGCTCCCATTCCCCAGCCCCAGTTAGTCAGCCGAGCAGTACCCATGCTGATGGCACTCCCCAAGTGTTCACCACAGGCCTGCTCTGGGTGAGGCACTGAGCTGGAAGTCACGTGATTCTGACCAGTCAGACAGACACCTAAGTGCAGTGGCTGACCAGGGCAGCTTCTAATGGAATTCTGGCACCTTGAGCTTAGGGACTATCTCTTAGCAATTCTAGACTTTTTTTATATCTTCTTGTCCAGGAGAGTGTAAGAAGGGTCAGAAAAGGGTTCCACTTTATGAAGACTGAAGCCCATTAAGTGGCTTACAAAAAACACCCCAGACACTACACTCAGGGCTTTGACCCTGCTCACCAGCTCCTGCTTCCAAGTGGGGAAGATTCTGGACCTCTCTGCCTCCCTCTTCTTCCTGCCCTCAGTTGTCACCATCACATTCATTGTTTTAAGGTTTTCTTCAGCCCTAGTTGGGTAGCTCAGTTGGTTGGAGCATTGTCCCAATATACCAAGGTTGTGGGTTCGATCCCTGGCCATAACACATACAAGAATCAACCAATGAGTGTCTAAATGGGTGGGACAACAAATTGATGTTTCTCTCCCTCCCTCCCTCCCTCTCTCTAGAAATCAGTAAATAAAAGACCTTCAAGTCTGTCACCTTTCAGACATTTCATTTATGGGTAGAACATTTATTCTGTACCCAGTAAATAAAGTAGAGCCTTGAGTATGTCTGCATGTCTCCTAAGTTCAAGGCATTGTTCCAGTATTGGAATGCACAAACCTTTTCCTTTCTTCACCCTTTTCATTAAGCTCTACCTTGTTTCGTGTGGACCCAAATCTTTCTGCCCGTCGTCCCAGACCCGAACTTTCTTTTCCTGCTTCCAGTAGCAGCCATTTCTAAGCAGTCGCTGCCAGTTAACCAGCAGTGTCACCAAAGCATGGCATCTGTGTCCTCTGCCTTCTAGCACACTCACTAGCCTCCTTCTGTTCCAGTCAATACCCAGTGACGTGACTCTGAAGTGGGGGCTCCTTGAGCCAAGCCAGCTGAAGCCACAAGCTGAGCATTCAGTCAGCTTAGCCCTTGGTCTGTGTGGTGGCTTCTGCGAGGGGCGGAAGTAGGGAGGGAGCCAGTTAGCCGAGCCTAGGCTCCCAGCCAAGTCCCTTGCCTTTTGCTTTGGGCAGTTTGTGTACTCACTCACTCAGCAAGCCTTTGGTAAGCACGTTCTGTGTATACTTAGGGGAGACCCTCCCTCAGAGAGGAATAACGGAGCAGAGGCCCCTCGCAGGAGCCTGGCCTCCTGAAAGAGCTCTGTTCTCAGAACCTTTTCCTTTTTGACTGGAAGCACAGCATCCGCCGGAGCCCCCAGTGGGAGGCTGCAGGAGATGGGAACAAAGAGACTGTTAACATTAATGAAACGCATTGAGTGGGTATTTCCGCAGTCTCCAAAGGAAGGCAGGTTTTTCCTCTTTCATTTTGGAAAGTGACAGCTGACAAGGGCCAATACAGACTATTTTTGGCTCTCGGGACTTAAAGATTCTCTGACTCCTTTCTTCTCAAATTCCTTTCCTGCTGCCCTGTCATTATTGTCGCCCCCCACAAGGAAATAAATAAAGCTTTTTGATCTTCACCCAGTCAGGCTGAGAGTAAGCTGTAAACAAAAGTGAACTTGTGACGTGGGGGTGGGGGACGAGGTTGGCAGCTTATTCCTCTGCTCCTGAAAAGGAAGCATCCTGTCTGCTGTGCCAGTTTGCCCACCCAGTGAGCATGATGCCCCAGCTGCCAACGCTGAGCAGAAAGCTAATGCCTCGCTGCCACTGCAGACTGAAGCGCAGTCACTCTGGGTGCCCCCTTTACCAGGATGTCCTAGGGGAAGGAACTGAGGGTCCTGACAAGCAGCTCTGCTCAGAACTCTCAACTCCCAGGCCAGCATGGGCTGGTAAGAACTTGGAGAGAGCCCCCCGTGGGAGAATAACAACTCCTGATTACCTCTGTAAGAACCGGCCACAGTCTGGCCCTGCCAGGCACTGGACTTGTGAAAGCTGCTCTGCTGTTCCTGTCTTCAGTGACATCATGTGTAAAATAAGAGTCTTGATAGTACCTGCTTCCTAAAGCAACAGCAAGTGTTTGCTGAGATAGCCTGTCTTAGCACGAGCCCTGGCCCCATTATAAGTACTGACTAAATGTTAGCACTGCCGCTATTGTGGGGCCTGAGGCCAGATTTGAAACAAAGGCTAGGATTGACAACTAGTTAGCCTCTTCCACCTTAGGCCCGCAAAAGGGAAATCTAAAAGGACTGGTTGGCTTGGCACTGATGAGCGCCCTCTCCTTCTTTGCTCTCCTTCCCCTTCTCTCTCTCTAGGGGACACTACACAGAAAATGAGAACTGCTCACTGTCCTACCCCAGCCGAATTGGACGCGTATGCTAAGAAGGTCGCAAACAACCCACTGACTATAAAAATCTTCCCCAACAGTGTGAAGGTTCCCCAGCGGAAACACGTTCGTCGTACTGTGAACGGCCTCGACACATCAGCCCAGCGCTACAGCCCCTACCCGACTCAGGCTGCCACCAAGGCAGGCCTGCTTGCCATTGTCAAAGTGCCAGCCAAAAGTATACTCAAGGACTTTGACGGCACGCGAGCCCGGTTGCTCCCTGAGGCCATCATGAACCCCCCAGTGGCACCCTATGCTACTGTGGCACCCAGCACTTTAGCCCACCCCCAGGCCCAGGCTCTGGCCCGCCAGCAGGCCCTGCAGCATGCACAGACCCTGGCCCACGCCCCTCCCCAGACGCTGCAGCACCCTCAGGGTATCCCGCCACCCCAGGCACTGTCCCACCCTCAGAGCCTCCAGCAGCCTCAGGGCCTGGGCCACCCTCAGCCCATGGTCCAAACCCAGGGCTTGGTCCACCCTCAGGGTCTGTCTCACCAAGGTCTCCAGCACCCCCCCAATCCCTTGTTGCATGGAGGCCGGAAGATGCCAGACTCAGATGCCCCCCCGAATGTGACCGTGTCTACCTCAACTATCCCCCTCTCAATGGCGGCCACCCTGCAGCACAGCCAGCCCCCGGACCTGAGCAGCATTGTGCACCAGATCAACCAGTTTTGCCAGACGAGGGCAGGCATCAGCACTACCTCAGTGTGTGAGGGCCAGATCGCCAACCCCAGCCCCATTAGTCGCAGTCTGCTCATCAATGCAAGCACCCGGGTGTCGACCCACAGCGTCCCCACACCAATGCCTTCATGTGTGGTCAATCCCATGGAGCACACCCACGCGGCCACAGCCGCATTGCCTGCTGCAGGCCCTGTCAACCTGCCCACGGGCATCCCTCGAGCCCCCACTGGCTACCCTAGCGACCTCAAGCCAGTCACCTGGAACCAGCATCAGCTGGCCCACCTACAACAGATGTGCAGTGAGGCTGGTGGGACGCCAGCCCCTGGCCTGACAGGCAAGCATGCGACAGGACGTGAGTTGGCAGGGCCTGGCTTTGTGGGCAAGGCCCCTGCCTACCCGCAGGAACTCTGCCTGGCACAGTCCTTCCATCTGAAGCCACCCCTGGAGAAGCCAACCCCGTCCCCACCAGTCAACGGCCTGGCAGCCCCACTGGCCTACCCCAATGGTCACTACTTCCAACCCCTGTGGAATAACATCCTGCCCACTCCCAATAGCGACAGCTCGGGGTCTCAGGACCTCACCATGCCGTTCCACGGTGGGCAGCCCACGGGTGCACCCCTCGACTGTGTGGCAGCTGCTGGGGCCCACTACCGAGCAGGGACCGGGGGCGGTCCAGTGGCGAGCCAGAACAGCTTGATGCAAACAGTGGATTACCTAAGTGGGGATTTCCAGCAGGCCTGCTTCCGAGAACAGAGCCTGGCCATGCTGAGCAAGGCTCACCGAGCCCCCGGCAACCGAGCCCCTGATCCCACAGATAGTCGAAGTCTTCATATTCAGCACCCTGGTTATAGATAGGTAGCCCCGGTGCCCTCCACAGCTACGCATCATATACCCCCTCCTAGGTTTAGTCTTACTTTTGAGTAATTGGATAGTTTCAAAGTTTTATTGCTCCAATGTGATCATTCTTAGATGTTTAAGAAAGGGAATTAGGTGGGATCTAACAGAACAGAGGGGGATCCTCTGTGCCCTCATTCTGTCCCCTCCACCAGGCCACTTTTGGGTTTATGTTAGGACCTGGTCCCAGTCCCAGGCTTTTCTCGTAGCTGCCTGCCTGTCAGTCCTGTGCCATGCCCACACCCCGCTGTCCCCTTGCATTTCTCACCAGCCGTCTGCTGGTTTTTCCTGCTCTGCCTTTCCCTTAGGACTGTGGTGGGCTAAGGAAAGGGCCCTTAGTGAGGTGCCCGGCCCCCTGAGCTAGGCTTCTCCCTGTTTGTCTTTATCTGGACTGAGAAGCCAGACTTCTCAAGTGCTCTGGAAGCTACTTCCTTATTCACCCCAGAGACTTCAAATCAAAACTGACCAGTCTTCATCTCAGCCTTTCTCCGTTCCTCAAGGCTTTGTTTTACATCTACATTGATTCCAGAGCCACTAAACTTGCCCTTGCCACCTTTCTCAAGGGCATCCATCCTACAGGCACTTAGCCACCATCGTGAGAGATGGGGAGCGGAATGTACCTTTGTGTTGGTGTCTTGGTTCCTGGCTCCCTTTTCCAAACCTAGAGAAATTCAGTGACCATGCAGCACACCCAAGATCCCTTTCTCACTGTCTTCTCCTAATTCACCTGCTGCCCTCATCCCCCACCCCTTCAAAAAGACGAGCAAAACAAAAATTGATCTTGTGTTAGGTAAGGGATGATCACATTGGAGTTTGAAATTAAAAACACCAAAAAAAAAAAAAAACGCATTTTGGTTCTCTACACTGGCTAAGAAGATTGCTCTACACTGTAAGTTTTCAATGTCATGTTTCTGTGTGAATGTAGTGCGGGTCTGAGTAGCATTGTGTGTGAGTAGCCCCACAGGTACATTCACCTTCTAGACACCTTGTGCAACCCCTCAGTTTGATGAGAAAGAAAGAAAAACACAAAGCCTTAAGCTCTTTGAATTCTTCCTTTACCAAATGAGCATGGTTCTAACAGCCGAAGATGGGCGTTCATTGGAAACAGCCCCTCCTGCCCCTCGTCCGTCCTTTGCTCATACCCACCCCATGCTCACCGCATCTCATTCCCAAGTGACAGTCAGTCGGCTAGAAATGTAAACTTTTCTGTAATTTTAAACTTCGATTATGTTTTGTAATATTTGCACCCTTCTGTTAAAGATGCATAGTTGGGCTCTGCCCTTCTTTTTTTTTTTTTTTTTTTAAACCAAATAAGCCCTTACTTTTCCTCTTGTCTCTGGGGAATGTGAGCTGATGTTCTTATTTAAGATTTTGGGTTTTATTATATACTATCCACTGTTCTTTAGCCAGAAATTCTCTAGTGATCTGAAGCAGTGTGACTGAAGACCAGTTTTTAAATTATGTGTTGGCAAGTTGCCTTATATTTAAAAAGAAAAAAAATGCCTGATTGTGTTATGCCAAATGATAGCAACATGAAGTCCTAATTTATTGTTCCCGATTGTTTTCCTGCCGTCTGTGAACACTGGTACCTCCTCGTCCCCGAGCCCTCGGGAGCACCTCTTGCTCCTGGTGCAACGCCTTCTCCCAAGGCGTTGGCCACCATCTCACCCAGGGCCCCCTTCCAATTCTTGCTTCTCTAAGTTAAACTGAAAGAGCACTACTGTCTCCCTTTATCCCTTGCTTGAGCTTCAAACCAGATATTTTTGCTGTGATTTTTTTCTAATGCCTCTCCCCGAAAGGTGAGCTGCCATTTTAGGAAATTGGACCAGACACCAAGTTGGGGGCTTTAAATCAAACCTCAAACCCATCTCTTCCTGTGTGGGGGTGCAAGTCTCTGAAGCTCTCACTCACCCCTAATCTGCATGGAAAATGTACTGTGACCCCACCTCCACTCTTAACTGCCCTCGCCTTTGGTGTGAGATGTTTCCTAGTTCACCCTGAGCCCCTCACCCCTCTGCCAGCCAACCCCCAACCAGCAATAAGAGGCCAAACCAGGGCCTCCTACCCATAATCCCTGCCTCCATCCCACACTGCCCCTAGGGAATACCAGGATTCCCCAGCTGTCCACATACTGTAGCATTCATTCTCCACCTCCCTCATCTTCTCACCTGTGGTGGTTTATGGGTGTGATGGGGTTTTTAAGATTATTATAAACCAGTAAAAAGAAAACCTCTCAATCTTGTCCTATTTGTTTATAGTGGTTTGTAACGCCTCGTTTGCTAGAAAGGAAGTAATTCCTCATTTTTAAGAGGGGGTCTCCTATTCATCTCATGAGAAGCCTTCCCAATCCATTATTGCAGACCACATGCTGGGGGGATTGTAAGGCATAAAAGTAGATTCTTCAGTTAGTCCCCAGAAGGTACCCAGCTGGCTAGACCTCTCCCTGGCGGGACAGCTGGTGCCTTGAGATCTGGGGAAGTATGGTTTGCCACCCTTCAGTGGAGAGCTACAGTGTGCTGCCACTTCCACTCCAAGGACCGTAAGGCACTGGAAAATCGGTGTTTTGCTAATAAGCCATTTAAGATCAAACGTTCCTCCCTTCTGCCTCCAACATTGGAATTTCTGAGGGCCTCTGATGGAGGTGGTATTAAGTGCTCTAATCTGTAACATGAAAAGTGGCTCTTTGGTGACTTGAATCTTGAGGATTGAGAACTGAAGAACTTTCCCCTTTTTTGTCAGCAGGGGGAAAAAATACAAAAGAGCTATTTACAGTTGACCCATGAACAACGTAGGGGTTGGAGGGGCCTCCCCCCCACACACACACAGTAGAAAATAATGACTCCAAACTTTACTAATAATCTGATTAGAAGTCTTACCAATAACAGTCAACACATTTTGTATGTTTTATGTAGTATATGCTGTATTTATAATAAAGTAAGCAAGAGGGAAAATGTTTAACAGCAAGAATACATTTATAGTATTTATTGAAAAAACCCACAGTTCAAGCCTGTGTTGTTCAGGGGTCAACTAGATTCCCCATTCCTTTCTGCAGAGTATGGATTTGGGCCACAGTGTGATGGAAGAAAGGGAAGATTCCACAAGATGGGGGATTCTATGAGGGTGGAATCATAGTAGCAGGAGTCAGCGGGTGGCTGTCAGAATTCGGTTGGAGTGGGGAGCGCTCGCCCCTCGTGGGCATGGTTGTATCTGCGGGTTGCCCCCTTGTGAAGGGGCTTTCCCTCCTTCCCTCCTCATGCCACCCTGTGAAAGAACGCCCTGTTACGTCTGTCAGAGACCTGCGGTCAGCCCTAGGTCAGAGGTAGTGTAGACAGTGAGGTGAGAGTGCAGCTCGCACTTTGTTGCAAAACCTGACCTGAGTTCCACAAGGCAACCGAGACTGCCTGCAGCCGCTGGGAGGAGGGCAGGCCCTGGTGTGCAGCTGACTGCAGTCCCCTCTTGTTGCACACAGCTGTGGGAGGCACGTTCTCCTGGAATGCTGCGGCGGCCGTCTTGCCCGCAGAGAGAACCCAAGCTTGGTTCAGTGTCCGACTTCTGTTGGAAAGGTGGTTCCACCTGTTGCCTGAAGCAAGAGCTTAAGTGAAGGCATTTCTTCTGCCAGAGCCCATAGTTATCCCCACCAGTTTCCAGGCATCCCTGTACCAAGATGGTTTAGCTGGTGAAGGGGCTGTCTTTATCAGAAAGGCAGTCAGGGCCCCCAGTCACTCCCCAATCAGTGAATTTGACTTTTTGAAGGCTAAGCTGGTTTCCCAGGCTGGCTGTGTCAGGCTGTCCTTTCCTGTCACTTTCTGAGAAGGGCTCCCGTCACCTGAGCTCTGGGTGGTGAAGGCAAGAAAGAACTACAGCCCTCGAGCCTCCCCTTCACTAGATGTTTCCATTATAGGGCTTCTCAGGGCCAGCCAAGACTAAGGTGCTTCATATTGATTGGCTCATCTTTACAACAAAACTAGGTGAGCAGGATTACTCTAACTTTACCAGTGAGAACAAAGATGCCCCACATATAGCTAAGTAATCTGTCAAAAAGGAAGCACAGCAAGGGCCTAAACCAAAATCCAACTACTGGCAAAATTAAAAGGAGCTATACTAAGGATTGCTGGAGCTTCCAACAACCCAGGTCCTGCCCCCAAACCAGCTTAAAGACCACTGAAGTCAATTCACTCCTCTGTTCTTGCTTCATCAGTCAAGTGTGGATAATCACAGGCACCCACTGAGGCTTAATAGGGAAACCAAATGAGTATGGATGAGAAAATCCAGTTGCCTTGTACACCTTGAAGGCCCCTTTGCTCAGCTCAGTCTCTGGATGTGGGCTGGACTTTGGAGTCAAGTTAACATTTATCGAGCACTTATTTTGTGTCGGGTACATGCTTTGTCTGATTAAGTCTTCACTGTGGCCTACTGAGGTAGGCTCTTCTATTGTGATAAAAGCTATTTAACTTGACTGTTGCATTAAATGAAATAACACAGGTAAAGTGCTTAGCAGTGTCTGCCACATGAAAATACTAAATAAGTGGTAGCTACTATCACTAGACCAAGAAAGACTTGCCCAGGGCAAAGGCATTCGTCTTCGGTGGGCTATCTGAGATTCCAACTTTGTAATATTCAGAACCTGCACCTTCGCCGTCTAACCACCAGGGGACAGCGCAGGCATCTCATCCACACAGCCTGATGCACTTCCCCTGTCGTCCACCAGAGGGCGACCCAGCAGGGCAGCTGGATCCTGGCGCCAGAGTGGCTGCAGCCTATCTCGGACTGGTCCTCTGCTTTCACCGTTGGGCCCAGCGTTCCAGGACCCTAACCAACACAGATGAGTCAGACTGGAACCAAATTAATAAATACAATTCAGGATTTATTAAAAATCAGGGCTCCCCTGCTGCGCCCTCCTGGCACTAAGTAAATAAATAACCAGAGAAGGTAACAGCTGGGGAAAGGGGAAAAGAAATCAGATCTCAAGACAGATTCTTTAACTACCCAACTCCCCCTTCCCCCCTATGGCTCTTGGGACATAGCACCAGCAGGCACCTCAGTCCAGGTAGAGTGTGACTGGCACCAAGGCATGTCTGCCCTGCCCAGGAGAGGAGACAGGCCCTAGGATCGCTTGTTTCCAAGCCCTTGACGACCCCAAGGCCTGCTCGCCACAGGGGCCAGGGCTGAAGCACCAATAGGAGGCACCTGAGGGTGGTAAGGAAGGGGGGAGAGGGGATAGGGTAACAGAACCTAGGCTGCAGAAGCAGCTGAAAGAGGGTCCTGCCCCCTTCTCCAGGCTCAGACATTGCCTAACAGAGGTCATGTTCCACCCCCCTTTCTCCTGGAGCCCTGTGTGTGCTCAGCTGAGGATCTTTCGGGGTAATTCAACCGAGGCACGGATGAAGACTGCATCATCCCGCACATAGTTTCGCTTGCGGATATCCTGGTGGGAGATGAACTTGGGGTAACCAAAGCCCAGAGAACTCTCATCCAGGGAGCCCCGCCAAGTGCCTGGTTTTTGGAAATTCTTCCAGTTTGGGTCAGGGTGAAAGGTCTCAGTGACATGCTGTGGCTTAGCCAACCCAGGGTCACTCTGATCCAGCAAGGAGAAGGTGACACGGCGGGCAAAGGGCCACTCAAGGAGATTGTCAAAGGCACCTGGCAGCACACGAATGTAGAGCGAGAGATGTGTGCCCTCACCACTGCCATTGCCATTGAGGAATGCAGACACCTGCAGCTTGTAGCCATACTTATGTGTGTAGAAGGCCGGGCTAAAGCACTCGAGGTTGGGCTTGGCTTTGGCTTCCTGCAGCCGTCGCCCATAACTGCCAATCTTCCAGATGAGCACACCATCGCTGCCCACGGACAGCTCCTCCAGCTCTCTGCGCAGCTCCTGCAGCTCCTGCCGCTGCCGGTTCACCAGGGCACACATCATGGCCAGATGGGGTTTCACGCTTTCCTCCACGTGTCTCGCCATTGCCAGTTTAGGGCACTGTTGGCAAAGCCCCAGGCCGTGGGGGAAAGGAGAAGTTATCAGCAGGGGCAGACCCAGAGCAGAGGGGAGGAGTGGGTACACAGGGTGGCAGGTATCCAGCTCTCAGTGAGAAGGAGGCTGGCAGCAGGGGGGAAGGACTGAAAGGTTCAAAGCTGCAGAGCAGGGACTACCAAGGGCTCAGGCCCCTATGTCCATGCTTGAGACTTCAAGGACCAAGAAGGAGGCTGACAGGAAGGAGGAGGGGCATCTCACCCTGTGCTTGCAGCCGGAGTCTTTGAATGGACACAGCACCAGGGCAGTGCTACAGCTGTCCTTCAGATGGCCTGGCAGATCCTCCCGAGCCACGGTTCCCACACCACACTGGTTGGGGCAGGGCACAGGCAACCTTGGGCACTGGTACTGGTGGCTCTAGGGCCGCGGAGACAGTGGTCAGTAGTAGCCTGACTCCCTGCTACCTACCCCACAGCCCAGTTCAGTAAGGGCCTCACCTGGATGGTGTCGAAGACGAACTCCTTGGCGCAGTATGTGCAAGGCTGGGTGCGCTTGGGACACTCAGAGGTGGCATGCTGGCCTAGCAGCCGTCGCATCATGCGGGCACCACACTTGTTCTCACAGTACACACTCTCTTGGGGACACACGCCCTCATGGCTCTGTGGAAAAGCCAGAGAGGCTGAGTCAAGGGATCCCTGGGCCACTAGGTGCCCCGCTCTTCCTTTACCCTCAGCCAAGCCCCACCCACCTCAAAGGCCTCCCCACTGAAGTCACAGCCACAAAACTCGCACTTGAGGCGCCGCTTGGGGCAGTCGTGTTGCAAGTGTGCAGGCAGGTCTCGGCGGCTCAGCTTGGTGGGGCAGCGATTGGGGCAGGGGACCACATTGAAGCTGCAGGTATTCAGGTGACCCTGCTGGGACAGGCTGTGGTTAGTGCCTGCCAAGTGAAGGGTAGTCCCCACCCTCATCAGAGCCTCACCTGCAGGTGGCGAAGTGGCCCGCTCCAGCGGCAGCCCTCCTCACTGTGGATGCAGCGGATAGGCAGGCTCAGCACCTGTACCTCCAGCTCTGGGTCCGGGTAGATCTGGGGACGGGGGTGGGAGGAACTTGTCGGGGTCAGAGCCTGCTACGTTGCCCACTTCCTCCTCCACCACCAGAGAGGCTAGCTCTACCTCAGAGCCAATAAAAGCCTCTCCTGGGCTACGTTCTCCTCTGTGCCCGGGGATAAAGGGCACAGCAGGCAGTATCTGCTCCATTGCTGGATCCTGGGGTCCCCAACATGTCTGCACATGATACTCCCTTTGGAGTGGCAGCCAATCAGCCTGCTCAGTCTTGGGCAGCCCCCAAACTCTCTGCTTCCTTTCCTCTGGTAGAAGGGTCCTGGCCCTCATCCACAGGTCTGGCCTGCCACCTGGAGGGGAGGGGAGCACTTTCTGTGGGCACAGAGCACCTCTGTGCACCCCCACGGGCTGGGCATAGTGCCTGTCCTCCAGGGCAGATATGGGCCTCATTTGCAAACTGGCCTGGTGGGCGGGAACAGGCCACCTTTGTGGGGGCGCATGATTCGGAAACACTAGGTTGACATTGGCCCTGAGCCTACTGGCTGCCAGTAGCTCCACCCTCCACCAAGGGCAAGAGCATGTACCTGGGCCTCTGCCTGGCTCAGTGGACTCACCTTGGCATAGTCCAGAGGAAGCTGGTCCTCAGGGCATTTGAAGACGCCTTCACTGTGAAAGGGGAGGGGACAGGGTCAAGGCTCCCGACATTAGTTGGGAAGGGAGAACCTCAGGCTCCACCCCCTCAACCAGGGCCACCTCCTTCCCTCACCAGACCGGTTCCTAGCCAGCCCCACCTGAGAGGGCAAGCAGAGTCCTGAGGGTACCGGCTTCCTCAGGACCCCAGATGATCCCAGCTCTTGTCCTGGGGAGGGGAGTTCTGGGCCCAGTGGCAGCAGAGACAGCTGCCTCAGACAGCATTTGGCCAACAGGTGGCAGCTGGCACCCCTCCCCCCAGGATGGCAGCTGGACTGGGAAAGAACAGGCAGCCCAGCCATGCCCTCCTCCCAGGTTAGTTTTCATTGGCTGGATGAAAAGCTGATGGGGTTGGGGTGGGGCGGGGGGAGGCAGGGTGAACAGGGATGGGCTGAGATTAAGTGCCAGGGCTTCCCAACCCCTGTGAGAGTGCCCAGCCAAGAACCCTGGGCAAAGGTCAGCTAGGGGCCACCTTATCCCGTCCCTTCCCTCCTTCTTCTGAGGGTGTGTCCCCTAAAGCAAAGAAGAGGAAAGGCTCGCTTCAAGGCACTGTGTTTACTACACTCCCATCCAGTGCTCGCCACCTGTCTCTGAGAAGGGGCTGAATATCCCCGTTTTGCAGATGAAAGCTGACGCTACAGCCGAAGCGGCACCTGGATGTGTCTGAGTCCACAGCTCAGACAGGTTCTGCTCTACCATACAGCACACAGAAGAGGGGCTAGGGCAAGGCAAACTGTCGAGGCAAGCACAGCCAACACTCCGCACAGCACGCACCCGAAGCCCGTTGACCCTGCCCGCTGCCCTCCCTCTCCACCAGGCAGTACTCAAGGCACCTGCTGGCATGCCTCCTTCTGCCTACATGGCCTTGCTGACCCTGGCCAGGACGAGTCCAACGTGCCTGCCGTGGCCTAGGCAGAGCAAGGGCTCACCCAGCAGGACTGAAGTCCCTCGGGCATGGCGTTTGAGTCAGTTATGTGGGAAGCAGTCAGGAATGGGGCAGAAGCAGAGGCCACAGGGCGGCCCTGTCGATAATGGTACTTCGCAGGACCTGGGTAGCTCGTGCCCCAGATGCCCAGAGGATTTCTGGCACCTACCTCCTCTCCTGGACCCCACTACCACCATCGGCCATGCCAACAATGTGCAGAACAATACATGCCCAGGCACTGATGAGGTGTGCCCACGCCCTCGGGCAACCAGCCTTCCTGGGCCAACCTGGCAGGAGTGGGTTAACCGGGGTAGGCTGTGGGGGAGGGGGGTCTGCTTGGTTGCTTCAGGAATGTGCTGACCACTGGTTTTGGAGACAAGGAGGGGACTGAGGCAAGTCCCCAGGCTTCGAGTAGATTAGCCTGGGCAGCTGGGGGCCCCCGCCAGGACAGTTTCCTGCCAGTGCTGCGGACACCCTTCCGAGTACAGTATCGTGTGGTGGTGTGGTGCTGAGGGGCAGAGCCTGTCCAACCACCTCTTCCCTCCTCCCTCCAGTGGCCTCAGCAGCAAAATTCAGGCACTAGGGGAAAGGGGGAGGCAGGGGCAGAGACTGCTCCAGGCTGTGCAGTGGAGGCCCAGGCCCAGGGGAGAAGACAGGATGGGGGGAGGGGGCTGTGGGAGAGGAAAAGGGGATTTCCGGGGGAAGGAGGGGCAGAAGCAGTGGAGAGGGGCCGAAGAGGTGGAGGGAAAGGGGCCTGGCAGCCCCCTCCTGGATCCTTCCCTGAGGCAGTGGGGGTGGGTCAGCTAAGTTGGGGGGGTGCTCAGCTGGCCTCATCTGGAAACCAGAGGGCTGGGGAAGGGCACTGGAGAAGACAATGGGGCTGTGTGTCGTAGGGGAGCATGTGTGTACATAGGAGGGAGGGAGGAGGGTGAGGGAAAAGGAGGAGGGGGCAGCACAGCGGCGTGTGCAGGAGCATATGTGAGGGCAGGAGCCGGCCCAGGCTTCAGGGAACAGAAAACAAAGGGCCTGCTGAGATTTCCGCCAGCCTAGGAACTGCGGAGGACAGCCGGGGGAAAGGAAGGAGGGAGGGAGGAAGGGAGGGTGCACTAAAGGCAGGAGCCCCATAGATGCTCTCCTGGCCCACACCCTTCGGCAAACAGCCTCCTGACACATGGCAGTGGCTGGCCCAGGCTTCCCTGGTGATCTTGGGACACAACCTCCCCACACCTGGCCTGAGCAGTTACGAGTGTGGGCAGGAGATTCAAGACCACAGGGCACGCAGAGCCCAGCGGATGCCAAGAGCCCCAGGAGGTACCTGGGTCCCTAACATCTATAGACCACCCAAGGCACTCAAGACCCCCAGGGGGTCATAAGGGACACCCAAAAGCTTCCTCTTCAGGGGATATAAACATCACAGTCCTCCCTCTATTGTATGACCACACACAGCCGGGACTTAAATCCCAGATAAGCCTTTGAGAAACTCTGACCATAGGCAAGTCAGAGCCTTTCTTTGAATCTTTCTGTGAAATGGGAGAACAATAGCTGCCATTCTTGTAACGCTCGAAGAATCGAAAGAGATTAGTTAAATGGGTGAAAACTCCGGAGGTTTAAGGTGCAATGCTGGAGGGAGGGTTTCATCCTCCTCTTCCCAGAAGGATTCAAAGTTCAAGGATGAGGCCGCTGTGGCTCCCAGGTGAGGGGGAAGGGCCGGCTACCGGTCAGGAAGGGCGTTTTTTCCCACCACCAATCCGCAGAGAGGCACTGAATTCTTCAGACCGGGCGCGGGAGCCTAAGGAACCTGGAACCCTACGGATTTGGTGTTTGGGATTTTCCTTTGGGACCTGACGTCATCGCCGCCCCGTGATGTCACGGTGGGAGCCCCTGAGGTCACGGGGCCAGGTGCAGACAAAGGCCCGGTGTGCCTCCGGCCTGGACCGCTCCCCATACGGTGTCCGCGCCCCCCCCCCCCCCGCACCCGAACCCGCCATCCCCGTTACCCCCTGCCCGCACCTGAGGAACTCCTGCAGGCAGGTGTCGCAGAAGCGGTGGCCGCAGGTAGAAACCTGCACGGGCTCGCGCATAGGCTTCCCGCACAGCGGGCACAGCAGTCGCCGCTTGGGCTTCTCCAGGAACTTGTAGTCGAAGCCGGGCATGGCGAGCGGGCGGGCATGGGCCAGCGGGGCCGGGCACGCGGCGGCCCCACAGCCCGCGCCTCGCTCGGGCCGCACTCCCGGCTCCCGGCGGCACCGAATGTTGGCCGCGGCCGGCTGCTCAGCCCGCCCGCCCGCAGGCCGGAAGAGGGGGCGGAGCCGCGCCCGCTGGGTCCTAGCGCCAGTGCCAGCTGTGCTTCCCTCCCACCCGCGAGGACGGAGTTCGAGGTCCGCACTTGGCTGGGTTTGCGCTCTCCCCGAAGCAGGGGCTCCTCTTTCCCTTTGGGAAGGGAGATCGTGGCTCCGCTTCTTCCCAGAGCTGTGAAGGAGTGGGGCGGGGGAGGGGGGGGGCCCAGGGGACCGGCCAGGCCGCACTACAAAGGTTCACTTCTCTCGGGTGTACAGCTCGCTCGCTCGACCACGTGTCGCCCGGGAGCTCAGGACTCCAGCTTCCAGGTGCTAGGCAGCTGAAGCCTGGCAACCAGATCTGGGGAGCTCAGCTGGGGACGCGAGGCAGGGCTGGGCGCTGGGCCAGAGCAAACTTGGCCCCAGCCTTAGGCTGCGCCCACATTCTTTCCTTGACCATGGCCCTGCAATTGAGATGGGGGACCCAGCCCAACTCTAGGGTGTTGGGCAGCCACTCCCGCTCCTGAAGAGACCACACTCTAGGCAGGCAGCTGATGTTTTTATTGGCACTACTTCCCAGGCATCTGGAAACTGGTCTGCTCCAGCCAGTTACCCTTTCCCCGAACCTGTTTTGGAGGAATGGCAAGGGTTGAGGGGCAACCTTCAGCAAGGATGCCAGGTGACATAGTTATCGTAAGCTCCCTAGGACCTCCCTGCCCCAGGCAATGCACAGGCTGGGCCGCTGGAATGGCCAGTCCAGGCAGGCTCTGCCTGTCCTGCTCCAAAGCACTGAGCTGCAGTCCCCGAGGGCACCAGGGGCGCATTTTCTACCAGGACTAGGGGAAGGGGCAGGGCCTGGGTAGAGCCATATCCATCTCCAGACTTTTTCTGCCAAGGCTCTGAAGACCACCCTGTCTCCAAAGGTTAGGTCTGGCTTCCAACTCTGGGCACGCTGGACCCTGGGGGCCCTGACTTAAGAGAAGAAGAGGTGGGGAGGAAAAACAGAAGTGTTAGGGGGAGAGGGTGGGCTGAGTTTTACACATTCAGGGCCAAAAGCAGCTCAGAAGCTTCACTAGTTCTTATTCCCCACTGGACACAATCCAGGGGCCATGGGTGGGGACAGTCGTGCCTCAGGCACCTGTACTTTTCAAGAACATCCGGAGAAGCAATAGCAGGGTGGTGCGGAGGTGTATCCAGCTGCCTCACGGGGGGACGGGCTCATCTGTGACGGCTAGAGAGGACAACAGAGAAACAAACCTCTGCAGCCTCCCAGAGGGCGGAGCCTCCAGCCAGCATCACCCCCCTGGGCTCCCCCTTCCGCACTGGGCCCTGGACTCTGCTGCACCAGAGACAGAGGTTTAAACTGAACTGGACTAGGGGCAGGAGGAGAAAAATGCATTTGGGCCCTGGAAACAGCGAAGGCAGCCCTTTAATGAGGCCCCAAAGTGCCCACCCCAGGCAGGAAACAGTTTTACCCCACAGCTTCTGCTTTCATTCATTTGAGGACTAAAGACACTTTTAGTGATTTGAGCTGTGACCACTGGGGGTGGAGGTATAAGCAGAAGCCAGCTGGGTTAACCCCGTGTGGATGAGGTGGGAAAACTTGTAACTCACGGCGGACAGCCAGAAGAGTGTTTCCATGGCAACAGGACACAGAAGTCACAGTGTAGGGGTGTGTCTCATCCAGCTGCACTGGACGAGGGAGTCCAGCATCTTCATCCCTCCTTCCCAGTCGACCTCGAGCCCCTTTGCCCCAAGAATATACTTCACCTTCTGCCAAAGAAAACCCCAAAGAAGGAAACAGGGACACAGCTTAGTGAGCAGTGGTTCTCCCAGACTGCTGTACTGGTCCCAGTACGAGGTTGCTGAGTTCAGCAGACCCGAGCATGATACCCCTCGCATTGCCCAAGGGCCTGCCCATACCCCTATCTGCTCCCACTAATCACCTGCTCCAATAGCAACAGTGAAGGCATCCCCACAGGCCACCATGGCTATCTTGATGCCCTGGAGGCCTTGGACTTGACAAGGTGCCCGGCTGACCCTGCGAGCATTGGTACCCAACTGCCCATGCTGATTGCTGCCGAAAGTATAGCAGTCACCAGAGGCTGTAAGGGAGGAGAGGGGAAAGGAAGGAACGGGATGTCTCAACTGAGGTCCCAAAGAGGTCAGCAGAGTCCCCCACCTGCCTCCTTGTCCAGTTCCTCCTGCTCACCAGTCACAGCAGCTGAATGAGCAGTGCCCAGGTCCACACTCAGCAGGGGCTCCTGGTCCAGAGGTGCAGAACCTAGTGGCATGAAGCTCAGAGCCTCCTCCACCTGTTGGTGGGGGCTAGGCTCCTCCCCCAGGGACAGGTGGTCCAGGCCCAGCTTGTTGAATCTGAGGGCAGAGCCAGAAGCCAAGCCCAAATGACACTGTATAGACTGTCCTACCTCCACCTATTGGGCAGGAGTGGATGCACCAAGGGACAGATCCCACCCTGAGCTGAACCAACAGCACGCCCAGCCCTCCTCAGTTCTAATCCCTGGTGGAAGGTAGGCAATGACAGATGGAGCATTAGCAGCCAAAGGTGGCAAGGGGACAGTCAAGTCAACCTGGGGCACCCACTTACCTGTTGCTCCCACAGGCCAGGACCCGGCCGGGCACAGTGAGGATCATGGAGGAGTCAATGCCACACACAACCCGCTGGGCCTCCTGTCCTGGCGGCATGGGCACCTGCTGAGGGCAGCTGTGGGACTCCCTGGTGCCTAGTCCCAGCCGGCCTGTAAGGGGAAGCCGGGGTGGGGCTAGTTTGAGCTTCAGGGTTGGCGATGCCAGGATGAGGACCCCTGGGGAGGCAGCAATAGTGTGGGCGGTCCCCTCGGCCTGAAATGCCCATCCTTGGCCCCCGTGGTCACAATCCTACTCCTCCTTTAAGGTCCTGTTCAGGTGCCACCATTGGTTCTCAGTGGAGTCCCTTGCCATTCCTCGAGTTCCCACACCTCTGGACCTTGGGTAGAGCCCTGATGCTCTCATCCTCTGTCATGATGATGTGTCATTCTTCCCCCATCAGAGTCCTCCAAGAAGACAGGAACCGCATCTATGTCCTCTCTAGTTTCAACGCCTAGACTGATGTCTGACCCAGAGGGGGCCACAGTGAAAACTGCGGGTGAATGAACTCTCCCTCAGAAGTTCCTGAAGGAACTGACACCGTGATCATCTTGTCTCAGCACCCGGCACAGGGTGGGCACATGGTGGGTGTGCAATAAAGGTTTGCGGAGTGAATAAATGAATGGAATTGGAGAGAAAAAAGAGGGAGGAGAAAACAGGCCACGGGGTGGAAGGTGGGTGCAAAGGGGAGCAAAACATAGCCAGGGGGAGCTGTGAGATGGAGCTAGAGGCTGGAACGGGGTAGAGAGCTTACCACCATCTCCGCGGCCCCAGGCAAATAACTCTCGCTCAGTGGACAGAGCCAGCACATGAGACGCCCCACAGGCCACCTGCACCATCTCATAGCCCAGCAGGGCCTCCACAATGGTGGGCTAGAGTAAGAGAGGAAACTGTGGGCAAAGGACCCGGACACAGCATCCCCTGTAAGGGCAAAGTCGGAAGCTGCAAATTTCCATGAGATGCCTGTTTCTTTAACTCCCTCCACTGCCCCTGCAACCACTGGGGGAAGCCTGGTCTTTCTGTACTTCCCCTAATGCTGCCCAAAACAGGTGCAGCCTGGGAGCTGGAGGGACCTGTGGTTGCTGAAGATTCCCCTGCCCCCAACCTGGGTGTCAGCTCTCAGACAGGCGCCTTGCCATCTCCCCCACTTCCTCCTCCCCAAGGTATATGCAGCACCCACCTGGCTGATGTCATTGAGGCTGCCATGGCCTAGGCACCCATTGCTGCCACTGCCAAAAGTCATGATGATACCTCGGTCTTGGGAGGGGGCAGTTGAGCAAAGGGAAGGGAGAGAGATTAGGCTGTTTTTCCAAAGAGACCAGTCCAAACTTGGGTTGGAGAAGCAAGAAAAAGTTAGTTGGAGGCTAAGGCTAGACGAATGATAAGGACAGGGGTCCCAAGTGTGTGACGTTAGACAAGTGACTTAGCCTCTGAGCCTTAGTTTCCAGATCTGTCAAATGGGATACTGTAACTACCACCCCAGGCCTATTGTGAAGGGTAAAAGAGATATTGTAAGTAAACCCCTGGTGCTTAATAACTAGTAGATAGAAGCATTATTAACCAAGCAGTTTGTAAATGACAGGCAAAGAGGCAAGTTGCTCTGAGGGGCCTTCTGATAGCAGGGTCCCCACAGGGTTGTCTCTGGACTCCACTAACCAGTCAGGCAGGCTGTGAAGAGGTCCCCACAGGCCACGTGCTTGATGGTCACACCTGACTGGCCCTCCAGGAAACGTGAGATGAACTGGGGCTGCTGCTGCTCCACCGCCCCAGGAAGGAGGGCGCCCCCTCCCGCACCTAGGGGCGGGGCCTGCGGAGGAGGCAGGGGAGGGCATGGATCCTGGGCACCCCCTTCCCTATGGCACACCCTCGGCATACTGTAGGCCCACGACAGCCTGCTCACCTCCCACAGGATGAGGCGCCCAGAGCGTGTGACGCCAGCCTTCTGAGTGCGCCCGGTAGCCACCTGGACCACCTCTGTGTTGAGCATGGGCAGCCGCAGAGGAGCACTGAGACCCCCACCCCATGTGTACACGGAAGACAGCGGTGGCGGGATGGCTGGCCGTGCGGGTCCCCGGGGGATGCCTGTAGGAGCAGCTCATCAGGCCTGTTACACTGGCGGGAATGGAAAGGTGTCTGAGAGGGCCCAGAGAGTCAGCAGGACTTACCCCTGCAGCGGGCACTGGTGGTCCTGCTGCCTGTGCTGCCTGGGGCCAGGGGTGGCCCAGTGGTCAGGGACTTCTCTGCCCTGTGGGACACACGGGGGGCCTTAGCACACCGACCAACCCTCCCTGGTATTCCCACACACAGGAATGGAGGACTTGTCCTGAGGGCCCCTATGCCCCAGTCTTCTGTGCTCCCACTGGGTGGCCCCTGCTGCCCAGGGCTCCCTCCCCCACTCCCTGCACAGGCCTTCGCATGCGGACACTGCCCACGTCCGTGTGGAGGTTGAGGAGGGCACGGATGCAGAGAGGCTGCGCCATGATGTGGCTGAGTGGTGGCCGCTGCGCCGGCTCCAGGCTGAGCAGACTCAGGACGAGCTGGCGTAGCTCCGGGCTGTACCGGTCAGAGATGGGTGCAAAGGTGCCACTCATGATCTTCAGCACCAGTGCTGGCAGGTTCTGTGAAGGCACAAGTTGTGGGGCCGGCCAGAGCCTCAGGCCAGGCTTGTCGGTGGCTCCAGCCCCAGTTCCTCATCTGATGGGTGGACACAGCCCTGTGCTCAGGAGCCCTCAGTCTGGTGAGGAGACTCCCACAATGATAGGGGATTAGGGGACCCAAACCCTGCTTTCAAGAACCTCTCATAGGAGAGCTATGTCCTTGGAAACCCCAGATTGTTGGGAAAAGTTAAGTCTTGACTTTAGTAGGGTCACTAAGCTGATGGGGGAGCCCTGCCTTCAGCAGCCCTCAGTTTAATCCTCACTTGAGGATATGTTCATTGATTTGAGAGAGAGAAAGAGAGAAACATCCATGTGAGAGAGAAACATGGATTGGCTGCCTCCTGTTTGTACCCTGACCAGGTATCAAACCACAACCTAGGGATGTGCCCTGACCGGGGATCAAACCTGAAGCCTTTTGGTGTACAGGACGATGCTCCAACCAACTGAGCCACTTGGTCAGAGCAGGAGCCCTCAGTTTAAAGGGGGGGTCCCAAGCCCTACCCTCAGGAATTCATAGTCTGCAGGAAGCCACAGCCCTGCCCTGGTGTAATCCACCAGTCCGATGAGGGAGACGTGACTCAGACCCAGAAGAATCGCAGAAGCAGTTGGAGCCTGGGACTTCAGAGGGAGGGAGATAGAGATTTCCGGGCTATCCCGTTGGGGTTGCTTACTCACCGCAGCCTCGAAGGCCCTCTTGAGGCTGGCCAGCTCATAGAGGACGCAGCCCAGGGCCCAGATGTCGCTCTTCTGGTTGTAGGGCTTGCCCTCGCACAGTTCAGGGGAGATGTAGCATGGAGTGCCCACCACCTGCAGGAAGGAAGCTAAAATTACAACCCAGGGAGGGAAGACCAAGAGCTCTGCCCACAGGGCCACTTGGAGAGAGCTTCTCCCCCAAGCAGGCCAAAGTGCTTCCTCCTGACAGACAACCCAGCCAGGGGCTAAAGAGCCGAAATCTTGGGGTGGGATGTAGGGTTACAGAGTGAGCCTTGGCCCTCAAAATCTCCAGCACCGCTGAGGTCCCCTCCATGCCCAGGCACCGTGTAGGCCTTGCTTTTGCTGCTAAGGATCTTGGAGATGCCAAAGTCACCAATCTTGACAACCATGCGATGCTTGTCAAGAAGGATGTTTTGGGTCTTGAGGTCCCGGTGCAAGATGAGGTGGGTGTGCACGTGATGCAGTGCAAGCAGGATCTGCACAAAGAAGTGCATGATGGTCTCCTCCTCCAGCAGGGAATTACAGCGCTTTTGGATGAACTCCGCCAGGGTGCCACCTGCAGCCACAAGGGCCCAGTCAACATCCAATCTCTTCCAGGCCCGAGACTTTCCTTTTATGAAACTAAACACCCAGACAAGGCAAGGGCCTCCCAGCATCACATGACTGGGGTCAAAATTCTATGCCTCTGACCCTCAGCCAAGCCCATTCCAAGGAGAGAAGCTGGCTAATCTTGTCTGTCCCAGAGGTGAGGGGCCCTGGGAGCCAGGCTAGTGCAAGGAGGCCGGCCCACCTGGCGCGTATTCCATGGCAATCATGAGGGCCTTGTCCTCCAGGAAGTTCTCGTAGTACTCAATGACATTGGGATGGTTGAGCAGCTTAAGGACCTGACACTCATTTTGGGCTGCCTGCCGCTCTTCCTTGGTCATCTGCTCCACTGGGATCTGCTTGATGATCACCAGCTTCTGGTCCGCCTTGCGTAGGCATAGGTGCACAATCCTGAGGACACAGTACAGCAGTGGGTACCGGCCAGCCTCCAGCCACGCATCAGGCTGGGAAGACCTGGTGACTGGACAGTGACTAAGGGCATCTGAGAGCACAGAACACTGAGTTTAGGAATGGGGAGCACTAACCACAAACTCTGAGACCTTGGGCAAGTCATTTAGCTTATTTGAGACTCAGTTTCACCACAGGCCCAATGCGGCAAAGTTAGTCTTCATCTCTTTAAGTTTCCACAGACACCGAAGTTAACTGCCTGGGTTCAAATCCTGACTCCTCCTCCTACTAATTATCTGGTCTTGGATTATGTGACATCATCATCTGGGAAACAGAATTGACCTCACAGGGTTGTTGAGGAGATCAAATAAGAAAATACATGTAAGGCATTTTCCCATTTACATGTAAGGAAATTTCCATTTCCTGGCACATGGAAAATGCTCATTGAGTGGAAGCTATTCACATTATTTTTCTTTCAAGTCTATGGTTGGTGTCCACAAAAGTAGGGCTCTTGCCCTGACCAATGTGGTCAGTTGGTTAGGTGTCCTCCCGAAAGGCGAAAGGTTGCCAGTTCGATTCTGTGTTGGGGCACATGCCTGGGTTGTGGGTTTGTCCCCCATCGGGGCACACATGAGAGGCTAACGATCTGTGTTTCTCTCTGTTTCTCCCTCCCTTCCCCTCTCCCTAAAAATAAATAAACACCATTTTTTTAAAGCAGGGTTCTTGCTCTTTCTTTTTCACCACGATATCCCCAGTGCATAATCTAGTACATATCTCAGCACATAGTAGGAGCCCAGTATCTGCTGAATGAATGGACTATAAGATGCTCATGTAAATATCAACTTTGTATTTCCAGCTCTGACCTCTCCTCTGAGCCCAACTCACATATCCAACTACCTACTTTGCATCTGTACCTGAATGTCTCACAAGCATCTTAAATTTTAACAAATTCAAAATAAAACTTCATTCCTGCCCCTGTCCCCAAAACCTTCTTTCTTCAGTCTCTTCCATCACAGCAAATACCACCAGCATTCCCGTTATTAAAGCCAGACACCTGAAAATCATGCCAGAATCCTTCCTCCGTTTCACACTAGCACATCAGTAACTCCTGTCTCTACCTCCAAAATACTGTGAACCCACCCATTTTCCTGTGTCCTTTGGTATACAGCTCTTGGCAAAACCATCATTTCTTGCCTAAACACTCTGTGCTAACCTTCAAAATGTCACCCTCAAATCTAAATTCAACGCAGCAGCCAGAGTGATCTTTTTTAAATGACAATCATATCAAGAACATATCCTCTGGTAAACCTCTTTTCTTTACACTGCAAATAAATTTAACACCTTTTACCTAAGCCTAAGGCTAGAGTCTGGCTCCGTTTTTATAGCATCCTTTACCTTGCACACTACACGCCAATTACACCAGACTTTTTCTTAGTTCCTTGAATACTTTGAATCTCTTCCCATGTGAAGACCTGAAAAGCTCGCCCTTCACCCTCAGACTGGTACTTCTTCCTCAAGCCTTGGCTTTAAACTTCATTCTCAGAGAAATTTCCTTGATCACCCCCCCCCAAAATACTTCTCTTGTATTATACCCTGTTCTCGCAGCTTCTTAATAACTGCTTTAACAGTGTCTTGTTAATAGTACATTTTCCCTATAGTCTGTAAGCTGAGGGGGAAAAGATCACTCCTGTTCTTAACTGTATTCCCAGCGCCGAAAGCCTCAATATTTGTTGAATGAATGAGTCCGTCATCTAACATCAGAACTCTGCGGGGCGTAAGGCTTGCAGAAGGCGTGGCCTCCTTAGAAGCTGAGTCTCACAGTCGGGACCTGGACCGGAAGTTTGGGCGGGGCTTCTCAGAGTGGGCGCTCACACCTCGGGGCGGGGCTAACCGCAGCGATTTCACGGACAGCGTTGGGGTTTACTTTCCCTCTCCCTGAGTAATTTCCTCCCCCAGAGCCCTAGCTCACCCGAAGGCACCTCTCCCCACCACTCGGATCCGCTCGTACTTCTCCATCTCATTTCTCAGTCACGTTTCCGGAACCCCTTACAGCCAGACGCGCGTGCGCGAACCCGCCCACTCTAGAGCCACGCCCTCTACACTGCAATGTAATTGCTGGGAGCTGCTAGTGGAATTAGGTGTCGGTTTAAGCCTCGCATCGCTCTGCGATTTTTCAACGTTCCTGCAACCCGGATCAGCATGGTTGCTTTTCCAGTGTCCAAGGGAGGACGGGGCGATATGCCATTTCTTGGCGCGCTTCGCAATGGCCTGCACTGTACCTTCCCCACACTCGTGACTTCATCCGCCCCTCGCAGAGCTTCCTAAAGTGAGAGGTGCCCTGCGCAGGTCAAGTGAGGTTGAGAAACAAGCACCAACCTCTCTCTGCCCTCATCTTTGCCCACTAATGACTGTTTCGAAAAGAGCAAATTCTTATTGGCCCACAAATGATAAACTCTACCAAAACTGAATCGAGTGCGTCGCTCTCGGTCTATGGGGCAGGGAGCCCTGTTAGTTTCGTGTTTGCCTGGGGAGGGACTAGCGAAACCCCGACCTGTGTAAGTTGATTCACCTACGGAGGATGTGACACGGTTTCCAGGCTGTCCCGACTAGTGAACACCGTGCTTGTCGGCACGCACTCTCAGCCTCCAGCTGCGCAGACACAATGCTGCCACAGGGTAACTGCCTTCAACGCTCAGCTAGGGAAAACCTCCGTGTGAAGTGGACCACTATCTTGAAGCGTCAGGGAGAAGAGGAAAGAGAGCCGTTCGCCCCATAGGTTCTAAGTTTCTGCCTAGAGGTTAGTATGATTATTTAGGGTCTTGACCAGAAGTGAGTTTAATTACAGGTGTCTCCCTGGCACCTCCTGCTCTGCGCAAGTCAATAAAAGCTCAAGGAGGAAGAGGATGGTGATTAGCTAAGGGATAGCGTCCCTATTTACGAGTGGATGAGGAATGGGGTGTTTATCTTCTGCTCCCATCACATCCCTCAAAAGGGTGCCCAAACCTGCCCATGTGGAATGACCACTAGAAGAGCCCCAGGAAGGCCCCTTGCGGGCTCAGGCCGGTGTTGGCCGGCAGACAAAGCTGCCCAGGGGAGCGGAGCAAGCACAAAGGGAGAAAGCTGCTCACCTGGGACACGCGTGCTATCACCTAGAAACCGAGAGGGACTTGGTTGACCCAGGAGCCCCACAGGGGTTAATGTGTAACCTTGGAGCTACCGGAGGAAGCAAAGCAAACACCCAAACCTCTCGGCCCCCGGCTCTCTGACGCCTCAGGTTTCTGGCTTTTTCTCCCTCTCGCAGCACTTTTTCCCTCACCCCCAACTACAACCCTACAACTTTCTTAGCCTCGCCTACCACCCCTTTCTCGCCCCCTACTCCCGACTGGCTTTTAGCCGCTGCTCTGTTCCCTAGAGTCTGGCTGGCTAACTCTCCCCTTAAAGTACCACCTCATTTCTTTGGAGGCGGGGCCGGGTGGGGGTGTTGTTAATCCCACACCATGGTGAGTATACACTGACACCTAGTGGTCATAAGCTGCAAGTGCTGCAGGCCGCCGGCCTGAAGAGTGAGGGTCACACTAGCAAAATCGTCCGTCTTCCCCGCTCCAGCCTCCAGGGAGCCGGGAGAAGAGAACTGGCACTGTCTGAAGGCGGATTGGTGCAGTCGCTTGGCCCCGGGAGCCCAAAGGCGGTCTGGGAAGAGGGGTGGTGAAGGGTTAATTAACAGTTTCTAGGCATCGACTCTAAGCAGGGCGCTGTAGAGGCAGGTAAACACGTCCATCTCTAGTCTAAAAAAGCTAGTGATCCAGTGAAAGAACAGGGACTGGGCAGAGATTGTCGATATTGGGCAGGGACTGGTTCAACCAAGGCGGGACTCCCACCCATCCCCAAGTCCCGGGTTTAAAACTTGTGAGTGTGTCAAGAAAGGAGTTGAGGGTGCAGAGAGTGCTCACAATACCCGCTCAGGCGGGGGAGCTGGTGGCAGGGGAAAGTGAGGACGCCGGATAATGAAGCTAAGACAGCGAGTCGGTAATTGGGAGGCGCCAGCGAGGGGTGCCTCCGTGGCGGCTGCACAAGACAGCTCCCGAAGTCCGCGGGAGATAAGCGGGACGCGGAAGCTATACCCCCCTTTCCCAAGCCCCGGGGAAATGGGGCTAGTGCCCTCTGTGTTCAGCAGCAGCGCCGGAGGGGCGGGGGCAAGGAGGCGGGGCGGGGCGGGGCGGGGGCCCAGGCGGCCAGGGGCGGGGGCAGAGGCCCGCTGGGAGGGGACAGGAGGAGCGTAGGGGCCTAGAGGGCTCCGTGGAGAAACTGTTTGAGGCTGGAGGCCGGCGGGAGAGGCGTCCGGAGTGGACTGGACCGAGAGGGAACTCCATTCGCCGGATAGCCCGAGGAGGCCGGCTAGAGGGGGGACAGAAGGACGGCAGGGAGGGCCAGCATGCCCCCACTGCTGCACCCCGCCCTGCTGCTGCTCCTGGGCGCCACGCTGACCTTCCGGGCACTCCGGCGCGCGCTCAGTCGCCTACCTCTGCCCGCTCACGTGCGTGCCGACCCCCTGCGCACCTGGCGCTGGCACAACCTGCTCGTCTCCTTCGCCCATTCCATTGTGTCAGGAATCTGGGCTTTGCTGTGGTGAGTGAAGAACCGGGGGAATGAAGGTGGCCAGGGAATCCCGCGTTACTCTCCCCATCACTCACGGGCGGGCTGAGACCATGCAGTTTCACATGATTCCCTGTCTGGAAGGCTATCCAATCCTGAGCGGCTGCGGCCCCAGAAGGGGATCTCACCTGGGAAAGGGAAGACACCTGGGTTTCAGCCAAGCCCCTCCTCGCTTCCCAGTTAATATAGCGAGCTTAGACTCCTCCTGGACTGGCAAGGATAATTGGGGAGCTGGAAGGTCTTTGGGAATAGGGAGATGAACGCCTGCCTTCTTTCTTCCCTCCCTTTCAGTGTATGGCAGACCCCAGAACTGCTAGTAGAGATTGAGACGGCATGGTCGCTTTCTGGCTATCTGCTTGTTTGCTTCTCCGCAGGTAAGTCTTGCCCAGTAAGCATTAAGTAGGTGGAGGAATGGGATGAAGGTTCTTGTTTAGTCCCCTTCATGACCTCTTCACTCATCCCTCTGCTAGGTTATTTCATCCACGACACTGTGGACATCGTGGTTAGTCGTCAGGCTCGAGCTTCTTGGGAATACCTGGTCCATCATGTCATGGTAAGGAGAAGTGTGGTATAGGCCTGCCACTATCAACTTTACTCTCCACCCTCTTAACTCTTATTCACACCGTGTCCTAAATCTTCCATCATCAGATGCTAATCTGGGCCTTTGGTTCACTAGTTAAGGCTAGTATTTCATAACTTCACCTAGTACCGCAGTTAACTCTATATAGGGATCAAAATTTAATTGCGTGTAACTCACTGTAAACTTTATGATAGAAGCCAGCAAGCAGGGTAAGATTTTCCAGTCTCAATCTAAGACTTTTTTCTTTTTCAATGCTTCGAGACAGGGGAGGGGCAGAGAGGGAAATACCCATTTGTTGCTTCTTGTATATGCCCCCACTGAAACCCAGGCATGCACCCGGACTGGGAATCTAAGTGACCCGTGCGTTTGCAGGCTGATGCTCGATCCACTGAGCCACAACAGCCCGAGCTTAATCTGATAGCCTTGATACTCCCACCAACTCCCAGGAAAGCCTTGGCATTTATTTCCTAACCTGTTCTCACCCTTGCCCTCTAGGCCATGGGTGCCTTCTTTTCAGGCATCTTTTGGAGCAGCTTTGTAGGTGGGGGTGTCATAACACTACTGGTAGAGGTCAGCAACATTTTCCTCACCATTCGCATGATGATGAAGATCAACAATGCCCAGAATCTCCTCCTGTACCAGATCAACAAGTACGTCAACTTGATCATGTATTTTCTCTTCCGGCTGGCCCCTCAGGCCTACCTCACCTATTTCTTCCTGCAGTATGTGGGTCAGGGAACCCAGGGCACCTTCCTGCTGGGTATCCTGCTCATGCTGGACATCATGATCCTCATCTATTTTTCCCGCCTCCTCCGCTCGGACTTTTGCCCTGAACGTGTGCCTAGCCCACAACACAAAGACAAGTTCTTAACAGAGTGAGGCACAGAGCCTGCAACTTGTGGCAAGGACAGGAAACAGCCAACAGCCTCACTCATAAACTGAGGTTAAGAATCAGACCCAAACCTGGGGCATCCGGGCTCTCCACCTTCCAAGCCTGCATCCACTATTGAAAACACTAATGAAAGCACTCTTCTGAAGTCCTTGTCCTTTCTTGAGCAAGGCTGAGGAAAGCAGACAGACCGGTTGGACATGGTAGAAGGGTGTGGGGACAAGGTGCTACCCAGCCCACACTGCCCTGAAACAGATGCTAATGAACTCTGGGTATTGGTTTCATACAAAGCCTCTTCTTCCAGGGATAAAAGAAGGGGTTCTGATAAAACTGCTTGTTTATTCACTTAATCCTATGACAGAGGCAAGTTCTAGTTGTCCTAGTGCAACTAACCCAAGTCTGGATCACAAAAATCTGCTGAGCTCTTGCTGCTAGGATAGTAACTGGTATGGTAAAATGAGAGCGCTGAATGTTCCAACGGGGTAAATGGGCCAGGAGTCTTGCCCAAACTACTGTTTAGTGTGTATATACCAGAGTATGGTGCCCTCCCAGCCCAACCAGAAATCAACATAAAGAAGCATATAGTATAAAATTTTTATATTTAGAATTAGCCAGCTGGACTCAGTTTAGATGATCCCAATCTGAAAAACAAAAGGGAGCTTTGTTACTGAAGTTGAAACGTAAAGATTAAGCCAGGATTTCACGGTTAGAAAGCACAATGTGGGCACAGGGTAGGCCTATTAAGGAGAGGGGTGCAGTCAGTCAGTTAAGGCTAATCAGCAAAAGTCAGGCTTTGGTCGCAAACAGACACATCATTTGCACCCAGGGGGTGGCTGTTAGGGAGTTTCATGACAAAGGAAGCTTACTTTGTTGGCAACATCCAAGGCATCATAGTCTGGAGCCAGTCGAACATAGGCCTTCTTCTCCCCGTCAGGTCTAGGGTGGAGAAGGCAGCCTTAGTCCCTGCTGCCCGCAGCGCCCCCCTCCCCCAGTCTTCTGGGGCACCAGGGGTTCCTTTGTTCATGTAGTCTTTTCCAAGTAGTTATATTTTCCTGTCACTGGCACAGAGGAAGGTTAAGGAAGCCACTAGGCTACAAACAAAGCTAATGCCTGTTTTTGGGAAACACCACAGGATAATCCAGGTAATCAGACATAATTTTCTTACTCTAGGGCCTGCCTCTGTCTAGAGGTAGGAATCAAGAAAATGAGCACCAACCCCATAAATAAGGGGTTTCACCCTTATTTTCAAACTCGTTTTCACCAGGGGCCACATCAGCCTCGTAGTTGCCTTCCAAGGGCTGAATGTAATTTTAGGACTGTATAATATAAATGTAACTACTCCATAACAGTTAAGTGAGAGCTTGGCACTGCCACCCTATAGAAAAAAGGTGGAGGGCCAGATTCGGCCCACGGGCCTTGTGTTTGCCACCTGTGCCATAAATCAAATCCTAGAGGCAGGGGAGCTGTTGATGCCTCAGAAGTCCACAGTCCATACAAAGGACTGTAATTACAGCAGGGGCTGCTCATTTCTCAAGGCTTCCACACTCTGAAACCTACTCTGATCCCAAAAGCAACAGCAAGGAATTTTAAGCAATTTCATGCCATTCAGGTTTCCTGGCTTCTGAGGCCCCAGCGTCCTCCTCAGCTCTTGGGGCCCCACTCACCTGATCAGGGTGTTGACCTTGGCCACATCAATATCATACAGCTTCTTCACAGCCTGTTTGATCTGGTGCTTGTTGGCCTTGACATCCACAATGAACACAAGTGTATTGTTGTCTTCTATCTTCTTCATGGCTGACTCAGTGGTCAGGGGGAACTTGATGATGGCATAGTGGTCAAGCCTGGGGGAGGTAAAATGGGGTCACCTGGCCTGAGTCCAGTAAATGAAAGGACGGGACCTCTTTTGAAGCCCAGGTGCATCAGACAATGAGTAGCAATCATTTTTGTCATACTTTGGTCGCCAAACAGTGTCATCATCTGCAACCCGAAACCTAGGGACCTGGAGCCTCAGCAGGGGAAGAGAACCACGTACAATCTATTTCACTTGAAGGGCTTTCATCCTTTTTAAGTAATTAAAGAATCATCTTGAGTCCCAAACCCCTCATTCTTTATTTGATCTCACCATTTCTTTTTTAAAAAACTTCCTTTTTATTGTTTTAAGATTTTATTTAATTTTTAGAGAGAGGGAGAGAGGAAGTGAGGAAGAGAGAGGGAGAGAAACATCAACATGTGGTTGCCTCTAACATGCCCCCTGCCGGGGACCTGGCCCACAACCCAGGGATGTGCCCTGACTGGGAACTGCGCCAATGATCCCCGGGTTCACAGGATGGCAGCCGATCCACTGGGCCACGCCAGCCAGTGCTTTTTTTCCCCCTTAAATCTTTGACTTCAACATTTCTGAAGGGCGAATTTGTGGATAAAATTGAGACTTGAGAAGTTAAAACTGAAGAGCACAAAGCTAGACCGCAACACCCTGAAACCCAGGCTAGAGTTCCAAAGAATGCTGCTGCTTCACTATGAGGCTGTTCCCACCCACTTTGGTAGCTTGAAGACCATCAGTTTTTTTTTAAACTGTTTTTTTTTCCTTCCCAAATTGTTGTTCAAGTACAGTTTTCTGCCTGGACCATCAATTCTTGAGAGCAACTTTTTATTTACAACTCAGGTTCAACTTACAGTGGCTTGAGCACAAATACAACAGTTTCCCTCCTGAAATTCAAAGAAACACTGTTCACAGACACTACCTTCTCATTTTGAAGCTGGAAGTCAGGTCTCAACCTTTTATTACACTAAACACTAAGTCCAAAAGGGGGTAAAAAGACTGCCAAGTGCTTGCTTTCCTCCACGAAGGACTCAACCCACTCTATTCTGCCACCATATCTTGTCTCTAATCTGTGGTTCCTAAGGTCAGTTATTAACAGCAGCACGACACCAAAATACTGAAGCATCCCAACCTTTTGTGCAATTTCCCACTAACCATTACCCAAGTGTAAAAATTTGAGAGTGAATGAAAAGGAAGTTTCCATATACTGTTGCAGGCCTTCACTGTCCAGTACAGATGGATAAATCTCCTTTATCAAACTCGACCATACCACGTTGCCACCTTCAACAACCACTCCCTGCAGCAATAGGTGCTGTGAGGAATGAACTAAACCTGAAGCCCTACCAACAGGGGACATCTAAGTCCTACTTCGTACTTCCAAGAAGGTGGACCCTAACATATAAAGTGATAATTAACCTAACAATTAATTAACCCTGGCACTAACTATGGGTTGTTTTAAATAATTCCTGCCAATAGTGAAAAGTCTCTACTCGTTCTTAAATAAGGCATTAACAATCTCCTCACAACCCCATTAGGGAAACACGTTAAGTACTACATGTTTTTGAGAAGCCAAGCTCTAAGTTTGGTAGCCTACATACACAGCTACCTGACTCTCTTCTCCTACCTCCGTTAACTTCCTAAACTTTCCCTTATAAAGGGGAGGGGGGGCGGAGGAGGAAGAGTACAGGGCAGTACTGACTTGTTTCTCCTGGGGGCGCTCTTCCGAGGATATTTAGGCTGCCTTCGGAGCCGCAGCGTCTTAGGCCTCCTGAAAGTGGGTGACGTGCGGATCTTCTTCTTTTTGTGGCTGTGGACGCCTTTTAGCACTGCTTTCTTTGCCTTCAAAGCCTTTGCCTTGGCTTCGGCTTTGGGAGGGGCAGGGGCTGAGAAAAGAAAAGAAAATGTGGAAGCGGGTTTCAGAAATTGATCACTTCTGGCCCGAAGACCGGTAGTGGGCGCCCCAGGCTACACGCGCATCAGTGGTTCCTTTGAAGACATCACAAGTCTCAGGTTAAGCATTTTCCATCATATGCACGGTAATGGGGCACACTTGGAGTATCTCCTGGTATCCGACACAGAAAAAAGTAGCTAGCAATGCTCGAACGCTTGATACTTGCCAGGATGCGTGCGAGTAGTTTTATAAAGACTATCGCACAGCCATCCTGGGAGGTTACATAGCCGTCTGTAATGAAAATGGTAAGTTAAAAACAAAAAGGAAAAAAGTGAAGTTGAGGGGACTGATTCCTTACAAGTCTGGAGACATGGAGCTGTGATCTGTGGATGCGTGTAGCTCCCAAGTCCACTATCGGGCTGTCAGCTTCCCTCCCCTCACCCTTCAACCGGAGCCCAGCCCATGCGGTTGGGCTCACGCGCACCGCAGCCTGGCCGAAATGGGAGGAGCAGCTCCTGAGCTGACACCTAAGTCTTAGCTTAGCCACTGTCCTTTCTATTCGTTCGCTCTACAGGGATCCGAGGCCAATCAGCCATGTTCCCCCCCAAACCCCAGCACACACCTTCCTTCTTCGCTTTGGGCGCCATCTTCGTGAAAAGGGTTTCCTAGATTCGTCCCCACGGGCTTATAGAGCCAAGTCTCACCGAAGGCTCGCGATGCTTTTCTACTTAAAGCTGATTGGGTGATCTGTAGCGCGGCGCCCGCCGGGAATAGTAGTTAGGCTTAATTGCCTCAAGACAGGGACTAAGCATGCGCCATACTTCCCCTGGTAAGACCGTAGAGCTGCTTGGGGGTTGTAGTTTTTTTGAGACGTGTTTATCTGCTGCAGCGGATAAGCCGGCTGCTACTCGCGTGTGGTCCTGAGCGTTTCTCATCTTGAGCAACTTCAGAGAAAAGGACTGCAGTTCCAGGAGGCAGTAACACTGCAAACTATAATAGATATAGTTAGATGTACTCAGGGAGAGTGAAGCAAAGTTCTAGAACGTTAGAGCAGAGTTTGTCAGGCCCAGCTCCTTCAAGTAACATTTGTGGAAATTGAGGTCCCGAGATTGAGACGTGGCTTATCAATAAGGGTGATTTTTGTGGCAGAAAAAAATCAAGTCAGGTAGAAGTGAGGAGCGAAGTACTAGAGGAGGTGGGAGGTGGCCACATCTCCCCTCTTTACGTACGTCGAATTTCATACGCTTTCTCGACAATACTCTTCAAAAACTACCAATATTCCAAACACCCAGCGCACAGATTTCTCCAGCATTTGCTAGTTTTTCTTGTAGCTTTTCCATTCACAGTCCCTTCCCTTTAAATAGTCTTGCCTTCCCTGCCCCGGTCATCTTTGCATCCTCAAATTCAGTTCCGCGCACACAGCAAAGTTTAGTAAGGCTCTAGTTTGCTTCTCAGAGGGCGGGTGTCTACTCCGCCTCCACCCCTCCCTTTTTATCTTCTTCCTCGTCTCTTGGAACCTGCTTTCCCCTTTAACGGGGAGATTTGTGTTGTGCTATCCGGACTCTATCCCAAAGAACTGCAAAATGGAAAAGTCCTGGGGAAGGTTCCGAAGGGGTCATCGAGAAGAAGGCCAGGACCAGAGGAGAGTCCCCGTGCTGCAGAGCAGTGACCTCCCCCAAGGGCGGAGTCCCCGATCCATCTAGCCCTCCTTTATCCTCCCATCGAGGGAGGAGGCTCGGTCTTCAGCCTGCCCGCCACTCAATTTACTCGGTAGCCTTCGAGGAAAAGACGCCAGACCTCGGACGTCTCTCTCTACGGTGGGCATCCAGCTCCGCCTCTGGCACCCCCTCTATGCTGCCCACCCCCCAACTCCCTGGGCTGAAGGGCGGAGAGCGGGGGCAGACTGGATGAGTCACGTCCCGGGCCTGCAGTTGAGGAGGGAAGCGCCGCCTCTCCTTGGGCCCCTTCTCTGCCCCTTCCCCCTCCCCGCCGGTCCTGGCGCGGCCAGATGCTGCGCAGCAGTCACCGACTCCCCATCACCAGTTCGGCTGGGTAAGGGTCCCCGTGGAGACGCAGCCCCGCAGAGGGGTGCGGGCGGAGCACCTGGGGATGCCTGTCTGGGCACGTTCCAGCCTGGGTGGGGGCGGTCCTGGTCCGGGCGAGGCGTCTGTCGGGGTAGCCTGGGGCAGTGCGGGGAGGAGGATGGAGGGGGAGCCCGGGCGGGCTGCGAGACCCGGAGCTGCCGGAGAGGGGCCGGGGCGGCCCTTCTCCTGGAATTTCCGGGGATCATGTTACAGCGCTCGTGGAGGGAGAGTCGGTGGGACGCGGGCCCCGCGCGGGCTGGGCCCTTCGCCCGCTCCGGCGGCTCGCGGCCTCGCAGCGCGGACCCTGCGCACACTGACCCCGTGCGGTGGGGCCGCTCCCGCGCCCTTGGACCTCTCTGTTACGGTGGGGCCGCCTGAACCCCGACTTGTCGTCGGGTCTCCGCGGCCTCGAGTGGTTGTAGGAACTATCCGGCCCCGAGTTATTGTAGGGTCTGCGCGGGCCCGGGATCCCCGGGACGGGACTCTCAGTCCCCATTTGCCGGCCGAGGGGTCTCCCCGCCCCCGAGTCGTCTTCGGGACGGTCCGGCCCCTGGTGATTGTGGGTTCACCCCAGCCCCGGGTGATTGTCTCATCTCCCTGGCCCTCGGTGATCGTAGCATCCCCGAGGCCGCGGGCTCCCGTAGGCTCCCCGTGCTCTCGAGTTATAGTCGCGACTCCTCGGTCGCGGGTGATTGTCGCGTCCCCACGGGCCCGGGTCGCTGGGGCGGATCAGGCCTCCGCTCCTTCTCGGGGCGCCCGACAAGGCCACAGGCAAGATGAACATTCTGGCGCCGGTGCGGAGGGACCGCGTCCTGTCGGAGCTGCCCCAGGTAGGCATCAGGGCCACGTCGGGCTGCTGGCTGCGGTGGTGTGTGGGCGGGGAGGAGGCGGCACCAGGCCAGTTAGAGGCTTGGGCCCAGCCCTGCCACCCAGCTAGGCCTGCTGCTTCTGGGTGGTCCCCTCCCCACCCCCAGCCCCAGGCTGCTTGGCTGCCAGAAAAGTCCAGTGGTGGGTGAGTCTCATTCTCTTCTATCCCTTTTCAGTACCTGAGGAAGGAAGCCGCTTTGCACGTGCGCAAAGACTTCCACCCTCGGGTCACCTGCGCTTGCCAGGAGCACCGGACAGGCACCGTGGGGTGAGTTGGAGGCACCCGAAACAAAGAAAGGAAGTCCCAGGAAACTCTGTAGTCAAGGCAGTGGTAACGTCCACTCCCTTGGGGCTCCATTGAACCTTCTGCCTACCAGCTATGTGGTTGGTTATTCCCCCTTTTTATGGCCCTGCATCGACCTCTTTATTTTCAGCAAGGTTATGGTGAGTCCAGTGAGAGGGGGTTGGCTGAAAAGTGGCAGTTCAGTGTCTGACAGAGAAGGATGTGGTCCCCAGCTCAGCTTCCCTCCCCGTACCATCTGGTTTGAGCCCCAGGGCCGGGACTGTGTCTGCATCTGTGAGTCCAAGTGTGGGTAAAAAGCAAATACTAGTAACGGTTGCCACTATTAGTGTAGGGTTTGCTCTGTGCCAGGCACTGTGTTGGATACCGTTACTGCCTTTTATTAAATGGGAAACACATCACATTTAAGATGTACCCTGGTTTCAGAGATGTTAAAATGTATGTGTGTGTGGGAGGTATGTTTCACAATATAGAACATTGATCTCATTTTAACCTTCTCAACACCCCAATAAAATATATTCTAAATATCCACTTAAATGTTGAAACTGAGACAGGCTAGGTAGCTTGTCCTAAGTCACACAGCTAGTAAGTGTGAGAGCTGGAATTCAAATTCATGTCTCTTACACTGAAGCACAGAACACTCCTGGCCAGCCCATCTGTCCAGGAAAGCTGCCCAGGAGGCCTGGTGTCTCTGGGAACTGCAGCCTGGGTACAGCTACCTTGGTAGACTTACTAGGGAACGTTGGGACTCCCTAGAGTGAAACAACCAGTGCCCACTCCTGCCTCCTCTTGTGTCCAGCAGATTTAAAATCTCCAAGGTCATTGTGGTGGGGGACCTGTCGGTGGGGAAGACTTGCCTCATTAATAGGTAAGAGGGTGCTGGACTGAGTGGGGTTGGGCTGGGGAGGGGAGGGCCAGGCCTAGCCAGATCAGCTGGGCTCAGGGCCAGAGCATCTGGTGCCCCCTCAGGTTCTGCAAAGACACTTTTGATAAGAATTACAAGGCCACCATTGGAGTGGACTTTGAGATGGAGCGATTTGAGGTGTTGGGCGTTCCCTTCAGTCTGCAGCTGTAAGTGCTTCCTCTGCCTCTTCCAGCCATTTCTTCCTCTAGCACCTACATCCTACCCCTCCCATCCCCATGTCTCTGTTTCGCCCCTTCTTCCTCCCAGCTGGGATACTGCTGGACAGGAGAGATTCAAGTGCATTGCATCAACCTACTACCGAGGAGCTCAAGGTAAGGGGCTGGGTGAAGTGGGGTAGGTGGGTGCACCTGGCTTCTCATTGTGGACTGAGGGGATTGTGGAAATGAGCCAGTAGTGTCTCCCCGTCAGCCTGGGACGGTTTCTGCCACTCTTTCAGCCATCATCATTGTCTTCAGTCTGAATGATGTGGCCTCCCTGGAACATACCAGGTACATGGGGATGCTGAAACATATTGGGGCTCTGGGAAGAGAAGGTTCAGAAAAGAGGGGTACTCAGGGCATGGTGGGGAAGGGAAGACTGCAGCTAGGAGCAGAGGGAGGATAATTGGGCGTGTGAGTGTCAGCAAAAGGGGCCTGGGCCTGCCCAGCTCATCTCTTGCTGTCCGTCCTCTGTGGCAGGCAGTGGCTCGCTGATGCACTCAAGGAGAACGACCCTTCCAGCGTGCTTCTCTTCCTTGTGGGTTCCAAGAAGGACCTGAGTGTAAGTGTGCCTGTGGGGGGGCTTCCCAGCGTGGTGTGAGAACCCTCCCGCATCTAACTCTGACTTCCTTATTTTAATTTTACTATTTATTTACTTATTTATTTTTGTCCTCTGGGGACATGCTTATTGATTTGAGAGGGAGGGGAAGGGAGGGAGAGAAACCGATTGGTTGCCTCTCATAGGCACCCCAACTGGGATCGAACCTGCAACTTAGATGTGTGCCCTGACCGGGTGACCCTCCAACCAGTTGAGCCACACTAGCCAGGGCCTTTTTTTTTTTTTAATTTAACAAAAAAAATTTTTTTAATTGATTGATTTTAAAAAGAGAGAGAAAGAGAAAGAGAGAGAAACATCAATTTGTTCTACTTATTTATGTACTCATTGGTTGATTCTTGTATGTGCCCTGACTGGGGATCAAACCCACAACCTTGGTGTTTTGAGACGATGCTCTAATCAACTGAGCTCCCCGCCAGGGCTGACTCTGCCTTCCCTTCAGACTCCCGCTCAGTATGTGCTAATGGAGAGAGACGCACTCAAGGTGGCCCAAGAGATGAAGGCTGAGTACTGGGCAGTCTCATCTCTCACTGGTAAGAGGCTTCAGGCCTTCTGCTGTGGCATTCCTGCCTACCGTGGCTCTCACTCCTACAACTCCAGCTGTGCCCAATGACCCCAGGCCTAGAGCTGCCCCTAAGCACCCATCTGTTCCCTGTGTCAGGTGAAAATGTCCGGGAATTCTTTTTCCGTGTGGCGGCGCTGACCTTTGAGGCCAACGTGCTGGCTGAGCTGGAGAAATCGGGGGCCCGGAGCATTGGGGATGTTGTCCGTGAGTGCCCTCCTGTGTGGGGGTGGCAGAGAGCATGGGGAACCTCCAATCCCTGCTTCACACATTTCTCACTCTTCTTCAGGCATCAACAGCGATGACAACAACCTGTACCTAACCGCCAGCAAGAAGAAGCCTATGTGTTGCTTTTGAGGGATGAGGGATTGCTCAGCCCTGGGGCACTGTGCTGCCTTGACTCCCCCGGACCTCTACCCCTGGACATTTGCACTGACTGTTACTACAGACCAAAGAGCTGCCCCTTGGTGGCAGTACCCCCAGAGGGGTAGTTGGGACCATGCTAGTCGGTTCCTGCCCCGAGGCACCATACCAAAGACTGGATGCCCCCTTCCTCCAGGGGCTCTGCAGGATGCCCAGGAGTGGAGAGATGGTCCCTGCTGCTTTTGCTCTGCCTGCTGGGCCCCTTGGGCATGAGGATGCTTGATGGTGCCAGCCCTACACTGTGCCTTATACATTAAATTCTCTGTTATTAGCAGTTTGGGGGTTGGAGTCCTTTGTTGGGGATGAGGGATATGGAATGGGCAGGGCTGTATGATGATCTTGGAATTGGAGTCTCCCGCAGGGATGCTGGCCATCCCTGGCCCTGGGACTGGCCTCAGGCAAGCTGGGCCCTTAGGGACCAGGTCTGGGGGGCTGCACTCTCATTGGGTGAGATCTGAATTGTTGGCTTTGAGAGCCCTTTCCTTTGGTCCCTTCCCCCCAAATGTGTCCTACTCGGTGCTTATAGCCAAATTTCTATCATTGGATAATATGTTTTTTTAGCCTCTTCTCACATTCCCTTTAACAGATAGTTATCTGAGAGGAACACAGAAGTGATTGGGTTTTGGATATCTTTGGCCCAGGGAGGGTAGGGGCTGGGCTCTTATTCAGAAGATATCCAATCTAACATCTAGCTATATTCAGGATATAAACATAAAGTTATGAGTGGTGTCTTTGTACAATTTAAAACATGATTAAACTAAATTGAGTAAAAATTACCGTGTGTATTTTTCCCTCTTCACAAAGAGAGAGAGAGAGGTACTCTAAGGAGGACCCGCACTTGGATCCTCACTGTCCCTCCTAAGACACTCAGGCAAATCACTTATCCCGTGTGCCTGTTTTCTGTGAAATGGGGCTAATAATGCTGATGAGATTTCACGGGTTAAATAAGAAAGCACTAACACATACATAGGAAGGGCTCCAAACCTTAACTATTATAACCTTTTTCTTAAAAAATTATTTACTTTTAGAGAGAGAAGGGAGGGAGAAAGACAGGGAGAGAAACCGATGTAAGGACGTCCATCTGTTGCCTCTCCCATGCCTTCAACTAGGGACCTGGCTGCAACCCAGGCATGTGCCCTGATGGGGATCAAACCAACGACCTTCGGTTCGCAGGCCAGTGCTCAATCCACTGACACACAAGCCAGGGCTTATTATAACTCTACAGGATGAGTGACCGAGAACCTGGCTCATCGTTGACATCTGACCCAGAGCTCTACGAGCAGATTGGCGGGAGCATCTCAGGCGTCTGGCGCAGCAATGGAGGGACACGTGTGGCCTGAGAGGCCGTGGAGCGTCAAGATTAGAACGCAGATCCTGGCTCCCAGTCAGCAAGTGCTCTGTCCATTTTATGCCTGCTTTCATTCTCAGCCCGCTCCTGCTCCTCTGTTCTGGGAGGGTTGGTTTTCTGCACAGTCCCCTTTTTCGTGTTTTCCCCTCCCCTGCTGTTCCTGGAGCTGGAGGTTTTGGGCAGTGACCCTACCCACACAGGTTGCTGGGTCTGGAGGAAAGTGAAGGAGGGTATTATGCGGAGCAGCAGTAGGAGAGGCCCTTGGTTTCTCTGGAGGAAACAAAGTTTAAATATCATCTTTTCCTTTTCATCCTTTGAGGCATATCTTGGGCACAGAGCCTCTAACTCTGTGTGTGTGTGTGTGTGTGTGTGTGTGTGTGTGTGTGTAGGTGTGTGTGTAGTTGGCACCACAACACTGCTGTGGAGTATTTGTGCTGAGAAATGTGGGGAGCAGGGGTATGGTTCTTTGTTCTGGGTAGCCTCTGTGAGGGGTGTGTGCACATTATATTAGGCTGCGTGGCAAGTAGATATTTTTTTAGGAACACTACGTGTGTGACACAAGCATGTACGATGTGTATGCTATACTTAAGGTGTGAGGGGTGTACAGTGCGAGGGATTAATGCAGTGGATCTTGCTCCCAGCACTGGGCAAACCTATGGAGACACATAAAGTTGCATGAATGAAATAAGAAAGCACAAACACATAGAAGAACTGAAAAATCTTAATTATAACTTTTGGGAAAAAGTGACCCAAGCTCTATGTTAACATCTTTTTTTTTAAGACTTTATTTATTTATTTTTAGAGAGGGGAATGGAGGGAGAAGGAGAGAGAAAGAAACATCAATGTGTGGTTGCCTCTCATGTGGTCCCCACTGGGGACCTGGCCGGCAACCCAGGTATGTGCCCTGACTGGGAATTGAACCTGTGATGCTTTGGTTCGCAGCCTGCGCTCAATCCACTGAGCTAAACCAGCAAGGGCTTATGTTAACAACATCTTTATTGTGCAGTGTTTCTCTGGATCAGGGCGCCCCATCCGAGCTAGAAGGGAACGCTGCTAAGAGGCTCTGGGGTTGGGCGCCAGAGGGCGGCTGAGAATGGGCAAGTCCTCATCAGACGAGCCTGCAGGCGGAGAGAGCGATTGAGCCTGGCATTCCAGGGCCAGAGGAACCTCAGAAGAGCCGGAAGGGGTGGGTGGTGTGGTTGGAAGCGGTCTCTCCCTAATCCAGAGAGAGGTACTAGTATAGTTTGAGGGCGGAGCTAAGGGCCGAGGGTTCGGAAGGGATTGGGAGGGGCCAGGAGCAGAGTGTCCAGTTGAGAGAATGGATGGGGCGGGGCTAAGAACAGGGCTAGGGGCGGGGCCAAAAGTGGGGGTGGGGTTAAGAGCTGCGGGTAGGTCTGGAGAGGAACTAGAGATGGGACTGAGGGCTGGGCCTGAGCGGCCGAGCTAAGGTTAAGGCCTGTGATAAAGGTGAGGCACTAAGGTTAAAGTGGGACAAAGAGGGAAGAACTTGAAAGGACCTGGGGCGCCTTGGAAGAAGAGCTCGGCTGAAGCTTAGACTTGGACTGAGAAGACAACACAACCTAGAACGGGGGGCGGGGGAAAGTAGGTGGAGAGGTTGGGCAAGCATGAGGCTTTGTTGAGGGCTGGACGGGAGCAAAGCTGAGATTGGGGTTTACGGTTGGCTCGGCCAAGCTCAGGTTCAGGGTTGGACTTCTGTGAGGAAGAGTCTTGTAGAGAGGGAAAACTGGGCTGAGAGCTATGTGGGTCAGGACGAGAATGATGATTGAAAGGTGGACTAAGGAAAAGACTGAGGACAATGCCAACATCTGGGATGAGAGCAGCAGTGGTAAGGAGAGGGCGGGGCAGAAGATTAGGGGAGGGCTTCAAGCTGCGACCTGGGCACGAGGGCGGGGGGTTAGTTTGAGAACCCAGGGAGGCTGTGGAACCAGCAAGCTCTACAAAGGAGGAGGAGCCAAGGGCTCCTCAAGATGGGGCGGAGTTAGAGCCTGGGGGCGGGCTCATGTGGAGCCACGGACCAAAGATTTAGGACTGGGGTCCTGAAGCCCTGAAAAATAACCTCCGGGTTTGGCTGGGGCCTTCTGGCTGCAGTGCGAGCTGTAACTCCTCTTTGCACGGCGGAGAGGCATTGTTGTGCTGTAGACCGAGAAGGGCTGGGCCTGGCTGGAGCCCATGGCCCAGCATCCAGCCTGCCGCCGGGGCTTGGACGGAAAGTTCTATTGACTCTGAGGGCAAAAAGGAGTCTGGAGGTTCCACGCGTGACATCACAATCGCCTTCAGATGTGGGCGGGGCCAGGGCTGCATTTCCAAGGAGACCGTGCACACTTCCCCTGCTTTGCTCCCTCCTCTTCCCTCCTTCCCTTCCTGGTTTTTTCCTCCCTTTCTCCCTTCCACCTTCCTTCCCTCCTTCCCCTATTCAGCTGCTCTGGTGTCCAACCTGGAACCCCACCATCTGTGCTGCAAGGGCGGGGAAGCTCCTCGGCCCTCAGGACTGAGAGGATTCTGTACAAATGAGCATCACCTGTGAGTTTTGAGTTGGGACCCTGTACCCCAATTAATGTCCTGCGGAGAAAGAGACCACAAGCCTCCCTCTTCCTTTCAAGTTATCACTCGCCCCATCCTGCCACGTGTCTATACGCTTCTGCGCTGGAGCTCCGGACTGATTCAGTGAAGCTCTCTGTTCTGTCTGTGAAACTAGAAAGCAGGTTGCCTTCCTCAGACCCAAGGAGTTACTAAATCTCACTCCTTGGCAAACAGCTATGATTGTCAGGGCTTCTTGGGGCTTGGCGGAAGTTAGTGGACCCTGCATATAGGCCTTTTCCATGGTGACTCTGCAGAGAACAAGGGAAGTGGAGTCAGACACAGCTGAGCTGAGGCCTGGCTCAGGGGCCTCTGGCCTAATCTTAGGTCCAGGCTGTGGATGGGGGGGCTGTGGGTAAAGCCAGAGGATGGGGAATTGGCTGTGTTAGGGCTGAGCCAGTGTAGTAGAAGTGACATCTGGCAGCACAGGTTTCAGATCGGAGTCCCAAACAAACAGCTAAAAGAGCACAGATTATTGAGCCAGGGAGACTGGGTTTGAATCTTACTCTGCCATCTATTAACTTGGGTCTTTGGACAACTTACTTATTCTGAATGTGTCCCCATTCAGGGAATGGGCTGTGGCGAGAGCATCTAGAATCAAGAGCATGTTTTAAAAGCCCGGCACAGTGCCTGACACTGTGAAGATGCTCACCCTGGGTCAATTCTCTTTCCCCAAAAAAGCCTCCAGGTTTGAACCCTGGGCAGAATTTCCACCGCCATAGCTTCTTTGTGGCTCCGATTAGAGGGTTTAGTCTATTCTACTCATGCACTTATTCCAGTGAATAAATGCACAAGTATAATAGAAAAGAACAGGATAGAGTAGAATAGGCCCCCAGTGAAAATGAGTTTGACACCCTTGATTTATTCTATAAACCAACATTTACCGAGCACTTTCCATGTCCCAGGATCTGTAGAAACAGATGAATTATGGGCCTTGTTCTCAAGATGCTATAAACACATGAGGAACCCTGGCAGGGTAAAGGGGAACAAGATACGTGTGACTAATACCATTTGGATATCATTGTTCTTTCCAAGATGAGCAGGTATTTCTGGGGAGTGGAAGACAGGAGAGAAGGAATGGAGAAGGAGATGAATGAGTGGGAGGAACTGATAACTGAGAAAGAAACCAGGGCCTGGATTCTGGGGTGGGGGCATGATAAGGCGTTACGTAGAATAGGTAGTAGAATGAGGTAGTAGAATGCTGTTAAAGAAGAGGAACATGGTGGGCCAGTTGGCATTCTAGAAAACTCAGTGTGGCTGCACTGTGACAACTGGATGAGGGAAGTGAGACAGAGGCAGGGAGGCCAGGCAGGAGGCTACTGCAGTGTCTTGGTCAGAGATGACAAGAGTGTGAACCAAGCCAGAGGCAGAAGTGGAAGCAGATGGGCAGGACAAGACTTGGCGGTCAAGCTGGTGTAGGACTGAGGGAAAGTAGTTCTAGCTGTGGTGGCTGCTGCTCTCTGAAACGGAAGAGACAAGGGGGGGGGTGGTCATGGAGGGTGGGGAGAAGATGGCAGGCTCATGTGGGACCTGTTGGTCTAGGGTGTTTGGGAACATCGGAGAGGATATTGGCCATGTGCTCAGGAAAGCGGTCTGGACTGGAGACCCGCCCAGATGTATGTCATGTTATTTGTGGACGCTGAAACCATGGACTTGGATGACATTAGCTGAGATAATCTTGAGAAGGAAAGCCAACACAGAACCCTGGTAATCATCAATTTAAGTTGTGCGGCTGAGGAGTTAAGAAAGAACTAAAGAGCTGGTCAGAGAAGAGAGGATGAGAGAGGTCTGCACGCAAGCCAAAAAAACAGAGTATACAGAAGAAAGAGACCCCGGTTAACAGGGGGGAAAAGATGAGAAGGAGGCCACTGGGTCTGGCTATTGGGAAACCGTGGCCTGGGCTGGGCTGACAGAGGGACTGGGACGGCTGCCACGGGTAGGTGACTGGAATGGAGAGAGGGGAGGTCACTGAAGATGGCGACCGGGCCTCCTGACAGGGGTCTAGTGAAGAAGCTATTCAACATGTCTGTTAAATGAGTGAATAAACTTGGATTGCAAAGGAAGATGCAGGGATATGCACTGGTAGAGGAAGGAACAGGGTTCATAGATTGTTTTGTTGAAAGGTGTTCATAGCCTGTAGGGAAAAAACCAACCATTAAAGGAGAAAGTGAAAATTCTGGCTGGGACCTAGAGCTCAGGTGCCTTGGGCAGGAGGAAGGAGGGATGCTCCCCCAGGTTGGGGGCGAGCTGATGGGGTGGGAGCAGCCACAGAAAGGGCTGGTGCAGTGATCTGCTGAGAGGAAGAGCAGCAGGATAGGAGTTTCCAGGGAAATGCTCGATGCTTCATTCAAACGCTCGATAAATTTTGAGTACTTACTGTTTTGTGGAAAACAGGAGCTGACCAGGGAACTGTAGGAAGATGACCAAGTGCCAGGGAAGGCCCAGCTGCAGTCCCTAAGCAATCAGCTTCCCCTCCTTAAGCAGAATTCAGTTCCTGATGCCCCAAAGGATAAAGCTAGTCGTGGGAAGACAAGGGCAGTGGCAGACTCCACCCTGTGGTTGTTGACGCAGCTGCTGTCCCAGCTGGAGTTCTGCTGGGTCAACTGCTGACCCAGCTCCGCACTACGACAATTCCCCGATCTGTCCTTCCTTGCCTAGACTGGCTCAGTCCTACCATTTCTCCAGATTCAGCTCCTATCATGCTTCGTCCCGGGAAGACTTTCCTTATCCTACCCTAACCCCCACCCCCACCGTCTCAGTAGGCGCCCTTGCTGTCTGCTTCCCTGGGCCTCCGACCCACCGTTCCCCTGCATTTGTTCTGCACCACACCACTGTCACAAACCGTTCCACACAAACTGTACCCTCTGCAACGTTCTCCCAGCCCCTTGAGAGTGGGGACTTTTTTTTTAACATCGGCATCTTGGACATGGCTGGGGCCTGACACCTGGAGAGTCTCAGAAAACGTTTGATGAGGAAAAGGCCTGGGGAGGGGGCACTGCCGCTGCCACTCTGTACTCTCTCAGATGTAAACAGGTTACCCAGCTGGGAAAGAGGACACCTGCTGGCTGCTGTGGCGTCTAGCACTGACGCATCTACCTTCTCCTCTGAAGGTGGGTCCAGGGGAATCTCTGGCCCCAGGGGTCCCCACCACCCCTAACACGGGAAAGCTGACACTTGGTGGTAGGCAGGAGGGAGGGTTTGGTCCTGAAGGGGTTACCCCACCACCCCACCCTCACCCCATCACCTATTCATGCCAGAGAGGGCCCCTTTCTGGAGACCAGTCACCCCTTTGTATAGCACTTCATGGGGCACGGATACCTTTGACATGTGAACTGAGGCATCCCAACAGAACTGCAAGATAGGTATTACCACCACCACCCCCATTTTGTGGACAAGACAGGAGAAGTGAAATAACTGGCCCTCAGTCACCCAGCTAGTGATAGAGCCAACACTGGGACTCAGGCCTACCTGGTTCAGGTTCAGGACACTTGCCATCACGCCGCCCTTCGCCCCAGTTCAGCAGTGCTGAAGCAAGCGGAGGAGGTGGTGGAACTACAAGGTCCCGCCTCACATGCTGATGAAGAAAGGGCACGAGGGGAGAGGAAGCAGAACGGGAGGCCACCAAGTGGGTCAAGAGTGTATGGAGGACCTGGGGCCCTCACAGCCTGCTAGCGGGTAGGGATGTGGGGCAAGGCTCAAATCAAGCTGCTGTCTACTCATCCCTCAAGTGCTTTAAGGCCATGTGGACTGACACACCCCCAGCCTGGGTTATAGGAGTTCTTGCCCCAGTTTCACACCTCGTAGGGGCTGGATCCATCCTCCTGGTCTGTTCAGGGGCAGTGAGCCAGCCCTAGCATCCCATGCCAGACTGCCAAGGAAGTCACTGGTGCTTGCCCACTTCTTCCTCCCAAAGGGGATGGAGCTGGAGTCCGAAGGGACCTACAGGAAGGTGCCTTGTCCACTCTGCCCTGGTGTGTGAAGTCCTGGGCATGTGGAATCACTTCACAGGCTTACCTGTTAGAGGGTGGGCGGAAGGGAGACCCACTGATAGCCTGGAGCCTTGGGCAGGGTCAGAGGTGAGGTGGTGCGGGCAGAGGTTGGGGGACTCCAGTGTGTCCAGGACTTGCGTTCAGTTGAGGAAAAGATGTAGTAGGAACCTTTCTCCGGGGCTTCCCCCTAATCCCAAACTCTCACTCCAGCAGCTTCTCCCCTGTGCCCTGGGAAAGGGGACATAGTATCTGTGCAGCCTACAACGGGTAGAAGGGCTCAGGCTGGAGTGGGTTGTTCAAGTCCATGGCTCTAAGGACTGGAGAGAACGGAGGAGAATTTGATGATTAAATAGCAGGGAAAGAATCAAGAGTGGGCGTGGGAAAGGGGAGAGAAGTGAGAAAAGGTGTCTGGAGAGAAGGGCTTGAAGAAGAGAGGCAGGAAAAACAAAGGACCAGAGTCAAGAGAAGCAGCCAGGAGCATGGCATCTGGTAGGCCCGGCCTCAGCTGTCCTCCAGGCTGCAGCCACCATGCCGTAGTAGGCTTTGGGGCCAGAACGGCTTCAGTCTCTGAGGACTCAGGTGAAGGCCTCATAGGGACTAAGGATGCTGTTACTGGCTCTAATCACTGGGGACTCTGGAGTGGCATTCCACAGTCTGCCATGGTAAAAGGACTGTCCCCTACCAGGCACCCTGTGAAGTGGGGTAGCAAACTCCCAGCAGCTGGGTGAAGGCAAGCAACAGTCAGGGGAGGGCCCCAGCGGGGCAGGCTCCCATGGGAGGCAGGGGAGGGCAGGGAGAGGCAGGTGTCACAGGACAGCAAAGGGGATTTGGTGAGGACCTTGGGGAGACATTTTCCTGGGAGCTTGCAAGTGGGCAGCAGATTCATGTAGGGGACTGGGGAAAGCACAGTGCTGCGACCTGGAGTTACCACTGGGCTGAATTACTACCATGAAGTAGAGACAGCTCTGGGGGGTGTGGTGGCAGGGGAACATGGTGAAGCCTTTAGACTGAGCTGCAGGGAGATCCGCTGATATGCTGCCACCACCCCCGTGTGACCCAGACTCCTGCCCCTCAGGTGAATTCAAGGACATTGACAGGTGCTGCTGGAAACACAAGCAGTGCACGGGGCATCTCATCCACCCCTTCACCTCCGACTATGGTCACTACAAACTGCACCTGCACTCCATCAGCCACTGCGGCTGTGATTGCAGGTAAGGACCCTCCTCCTTGGGAGGCCCACAGACCAGGAGACTCCCGGGCAGAGCCAGGTCCAAACTTTCACTGCGGTTCCCTCCTTCAGCTCTGACCAGGCGCTGCCTGCCCAGCCCCAGCTTTGCAAACATGGCTCTACTCCAAGAGCAATGGGGAGGTCTTTTTTTCGGCCTGGGCTGAGCCTGGAGTTACCACTGGGAAAACCCACTGTCCTCAGGCTTCTGGCTCTGGGCTCCTGGGGAGTGCTGGAGGCGTGGGAGCCAGGCTGAGTTCCATGTGGCAGGGTGAAGGACTACTCAGAGAAGACAAATAGCAGCAGCTCCCGAGACGTAGGCCCAACCTGTTCCCGAGATGTGGGCTCAACCTGTCTCAACATCATCCAGACCCCTTGCTTTGCAAAGCTCATCCCAGAGGAAGAATGTGTGGAGCGGTTCTGGTACGGCTGGTGAGTGCTGGCAGGCTGGTGGGGGCTCTGTGGGGTACAGGCCCTCACTCTGCCAACCTTCTCTTTTCCTGCCCTCCTCCCTCCCAGGTGCAAGAGCTACAGGCCCGTCTCTGTGGCAGTGATCCACCATCCCATCCACCACGAGTGTGGGGCAGACGACCTAAATGAAGAAGAGGAAGAGGAGGAAGAAAGCAAGCCTCCCATCCCGATCCAGGTGGGGCCCACCACCACGGCACCCACCAACACAGGCAGAGGAATGGGCACAATCACAGGCGCCCCAGACTCGGCGGCTCCCATCACCATCTGGCGCTCTGAGAGTCCCACAGGGAAGTCCCAGGGCAGCAAAGTTATCAAGAAGGTCAAGAAGAAAAACGAAAAAGAGAAAAGCGAGGAGGAGATAGACGAGAAGGCAAAGCTGAAGAAAAAAGTCAAGAAAGGCAAGCTGACTAAAAAGAAAAGCCCAGTTAAATCGGAACCTTCGCCTCCAGACTTGAGCAGATCAGCAAGCCCAAGGGAACTGGCCAGGATGTCAGAGTCCAGCCCGGACAGCAGGGAGGACCTGGAGAGCGAGGACAGTTACAACGACCAAAGGCGGGAAGAGCCCTTCAGCGATGATGTTGTGGAGTCTTCATCACCCAGAAAGAGAGAGAAGAACACGGTTCAGGCCAAGAAAATTGGAGCGAAGGCCTCTCCAGTCAAGGTCAACAAGAGGAAATCTCCCCCAGCATCAAACCTCGGTTGAGGCCAGGGCGACCTGGGTGAAGAATAAATACGATCAAGCCTGTTGCTGATCCTCTGCTGCTGTTCTCTCTCCCTCCAACGTGGCTACTTCTGTGGGTAGAGGGTGGGCTCTGGGCATAGCTGGAACAAAGGGGCTAGAGGGCTGCAGGGGTTTCTAAAGGGCAATCCATCTTCCAAGAGGAAGCCCATGTGAAGGTAGGTCAGAGGGTAGGGGAAGGGGACTGTAACAGCCTCTCTCTCTAATATCCTAGGCCCAGGGCAGGAGAGCACAGCTGGGTGGGATAGGAAGGAGGCCTCTGTCTACTGGGAGACTGGTCTCTGTTAAATTCACTCAGGGACAGGTAGGACTGTCTGTAGTGATACTCCTAATAAACTCAACCTTTTAACCCACTCTGCCACTGTGCCTGGCTTTTCCCTCCTTTTAGTGGCCCTGGAGAAGGTGCTGGTAGACCAAAGGGAACATGATCTTATCAGTTGTGTGTCCTTGCTCCTGCTAGGTCCTTCTAGACCATTTGTGCTAAAGCGAACTGAACTGGGTTCCCCGCAGAAAGCCAGTCCCTTCCCCACCTCCCCCCAAGTCTTGCCAACCAAGAGGCAGAGATCTGGAAGGAAGAAAAGAAAGGAAGGGCCCTGGCCAGGTAGCGCAGTTGGTTAGAGTACTGTCCCGATGCACCAAGGTTGTGGGTTAGATCTCTAGTTAGGGCACATACAAGAATTAACCAATAAATGTATAAATGAGTGGAGCAACAAATCGATGTTTCTCTCTCTCTCTCTCAAATTAATAAGTAAAAAAAAAACAAAACACAAACAAACAAAAAACCCCCCTAAAAGCAAGGAAGAGAACTCACCAAGTTTGGGCAGCAATGGCCTTTTTTGACTTCCCTGCTGAGCCTCAGGCAGAGGACAGGGAGTGGGAAAGCCTCACCTTCCCAGCACTACAGAGCTATGAGAAGAAACCAGGGACCTCTGAGACACGGAGACACCGGGGAGAAGAGAAGACACAGTGGGGCTGGGGGAAAGCACTAGGGCCCTGGACTGGCCTGGCCTGCAACAGCCCCGCCCCCTTCTCCCAGCCAGTGTGTCTTCGTAGCCTGGGAGTGTGAGGCCCACCCAGGGGGCAGGCGCGCTGGACTGGGGTAGAAGCACTGTCAGAGACTAAGGCCCAGCTGCAAAAAGGAAAGAGAGAGTGCAGAGGCCCAAGCTGGGAAACCCAGATTTATTCGTGGCCTTTCTCAAATGTGCCAAAGAGTCCACAGATGCTCCCTGACTTACAATGGGTGGGCTTACGTCCTGATAAACCCATTGTATGTAAGGTTGGAAGTATCGTCAGCTAAAGAATGCATTTAACACACCCGAACACCAAAACAGCCCAGTCTACTTTAAACTTATGTTAGCCTACAGTTGGGTGAAAGCATCTAACACGAACACACTTTTAGTATCTGTAGTTTACCCTGGTCCCTGGGGCTCCTGCTGCCACTAGCTAGCATCACGAGAGTATCCTGCTGCATCTCACTGGCCCGGGAAAAGAGCAACGTTCAAAATCTGAAGTACAGTTTCTACTGAATATGTGTAGCTTTCACACCATTGTGAAGTCAAAAAATCTTAAGCTGAACCATCGTTAAGCTGGGGGCCATCTGTAGTAGGCAGAGTGGATGGGGGAGGCTGTGTGGGAGTCGAAATCATAAAGTAACAGCAGCTAACATTTACTGAGGCCTATAAAGTCCCAGGCACTTGGCCAAGCACTTCACACATTCTATTTGTCCTCACAAATGTCCTGATGAGGTAGGTATCACCATCTCCATTTGACAGATAAACTGGCTTAGATAATAGGAGTGCACTCCAGGTCACAGGGCTGGGAAGCGGAACAGGAACGTGACACCAGGCAATCTGATGCGGAAGCTGCCTGTTCTCCTGAGTCACTGCCTCTCTGAGGGAGTTGGGGACCCTTCTGAGCTCCAAACACTGCTCTGCAAACCACCCCTCAAGAGCCGGAGAGGGAGAGAGGCTTTGCCAAGTGCTCTGTAGAAACACTGTTTATTCAAATGACAGGCAGGAAGCGGCGTGGCAGCAGGTGGGAGAAGGTAGCCGGGTGGGCAGGTTAGCACTGCAACCCTATGTCCCCTGCAATCCTGCTGACAGCCACCCAAGTTGTTGGCGTCAGGGTCAGAAACACTTCCCCTCCTCTCCCTCCTGCCCCAAACTGAATAAATAGCATCTGTCTCTCCACAAGAGCTGGGGGAGACTCATGTGCTGAGCTTGCTGCCCCATCACAGCCCAGAGTCAGGTGAGGGCAGAAGCTCAAAATGGCTTGTAGGGGAGTAGAATATAAAACTGTTCCACTCTCACTTGCATCCTCCTCTTCTTCCTCCCTGCCACACTCCCTTCCCAGCCTGGTCCCAGGAGAGGTGGTCGGTGAGGGCCTGGAGTGGGAGAACTGTCACCTAGCGTACACTGAGCTCAAGTTTGCAAGGCCATTCAGCCTGTCGCCCGTCCAGGCTGACCACCAAGGAGAACGTCAATTCACTCCACTTTATGGACAGAAAAGGAGGGGCAGGGAATGAGGCAGACCTCTCCCAGCCTCATAGGTAACAGAGTTCTAGGAGCAGGCCCCCTACCGATCCATTTCATCCAAGAGTGGGGTGGCATCGCCGGCAATGGACATGGGGGTGCTTTCGATCATAGGGCTGGGGGATGGCCGAGGTGTCAGCCGCTGCTTCTGTTTCCGTCGCTCGGCCTCCTTCTCCTGCAGCCACTGCTCTGCCATCTTCCCCCAGTCGATGGCTGCATGGCTGTTGGACCTGGGAGGGAGAAGAAGGGGCTTTTCAGACCAGAACTCTCCTGAGGCTCACTAGAAGGAAGCCTTCCCACCTATCACTGGTGAACATCCACCCTTGCAGAAATGGACCTCATACCTACAGGCAGCAGCCGTGGCCAGCTGCCACACTGCCCTCCTCTGTCATCTCGCAGAAAGCAGCCTTCATTGGAACATTACTTGGGTCATGGCCCTCAGAAGATCCAGAGCACCTGCCTATACTAAGTCCCTTGGTCTCCTGATGTAACCTGCCCTCACTGAGACTCTGCTCTATGCCACCATCCACATACTTACTTTGGCTGCTGCTGCCGTTGCCGAGAGCTGGAGGAGGGCTGGGGCTGGGCCTGGGCAGACTGTGGGGTGGTGCTGGCCTGGAGCTGGTGGTACTGTGGTGTGGTGATGGGCTGGCTAGGGGTCGTGTAGGAGTAGCTGGGGGTCATTAGTGGCGTGGCCACTGGCTGCTGGGCTGGCGTTGGGAACACCTGGAGAAGGGTGAACAGTTAAATGGGGATGGGCTTGTGGCGTATTTATCCTTTCCATGAGTTTCTGGAAAGCTGGAAAGCTGGGCTCAGCACAGAGGTTTCCAGCCAACCCTCTCCTGAGCAGCAGAGGCAGGCCAACGGGATGGGACCAGGCACGACAATAGGGCCTCCCAGTCCTGACCCCTCGAGGTTTCTAGTGGCTTGCAGGTTCCAAAAACCCCAAAGGACTTTGTAGAAAGGCCAGGCCTTCTCTTACCGCTTTTCCCTCAAATGGGCCTGAGGAGAAGGAACATCTGTTGGAGACAGTTTCTAAGGCCCATCTGTGCATATAAAGGTGGGCACTGGCAGCGGCCAGTCTGCGGACATCTAAAGGGATGACTGTTCCCTGTCACTCTTCCCTGTCCTCTACAAAAAGCTTCCTCCCCGAGCCACGTACGTGGTAAGCGCTGCTGCCTCCTCCACTGCCCCCATAGCCATACTGGCTGGAGGCCCACTGGGCTGGGGTGGCATTAGGGTTCTGTCCTTGGCTTGTCACAGCAGCAATGGCACTGAACATTTGCGAGGTCATGTTCTGGGGAAGTGCATTCACGGCCCGTGTCAGATCTGTGAGCACAGAGAGGTGGAAGGTGGGCACATCAGAGGTGAAAGTCCCCCAGCTTTATTCCTCTGAGCCACAGTCCTAGGAGTGAGCTCCTTACCCGCAAGGTTGATGTTAGCTGGGGTAGCATTGATAGAAGCAGGTGTCCGGGTCCTGCTGCTGCTACTTGGGGTGATTCCTACAGGAAACAGCCAGAGTCAGTAATGTTTCTGGTTGTATAATTTAGGGGACTGGAGGTGGCACTGAGAAAAAATGAAGATAAATAGGCAAAGTGGATGGAGGACTTCCTAATGCTAGAAAGCTGGAGTAGGAGTAAGAGAGCTGAAATGACAACCTATGTTTCACCCCCACACGGAAGGCTATTAGTGATTACCTTGGTTCAGAGGTTAGGTGTCCCTCCAACCATACCCCAGAAGTTAGAGTACAACTCACCTGGTACAGGATCCTGGTAATGGTCCTTAAACCATCTGAAAAGCCCATTCACAGTTGGGAAGATTTGGCCCCGGTACCGGAATCCTTCTGGAGTCACCGTTACGTACTCTATCCTGAGATTTTGGAAGGAAACATGAATCAGATACCACTGAGACCAGCTGTGAGAGAGCGGCCAGAACAGATCTCCACCATGTGAAGTCACACTGGGTGCTAGGGAAAATAAGAGATGAAAGAGCCAGTCCCTGACCCTGTAAAAGGAGGCCGCACTCTGGGGAGGTGAGGTGTACATAGCAGAGTATGTCAAGGCCAGGAGTCAGTAGCCCCCGGTGTGCTCTGTACAGGCCACCAGAAGACTTGCTGGGGGCTGGGCCACCATCCTGGGCTGCAGGTGAGGGTGAAACTTAGGTCACACAGAGTCGGAGTTGGAAAGGGACTTCCAGGGCAGCAAAACACAACTCCCCATGAACTGGAATCTGGAAGCGCTTCTGGAAGGTGGTTAGTCTGCCCTAATTCAACACTTCATAGAGCAGAGCGTGGGTAAGAGGATGGGTGCTGGGTTCACACACTCAGTTCTAGTTCTAGTTTTGGCTCTGCCGTTCATCACCTAGATGCCTGTCCGAAGTTACTAAAACATGAATCTCAGCTTCGTTTGTAAAATGAGGATAACAGCTCTTAAACCTACAGGGTGGGCATGGAGAACAAATGAGGCAGTGTATGTAAAGCACTTATTGCACAACATCTAACGCAGAGCTGTGCTCGATATAGAACAGCTGTCAACACATGGTGCTAAGTGTGGCAAAGCTCTCATCTGTATTAAGCTAAAACCTGCTTCATGATCTTCTACTCAAGTGTTCCTTCTGCAACACAAGAGTCTGTGCCCCTTTCCACAAGAAGCTATCACGTTACCTCTGCTCCTGGTTAAAGGTCTCGCTTGCTCAACTGTTCCCTATGGGACAGATGCCAACCCCCACAGAGCCCTGGTTGTGAACCTCTGGAAGCAAGATGGTGAGTCAGAAAAGGCTTCTCAGAAATGAACACAACATTGCAGATGTGCCCAAGCTATGCAGGGGCCAGAGTTTAGAGCCTCTTGTCATTTGGCTACTAAGTCCTTTACTTATATTGGCTATGCTGTGTATCACATACAGGCAGTAAAGAGATCAGAGCAGAAATGCACAGACCTTGGCTAAGGGCCAAAGGGAGAATGGGGGCACAGAGAAGGCTGGTATGATTATCAGTCTGGGTAACAGACACAAAGAAAATGGGTCTAAGGAAATTGGACTTTTTCATATTCAGGGTGAGCAGTAGAGGGACCCAGATAAAAGGAGGCCGGCCTGTCAGTCATACAGAAACAGAGCAGAGAAGGTCAATGGTAGGAAGAAGATGCTCTCCTGACCCGCCCCTTCTGTGCAGGAAGAAGTCAGCACACTAGAGCAACAGCAAGCCGCCATGTGCGGAGAGCCCTGGCAAGGGTGAAGCAGACAGTGGAAAGGAGAGACGGGTGTGCCGGCCCCCATCTTTGCCCATCAGGCGGACAGAGTATCTGATGATTTCCATCACTCCTTGGGAGGGGGAGAAGAGGCAAAGGGAACTCCTTTTCACAGGGTTGAGAAAAGCATCTTTCTTGATGAAGCTTTGCCTTCTGCCTCTAAATTTTCATCCTCTTATCCCACCTCCAACCTCCGCCTCTATTCTAAACAGATACCAGGAGAAAGGCAGTCAGGCAGAACCAGAGAGTACTGTTCAGGGCCTCTTACTCCCCTGCTAGCTTGTTGTGGACCCCAGCGGCAGCACCTTCTCAGCACCAGTGCTCACCTGGGTTTACCCCGGGGCTGGTATCCCAGTAGGAACTTGCCGGGCAGTTCCTTGCAGGCACAGATGAAATAAGGAATGAAGGTGGGCTTCTCCTTCTTAGTTTTGATGAGCAGCTCCTCTAATTTCTGGGGGTAGAATCAGGGGGAGAGGTTGGGATAGCAGCATGCTTGGTAGACAATGTCTGGCGCATACATGACTGTACACCTCCTTCACCAGCTGAGGGACCCCTACACTGAAGGAAACTCATACATCCTCAAGAGACTGGTGTCATCCCTCAAGGGGCCCTGCACTAACCTTACGGTCCCCGCCGCTGCAGTCCTGATAATACTTGTGGTTCAGAAGGTCCCGGGCAAAGGATGCCATGGGCTGGACATACCGCGCAACAATCTCATCCAAGTCTTCAAATTCCTGTGGGGAGAAGGGAAAGGTCTCGTGTGTCCTGTCCAGAGCTGAGACTCCTGGCCCTTTATCAAATCTCCTCGGACTAGAACTCATAGGAGGGGGTGGACTTCCCAGACCTGCTGTGCCCTCATGCATTGCAAAGTCCCTTTAATTCAGCCATCTGTTTGAGTCGTGTGCATATTTAAAGTTTACAAGGCACAAAATCATTTGAATAACTTTGATTCTCCCATGGTGCCTGAGAACAGGGAACATCATAAAATGTCGCTCCACTGCTACATTGCAAACAGGACAGAGAAATGTGACGTGTGTGTGCATGCACGCCTACGCCTGCATGCGTGTTTTCTCCTCTTCTTCCACTGGCTCTCGTTGGGTAGTTTACTTTAAAATTTGGAGGACAGGGAAACAGGGCCAAATATACAAAATCAGCATCAAATGATTCATTTCACAACCAACCCCCTACTTGGTGGTTTGTGTAGCTAAAATACATGTAATGCATATAAGTCACTAAAGTCAGATGACATTATGAAGCGGCCAGAAATGGCTTGTTTTTGGAAGCAGGGGTGGGGATGGGAAGTGAGCAGGGGCTGGCTCTCACCTCACTGTTGATCCACAGAGTGGCTCCTAGGCTGAAAGCATTTTCCTTGCCTTCTTCCCGCACATCCACGTGCTGGTAGATACCATCGCTGACCTTCCATGTCACTGTCAGATGATTCTCACCCTTGCTGCTTGGTCGGATGATCACATCACCCTGGTCCATGGTCTCCATCATTTTTTCCGCTTGCTTGAAATTTATATTATGGAAGGATGGATGTGCAATCACTCGCTTGATGTATGCTGAAGAGGGCAGGAAAGAAGCAGATCAGGAGACGAAACCGGGGACCAACAACAATGGGACACAAACCATGGCTTAATTTCTGACCCACTATTGAATTCTGAGCCTGTTTCACCCTCTCTGAGCCTCAATTCTCTGATATGAAAGATGTGTTCATTGGGGCCCTAGGGTGCTGACAGAATGAAGTTTTAAGAGTAACAATGCATTAGCAAAGAAAATGTGACCCTAGAGACCCGGCCCTGCCAATGACCCCCTTTTGATGTCTCTGGGCCTCAGCACCTCAAAGCCAAGCACTCACTCCCACAGGGCGGCTGAGCAAAGGAAACTGCCACAGCATGTGCATCCTGCAGGGGGAGAGAGGCTCAGACTGGGGGTGCAGAGGCATGGCGGTGGGCATACTCACTGGTCCGCTGCTGTTTCCGCTTCATGTCCTCCTCCTGCTTGTGGTCTGCTGCTTCAGCGTCGAAGTCATAGTAGGTGTCCTTGGGCAGTTTCCACTCGTTGTTCCTGTCCATGAGGTCTGAGGTGCGGCAGGTCAGGTCCGCGCTAAACTTCTCAATGTCAATTTTCATGATGCGGCAGTGAACAGTCATTCCCACCTAGATCCACAGAACATTTGAGCTGGAAGGGACAAAGGTGATCTAGCCCGAGGCCCTATTTACGTTTGAGTGAACAAAAGTCCAGGCCGAAAGATGAAGTGACTTGCCCAAAGCCAGCCAGTTACTGATGGCAGGTAAGTTCAGGGTTGAGTCTGGTCTGCAGACAATAGGCTATGTCTTGTACTGATGCCTCCTACTCTAGGCAGGAAAACCAACTGGAGTCTACCGGGACCTATCCTGTCACTGGGCCTATTACCATCTCCCATAAAGTTGCCTAGTTACTGCTCCTAGGAGGTATCAGTCTGGTTGCCCTTACTTGGAGGGGAAGGAAGTAATAGTCACTTTTTGTACTTTACCCTTGACTTGAGCCCATCCGTCTAAACAGTGATAAAAGCCAGTCACTCTGCGTAGCTCTCCCTTTGAAAACCTCCCTAGCTTCATTTATTAGAAACAAAGAGGCTTTGCCCAGCCTTCCTAAGTCTGGAGTTCTCAGGGTTCACAACACTTAAACCAGAGAATTTGGCAGAACCAGGACTAGCCATGTCACAAACTAACTGGGTAGTTAGAGTAATCCTGGAAAAGGCATTTTAATTTCTCTGAAAAAAGAAAGTACTATTTCCCTCCCCATGAGGTGATGACATTAGAGACAACATAGGTAAATGCCAAGTGCTATAGCTAGTGTATTTACACATAATGAACGGCAGGAGACTATTAGAACAGAAAGGGAACTTGACCTTTGTGTTTCCCAGCATTCAATGCTGGGCCCTGCTTCCTGCCCCCTGGACTAAACCACAGCTTCCCACACAGGAAGAGAAAGCCCTCTCCCACAGGGCTGGCAGCTTGATGAAATTTCACAAGGCACTACACAAAAGCATTCAGATGCTTCTTGCCCTGGCTTCTTTCAACTAGTTATAAATCCTCTTGAAACTCTCTCCCCACCAACAGCCACTGGGAACAGAGCCTAACTTTTCACGGGGCAGCCCAATGTTAAAGAGAGCCCCATTTAGGCAGCTGAAAACCAGTGCCTCAGCCCAGTCATTCATCTACCTTCACTCGCTCTTCCGGTCGCTTTACCACTTTGTCACTGAGGAATTTGGTGGGGATGAAGCCGGTGACACCATTGTCTAGCCGTGTTTTGACACCGATGGCTTGGCCTGGGCATGAACCACTGTCGAAGTGGTTCCAGACCTAAAGAGGGCATCAGGAGAGAAGCTTGAGCATTAAGATTCTGGAAATCAGCCCTGGCAGGTATGGCTCAGTGGATGGAGTGCCAGCCTGCAAACCGAAAGCACTGGTTTGATTCCCAATCAGGGCACATGCCTGGGTTACGAGCCAGGTCCCCAGTTGTGGGGCATGTGAGAGGCAACCACACACTGATGTTTCTCTCCCTCTCTTTCTCCTTCCCCTTTCAATAAATAAAAAAATAAAATCTTTAAAAAAAGTAAAAAAAAAAAAACAAACTAAAAAAGATTCTGGAAATCACACATTCTGACAAGAACTGCCAAGGGTGTCGTCATGTACCATCGACACTTGGTAAAACAGCCTGAAAACAAAATGACTCAGCCACCCACTGACACAGAACGCGAACATCCCCACCGTTCTTTCACTTGTAACTCACGTTTGGTACCACTGGCCATCAAATCCACTGTTAGTTTTACGCTAACCTGTATGTCCTTCTAGCTGAAACTGAGGCTCCCCTCTCCCAGTCTGTTCTGACCTAGTGGGCGTAAGCAACATCAAAGTCAGTCTCCTCAGAGAACCAGTTGCCCCTTGGCTTTCTATATATTCTGGACAGATCCCATCCGCTGCTTTTATTGAGTAAAGATTAAAAAAAAACCTGTCTTTTACAATCTGCCTGACATTTGAAGACCCAGAAAAAGCATTCTTTAATAGAGTTCTGACCATGAGAAAGGCAGATGACTGTCTAGAAGAATGTGGGAAAAATTAAAATGTGTTTGGAGAACAAAAAAATTGAAGGGAGCCTACCTTCTAACTAGCAAAGGGACACTGTGCCAATTCTGCAGGTTAGAAATGCACGGCCTCACATCTCTAATCTGGTTGAGCTAGGTGCCCAGAGAATGGGAAACAGGGATTAAGGGCTGAGCCAGAAGAGAAGAAAGCACACAGATCATCACTCACTAGCATATGGAGGGACTTCATGTTAGACCTGTTTGTGTTCTAATCTTCTTCCAACTTTGTGTATCATTTGGTAAAGCATTATCGAAATACCCCTATTTCCTACTCCTTTCAAGGGCACTCATTACTCAAGGAAGTTCAGTGACCATGGTAACTGCAGCGCATACCTCGCTTAGTTCTGGGAAATTGTCCTGCTGACAGAAAGGGCACTGCCACAGCCCAGTCTCATCGTTTCGGATTGCCTGGTCATAGCTCTCACCCTGTGGCCGCCTGTGGGCAATGCCAGTGACATTGCAGATGATGAGCTTTCCTGGAGGAAGGGAAGGAGAACAGGAAGCCGGCTGAGAGAACTGGAGAGGCAACTTCTTCCACCAGCCTTTTAGAGACAGAACATCTGCCTTATAGCATCTGCACTGATTGCCCTCATGTCTTTGAGGAGGAGGATCTTCCCCTGATTTGTAGACATGGAAAAATGAGGCTTATAGAAGTGAATTCATAAAGATTCCACAGCAGCCCTGACTGGTGTGTCTCAGTGGATTGAGCACTGCCCTGCAAGTTGAGGGGTTGCTGGTTCGATTCCAAGTCAGGAGGGCACATACTTGGGTTGCGGGCCAGGTCCCCAGTTGGGGGCGTGTGGGAAGCAACCAACCAATTGATGTTTCTCTTGCCTGTCACTGTTTCTCTCCCTCTTTCTCCCTCCCTTCACCTCTCTCTAAAAATAAATAAATAAAATCTTAAAAAAAAAAAAGATTCCACAGCAGGTTAAAAACATAATTTGACCTTGAACTCAGCTTTGACTCCAGTCTAGGGATCTATAATCTTTTTAAAAGCTCCCCAGGTACAGTAAAAACCTGCCTCATTCTGTTGGAATCACTGATTGGTTTAAATTTATACAGTAAAGCCAGGTTCCCCAACCCCTGGGGCCTTGGACCCTAAGATCTGCGGCCTGTTAGGAAGCTTGCCTGAACTCCGCATCCTGACCACCCCCCACCCCACCGCCTGAGCTCAGTCTCCTGCCTGCCCACACCCAGTCTGTGGAAGACTGGTCCCTGGTGCCAAAAAGGTTGGGGACCACTGCAGTAAGTGTATCCTTCCCCACCACATATCCTCCTCCAGCTAAAACCAGACCCAGCATTTACCAATGTAGAAGGTCTCTGGTGTTTCTTTGGTTAACATGTTGAAGATTTCCTCTGTGTTGGGAGAGCGGTAGGCGGTCCGCAGGTCCTTATACCGACAGCTCAGCTCTGCCCGGATGTCGTACAGGGTGATATGTTTATCACCATATCCCTGGGGAAGACGCTCATCAAAAATAGCCTTGCAACTGCTCCCCAACCCGAGCCCTGAGCCTTTCAATGAAAGCACTAGGCTAAATGGTTTCTATCAGGGCTTCTTTTTCTTCTTTCCCCCAAGATTAGCTAAAGAAGGTTTTCAAACTTTTTCTTATCCGTGGAATACTGGTCTGTAATAAAGGGCTTCGGAGAACCCCAACGTATAAAACAGGCAAGTGCGGAGCTGCACTGCTGGAGAGGAGGAGGACCCGGAAGGAAACTATTACTTAGCCCCTCTGAGCTCCTTCCCGCCTCCCACAATAACTGCAGATCTTTGGATCCTTAAAAAGCAGTTGAAAACTTCTTTGAGAAACTCAGTGTGGAATGGAGGGAGAAGAGAAAATCAAGTCTCTCACACTAATAGTACTGGGGGTTTCTCTGGAGCGTTGCTGTCCAGTTCTCCTCCCAGCTATGCCACTCAGGATGGTGTTTACGCCAGGCTTTCTACACTGTCACCCACCTGCCTCTCCAGTTCTTCAGCAAAGGCATCTAGGTCCAGGTCCTTGAGCCGCTCTGGGTTTTCCAAGATCTCTTCAAGGGCTCCCGCAGGATTGGCATCTTCAGCTGATTCATCATATTCCAGAGCATCCACTGCCATTTTCCTGGCCCACTCATAGGTCTCCGGATGGACTCGAGAACCATCAAGGACTTCAATATATGAGTCAGTGCTGAAGGAAAGGCAGAAAGGGGGCAGGATATATAATGAAAAGTTTCTGATAATAGTCCAAATGTCCACTAATAGGGAACTGGTTAAATAAATTAGGGTACCTCCATACAATGGAGTACTATACAGCCATTAAAAAGAATGAGGTAGATCTATGTGTGCTGACATGGAAAAATGGCCACGATATATTGATACGTGAAAAATGCACTGTAAAACACTATGAACCATATGATCCCATTTTTGTAGTAAATGGGTAGTTAGTAAATGCATAGCAAAAATAAAATTTAGAAAAGTTGCAGTATACATCAAATTGTTATAGTAGTTATCTCTGGGGAGTGGGATTATGGGGGACATCCACTTTCTGCATAATATTTCTGTATGTTGAATTTTATATAATGAACTTTTACAAGTCTTTTAGTAAGATAAAGCGAGAAGGGGGAAAAAGACCTTTGAAAATTTGCTGACAACTATTTTCCCCCATAAAGCCTTCCCAGGCTGGTCTTGCCCGTGCACTCACATGGACCTATGTTATTCGTGGAGTGTTACAGCAAAGCTGGGTGGAAAATGAAGTTTTAGAACTTGAAGCCTATTTCCCCACTGATTTCCATTACTGAATGAGGAGCTATGTGCCCGTGGAAAAGATCCTCCAAAGACTGAGTTGATAACTTCTGGAGAGGAAGAGGTCAATAGTGAAGTCCAAAGTCCAAGTGAATAGAACTTTCTCTCAATAACATCATCTCAAAACACACTGAATCTCTTTCCCCCTTCCGTATCTCCTCATAACCCCATTCTCCTTTTCCATTGCCCCTGCTATGCCCACCCTTATAAGCCATGACACACCATAACCACAAATTTCTGTTTAATGAATAAAGCCTTATGATTTCTGTCCTTGAACGGAGAGCTCCCTCTTTAAAATTTTTTTTTTTTAATTTGTTGATTTTAGAGAGAGGAAAGGAGAGAGAGAGAAACATTAGTTTGCTGTTCCACTTATTGATGTGTTCATGAGTTGACTCTTGTATGCGCCCTGACTGGGGATCAGGCCCGCAACCTTGGAGTAGCAGGACACTCCAACCAACTGAACTGCCTGGCCAGGGCCCTAAGTTGGTTCATTTTATGTTTCTCTCACCAAAAAAAGCTTCACATAATTGAACCGATCTTTTCCATAGGTCAGAGGCTCTTGACTGAATAAAGGTTTCATCATTGTTTTAAAACATTTCCTAATTTAAACAGCTTGTGGCCCTGTGGCAGCCCTAACCCCCTGAAGCCCCAAGCAAAGCCCACGGGAATCTCTCCTGGTTTACCCAGGCGAGGCATCACCTGTCCCCCAGGGAGGCTGTGTCGATCTTGAGGAAGCCAGCACAATTCATGAAGACTTTGGGACCCATGTGGCACATGGTGACCAGCTGGGTCCGGCTCTCGAGCCTGGTGTTGTTCTGCTTCAGGATCTAGGGGAGAGGCCTGGAGTGAGGCAGAGCAGTAGGCAGGCCCCACCTCCCAGCCTGTGTTCAGGTTTCTGGGAAACTCTCCATGATGGGAACTCTGTCCCTGCGCCCCACTATCTAACTGAGTACTAGCTAACTGATTTTAATGAACTATGTTATACTCACCAAAGATAATATATAACTAATACATGCTTTAAAAGGTCATGATAAAACACATACTCAAGTACCCATCACTAACCTTTAGAAAAAAGATTTTTATCAATTATTTTGAATCTCCCTGCATGCCTCACTCCCCGACTGAAATCCTTTTTCTTTCCAGTGGAAAAACCCCACTATCCTGAGGTTTGTGCCTGATACCCTCTTGCCTTCCACCATGGCTTACCGCTATCCTTTCCGTGAGCCACTACAGTGAAGTAGTGAAGAGCACAGCTGTGGCTACCTGGTCTGCAGTCTGACTCTGACTCTCACTAGCTGGATGACTCTGGACAAGCCCCTTTACTCCTCTGAGTTTGGTCTTCCTGTCTAATCATACTGACATAATGTAAGGGTTTAAGGAAATGGGAACTTTTCCTATGTCCTGATTCAGCCCAATCCTACCTTCAGAAGATGGGTCCCTTTTCGAGGTCCCAGGCCACACACATACTGGATTAAGGCCTGACTATAAGGGTGGGCAATGGCACGGTTGACATCGACCCCAACCTCATTGACTCGGTTGATAAATTCACAGTACAAGGCGTTGAGCAGCTCCTCTTTCACCACATGCTCCTGTCGACACACAGCAGGCAGGGATAAGGTTACTGTGCTATCCTGCCCACCTAGACCTGCCTGTTAAATCCTACTCACCTGCAAAGGGTGAAACTTGAGACACAGGATGTCTTCATCAGAGCTGCACACCTGGGCAAATTCGATCAGAGGGTCCTGGATGCGCCGGGCCAGGGAGACAGCCTGTCTCAGCACTGGCGGGTAATCCCGGAACTCTGCCTAGGGTCAAATGAGGGTCAGCAGGGCCATAAAGTTCCCTCGGCTCCAACAGCAAGAGAAAATCTAAACTGTTCTGGCTTTAAGTCACTTTCTCTCCTCCTCTGGGACCATTTTTCTGGGGACCAATTTAATCTCTGGGGTTTCCAGTCTGAACCATGACTGACAAAATGGAAAGCCTCTCCATGGGTAAATGAACAGGTGTAGCCCTGTGCCCCGAAAACCTGTTTCCCTACTAAGTCTCCCTGGGAATGACAGCTCTACCCTGTGCAGGTCTAAGGGTAAGGCTCCAGCATTACCTCTGATTTCTTGCTGTTCATATAGAGAATGGCCAACTCATTGTCAACCAGCTCCACCCCAATAGAGGAAAGCTGTTGGCCCTGGTCCAGCTCATGCACAATGCGCTTCACATCCTCAATCAACATCTGGGCATCCCTGGAGAGATGAGGGGTATTAATCAGGGCTATTTCTGCACAGTTTCTCATGGGAGGGATAAGAGGTGGGGCTGTGGGGAGGAGAGAGCTGTGAAGACAAGGTACAGTATTTCCAGCAGTATCCCCTTGGGATGGGGATATTACCAAGGATCTACACAAGCACATGCAAGACTCAACAACAAAAGATGAGTGACTTTAAACCAAGCCTGGCTCAATCCCCTGGTGCCCACCTACCTGTTCTCTCCCGCAACTGTCACCACATGGGGCTTTTTGTTCAAAAGAAATTTCTTCAGGGTTTCAATATCTTGAGCCTGGATTGAAAGAAAGTTGGAGTTAAATGGCTCTGAAAATAGGGAAATTTCAAGAAGTTCTCTGTCCCTAAGTAGCTCAAGACCTTGCAAAACCAGAGAACAATGATGTATCACACGTTGTCTAACTGGAACACAAAGCAGAAAGACTAGGCTCTCTGGATGCAATACTACACACCTGTTAATATTTTCTGAGGTTATTATACTCTGGTTTACACTTGGGTTGTAGTTAACTAAAATACTAGGCTTTGCCCTGGCTGGGTAGTTCGAATGGTTAGAGGGTCATCCCCATACACCAGGGCTGTGGGTGAAATCCCTCGTCAGGACACGTGCAAAAGCCAACCGGTGAGTGCATGAATAGACTGAATAGATGGAACAGGCTGCTCTCTCTCTCTCTTCTCCCCTTCTTCTCTCTCTCAAATCAATAAATTAAAAAGAAATAAAAAAATAAAATAAAAATACTTGGCTTTGTTTTAACATAAACCACTGCCTGCCAGTCAGGACTATTCTGATTTCCAATTCAAGATTTTTCTTTTTTTCTAGTTGTTTGTTAAAAATTACTTTTTAGAATGGGCACTCTCAACAAAATTGAAAGATAGAGTTAGGTAAAAAAAATCAGAAGCATACACATGAGATGAATTCAAATTCCTTCCCTTAGAAAAACAGACACTGAAAGACTAAGGCACGAAAAGGCTGGCTTAATGCCTCAGTGGCTTTCAGCTTCTGGAACAGGCTGACCCAGATGCTGTGAGAACAGAGGCAGTCAAGGGCAGCTCCCAAGCACACAAGGCTGAGGAACTGGCCTCACGCCAGAAGTAAATTCTGCACCAGAACTTGAGTGCCACCTAGTGCCTAGGGAAGTGAGACTTAGCCTAGAACCTGGGGGTAAGCAACCAGGTCAGAGATATTCAGGGTCTTGCATGGGATGTTGCTTAGACCATAAGCACTTATCCCCACTGAGTTAGAAAATATACTCAAGATGTACAGTTGGTGACCCACCCCAGCCACTTGCCTTTTTCTCCCGTTCTTCCTCTCTCCAAGCAGTTCGCCGTTTGGTAAAATGGGGCAGCCGGAGAAAGTCTGTCACTTCTCCTTCACCGTTGACCAAGGCGCAGAACACAGGGTGATCTCTGCCAGCCGAACAAGAAAAGAACAGTGTGATACTCAGCAATATGAAGATATGATTAAGAGAATAAGATTAGAACACAGGTAAGAGTGATGGCAGGTGGGCAGAAATAGGAAGTTACCTGGCAGAGGAGAAAGCAATGCCTAGGACCCGGATGCCTTTTCCTTGGTTCTCATCCATAAAGTCATCGTCTTCCTCTACCTGTTGATCTGGCCGGTAGGGTGCCACCTTCAACCAGTTGTAGAGCTTTCGACTACAAGCCTGGGGAGGAGACACACCAGACACCAGAGCCATCAGCAGCTCACCAAGCATGCTACGGAAACAGATGCAGGCACACGTGTGTTTTCACATGCACACGTTCCTAGCCTTTGGCAGGCTTACAACCGGAGGGCATACCTTGCTTTTGGAAACTGCAAAGTATACAGAGGAAGGAAACATAAACAAAAAATGTTTGGATTGGCAGGTGGGGATGGGGTGGGGGAAGAGGTTCCTCCAGTAGGGGGGTCTTGCAATGACCCAAGCCCTGTTTGTATTCCCTGTACTCCCTCTCAAATTCTGCTCTGCCTGCCCCCAGTGTTTCTCCTTCAGCTGTTAAGGGGTTCCTTCACTCTCAGCTCCAGTTTGGGGAAACCATGAGTTTCCGTTCTCACCTTTATGACATATTCTTTGGCTTCAACCAGCAGCTTGTTCTTGAGTTCTTTGGCCATCTGCACATAGAGGAACTGCTGCAGAGCTCGCTCGATAGCCATGGTGCGCTGCCGGTTCCACTCCTGCACCTGATGGCTGAATTCATCTCGATAGTAGAACTGTTTGATCTCTTCAAAATATGTCTGGTCACTGCCATAGCTAAGAAAAGACAACACCGTGGTGTTAGGGATGAGAAAAGGAAATGCCCCAATGTCCACACATAGTGCCGAGTGAGCCACTACAACGGTTTGCTCAATTCTGAAACTGTGGTTCACATTCCTGAGGGACCCCTTCCTCCAAGAGATTCCTCCCCAAGCCCTCCCCAAGAGGCCCCACCCCAGAGCTTTGCTTACCCTTCCACCCCCTTCATATCTATGCTGATGTCAATGGTGAGCAGCCCTTCCTCTTCAGCCAGGCACATCTTGAGGAACTGGTCATCTCTAAGTTCCTTAACAGGCTTGTTCTTTAAGTACTTGAAGGAGTAAGCGTAGTGAGCCTCATCCACATCCTATACACATCAAGAGGGAATCATCAGCCTACTGACAGGCTGGCTTGGCGACGGGAGAAAACACTGTCTCTCTGCTCTCAGGCAGACAGCTGAGCTACAAGAAATTCAGTTCACTCAGCGAGCTGGGCCACATGCTGGATTAAAGCCCTTTACCCAGAGCTCACCTTTCTACCTTTCTTGGTGGGGTTTATATTTAGCTTGGCTCTCTCCTGAAAAGTCTGCCTCAGCACCTGCCGGACCAGGGGCTCTCGAGCAATCTGCAGGGCTACCATGTAGCGGGCACCTTCCAGCACAGCTTCTGGCGTAGGGAACTGGCTGTGGGGAAAATGGAGGAGCTAAGGATGCAGGTGTATTGGCTTCAGGCCCCTCCTCCTGTCAGCCACCTGTTGCCTGCCTACCTGCAAACATAATCCTTGGCCAGCTCCAAGGGCTCTGCAGGAAACTGTTCCGTTTCATGCCGCTGGTAGCTGTCCCGGAGGTTTTCCCCAAACTGCTCAGGAGTAAGGCCAAACTTTTTGGCCAGACCATCTAAAGTAACCCGGAGAGTGAAAGGTAAGGCAACAGACTCTTAAGGGGGTAGAGCAGCAATTCTTGGCACTGGACTTTAAAGGGGTCATGAACGAGCAGGACCAGGGTGTCTTATAAAGAGCAATGAAAAAACTGACTTTAAACATCTGATGGGTTGTTATGAGGCAGAAGAAACAGAAATTTTCTATGTGACTCCTGGGCTCAGAACTAAGGTAGAAGGTACAGCTTAATAAAAGAACTTCCCAAAGATAGGATGGGCTGTCTCCCTCTAAACGTTTGAGTTTCCATTCCTTCAGGAATTTAGGGAGAGGCTAGACCATTTCTGTGGGGTGAGTGCGGGACATGGGTGTAAGTGTTCAGGACCGAATTGGTCATCCACTCAGATGTTCCTTAAGTGCTCTTCCTGCCCACCAATGACAATCAGGGACTCCCCTTCCTCGCTTGAGGCTGGAATGCTCTGGTCATAACAGCTAGCTTTTACCTAAGCCAGCACTCTGGCAGATGGTGTACATGTCTCGACGGGAAGCCTGCTTGAGCTCTGGCCCCCTCTGCTCCTCGTCTTCTGCCTCCTCACCTTCACCTGGGAAGGAAAAAGGAGTTAGTGCGCTAGTTGCCAGTCACTCCCAAGGATCTGACACATACAGAGAAGCCCCAAAGGGCACCCAGCCAAGGGCATCCTTGGACATGCCATGGCCATCACGCCTCCTGGGGCTTCTTTCCCAGCACTCACCTTCCTCATCTCCCTCTTCCCTTACACGCTTCATCTTCTTGCGGTTGGCCTTGGCAGCATTCTGCATCTTGGGGATGTCACGACCATAATAAAGCAGGAAATGGCTATAAACATCTTTCAGTTCATCCATTGACTGCACATCCTTGAGCCTGAAGGGAAGGGACGTAAGACCTTGCTTGTCACTAAGGAAGAGCACACCCCAGTTCTGCTACAAGAGATCCAATTCCCACCAGGCGAGATCCCAACCAGGACGGGGGCCTGGATTCTCTAATTACTGTAGACACCAGTGGCCCCAGACCATGACTTAACTACAACCAAGGTATCTTAAAGGACAAACATGCCAAACAAATGATGGTTGCTGGTTGTTAGAAGTGAAAACAAAAAGGGAGAGAAAGACAAAGCAACAAGTCTCCTGCGAAGTTCAGTCCTTGTCCCTCCTCCCCAGTTCCACAACACTGGCCACTAAAATCATTTGCTCCCATCGCACATCCCTCTAACTCCAGGCTCACCAAGCTACTTTCTGGTTATAATTTGGTTTCCTATGTAACTTCAAATACATATGCTAAGAATTTTGCAAGGTTACGCTCTCCTGCAGTTGGTGGTGGGGCTGCCTTTGATCTGACGGCTCCGTGTCATGCAGTAAACCCTGCATATGCTACCTCTCCATGTCGGTGGTGTCCAGAGCTCGGATGCCATCAGCAAGAGGTTTGTCAGGGTCAGCAGAAATTTGCTCATACTGATAAGCCTGCATCTTCTCAAACAGCCGAGTTAGGTTCTCTTTGCGGATCCTTAGCTGGGTCCACTAGGATAGGATAGGGCAGCAGTTAAGGGCTGGTGTTCAGCCTTGCAATCTCAAGGCTGTTCTGCTCCTTACCAGGAGACTCTGGGGAAACCTAACAGGCCTGGGGGTGGGGTTGGGGGTTTGGGCTGCTGAGAGAGCTTGGGCCCTGATAATAGCGGTGTCCAATCCAGCCCTCAACCCCTTGGGGAGTGTGGAACCACATTACCTTTTCATCCCATTGCCACACTCTCCACAAGTCATTGATGTGCAACTCAGGCTCCACATACTCCTTCCGGTAGAAGGCGATAAAAGGCACCTGGGGTGGCAAGGAGACTACAGTCAAGCAGAGGGAAAGATGTGTATGGATTGCCTTTGCCAAAGGGGTAAAAAGCTCCAGGAAATTCCTCAGTTTGGAAGACTGGCCTCCCTCGCAGGCCCATCTGGGGTGCATGCTCTCTCCGCCACTGGGGAAGAAAATGCTGCAGACTGGGCAGCACTGTTCTCCTGATCACCAGTCTCCCGTAGTCCTCACACTGAAGTCTAGGGGCCACTGCTGAGCACAGGAAAAGGGGGATCCCCACCTGACTAAGGTAGTTACCTAGTCCCTCATCCCCTAGCTGAATTTCTAACACTGCAAACAGGCCACTAGAGATTGAGGTGCTACCTCAAAATGCTGATTTCGCATGAAGCCCAGGGCCTCTTTAATCTTCTGAATTGTGCTGGGCCCTTTTCGACTGAAGCTGCTGGTTGGCTGCCCTCTGTCCAGGTAATCACAGCTTTCCTACAGTCGGAAGGAAAAAGAAACAGCAACAACACTGTCACTTGCTTTGTCTCACCACCCATGAAACTGCTTCATGTCACAGGATGACCCTGTCAGATGAAATCGAGAAAAACCCCTCATCTGCATGCACCCGAGCGCGCACACATGCACACGCACACACTGTTCCACAATAGGCACACAGATGTTTGGGGCAGTGGAGGAGCAGCTCAACTTCTGGTTCATGTCAAACACAAGGACCTTTTTGGGGGGTACCTGCAAAGAAATAGTTGGTGTGGCAAAAGCATTCCTGTAGATCCAGTCAGCTTCTTCTTCTAGTTCATCATCTTCAGCCCCTTTGACTGGGATGGAGCGGAGCTGCATGGGACAAGACAACTGAGTGAGGCTGACTTCCTCTTGCATCCCATGTAGGAGAAACACACACCATTTTGGACAAACATGTGTACTCCACAAGCACACGATTCCAGTACCTAAAAGAGTGTCATCCTGGCAAGAAGCAGGCACTTCACATTTTGCTAAAGAAAGAGTGCCACTTCAAGAACCAGAAGCAGCCCAAGAGTTGCTCTTCCCTCCTTGAAGAGCTGGACCCCCTGCACTGCCCAGTCAGGTGGCGCTCACAGCCGACTTCTCAGATCACATTTGCTAACACTGTTGCTAAGCTGGTTTCTCTGCTACACCCTTCCAGTAAGGAGGCTCGGAGCTGGCGATGACACGTCTGTAGGACAGAGGCCGGCAGTTTCTTACCTGGAACCTCTCAGGCAGGTCAGTGGCTCGAATTTCATTGTCCTGGTCTGTGAGGTGACTGCTTTCCAGCTCACTGGGCTCGTACATCTCAAAGATGCTCCTGCGGCTCACACGTTTCTTGGTGGTCTTCTTGGGGCGCACTCGGATCTCACCCTCAGCCTCATCGTCCTCATACTCATACTCTTCCTCCAGTTCTTCGTCATACTCATTGTATTTCTCAAATTCGTCATAGTCAAAGTCCACACCAAAAATCTCCTGGGCTTCTTGCAGGGCCCTGTGGGTGAGAGCAAGGGGCAGTGGGCCCAGGTTCTGGTGAGAGGAGAGACATGCAGCCCTCGCACAGACCCTTTACTTGCCCCCAAGGGATCTAAGAAGGTTAAGAGAAAGGCAAATCAAACCGCATTTTCACTGTGGAAAAGAGGCTTAGCTGGGGGAAGTTTCGAGGGATGTTATTTATGGAGGATAAAAAACCCAACTTTGACACATGCTAGTGACAGGGATCAAGTAGCAAGAGGGCAAATGTGTTCGGACCCAGCTCAGTGGATCTGTCTCCTGCTAAGTCATTACTGTGTACCTTAGGGCAAAACCTTTCTCCCGACAAAATTCTATTTAGAAGGTTAATATATAAATGAATAAACATGGAGCTGCGGATTGAAGAGAGAGACTGGAGTCTTGCCCACCCCAACCCCACAGCGATCCTACAATGCAGAGGGTACTCTCAGAGCTTCTAGGAGCAGGCTGACATCACTGCCTAGCAAAGGGCACCTGAAGCAGGAAAGCAAAATGACTGAGAACTGCGAATGTCCCACTGTTGGCAGAGGCCTCTAACCTCCTTGACGGGGTTCACTCAGATGCCACTATCACTACCTTGTACCAGACCCCACTCACGCATCTGTGTATCCAGGAAGCTTTTTCCGCCACTTCGGTTTTTTCAGAGGCTGTCCATCATCATCCACAATGAAGTCATCAATGTCTGGGCAGGAAAGGGAGGGGTCAGTGCTCAGAGCCAGGAATAGGTGGCTTTAGTTCCTACTATGCAAGTGGCCAGTGAGGAGAAGAGTAGGGAATCTCCTAAAAATGAACCTTTTTTTGTGTCAAATGCCAGGGGCCTAGAGCTGATGAATGGTTTCCCATCCTATTCCTAGGGGCTAGGAAACCCTAACACTTATCCCAACATTGGCTTCCCTGCCTGGTGCCACATACCTGACTCTTCATCATCTTCCTCTTCCTCCTCTGCAGGAGCCATGGGAGCCTCCATGGCCTCCTGCCCTTCTTCCCCTTCACCATCCTGGAAGATTTCCTCTGCAATGGCCTCTTTCTCATGTTCCTCCTTGCCATACTCTTCCTCGTCGTCGTCCTCATCATCCGACATTTTTTTGACACGTCGGTATTTTTGCTAGGGGTGGGAAAACCTGCTTCATCAGGGTCTGAGGGGACTGGCATAAGGAGGTCTGCTCTCCAGTCTCACCCACATTTTCCCATCGGTTATGGTGACCGAGGGAGATGGGAGAACCACATTACGTGGTGCTCTTTCAGCCCCAAAGCCTACCCTTGAAATGCTGACAAGCCTTTCTCTGACAGGCACCCAGATCTTGGATATAAATCTAGACTCCACAGCACAATGATACTGAGCAGCTCTCTCTTCTCTGATGTTCTCCAGACTGTTTTGGATGTGCCTCCTTCCCCAGGAGTAACTGAATTTTAAGGGCTTTCTCCTTCACCCCCAGGCACAGAGACAAGGAATGACACTTACTCCTCTTTTGACTTTGACACCCAAATTTTCCTCAATGAGGTCAAAATCATCATCCTCCAGGCGGTCATCAAAAGATGCTGGGGAAAACAAAGTGTTACCCATGGTGACAGATAGGCCTTTTCCATGGCAACTCCCACCCCAGCCTCGCTTCACTGGAGGAGAACCTACTACTCACTGCGTTTTCTCTTCTTGTGACCAACATCATCTTCTGAATCACCAGAGTCGCTACCCTCATCCTCCTCCCCTTCATCTTCATCATCATTGATAAAGCCTTTCAGGTTGCCCTGCTCATCCTGATCATCAGGGTTCTCCTCCTCCTCCTCCTCATCTAGAAAACATCCGTGTTTGAGACATGGGGTTTGGGAGACATGTTGGGGTGAGGCAGGGACACCTGCTTAACCATGATTTTCCATCCGCTCTGAACCTAGTGGCCTGGGTGCCATGTTAACTCTTCTGCATCTAATGGTGTGAAACATGGCCACTGACTTAGAATGTGGAAGAGACTGTCTCTTTTCTGCATTTACCATCAGTCTATAGGTAAGGTGGTCTTCCTAAATGACTTTGGCTCTTTACTAGAGGCTTTATGGCCACCACTATTTCCTTTGCTTTCCCCTCAGTTTATAAACTATAAACTCAGCAATTATATTCCTTCTTTCATCATAATTCTTTTGATGAAACTTACATCTTCCTTTCTGCCTTTAAAGCCATTTCATGGTTCTCTGCTGGTGACCCTAATGGTTGGGTTTGGTCAGAGAAACAGAAAACTGGGTGCATAAATACCAACACTGCTAGGTCTCTAAGAGGGAAACATTACATATGTATTTATTTACTATCTGTCCTCTCCCCTTAATGTAAACTCTACAATAGCTGGGTTTTATTTTGTATGGTTCGTTCTAGGCACGGTGCCTGGCATACAGCAGATAGACAGATACACAATAAAGATTTTCTATGACATGCCTGAAAATTCTCGAGCTGGTACCTCATGTGTGATAACTTCTGTGCTTAGCCTGAGCCTCTCATCAGCAAGAATCCAACTATCCAAACTTAGCAACAGTGGGAAGAAGCGTGAGGCTGGGGACTCCTTACCGTCATCCTCCTCTTCCACAAATTTCTTGGTGACTCGGGGCACCACCTCGCCTTCATCGTTGTACTCTTCCTCTGACTCCTCGGCTTCACTTTCTACAAAATCGGACATCGCTGCAGCTTTTCACGGCCTGGCTGAAAAAGACTAGAGAAGGAAGAGAGATGATGATAAAAGAATGAGACACGCAACTTTACAGAGGGCCCCACACCTTTTCACAGACTTTTAGTCACATGCCACCCCTCTGCCCAATCAATTCCACCTGGGGAGGAGAGCATGAGGATCGGATGGCTCCATCTCTTCTATTTTCCATTCCCCGTGGACGCTCCTCTCATTTGTACCTTTAAAAAGGTGATTATACTGTACTTCTCTCTATACATACCATCTTACTTCCCCAAAGAGTTTTACTCACTTTACCATTTGGGGGCAGGAATGGTCAGATGAGGAAAGAAATTAGTGTAGAAATAATTATATAGGATGGTAGTACTGAGATTATGTGATTCACTCATCAAGAAGTTTGAAGACAGCCCGGCTGGTGTGGCTCAGTGGATTGAGCAGTGGCCTGCAAACCAAAAGGTTGCCGCTTCGATTCCTAGTCAGGGCATGTGCCTGGCTGTGGGCTGGGTCCCCAGTTGGGGGTGTGTGAGAGGCAACCAATCGATGTATCTCTCACATATCCGTGTTTCTCTCCCCCTCTCCCTCCCTTCTCCTTTCTCTAAAAATAAATAAATAAAGTATTTTTTTTTTAAAAAAGAAGTTTGAAAACAAGTGCCAAATTAATGACAGGCATTTTCATATACACTGTACCTGGCTATTGGCAGAAACAAAAGAACTTTTCAATAAATTAAACATTTCATTAACTTGAGCCCACCTTTTTAGAAACACTAAAATTGTAACTCTATTTTTACCATTACCCCCTCTCCCCCAACCCAGCAAAACAACAAGAGAAACCACAACACTTTGAAAGAGATTTACAGGGCCTACTAAATAAAGGCAACATAGTTAGATGCAAAGATTGCTAAGCTTGAGGGTAAAGATCAATCCTGGTCCCATCATGTGCCAGGTATGTAAACCTGAGCAAATGATTGAATGTGTGTGAGTATCAATTTCTCCATCTGGAAAATGGCAACAGTATACCTACCTGCAAGGTAGCTGAGGATATTACATGACTTAGGGGAAAGAACCTAGCATATACTGTTTCAATAAGTGTTAACTAAGTTTGAATTCCAGGCCTAATTTTCCTTAGCATTCTGTAATTTTGTATCCAACAATCCCAACTTTGTCTTCTACTTCCCTGATTTCAGACTTATCCAAAGGCTGGAAATTGCAGTGGAGAATGCCAAAACCAGAACATGGAGCTTCCTGGGACTTGAGAAGAACTTTAAAAAACAGCACATATCAAACAAATTATAACATCAAGACTCCGTTCTGGAATCCTGAGCCTGGTTGCTGATAAACTCAACATCACTCCTCACCTTGTTCTGAATTATGGTCATTGTGTACATGTCTATTTTCTCCACTCAGACTATGAGCTTATGGAAGTTGGAGATCCTCTTCAATTGAAGGGGTAATAAAAACTATGAAAACAGCCCTGGCTGGTGTGGCTCAGTGTATTGAGCATCCACATGTCAACAGAGAGGGCAAGGGTTCAACTCCCTGTCAGAATACAATGCGTGGGTTGTGGGCCAGGTCCCTGGTTAGGGGCTATGTGGGAGACAACCAATCATGTTTCTCTCGCATATCAGCATTTCTCTCCCTCTCTCCTTTCCCCGCTGTCTAAAAATAAAAATAGCACTGGCTGGTGTAGCTCAGTGGATTGAGCTTGGGCCTGTGAACCAAAGGGTCACCGGTTCGATCCCAGTCAGGGCACATGCCTGGGTTGCAGGCCAGGTCCCCAGTTGGGGATGCACCAGAGGCAACCACACATTGATGTTTCTCTCCCTTTCTCCCTCCCTTAAATGAATTAAAAAAAAAACAAAAAAACAAAACTATGAAAACATAAATGGCACTCTGAGAGGCATCACAAGATACTCTGTGATTCTGTACCAAGTAAGCCATATCCTTCTTTGTGCTCTTCACAAAATACAAATGCTAAGTATCTGTTAAATACTACTTACTTTTTCATATTGTTGCCATCATCCCAGTGAAAGTCGGCAGTGGGAAGGGAAGAGAACAGGAGGGTGGCTAAAGGCTACCTGAAGTGATCTAAGCCTAGCACGAGCTTTAAGTTCTGTGGCTCTAATTCTCCAGAAAATTACCCGTGCTGATATCAACTGATACCATAACCAATTAAGATTAACTAAGCTCAAGGGAACACAACTAAAGGTACTGAGTTCTGGTGGAAAAGGAGAGGCAATGATACGGTCTCATGTTCAATTTTAGGCTGAGGTTTCAGATGCCATTTTTTTTTCAAAAGTTACTGAAAGCCTGGCATGTACACACAGTCTGCTAGGAGCTGGGAAACTGAAGAGAAACAGGATTGTTGGTTCTCAAGGAGTTGACTGCTAGTAGGAGAAAGACATGAAAACAAATAAGGATCCTAAAATAATTTCATATATTATTACATTCGTATAGAGCAGGCACAGGAAGAGAATCAGAAAACAAACCCAAAACACTCACACAAAAACACAACCAAAACTAATATGGTTAGGTTTCTAAAGTACCCTAGAAAGGCTAGGGTACTTTAATTTAAAAAAAAAAAAAAGTGCCCGAGGAATAATATTTATCACACATCTACCAAGTTCCAGACACTTAATAAACACGTATTAACCCTCACATTGTCCTGTGAGTTACAGCACACTTTTCTCTCTGTCCAACAGAGGAAACAGACTCAGAGATAAAGCCAGTTGTTCAAGCGACACAAACATAACAACCACAAGAGCTGAGATCTGACTCAAGCTCTGTCTGACTCCAAAGTCACAGCTGTTTCTACTGTATCAGCAGTTCTCAGTGCGGTCCGGGAACACACCCTCCTCTCTCCCGTGAGTGTGTGGCGGTGTCTGCCAGAGGCTAGATGACGTGTACCACAGCAGACTGAATGCAGAAGCAGACAGGAGAAATTCATCTGTATTCTATTAAAGCAGACATCAGAAAGATGAAAAACAAACAAGCAAACAGAAAGTAAAACAATGCCACTCTTCTTGCTACTTTTTGAAGATTATACTTTTCTTCTTTTTTTAAAAATTCATTTACTTTTAGGCAGAGGGGATAGAAGGAAGAAAGAGAGGAAGAGCAACATCAGTGAGTGGTTGCCTCTTGCATGCCCCCCACTGGGGACCTGGCCAGCAACCCAGGCATGTGCCCTGGACTGGGATCGAACCGGCGACCCTTTGGTTCACAGGCTGGTGCTCAATCCACTGAGCCACACCAGCCAGGGCTATACTTGTTTTTCTTTTC
>CM052545.1:70172405-70317239 GCA_028533065.1 Trachops cirrhosus
TATTTTATTTATTTATTTTTAGAGAGGGGAAGAGCAGGAGAAGGAGAGAGAGAAACATCAATGTGTGGTTGCCTCTCATGTGGTCCCCACTGGGGACCTGGCCTGCAACCCAGGCATGTGCCCTGACTGGGAATCGAACCTGCGATGCTTTGGTTCGCAGCCCGCGCTCAATCCACTGAGCTACGCCAGCCAGGGCTATACTTGTTTTTCATTAAAAGTATTATTTATGTTTAAATGTAGTAGACTTATTATTTTCTTTAATGAGATATAATCGACACATAACATTATATAAGTTTAAGGTGTATAAGTGTTGATTTGATGTACCTGTATTTTGCAAAATGATTACTTTTTTGTAGTGGCTTTATTTAAAATGTGTATTTTTCATTTTCATGTCTAATCCAGTATATATCAATATATATAAATCTCATAAACATCAATAGCTATAATTCACATAAACAAAATGTCTTTGGAATCTTAAATTATTTTTAAGGGTATAAAGGGGTCCCAAGATCAAAAAGTTTGAGAGCCACTGCACTGGACCATGGTGTAGGCCCTGCAACGTGGTGATATGGGAAGTCTTGGGGTTAGATCGATGCCCTTTCCCCCCCAAGATCTTTACCCTTAAGGCCATACAGCTTGACTGGTGCCAAAAAACGAGTATTTAAAATTTCTGCCAATTAATCTGGTGCTCTAATTTTAATTTTGACACCGCTTCCCTTCAGCCCTGAACCGAGCCATTAAAAATAGATTTGGGTACTGCAGCCCCTACACAAATTTGCTCTAATTAAGCTATCAAACCCACGAATTCAATCTTGTAAGGCCTCAACACCTTCACATTAAATGCTAGTTACCTCCTGCGGACCAGATGCCCTACAGCCTACTCAACAGAGAGAAACAGATAGCCTACCTGATGAAAACAACGGCTTTCTTCCATCCCAGGGGTGGCTGGTACTCTGTGCGGCACGCAGCTTTTCTCTCATTCCCTAGGTTAGCAATAAAGTACATGCTGTGCTGTAGCTGGGGAATGCCTCCAAACTAGCTCACTGCCAAGACTTCCAGTTAAAAGAGCTGTGCCAGACACAATCCTGACTTGCTGCAACTTGTGGGAGCTAGATGTGCAGAGGGTGCTGCAGCAGCGCTGCAGGCTGAGGTCGGCAAATATTCCAGAACAAAAACACTGCTACTTATTAGTATCTGAGTAATATTACTATACGATAGCTGAGATGAGCCTGATATAGTTTGGATTTTGTATTTAGTATTTAATACTTATGCTCTTGAATATTCCCCATATTACGACTCTAAGTTAAATTTGCTACTGAAATAGGTCTACAAGGGGAGTGGGGTGGTGAAGGGAGAAGGTTTCCCCAGACAGAAGCACAGCTGCAGTGCAAGATGGGGCTCAAAGGGAGAGGCTGGCGGTTACCATGACATTCTCTGGAAGAGGAATGAAGCTGGGATCAGATTGCCACAGGGGAGGCCTCAGCAGTCCCTCCCTTTGAACATGATGTAGGAGGCAATTAAAAGGAGACCAAAGCAAAAAGAGATGTCTGTTAATTCCCTCCACTAGCAACTTCAATTAACCTTTACTTTTTTTTTTTAGGGTCAAGTTCTGTGCTGGGATTTGGGTATATAAAAATGAGTAAAATATGCTTTTTTTTTTTACCCCTGAGTTCACAACCCCTGAGTTCAAAACACTTATAAAGTTATGACAAAAACATAATAAATGTTACATGATAGTTATATACCAAGATTATGAAAGTAATTGGGAGAGGGAGGTCAGGAAATACCTCAGAAAAAGTGATGCCTGAGTTGAGAGGAGTTAAGAAGATGTCTGGAGAAAGGCAACATGAGCAAAGGCTCAGGTTTGAAAGGGCCTAGCGGTTTGGGGAAGAGCCCCTGAAGTTTGGTGTGGAGTTTAAACTACAAGACACTGCACTTCATGAGCAAGGATTAATCCAAATTGGATAGTTCATGAATGACTACCCAATTTGGAATCCAAAAACATAAAAGTTTAATAAATAAAAGTATTCTTTTTATTTATTGATTTGTGAGACAGAGAGAAACATCAGTTTGTTGTTCCACTTATTTATGCATTCATTGGTTGATTTTTGTATGTGCCCTAAATGGGGATTGAACCTGCAACCTTGGTGTACTGGGATGCACTCTAACCAACTGAGGTACCTAGCTAGGGCCAATAAATAAAAGTATTCAGAGTCCACATAAGACAACCTTCTTTCAAATTTGGATTCAGAACTCTGTTATGAAAAATCCTAATTCCACCTAATCAAGATGTTAAAATACAGAAAAGGCTAATTCTACGTACAATCATTTTAACATGCACACACATCATATTTGTAAGAAATAACTTTAGAATCTTTTCAATGCCAGACTATAAAAAGCACTACTGCTAATAATGGTTCACATAATAAGTAATTTAGCCCTGGCTGGTGTAGCTCCGTGGATTGAGCGCGGGCTGTGAACTGAAGGGTTGCCAGTTCGATTCCCAGTCAGCGCACGTGCTTGGGTTGCAGGCCAGGTCCCCAGTGGGGGCCACATGGGAGGCAACTACACATAATGTTTCTCTTCCTCTCTTTCTCCCTCCCTTCCCCTCTCTCTAAAAATAAATAAATAAAATTTTAAAAAATGGTTAAAATGGTAAATTTCACGATATGTATATTTTTTAAAAAAGTAATTTAAAAATATTAGTTATCCCCTTTCTTTCCAAGTTTCCTTGGGGAACAAGGAAAGGGCAAAAGAGTAGCAGAAACAACTGAACTATGTAACCAGATTCAGAATCCCTGCAACACAAGGAGTGACAGCTACTGAGCCTTGCACACGGCTAGGAAACATATACAGTAGTTCCTGCTGTAGCACAGGGTTGGCAAACTATGGTTTGCAGGTCAGAGGGCCAGACCTGCCACTGTAGCACAAAAGCACACACAGACAACCTGTAATGGTCCAGGAGACTTAGTTTGGTGACTTCTAACCTCGAAGTAGAGATCTTTAGCCCTGGCCAGGTAGCTTAGTTGGTTAGAGCATCATCCCCATATGCCAAGGTTGTAGGTTCAATCCCTGGCCAGGGCACAAGTGAGTTAATCAATGAATGCATACATAAGTGAAGCAACAAATCGATGTTTCTCTCTCTTTCTCTCTCAAATCAATACATTAAAAAACAAACAAACTAGAAGTAGAGGTCCTTAACAAATTGATGAAAGGTACCATGGGAACCTGTAATAGAGGACCTTAACCTGGTTTTGAGGAAGTGACTTTAAACACAGACTTTAAGAGTGAGGAAGAATTAACTAAGTGGAGGAGCTGGCCCTTCAGCAGTTCGGAGTGTGGTGTTGGAGAAGAGCACTCCAGGATGAGGCCAGGCCCAGGATGCAGTGTGGCAGGAACAGTGATGGCTACTTTGACTGGGAAGAGAAAGAACGGTTCATGATGAGTTCAAGGTGAAGCTATAAGGATCTTGGTAGGATATTAAGATTTTGAACTCTATCTGAAAGGTGCTGGGAAGCCTCTGTGGAGTTTTAAACAGAGAACTGATAGGATTTACTTGCTTATTCAAAAATATTTAATGATTGCCTACTACATACCAGACACACAGAAGACAAAGTTCCTGTCCCTTTGATACCTGTATTCTGGTGCAGGAGAAAAACGACAGACAAATTATATAGACCTGTTATAAGTGGTAGGAAGGAAATAAACACCCTCAGCTCTGAGAGTTCAGGTTGAGATAGGAAGAATGGGTAGGATGTGATATGCAAAGCCAAGGGAAGAGGTTCCTGGTAGAAACGACAGGGAAGAACTTGGCATATGGTATGTGATGTTCTAAGGCCAGTATAGCCAGAAAATGGTGAAGGCAGCAGAATGTGAGAGACAGAGGGGCCTCCTTAAGCAGGGTTATGAAGGCCATGGAAAGCCACTGGAGCATTTTAGACAGGGAAATGACATGATGTGACCTGACCTGATTCTGCAATATGGAAAACAGATCAGAAGGGATCTGAGGGGAAGCAAGGTGAACTGAGGATAAAAAGATGGTGGCTTGGAACAGGGTGGTGGCAGTGAAGAGGAAGGATAGAAGACAGATATAAAACATATTTTGGAGGTAGAAATGACAGGGCTTACTATAAGACTTGGGGACGGGGAGAGCAGGGGAGGATCCAAGGTGTTTCTGGCTCTCGTAACCACGTGGATGAGAGTATCACTTAGTGACGTAGGGAAGACCAGGTTTGGAACGACAGGAAAAACAAAATTTTCTTTATGCTATGTTAGGTTTGGGACATTAAGAGTCATCTGCTCACAGTTATTATACTGGCACATTCTGTGCATGATTCTTCAACACAGAGGAGAGAGGCCTGGACTAGAGATTTGACCATGCTTTCAGATGGTTATTAAAGCCATGGAACTGGATCACCTCAAGGAACATACAGAAAACCCAGGGTTAAACTGTGAAGAAAATTCAATGCTTAGACATTACGCAGAGAGCAAAAGTGGCTAGCAAAGAGACCAAGAAGCAGTTAGACAAGTGGAGAATATCCAAGAGTGAAGTGTCCATGAAGCCAAGAAAAGAGAATGTTTCAAGAAAGGAGTAAACTGTGTTGAATATTTTCCTCAGACAATGAGGAAAATGGGAACAATGCATGTATGGAACTTGGTAATACAGAAGTCACTGATGGTCTTGATAAGAGGAATTTCAACAGAGTGGTCAGAAGAGAAATCAGCCTGGTATAGGGTGAAAACTGAGTAAAAGCCGAGAAAGTTGACAGAGGTAGAAATCTGGCTATGAAGGGAAACTTTTAAAAAGTAGTAGTAGTTGGAGGCGGATAAGAGGAATACCAGACAGAACATAATTTGTATGTTGATGGGAACAGACTTTTACAGAGAGGTAGGATTTGGTGATTGATATTATTGGGAATAACAGAGAGGACAAATCTAAGGATTATATACACAGGATTCTGAGTGTGATGCCATTATTGAGACCAAGAACCTGGGAGCAAGAGCCAATTTATTTGCCTCCAAAGACCGTAAGTTTCCACTACCCTGGGCAGGATTCCTTACTTGCCCAGGTCTACTGAGGGAGAACTATAAAATGTGTCTAAGGCACGATGGCTTGATGTAACTAATTTCTTGATGAGGTTTAAACTTCTAAGGGAACAATACTATGCTAATCTAGTGTAGTGCCCAGACAAACCAACTGAATACGAATGGGCTAGTACTGGCTGAAGAGACACAAGTTATGGAAAAGGGCTCTACATTCAGAGCTGATGGGGAAGCAATCATTCTTTTGTAATCAATACAATGAAGACTTGGGTAATTTTCAGATAAACAACGAACCAAGCCACACACCTCCAAGAAATTAATCAAATTCAAAATTGTTTATACTCTCCATGTTTATCAATAGCAGTGGTGTAACTTAACAATGCCTAATTATTTCTGACATTACAGTGGATTTCCATGGGCATATTTTCGGAGAGCTTAGGTCTCCTCTTAAAAAAGAGTAAGTATCAATTCTTGCAGCAACCAAGGGAAATGGACTGCTCCAGATGGTTCAAGGAAATGCCTGGAAAGAAAGGCAGAAACTGGAAGAAAACAACATTTTGACTTAATAGCCCATTTTGATGTCTGTGGTACGCGTTTGTGGATGTAGCCAATCGTCTACAAAAAGTTCTAACTTTACTATTCAATAATACAGAAGAAGATGGAATTTGGCATAGCCCTTTAGGCCTGATGGTCGAGATGCTGAAAGCTCCATAGATACCACATCTCCAGAAAAAACAATTCAATCACCTGATCTTGACTCAGAAGCCACAAACCCATTCCATTTCCAATCCTTTCGCGTGGCCCAGTTTTCAGAAGCTACGACTGAAGGACGGGATTCGAGGAAGACTGTTGATACAACAGGGCGCCCAATTCACGGGCTCCGGATGGCACGGGGTTCGGAAAAGCCTTGAGACTCTGGAGCAACTATCCGGCTTTCCTCCTTTCTCCCTCATTGAGCTCGGAAGGCTGGGGACCCCAGATCTTCCCGCATACGACTCCCCAGTACCTCTTCCTTTACAGGACCAGGCCTTAGGAGCCTGGTGCCCCACCTGACCCACTCAAGCAGCACGTTTTCCAGTCCGAACTTTACCTACTCGTAGCTCGCCGCTTCTCCGTTGCGCTAAACCCCCACGGAGGAAAATGGAGTCGTCAAACCCAGACCGGGAAAGGATAGTAAGCTCCCACCGCACCGATCCTCGGCCGCCACCGCCGCCGCTGCTGCGTCAACGTGCTACGTCACTTCCGGCTCCCTGTCACTGGGAGTGGGCGGGCTATACTTTGGTCTCTTCTCCCTCCCAGCTCTCCGGGCATCATCCGGGAGGTCACGAAAACTGGCAGAAGCAGTTCAGGAAGGCAGCTATAGGGACAGAGCCACAGGAACCGAGCGAGCGGATCGGAAGCAACCAGGCTTAGCGGATTCCTCAGACCGCTCTAGCCAAAGGAACCATAAAGACCAACTAGGGCTTTTTCATTTCCTCTTCTCTGTGATTCCGCCCTTAGCTTCCGGTTCCGGGGAGGGGCGGAGACTTCTTCGGAGATTAGAGGCACTGCGGGACATCCAGAATGGAAGTGGTATCGCTAGTGTTGTTCGCCACTTTGTGTAGTGCTGTGGGAGCATCCAATCTGGCTGTCGTTACGTGCGGTTCTGTGGTGAAGTTACTCAATACGCGCCACAACGTGCGACTGCACTCACACGACGTGCGCTATGGGTCAGGTACTGTGGCCGGGGTTTGGGTGGATTGGGAAGGCCTGGTTGTCTCTGAGGGGCGGGGCCTAAAGAAAATCTGTGAGGTGTGGTGTGGGAAGGTTTGGGGAGCCTGTGCAAGGTTCTGGAGGTCTGGAGGCGGAGAGTCGGAGAATTGGGTTGTTCTAAGGCATCTTAATCATAATACCAACTTCATTCTGGTGAGCTACAGAGTGTACATATATTACATATATACTCTTATAGGTATATGCACACGAGGTAGAGACTACTGATATCCTCATTTCATGGATGAGGAAACAGACTCTAAATCGCTTGCTCAAAGCCTTGCAGCTAATGAATGATGGAGACGGAGTTTGATCCAAATATGCCCAGGTTCAAAGACTTTTTTCAGTTACTCCTGGCTAGCACTACTCGGTGTGGGAGAGACAGACGTAGAAAAATTACAGTAAGTGCTGTATCTCTGAAGTTTTGAACTCCAAGAACCCACTCTTTGGCTACGACCCTCTGTTCTAGCTCTTGCTCTTCATAGTAACACTTGCTCTTCAACTCTTTTCCTTTGGCCTCTTTTTATTCAAACCTTACTCTTCTTCTGGTAAAGAATTTAAACTAAAGCACTCACTGGAATTGGAAAGGAAACCAATTTGAGAGTTTTTTTATCATGTGAAATTAAAATGCTGTGTGTGTTTATAATGCAGTAATTATTTATGGATTCATTCAGTCTAGATTAATGAGCTCCTACTGTGTGCCTATAACTGTTCTCAATACAGGAGATGCGGTGATCAGTCAGCAAGTTACAAGGAAAAAACAGACAAAAAGAAAAAAGTTAGTGAACTAGTGACTGCTACGGGTGTGTGTTGGATGAGTGGTGATGCTAATAGCTAAGAGAGGAAGGAGGTCTCTCAGGTGGAGGCTAGTTTGTGGTTCATGTTTCTCAAAACCTGTCTGACCGGTTAGATTTGGAAAGAAACTGAGTTGTCATCATTGGGATCTTAATAATCCCAGCAGCCATTCAGCAAACACCTTCTATGTGTCTGGTTTATTACTTTTAAATCAATCTGGTTTTCTTTTTTGGATCTACTGAATCAGAGTCCTGCCGGTAGGAATCTGTAAGTTTAAAAAGTTCTTCAGGTGCTGCTGATGGGTAGCCAGATTTGAGAACCAGGTTCAGTCTAGAGCTCAGAAATCTGTGCTGACCCCGAGATACAGAGTTAAGTACAGATGGTCCCCAACTTAAAAAAATTTTCAACTTTACAGTAGTGTGAAAGCAGTACGCATTCAGTAGAAACAAGCGAGGCTAATCTCTGGTGTTTGGTATAGGTATTAAATACATTTCGACTTACTATATTTTCAACATGCAATGGATTTATCAGGACACAACCCATTGTCATACGTTGAGGAGCATCTTTTCAACATCATTGTATAGGTGGTGGTTAAAGACATGGGCAGAATAAATGAGATTGCCCAGGATGAACTGTGGTCCTCAATCTGGTGTCAATTTGAATCACTTGAAAAAGTGGTTGAAGGGCTTATACATGCTTTTGTCCCGACTGCCAACAAGAACAGTGGTACCTTGGTACTCGTTGTTAATTTGTTCCAGAACTCGCGATGAGTGCAGAAACCGATGAGTACCGATCGTGAGGAGTGATGAAGCATTTTCTCTTGCGGGGCAGCGTCCAGACTCACACAAGTTCTAGCACGTGCTACAAGTCCCGAGCAAGCGCCAAATGCTGAAACATTTTTTTCTCATCAACATGTGACAAGTACAGGGTTTGATGAGTTCTGAAGCGGATGAGTACCAAGGTATAACTGTATTTAAGAATGGATAAATGTCAGGTATAGAACTCTGGGTAATCACAAGGTCTAAGGATGGGAGGGCAAGTGGGGGTGTGATAGAAAGTGAAGAAGTAGAAGACGGAAAGTATAGATCATGATTTAGTGAAACATGGCAGTTAAGGACCAACCACGAGAACTGTGAGGTAATAAATAACCAGAAGTAAGGAGGAAGGGATGGGATTGGGACTTTTTTTTTTTTGGAAAGATGTAAAAATGCATGAGTGGAAGAAGTGATAGAGAGAAGCCGGTAGTTTAGTTACAAACATTCACCCAGATAACTGTGGGATAAGATGTCACGTGTCAAGTGGTAAAGGGGGTGTTATTAAAAAGCTACAGTCAGGCAGGGCCAAGGGACTGAAGGCAAAAGTAGGAGGAATGGGCAAGAGTACCTAAAGAAGGTATCTGGGAAATATGGGGTACCTTTAAAGATTTGTGTAGTGCATGAGGCCTAAGGAAGAGAATACCCTGGTGTTTATATGAGAGAGTGGCCTATCTGGGCGAATTTGACAGAAAATAAAGCTTTGTGGGAGGCCATGTGGTAGAAGTTAAGAATGTGAGTTCTAGAGTTAGAGCATCAAGATTCAAACCCGAGCACTGTCTCTTAGAGTTGTGTGACTTTGGGCATACTATTCAGCCTTACTGACACTCCAGTATAAAATAGAGGTGATAATAATAATAGTATAGATGCGTGTACCAAATATGAACATTCTGTCAAAAGGCTTCAGTTAGTTTCTGACACCTAGTAAGTGCTCAGCACACATTAACTAGTCAGTAATTACTTGCATATCTTTTTTGTTAAGCTACATGTTTAACCCAGTGCCTCTTTTTTTTTTTAAAGATTTCGTTTATTTATTTTAGAGGGAGAAAGAGAGGGAGAGAAACATCAATGTGTGGTTGCCTCCTGAGCACCCGCTGCTGGGGGCCTGGCAAGCAGCCCAGGCATGACCCTTGTCTGGGAACCAAACCAGCAAACCTCTGGTTTGCAGGCCAGTGCCCAATCCATTGAGCCACACCAGCCAGGAACCCCATTCCTCTTAACTTGCAGGATTTTACCACTTTAGGCAGTGTTAATCAAATTTAGATGACTTGAGAATACTTTTATAATATATTGATAGATCACTTACAGGAATTTGGGAGCTGTATGGCTGTTTGGATTAAAGTTGACAGCAAAAACTGGTCTCATTTTAATTGTGAAATGTGATAAAAAATTATTTTAATAGATAGTAAACATTGAATAATATTACAAACATGTTACAATTATATGAGTAGACACCCAGCATATACTATAGGCTATCCCAGGTAGTATGTATAGATAAACACTGACTGTGCTTCCAAAAAACCCACATATGTTCATTTATTTAGTGCCCTTTGATGCAAATTCTTGGGATTTTCTAATATGGTACACTCTTAGATATAGTTTATCATTCATAACTAATACTATATAAATTTAGTATTTCTCATGTATATTAGTACCTACACAAATATTAATATTATAGAAGAAAAAGCTATTACCAAGCATATGGTTTCCTCCCCACCCCTCCAAGCCTATTGTATGACATGGGGCACATTATTGGCTATAGGAAAGAAACAAGGGTCCAGTTGAACTCAACCTCTTTTTTTTTTTTTTTTTGACTGCAGGTAGTGGGCAGCAGTCAGTGACAGGTGTGACCTCTGTGGATGACAGCAATAGCTACTGGAGGATACGGGGGAAGACCTCCACAGTGTGTGAGAGGGGAACCCCCATCAGATGTGGCCAGCCCATCCGGCTGACACATGTCAACACTGGCCGAAACCTCCACAGTCACCACTTCATTTCACCGCTTTCTAGAAACCAGGTGAAGTGGCATCCAGTGGGTCATTGCTGCTTTGTGCTTTACTCAGTTGAGTTGTTTGACAACTTGGTTGTTAGTCCTTTCCTTTTTAGGTGTAGATGTTTTCTGCTCTGCAGACCTGGAGAATTGGCTTTGTCACATACCTGTGAAAGAAATTGTTTCTGGTCAAAATGGAGACTTTACATCTAGATCAAGTCAAGAAATGAGAAAGGGAGACAGAATAAGTATCCATTAGCATATCATAAGTTATCTTGATAAATCCTGCAATAAAGAAACCTAATGTCTTCCAGACTTGCAATAAAAATTATTTTTTAAGGTTTTACTTACTTATTTTTAGAGAGAGGGGAAGTGAGGGAGAAAGAAAGGGAGAAAAACATCAGTGTGCAGTTGCCTCTCACACGCCCCCACTAGGGGCCTGGCCAGCAACCCAGGCATGTGCCCTGATTGGGAATTGAACTGGCGACTCTTTGGTTCGCAGCCCACAGTCAATCCACTGAGCTACACCAGCCAGGGCTATTATTATTTTAATGATGCCAACTGACCACATTAGGAAAATGGATTAGGTATTGTGCTATTAAAAATTTTTTTTATTCCTTTGTTAGACAAAGAAAGAAAGGGGGAGAAAGAGAGAAATATTGATTCCTTATTCCATTTATTTATGCATTCATTGGTTGTTTCCTATATGTACCCTGACTGGGGATCGAACCCACAAACTTGGCATATTAGGATAATGCTCCAACTAACTGAGCTACCTGGCCAGGTCCTATGCCATATTTTTTAAGCCTTTAGTTTTGGGGGGATGTAGAACCCCTTAATGACTGCTTCCCTCCCACTCCCACTCTTTTTATAGTTTTCCCTGTTAACATTTTACATTAGTATGATAGGTTTGTTATGTTTAATTGATAATATTGATACATTATTATTTACTAAAATCCAGAGTTTATTCTAGTTTCCTTAGTTTTCACGACTTTCCTTTTTCTGTTCTAGAATCCCATCCCGGATACTGCATCGCATTTAGTTGTCATGTCTCTTTAAGCTCCTCTTGGTTGTGACAGTTCTCAGATTCTTCTTGTTTTTGATGACCTTGATTGACAGTTTTGAGGAGTGCTGGTTAGGTATAAGGTATATTATAGGGTGCTCTTCCACTGGAATTTGTTTGATGTTTTTCTTATGATTCGACTGGATTTATAAGGGTTTTTGGGAGAAAGGTCACAGAGGTAAGGTGCCATTTTCATCACATCATATCAAGGATACAAACTATCTACGTGATTTATTACTGTTGATACCGATTACCTGGCTGAAGTAGTTTTACTTTTAGGCCTTCTCAACTAACAGAGCAAAGAAACATGTATGTAAACATATATACACATATCTATAAATGTTTATACGTGTAACCATTTGTATGTATATTAAGTTAAACATGAGTTCTTGATGATGTCTCCAACTCTGTCACCACATAGATCATTGTAGCCTCCTTCCTTGGCTTATTTGTAAATTCCCGCTCTGACAGGGAGATACCTGGCTCCACTGCCGTGCACTCACCTGCGTGCGCAATTCTAGTATGCAACTACAGCAGTCGTCCATTGTTGGTTATGTGCAGTTCCTTTTGCCTTTAGTCTTAGGCTGTTTCCAAATGACTGCTTTCTATCATTTAAAATTATATAGCTATTAGTGTGTGTTTAAATTATATATATTTCTGAATTAATCAGCAGCTTTTTATTGTGCTAGAAACTGAATATTGGCCCTAAGGGGAATGGGATTAAAAAAGGAGTGGAAGATAGGATCTGCTATAATTTGCTGAATTAACATTTCTTACTTTATTTAATTCTCATAATTATTCTTTAAGATGATATTGTTGTCATTTTATAGAAGAGAAAATAAAGGCTCGAAGGAGTTACATAGGAAGGGATAGAGCTGAGATTCAGGGTCTGCTTGTCTCTAGCTTGTGTTTGTCACCAACTCACTTAAAATCTCATTAAGGGAATGAAGCAGGAATATTTAAACTCAAATAAAAAGAGCTATAAAGTATTTTAAGACTATAATAGAAAATACAAGGAAAATAAAGTGTTATTTGCAAAAAAAATGTTTGGACCATATATTATGGCAACTAATTTTGTATCCACTATGTCTTACTTTTTTCCCACAATTTAAATTATTTACTTATTTTTAAACAACCCTGGAAAGCCTCTCATTTTTCATGTTTGGGTAGTCTTGTTTTTCTTAATGCCTTCCTCCCCTTTCCGAGCCTGTGTACCAGCCATGCTGATGTTGCTACCATTTATGTCTTCCAGGAAGTGAGTGCTTTTGGTGAGGAAGGTGAAGGCGATTATCTGGATGACTGGACAGTGCTGTGTAACGGGCCCTACTGGGTGAGGGATGGTGAGGTGCGGTTCAAGCATTCTTCCACCGAGGTTCTGCTGTCTGTCACAGGAGAACAATATGGTCGACCCATCAGTGGGCAAAAAGAGGTGCATGGCATGGCTCAGCCAAGCCAGAACAACTACTGGAAAGCCATGGAAGGCATCTTCATGAAACCCACTGAGTTGTTGAAGGTAGAAGCCCACCATGCAGAGCTGTGAATCTGCAGGCTGTGAGACACTGTCACCACACAGTGTTCATTGACATCTGCTGCTGTCTCACCTTGGGGTCCCTGCCACAGGGTCCCTGGGCATTGGCCATGTCACCACTGAGATGAAGATGGATGCAGAAGACAGTAACTGTGTGTGGAAGCTTCAGCCCTTCACAGTTGAAACGGTTGTTCTCCCAGACTTGGGTCCGTTCTTTCTGAGTGCAAGACTTGTTGGTAAAGGAGCAGGTGCATTTTACTCATATTGATAAAACAGAAACTGAGGGAGAAATCCCTCCTAGCTGAGAAATTTTTACTCTTCAGAAGCTTGGCATCATGGATTATTTATGTGTGTGACTTTTTCCCTGCTTTCTTTCTCTAAAATGATAAAAAGATTTCATTGTTAGTCACTGTGTTGTCATTTATTAGGTACGCTATTTTTTTTGTTCATTTATTTTCAGAGAGAGGGGAAGGGAGGGAGGCAGAGAGGGAAAGAACACGGAAACATCAATTGGTTGCCTGTCGCAGGTCCCTAACTGGGGACCTGGCCTGCAACCCAGGCATGTACCCTGACTGGGATCGAGCCAGTGACCTTTTGGTTTGCAGGCTGGTGCCCAGTCCACTGAACCACACCAGCCAGGGGTGCTATTCCATGATCTGATTAATCCTCGAGTCCTGAGAGTCATTGCTACCATCCTTTTGAAATGCTGCAAACCTTTGGTGTGGGCCCTTTTAAGAGCCTTACTTACATCCAAATTTTTCCTTTTTCTACTTTCGCTTGTCTAGCACCTCATTGTTGTTAGATTTTTCACTAAAATTATGACTAAAGACCCTCAAAAAATGTTTTACTCTAGATCTGTTACTGCAGTTGAGAAAAGGGTAGTAGTAAAAAGAGGAACCCACCTTTATTCACTGTCTGCTACATACTAGGCACAATGTTGCAGATCTTAACTCATTTAATCTTCACAGATAAGGGTATATGTTACAGTTTTACCAGTGCAGAACAGAAAAGATGAGTAACTGCCCGAATTCTTAAAGCTAGTAAATAATTTGAGGATAGGAGTCCAGCTGTGTCTGGCACATGTTTTTTTTCTTTCTTTTTGATCTTCACCTAGGGACATATTCATTGATTTTAGAGTGGGGGCTGGAGAGGGAGAAAAACATCTATCAGTTGTGTTTTGCACGCACCCCATCCAGGACTGAACCTGCAACCTAGGCATGTGCCCGTACTGGGAAATTCATCTTTTGGAGTATGGAATGAGGCTCAAACAACTGAGCCACACCAGGCCAGCCTGGCATGTGTTCTTTTGACTACACTACAACAGTGTTTAGTTCTTGGTAGATAACTGCTCTTTTGGGGACAATGTAGGAATATATTTCCCTGAAAAGGTAGGTAGAAAACTTTTGTCCTCTGCTCACCTCATTTTCTCCCTGTCCTCTGCTGCTCAAGTCTAGAAAGTTTGCTCATATGTCCTTCGAACATGCAGCGGTGATTGAGGGTTTCTGCCATCTGCTGGAATTTCAGTGATTAACAGGCCTTTTTATTTTTGGAAACTTCTAGGTTTTTTTTTTTTTCCTGTTTGCTTTAGGGCATTCAGGTAGAACACATTGGGGATACAGGTCTCCCCCACTTTCCAAAAGTTCCTGTTATACACTACTTCCCTTTCACAAAAGAACTAAGTGCTCAATGACTTCATCAAAACAAAAATGCTTTTCAGTTATCTTCAGTTAGTGAAAATAGGTAATAATGTGAACTTTGGGAAAGCTGGGGATACTCTTCGCTTTATGCCATTTCAGCTTATTAAGGGTTTCATAGGTACATTCTACTTTCAGATAGCTGGGAAACCGGTACCAGGTCTGTGCCAGACATGGCCCCTTACATTAAGAAACATGGTTTCTTTTAGAAAGATTTGTTTCAGTAAGTTGAGACCATGAACTAGTTGAACTCCAGCTATGCCCTCTCCCTCCTGTTCCACTTCAGTTGCATTGATCCCTTCAGAGCTCTCCAGGAAGTAAAGTGACAAAGTCAACATTTCAGGCTCGGTTAGTTGGTAGGATGGTAAGTCTGGGAAGAAAGGAAATGTTAGAAATCAGCTGCATAAAGGGAGCAGATTGGAAGAGATGAATTAGAGTAGGGAGCTGTGTTGCAAGGTGCCCCTCTGTGGCTTGGACAGAGTGTTCCCTGAGTTGTTGGGCCTTCCCTGAAGGTTCACAGGCAGAACACACCCTGTTGGCAGGCTGCAGATTACTAGAAGGATGGTAGAACAATGATGCTTGAGAGATAGGCATGAACTATAAAGAAAGAAGCAGTGGGGAAGCCCTGAGGAAAATGTGAAATTAGTGATGAGAGGGCTAGAGAAGGAAGGAAATCAGTTGGAGGGGTAAAAAGCAACTTTGGACAACCCAGGTGAAAGTTGAAATGGTGCTTTATCTGAAGGAATGAAAGTGAGTCTCCAAATAAAATCTTGAAGGACGTTTATGGAGATTAGGATGTGAGAGTAAAGTATGTGAAATACCTATTTTGAAAGCCTCAGAATTTCTTCAGCTTGTACTGTATTAGCACCACCAGAATAGAGTTAGAAGGGACCTTTGTCCAATTCCCTCATTTCATAGAGAAGGAAACAGACAAAATAAAAAATCCACCTGAATTTCTCCCATTTTGTGTAATTATTTGCTTCCCAGGCCAACTATTTGTTGCTGAAGGGCAAGAACACTATCCTCTACTACTTTTATGATATCCACCCCCCGACCACCTCCTCCCCCACCCCCGCCCCATGCGCCCAGGTTGCACACTGCACCGGCCTGAAAACTCCAAGTAGGGTTCAGAATGGGGCCACCCACACAACAGGTCAATACATATTAACTGACTAGAACAGTATTCAAACAGTGAATGAAATTCACTTCTTAGTGGATTAAAAACTAATTCCTTTGAGGCCTTACAGTAGTACCTCTTGGTTTTCTCAATGATTTTTAGACGAGGCCCTTAAATAACACAGGGAAGCTACTTCGTATGACTCAGAGGTATAACTTCTGCAGTATACTCGGTCCAGACCCTAAGTGGGCAAGCAGACTCTATCCTAGAAACGTGTTTTGTAAGTGGAACTCTCAAAGGCCGGCCAGATCCACTGCAAAACAGGGAGCGGTTCAGTCTGTACCCCCAGAATCCCTGGCTCCACGGCCCTGCATTTCCGGGCACGGAAGGGTGCGGCTGGGAGTGGGGCGTGTTTGTCAGTCCGCGCGAGGTCCACTCCTCAGCGCTTTCCTTCCAGAGCCACGCCTTCACTTCGGGTTTACAGCCGGTCGGCCCTACTGGATTGCGCGCCGGCGGGGGTGGGGCGTGGCAACGACACAGCTGCTGGCTGGCTGGCTGGCCGGCTGAAGGGGCGGGGGGGTGGGGGGGCGTCCCTGCGCGTGCGGCTGGTCGGCCCAACACCGAGCAGTGGAGAACTAGAGTGGGGTGGGGGACCCGGCAGGGCGGGGCGGGGGGCCAGAGCCAGGCCGGGCAGGGGCCGTAATGCCCCTGTTCTTTGCCGCGCTGTTGGCCTTGCTGTTGGTTGCGGTGTTCGCCCTCTTCCTAGGCCGGTGAGAGGATCCCGGCTACGGCGGGGTGGCGGAGATGGTGGGAGGAAGAGAGGCTGAAGAAGTGGGGGCGCGCTGGATCGAGGCGCGCACGGGAGGGGGAGGCAGATGGGGAGAGGGCTGGAGGGGTTGGTGCACGGGGCGGCGGCGGCGGGAGGGGTCAATCCGGGGTGCGGGCCGGAGCAGCCGCGGAGGAGCTGGGATTGGGGGAGACTAAGGGAGCGGGTTGAGGCCTGAGGAGATGCTTTGCCGGAGAGGTGAATGTGTGTGAGGAGGGGGCCTGGCTCAGTGGTCTCCCTTTTTAACTCTACATGCCCCTGAGTGTTTCCTTCACCGAATACAAAGGGCACCTGCAGCCTTTCCCTGGGAAGCAGGAACAGGTTTGGCTGCCCAGGGAAGAGTGGCATTAGAGCTGCCGGGTGTGACCCCACAGTGCCTTCTCGCGGACATCTGTCTGGAGGGCGAAGACATACGCTCTTTGGGGAGTGCGTGATGACATGTCTGACACCGCTGTTTGTGCTTCGATTTCTGTTGGGTCCTCATATTTCTACCTCTACAGTTCCTAAAGATTTCAGGGGTTGCTTTCTTTGTCTTCAACTTAGAAGGAGGAGTTTAGTTTATCTGATTACATTTGGGTGGAGGGAACACCCTAGAGCAACAGTTCTGATTGTTGTGGCTGAATGTATGCAACAGCTGTGTTGTTTGGGTGACAGGAGAGTTGCCCAGAAGTCCCAGCCTCAGGATTTGACCCTTTGACAGGGCTTCTAGGACCAACAAGGAGTGAGGGAAGACATAATTGGAGAGGGTCCTATGAACTCACAGGGACTTTTCTGCAGGTGGCTTGTGGTCCGGTTGGTCACCAAGTGGTGTCAGCAGAAGCTGCAGGCGGAGTTAAAGATTGGCTCTTTGTTTTGGATCCAGAATGTCAGTCTTAAGTTTCAGCAGCACCAGCAAACAGTGGTGAGTCCTGGGAAACTCCCTGAATGTGTTTGTGTTTGTGTGTGGGGGGACAGTTGATTCAGCTGAATTTCAGCTTTTAATTTTCTTTTAAAAAGAATTCTAGGGGACTTCCTTCGTTAACCCAGTCTTGCCACTTCTTTGCTAAGATGATCTTAGTGTTATTTTGGGAATGCTGGGACTGATGTAAATTTTTCAATTAAAAATGTTTATAAGGCACAAAGTGTCCAGACCACATAAGAAAGATAGAGGTAAAACACAGAACAAAGATAACAGGAACTAGAAGAGCTTACTGTTCTAATTTAAGAGGGGAAAAGGGTAACTTATCTATGAAAGAGGAATACTAGCATCATTGTTAGGAGCAGGATATAGTGCAGAGGCGAGAAGCCTGTACAAATGGAATGGAGGATAATTCATGGAAGGGCTGTAGTATTTCCTCCTCTTCTCAGAACCTTTCCTGGCTTGTCAAGCTGCTCGTGTCTTACCTAGCAGCTAATGTACAAAGTTTTCTCCCATGTTTTAGGAAATCGATAGCCTGTGGATTTCCAGCAAACTCCTTAGCCATGATCTGCCGTGAGTACCCTATATCCTCACTTTTCCTTTGGGGAGTATTTTGGGATTGGGGTTTGCAGAAAATGAAATTCTTCTACACAGGCCTCAAAGTCTAAGAAGGGAAGTGGGCTGTTGGCTTGATATCTCATGATTAGCCTGGAAGTGATTATCTTATGAGACAGATATTGATAACTACTATGAGACCATCCTCAATGATTTGAGCTCCATTTTTAGGGAGGATGGGGGAGTGAATATGAGGAAGAAGAAGAGACAGCTGTGGAAGGGATGGGCCTGATGGCATGAAGTTTCTCTTCTGGGCAGGCGCTATGTGGCATTGTGCTTTGGAGAAGTGCGTATCAGAACTGACCTACAGAAGGCTTCTGGCCTATTTGCTCCATTCTCCCAGAGCACTGGAGTGCATCAAAAGGAGCTGTCCTTCAGCCCAGCTTTATCAAAGATCTTATGTCAGGTCAGACTACCTCTCCCACTTTTTTTGACTATTCTAGGAATGACTGGTTTTGGAGTCACGGGTGGATTTTTCTATTCTTTGTGAGGCATGATACCAAGAGTTGCCTCTTGCTCTTTTTCTGTTGGAAAGGAAAAGCAGTGCCTTAGCATTAATTGTTGTTCTTATTTGTTTATTCCTTCCAGCTATTCTCCATTCATGTAGATTCTATAAACATCATGGTTCTCAAAGTGGCTACTTCTGAGTCCTTGTGGCATATTCAAATCAGAGAAAGCAGCTTTCTTTTGGATAGTGATGGGAAAAGGTAAACTCTGGGTAGAAAAGGGTCTACTAGTCCCATTCTTTCCTTATAGTTGTTTCGGGGTGGGTGACTGTCAGGGCCTTCTCATTCCATGTAATTTTTTAAAAAGATTTTATTTATTTATTTTTAGAGAGGGGGAGGGAGGGAGAAAGAGAGGGAGAGAAACATCAGTGTGTGATTGCCTCTCGAGCGCCCCCTACTGGGGACCTGGTCTGCAACCCAGGCATGTGCCCTGACTGGGAATTGAATTGGCAACCCTTTGGTTCCAAGGCTGGCACTCAGTAAACTAAGCCACACCAGGCAGGGCTCATTCCATGCAATTTGAGAAGAGGCTAAGGTTAGGCACTTTTGCTTGCCTTGTCCCTACCATCCAACAAAGCTTGACTGAAGGTAAATGGTGAGGAAAGGGGCCAAGTGCTTAATTTTTTTTCTTTCCTAGGCTAAAATGTGAGGTGAGCCTAAGTCAGATCAACAGCAAAGTTCTAAAGAGTGGCCAATTGGTGAGTATGCCATGGTCCTTCAGCTGCCTTGTATCTTTATGTGTATATCAGAGAGCTTAGGGCTTACCCCATAGATTCTGTGTCCTTATGGGGTTCTCTCAAGGTAGTGTTCCAGACCACTGCATTTTGACCCAAAATTCCCAAGCTCCCTACACACACATACACACCTTATAAGCTTATTCTTCTACAGGAGGACACCTGCCTAGCAGAGCTCTCACTGGCCCTAAAGTTGTGTCTAGAGGTGGGCATCAGGAGTCGGCACCTGAAGGCGATCACTGTGGATGTGTGGACACTTCATGCTGAACTGCATGAGGGCCTCTTCCATAGTCAGCTGCTGCACCAGGGCCCAAGCCTGGCACCGAAGCCTGTTCCCTGTTCAGGTAAAGCCCCAGTCAGTGAACTTCCTGGTTGCCCTGTTCTCAGGTTGTTTTGGAAGTAGAAAAAAATAACTGTTTCACTATTCATTTAGGTGTGATTTGTTAGTCGCCATGGCCTTGGACCCTGAGAATAGATAGAGGAGATAGGGCATTTATTTGTGGTAGGTGAAAGAACCAACATTTAGTGGTTAATTATTGTAGATTAGACCTGTACTATGTGTTTTATATATGTCTTCTCAGCATTGCACAAAATGAGGACACTGAAGCCTATGAAGATCAGCTAGCACACAGCTAGTTGATATTAAAAGTAGGGTTTAAATTAGTTGATCCTAAAGCCCATATTCTTTCTATTATACCAATCTACTCCCCATACTATTTTTTAGACTCTGGAGAAGGAAGTACAGCAGGTACCTTAATCTCTGGGATATTTGCCTTATGGCCTAAGATTGGGCATTTGCTTAGCTTATTTTATATGGGAAATTTTGGCCAAAGAGGGCAGGGGATTTTTGGAAATTTGGAAATGTTAAGGATTTGTGGCTCTTGTATTATTCATTCATATTTTCAGAAGTGACAAAGGACTTGACTGAGCCAACTCTGCCTGGCCTAAACCTCCTTCAGCAGCTGCCAGACCAGGTGAAGGTGAAAATGGAGATCACAAGTGTGGTGCTATCCATGAATAGTCAAAAGAGGTGAGATCTCTCCTGGCACAGAGGTGTGGAAAGTGATAGTTGGAGCTGTATGCTGGTATATGCAGCTAGTAGCTGCACTGAGCTCGTCTATGGGGAGAAAGGGCATTCCACATATTTCTGAGCTAGAGTCTGTTTCTGGTCCAGACATCTGAACTGGACGCTGAAGCTGCTGCATTTCCTCTACCACCGTGATGAGGATCAGCTGCCCCTTCGAAGCTTCACAGCAAACTCTGACATGGCACAGATGAGCACTGAACTCCTACTAAAAGGTTTGTGGGTAGGAATGCTGTTACTGAGAGAGAATGGGATGACCAGACACTCTCTTTCCCTGTGCGCCACAGGGTCTTCTTAATTTGCTATCAGCGGGCAGGGTGAGGAGGGGACCATACTGAGAGAAAAGAGCCCCAACTCTTGAGTGTTAGTGACAATCTGTTCATCTCCTTGCCTGCCTATGGTTTTACCTTTTGCTGTCAGTGTTCTCAGATTTGTCCTCTGCCCTTACAGATGGGTTGTTGCTGTCCCAGAGCCGCCAGCGCATTGTCTGCCTCAACTCCCTCAAGGCTAGTGGGCAGGTGTGGTGATTGTGGTACCAAAAATCATTCCTTTCTCTGTTCTCTTCCTACATCACTGCCTTATGAGATAAAATCCGAGCTCATAGTTCTGGTGTTCTCATTTCTAGGTGACCACCATTGATCTCTCAGTCTCCCTGGTTCTGAACACTTGCATCATTCATTACCGGCACCAGGAGTTCTCTCACTGGATGCACATGCTAGCACTTGAGACCCAAGGGTCTAGTTCATCTGTTCTTAAGCAAAGCGGAAAAAGGTCAGTGTAATCTTTTTTAACCACTATCTCATCAGATGGATTCCCTGCAATTCTTTTGGTCTTAAGTGGCATCTTATGTGAAATATGTATTTGACTGTTTGATCTTTCTAAATCTAAGTTTCAATGGCCCAGTCTTAGTAACAATCCTATTTTATATATCTTCCCCATTAGATTAGACTCTTTGATGGTAGGATGATGCCCTCTTTTTTATGTCTTCAGTACCTGGCACAGTGCCTTAATAAACAATTTAATGTTTGTTGAACTGAACTTAAATGATAAACAGTATCTTATCTGCCACTTATTATAAGGTGACAGGTCATGTTAGCGGTGCCATATCTCTCTTTGTGTAGTGTTTGCATTGTGTGACGTGGAGAACTTAAGGTTAAAGGTGTGGAAGTGATGCTCCTTGGTTGTAGTAGGTTGAATTCTATGACCTCCTGATGTTCACCATATTTGACCTATGACATGACCATTTCGTATGGTTCAACATAATAGCTTTTTGCCATTCCTGCAGATTAACCATTTGGAGTAGCAGTGAACTGATGAGTTCAGTCTTTTCTTTTTCTGTTTTTTTAAAAGATTTTATTTACTTATTTTTAGAGAGAAGGGAGGGAGGGAGAAAGAGAGGGAGAGAAACATTAATGTGTGAGAGAAACATCGACTGGTTGCCTCCTGCGCTCTCCCAGCTGGGGACCTGGCCCGCAACCCAGGCATGTGCCCTGACCAGGATTCGAACCAGTGACCCTCCGGTTTGTAGGCCAATGCTCAATCCACTGTGTCACACCAGCCAGGGCCACTCTTTTATTTTCTAGTTGTATCTATTCCTAAGAACCATAATTAAACTCACCCTGATTTTTTAGAGCTTCCATTATAGGAAGCTGCAATTCTTTCCTTATCAAATAATGATGTCTTGTCCCTATGCAGAACTTTTCCCCAAATCCTGGCTCCCATCATCTTTAGCACCTCCATCTCCAATGTCAACATTTCCATTCAGCTTGGAGATACACCACCCTTTGCCTTGGGATTCAACTCCATCTCTCTGGGTAAGGCTCCGGGGTGGAAAAGGCACAAAAACCTGTCCATGGTGGAGCTGGACCCAATCGATGGCCACAGTGGCTCCATGGAATGCCTCTCTTCCACCTCTTTGTTTTAGATTACCAACACCTGAGGCCACAAAGTATCCATCAGCGGGGCATCCTAACTGTTGACCACCTCTGCTGGAGAGTGGGTAGTGACTCCCACATTCAGCGGGCACCGCACCCACCCAATATGCATGTTTGGGGTGAGGCACTTGTCCTGGACTCCTTCACACTGCAGGTAGGTACGGACTTCGGTGAACAGGAGTCTATGCAGTTTCCTCATCCTGCCCTGCTTCAGATTACGGAGCACCTTTTTTGCAGCAGGTGATGCATTAGTGTCTTATAGAAGTGTATGTCTGCGTGCTCCTATTGGGGTCCCTCTGCTTCTTTTCTAGGGTAGCTATAATCAGCCTCTGGGCCTGTCCAGCACCCAGTCGGATACCCTCTTTCTTGATTGTACTATCCGAGGATTGCAGGTAGAAACATCAGACACCTGTGCCCAGTGTCTCTCTCGGATGTTATCCTTGATGGGCCCACAGTCTGGGAAGTCAGCAGTCTCTAGGGAATCTTCATTTGGAGAATCTGTGTCATTACTGTGGAAGGTGGACTTGAAGGTGGAGGATATGAACTTGTTCACCCTTTCTGCCCTCGTTGGTAAGTAGGACAAGGAGTCTATACTGAAGTGGGTAGTTTCTAACCTAAGCACATTACGCTGGTTCCTTCTCATTTAATGAAGCTAATTATCTGTAATTTTTCTACATTAGAAGCTGAGAAGCTAGAATGTCCTACATAACTTTTAGGCTTCTTGTTATTTCTTAAGGGCTTATACAAGGTTAGTACTAAGCAAAATATGTAAGAAAAAGATAGCCTTGATGTCTGATCAAGAGAATGAGATGCATGTAGTTTTTTATTTTTATCTTTTCTTCCCTTTTGTTTAGTAACCGATGTATCTCTGGGCAATTTGCAGGAGTTAGGGAACTTCTTTGGCCCTGCCAGAAGTTTAGGTTAAGATGAGAAAGGAAATATTTCCCTGTAACATGAGGAATGAATTTAGAGAGGTATGGGGAATAAAGATACCTAGAGTGAAGAGAAAAAGTAACCAAGGAGAGTGAGGACTGAAGTTGTCCGTTGGAAGTTGAGAATCAAGGCTGACGTGGTTTCTGGATGTCAGGGGCGTCCGAGGTCCGACTAGACACACTGACTGTCCTGGGAAGTGCCGAAACCTCCACTGTGGGTATTCAAGGACTTGTGCTTGCACTGGTGAAGTCGGTCACAGAGAAGATGCAGCCCTGTTGCAAGGCTCCAGACATCCCTGCCCCAGTGCTCAGCCTCTCCATGCTCTCCATCACCTATCACAACAGCATCCGCTCTCTGGAGGTACTGCTTCTACGTGGGGGTTGAGTCAGGTTGGGTTTTCCCTAGACTTAAATCATTTCCCAGTCTTTTGAGTGATGTGAAACCCATCTATGAGACATACAACACCTGGTGTTCTTTTTTCCTGGCTTGTTTTGAACATTTTTTAACTCTTTATTATGGAATTTAAAGTATATGCAAAACTAGATAGAGTATATGAACTTCAATGTGTTCACACCCAGCCTCAATAATTACCAGCTTATGACCAACTTGCTTCATCTGTACTTCCACCAGCTGCTCCTGCCCTCTGGGTCTGGGATTATTTTGAAGCAGATACTAGACCAATAATATTCACTGTAAATATTTCAGTGCATATCTCTGAAACATACGGAGCTTTTTAGAGATCATAGTCTTGTGTCATGTTGCTGAAACACTCAGCTCATAAAAGGCTGGAAGATGGAGGTGCTGGCAAGTTTGAGAAGCTTTCCAACACTGTTCTCTCAGGGTATTAGACAGACAAGGGACCCTCTTAGGAGGAGAGTGGGATATCTTCCTGTTTGTCAGACTTCAGCTTCCTTTGGATCCTGAAGAGTTAGTTTGCATTTTGAGCCTGGAGCTCAAAGGAATTTTTCTACCCTGGAATTTAAATTTTCCCTGTCCACTTAGCTGTTCAGAACTGACTTTGTTTTTCAAGCTCCCTTCTTTGGGGCATACTTTCACATAAGTTAGTTGCTATATTGATGTGTGTGGTCATTACTTTTTATACTTTTTAAGAATTTGGTTGAGATGAAATCAGTATATGAAACATTTTCAAACTGATTGTTGCAGAGGTTGTTATACAGAGTATGGCAGTTATAGAAAGATAACTTAGCAGAAATATGAAGCCAAGTCGCTTATTGAGTATGTGATATATGTGCTAGATGTACTTTGATAGATACCAAATAATTAAAATACATGGCCTTTACTCTAAGACCATTTAGGATCTAGTTGAGGAGAACTTAGATATGAATGCTCTTATGTGCTCTTGCTGCTAAGAACAAGGCAAGGGTTATCAGGAAAGACTTCTAGGTGGAGAAGGTTCTTGAGTCATGTATGCATGTATGATGACTCCTGTCCTCTCTCCTGTTCTGGGGCATGGTAATTGACAGATCCTTTTCTCTCGCTCTTCAAAGGTTCAGTGTGGTACAGGGCTGACCTTACTCTGGAGTCCCCCGGACCACATGTACCTGTACCAGCATATCCTGGCCACCCTGCAGTGCAGAGACCTACTAAGAGCCACTCTGTTTCCTGAGACTGTTTCACTCCTTGCACTAGAGACTTCAGGGGCCACTTCTGAACCAGAAGCCCATCCTCCTGAGCCATCTCCCCCAAAGCGGTTGCTCAGCCTGACACTAGAGGTGAGCACAGCCAAGCTGACTGCTTTTGTAGCCGAGGACAAGTTCATAACCCTGGCTGCAGAGAGTGTGTCACTGAGCCGCCATGGGGGTTCACTTCAGGCTTACTGCCCAGAGCTGGCTGCTGGCTTTGATGGCAATAGCATTTTCAACTTCAAGGAGGTGGAGGTGCAGCTGCTACCTGAACTGGAGGAAATGATCCTCCACCGGAACCCCTTCCCTACGCTGCAGACCCTCCGGAACCGTGTCTGGTTCCTCTCCCTCGGCTCAGTGTCAGTGGAGTTTCCTTATCAGTATGACTTTTCTCAAACTCTGGATGAGGCTGTGGGAGTTCAGAAATGGCTGAAGGGGCTGCATCGAGGTGAAGCTCATGCTCAGGCCTGTCCAAGCCCTGCCCCACTCCCACCTGATCTGCTCTTAAAGGTTCAGCACTTCTCATGGGTTTTCCTGGATGACGTTTTTGAGGTGAAACTTCGTGATAATTATGAACTGATGAAGGATGAAAGTAAAGAGAGTGCCAAAAGGCTACAGCTGCTGGATGCCAAAGTAGCTGCCCTTCGGAAGCAGCATGGGGAGTTATTGCCAGCCCGCAAAATTGAGGAGCTCTATGCCTCTTTGGAACACAAAAACATTGAAATCTACATCCAGCGCTCCCGTCGTCTCTATGGCAACACACCTATGCGCCGGGCACTGCTCACTTGGAGCCTGGCAGGGCTAGAGCTGGTGGCTCTGGCAGATGCCTCCTTCCATGGGCCTGAACGTGTGATCGAGCAGGTTCGAGAGCTTGATCCAGGCAGCCCTTTTCCTGCTGAGGGAGTCGATCTTGTTATTCAGTGGTGTCGTATGCTCAAGTGCAGTGTCAAGACTTTTCTAGGTAAGTCTATTTGCAGAGCCTGGTGTTTGCCCTTGGAGCTCCCGGGAGCTCTTTGAGTGATTACAGAGGAGCTTGGTTATATTGGGAACTCTGGCTGTTTTTGGATGGGTGGAGTGGGATGGGTAGGCTCCTCTTCCCTTTCTTTGTTCCTGAATTTCACCCTGAAATTACTTGGCTAACTTCAAGGAACAACTAATTCAGTCATCTTCGGGGTTAGTGTGGCTCTTAGATCTCAGTGTTATTCTTACCATCTGCTTAGGGTCTCACTGCCCTTTTTCAGCTTTGTCTTACCAACTACTAGCTTTTGTTCTCCCAGTTGACTTTGTAAAATATATGGGTAAAAGTAGTGGCAGGGGAGAAAATGCCTGAGAACGCTGAGACCATTCCCTGAATAGCCAGTGTATATCTTCCCTATAATAACAGTTCGGATAAGAGATTATCCCCGGTACCTGTTTGAGATCCGTGACTGGCGGCTAATGGGTCGGCTTGTGGGCACCGAGCAGAGTGGTCACCCTTGCTCCCGTCGGCGTCAGATCCTGCACTTGGGGTTACCATGGGGTAATGTGGCAGTAGAGAGGAACATGCCCCCACTCAAGTTCTACCACGACTTTCACTGTGAGTAGAAGACGGCAGTTGGTTTGGCTGAGGGATGTCCTGAAGGCTGGGGTGGAAGATGTACTGAGGCCCCTCTGCAGTGAAGGAAGAGGAGTGGGATTAAGTTGTATAACAAGCTGTACCCTTTGCCCCTCTATCCCAGCGGAAATCTTTCAGTATACGGTAGTGTGGGGTCCATGCTGGGATCCAGCCTGGACACTGATTGGCCAATCTGTGGACCTCTTGACCAAGCCTTCAGCTGACCCCAGCCCACCCTTGCCCTGGTGGGACAAGAGTCGTCTTCTGTTTCATGGGGACTGGCACATGGATGTTGAGCAGGCGAACCTGCATCAGCTGGCTACTGAGGTGAGAGTCCAGATGAGTTGTTTTCTTATTGGGATGGTTGGGGCTTGTATAGCACTTGGGGCAGGAGAAAAAGGCATGATTTGGCAGATGAAGGTGATATTCTTATCCGTATCTCACCAAGTTTTTGTGGGTGGTTATAGGATCCATATAATACGACTGAGAATATGCACTGGGAGTGGAGCCACCTGTCATTTCACTGGAAACCTGGTCAGTTTGTGTTCAAGGGTGACCTGGATGTCAACGTGAGAACAGCCTCTAAGTAAGTGGAGTGATGGGTGGGCCTTAACAGGGTGAGGGACTCAGAGTGGAGGGAGAGGGGAAGAGCCAAGGGCTGTAAGTGACCAGAGCACTGAGGACTGGGATTCTGTTGTGAGGCAGGTATGACGACTGCTGCTTCCTTCACCTGCCTGACCTCTGCATGACATTGGACTTGCAGTGGCTATGCCACGGAAACCCCCATGATCACCATGGTGTCACTCTTCGGGCCCCAGAGTTCCTGCCTGAGGTGCCCTTGGGCCAGCTTCATGACTCCTACCGGGCCTTCCGCTCTGAGAACCTTAATCTCTCCATCAAGATGGATCTGACTCGGAACAGCGGGAGTGAGGCTTGGGTCTGGGACAATGGGGAGGAAGGGCTGGGAGGGTAGGCTTAGACACTGAGGACTTCAGCTCAGTTCTCTGGGGAGGGGACAGGGGCAAGGGCAGGGGAGGATTTGGGTTAGCACCTTTTCAAGGAGGGTTGGTGAAAGTAAAGAACTTGGATCTTGGAAGGGAGAGGGTGTTGGGATATTTAGTGTGAGGCTGAGTGTTGTTTGGGTTTTTAAACCTCTGAAATCTGAAGTTAAGGAAGGATTTAGCTTCTTCCCCATGTTTTAACTATAGCTAGGAAACGTCTATGCTTTTCTCTGCAGCAATAGCCCAGCCCCGAATTCTGCTATATAGTAGTACCCTGCGCTGGATGCAGAACTTCTGGGCAACTTGGACTAGTGTCACAAGGCCTATCTGCAGGGGAAAGCTCTTCAATAATCTGAAACCCAGCAAGAAGAAACTCGGCCAGCACTACAAGCAGCTGTCCTTTACTGCGCTCTTTCCCCAGCTGCAGGTCAGGCTCTGACATCCTTGCTGGCATCTTCATTCTGTTCTCCTTCCCTTGTTATTTGTTTTTTCTTATCTGGTCTTTTAGCCATCCCTCCAATGCCATTCTTCATTCAGTGTTAACTTCTTGTGACCAGGTGCATTATTGGGCCTCATTTGCCCAGCAGCGGGGTATCCAGATTGAGTGCAGTCAGGGCCATGTCTTCACTCGGGGAACTCAGCGGCTTATACCGCAAGGTAAGGTAAAAAATGAACTCCCTTTATTTCTCCTAGCCTATTCCTTGTCCTCTTTCCCTCCCTCGGTTCCCCTCCCTTTCTCTCTTTCTGTCCCACACTGTTCTTCTGGACTGGTCTGCATAGGCCCTGTGTGCTTCCTTTTCTCAGCAGGCACAGTGATGCGGCGCCTCATCTCTGACTGGAGTGTGACCCAGATGGTTAGTGACTTAAGTCAGGTGACTGTTCATCTGATGGCCTCGCCCACTGAAGAGAGTGCTGATCACTGCCTTGATCCCTTGGTAACAAAGACCCACCTACTGAGCCTGTCTTCCCTCACGTACCAACGACATAGCAATCGCACGGCAGAGGAGGTACCGCGTGAAACAAGCTCTTTACTACTTTGTTTGTATCAGTAGGTGTCTCAGTTCTTCTCAAGCTACCATAGCAAAATACCATAGATTTGATGGTTTAAACAACAGTAATTTATTCCTCCATGATTCTGGAGGCTGAGAAGTCCAAGATCAGGGTACCAGCATGGTCAGGTTCTGGTGAGGGCTGTCTTCCTGGCCTGTAGATGGCTGCCTTCTGTGTCTTCACATGGTACCAAAAGAGAGCACAAACTCTGGCGTTTCAGGCTTTCTGGGTATATCCCATCATGAGGGCCTCATCCTCACGACCTAATCTAAACCTGGTTACCTTCTAAAGGCCCCATCTCCAAATAACATCTCGCTGGGGATTATGACCTTAACATATAAATTTGAGGGAGAGGGACACAACTCAGTCTATATCAGTAGGTTTCAGACTAAGTCCCTGGTAGTGTTCCTAAGTATATTCCAAGCACATATGTCATTACTGAATGACGCACTCACTTGGATCAGCTGTATCAGCATCACTCTTTTTGAAAAGTACTTTTCTCTCTTTCCTTCTAAACATAATCTCTTGATCTTCAGGAAATAGAGTACAACTTTTCCCCTAGCATCTTATTTGGTGTTTTTCTTTCCAATTGAGGAAGGATTGTAAGTGGAAATTCTCTGAGTCATTTAAAATACAGTGGGTATATCTAACATACATGCTAAGACCACTTAGTTTTTCTTTTCCAGGCCTTTTTGCCTCTCCCAGAACAGGTTCTTTATTCAACAAACTTGTTTTCTTATCTCTGCCCTTGTGGTCCAAGAGAAATGGTGGGAATTTCCATGCTACCCTGAGGTTCTCTTCCTGTTTCTTAGGAGCTCTCTACTCGAATTGGGGATCCTGCCTTTCATACACACCAGCTGCACTTGGTGGATTTACGGGCTTCCTGGACAACCACTAATCGGGACATTGCCTTTGGTTTATATGATGGCTACAAAAAGGCAGCTGTACTCAAACGTAATCTCTCCACTGAAGCCCTGAAGGGGTTAAAGATTGATCCCCAGATGCCAGCCAAAAAGCCAAAGCAAAGTGTCCCGACCAGTGCCCCAGCCCCACCTCCTGTGAGCACTCCCAGCTTTAGTGGACAGCCCGATAAGGGGTCATCAGGAGGTAAGCTGAGGGAGATAAGAGTCTGCTGGGTTAGGTTTAGGGTATGTACATTGGCTTGGACAGGAGTTTGAGAAACACTAAATCATGACTGGTTCCATCTAAGTGTAGAGATGAAACCATTATTTTTCCATATTAGGCCACCTAAGTCTTACGTAACAATGATATGGGGCATTAAAGTGTCTAGTCCCGTGGTCAGGAGGAGAATCAGGAAGGAATGGTGGGGCCAACATGGGATGAGTAAGGGAAAAAAGCAAAGGATTAGAGAATTGTTTTATGTTTTAATAAATTATTTTGTTCAGTCAACAAATATTTATTGAGTAATTAACAGCACAAAACACTGTGTTGGGTTCAGTGATAGATATAGGATGCATGGTACTCAACTTGCCTCAACAAGTTGTCACCTCTGGATGAGCTAAGATTAGTTCACTCATTCAATCACTCATTTATCCATAGATTTGCTTTAGCTTTATTAAGGTTTTATAATGTACCAGACATCACCCTAGACTTTAGAGATACAAAGATGGGAGGAAGCTTAGAAACTGGTAGATATAAAGGTATGCAAATTGTTATTTAATTATGAAATGCTTTGTAAGAATGTTCAAGAAGAAAGCATTTAAATCAGCATAGGGAAGTCTAGAAAGCCTTCACAGAGAAGATGATAATGGAGATGGGTCTTAAAATATGAGTAAGAGTTTGACGGGTGAGGAAAGAAGAGAGGGCATTTAGGAAGAGGAAATAACAAATACAAAGGAGTGCAGTGCAAGTTCATGGTGAGTTTAAGAACAAGGTGAAAAGTGATAAATGCCACAAGGAAGAAATTAAAGAATGTGGAAGTTCTTGACTGGAATGAAGGAGGGAATGCCACTCAGAGATGGTTTTATTGAGGAAATAGCATTTGAGCTGGACCTTTGAAGGCTTGGTATGGTTTGAACATTTGGAAATGGGGAGGAAAGGTGTTAAAGGCAGAGGGAATATCCCGAGGGAGTGGAGTTGATAAAGCTTAGTATGTTCAAAGGAGAGGGAACAGTCTGTGGCCTAGAGAGTGGCTAAAAGAGAGGAGTGAGAGAGGATGCTGGAAAGGAAAGCTGGAGGTAGATCCTCAAAAGCCTTTCGTACAAGGCTAAAGAGGTTTTTTTTTTAAGATTTTATGTGCTTTTAAACTTTTTTTTTTTTCTGTCCCCTTGCCAAAGGTGCCTGTTGCAATGGGCTGGGCTCTTAAACTTTTTTTATCTATTAATTTTAGAATGAAACATCGATTTGTTGTTCCACTTTAGATATACATTCATCGGTTGATTCTTGTATGTTTCCTAACTGGGGATCAAACCCACAACTTTGACATATCAGGATGATGCTCCAACCAATTGAGCTACCCAGCCAGGTCCAAGGCTAAGGGGTTTTTTGTTCTTACTCAATAGACAGTAGTGAACCACTGAAAGTTTTTTTTTTTAATGGATTTTTAAAAATATTTTATTTATTTTTAGACAGGTCAAGGGAGGGAGAAGGTGAGGGAGAGAAACATCAATGTGTGGCTGCCTCTCACACACCCTACTGGGGACCTGATCTGCAACCCAGGCATGTGCCCTGACTGGGAATTGAATCAATGACCCTTTGGTTCAAAGGTTGGCACTCAATCCACTGTACCACACAAGCTAGGCCACTGAAAGTTTTTGAATAAGGGTGTGTCATCATTGGAGTTTTAATTTTAGGAAGATAAATCTGGCAGTAGTGCAGAGAAGGACTGGAGAGGAAGGAACTGTTCATGGGGAGACAAATGAGGAAACTATTGTGGTGTCTCAACAAGAGGCAACAAGGGCCTGAATTAGGTACAGGCAGTGGGCATGAGGATGCAGGGATGGATAGAAATGTTCTTGTGCATATGAGAGATTTGGCCACTGGTTGGAAAAAGGAATTGAAACGGGGAAAGAGAAAATTTGAGGCTAAACAGTGTTGGTGAGGTGTAGACTTGTTGATTTGGACATACTAAGTTTTTGGTGCAAGTAGTACATCAAGGTAATGTTTAACAAACCACTGGGAATGAGGGTCTAAAAGCTTAGGGCTAGAGATAGAAACTTGGGAATTTTAGCATAGAGTTAAGAGTTAACGCAAAGGAGATAATTAATAGTTGTTTACTGTGTGGCAGATCATCTGCAAAATACTTTCATATATTATTCCATTAAATTCTCTCAACAACCTTATGAGATAGTTACTGTTATTTTACGGACAAGGAAACAGAACACCCGTTAAAGCAAGCTGCTGAGGTTCACAATCAAGTCACTGGCAGATAGGATCTTGAGCAGAGGCAGACTAGTCTAAGTCTGGAGATTGTGCTCTTAACCAAAACACTGTTAGACAAATTCATTAGGAGAAAGAGTAGGAAAGAGAAGGGAATATGCCAAGGATAGACCTTAGGAGATACTTACTTTTAAACCTGGGAGAAGGCAGGAGGTCTAGAGGCATAATCAGAGGGAGCAGTGGAGCTAGAACACAATGGCACTGATGGCAAGGGAGAGGTTTCATGTGGAAATGAGTGGTAAATAGCATTTGAAATAACTTGAAAACTATAAGGAACAAAATGGGTGGGGTGGAGGTCCTAGAGTAATCCAGAGGTGGCTATGCCTAAGAGAAAAAAATGCTACTACTTATATAGTTTCTTTTGGGAATCTGTTACTTTTTTTTTTTTTTTTAAGATTTCATTTATTTACTTTTTAGAGAGAGGGGAAGGGAGGAAGAAAGAGAGGGAAAGAAACATCAGTGTGTGAGAGACACATTGATCAGTTGCCTCTCGCAGGCTCCCAGTGGGGGAACCCAGCCCACAACCCAGGCATGTGCCCTAACTAGGAATCGAACCATCGACTTGAAGCAATGATGTTTTGGTTCGCAGGCTGGCGTTCAGTCCGCTGAGCCACACTGGCCAGCGAGGGAATCTGTTTCTTCCATTAAAATTGAGGGGAGAGTGAAGTGGCAGCCCTTATTTGGTCCTGAGAGGTCGTGGGGTGTGGTGGGGTGGGCTGGAATTGCAGGTTGGGGAGAATATGTTCTAGCCCCCTAGCCAGCAAAATTGAAGGAAGATCAGTTTGGATTTTATCCCTTTGAGACTGTGACTTCTTCTGCTTCCTGTTTCTCTGCCAGGTGCCTATATGTTGCAGAAGCTGATTGAAGAGACAGATAGGTTTGTAGTGTTCACAGAAGACGAGTCAGGTGTGAGTGACCAGTTGTGTGGCATTGCTGCCTGCCAGACGGATGATATATATAACCGAAACTGCCTAATTGAGCTGGTCAACTGCCAGGTACCATCTCTTTACCAGAGCACCCCAACACTGGGCTAGGCCATAATCATATGTGTTCGCCTTCCCCCACCTCTGAGTAAGAATGGGTGGATAGAGCTCCAAAAAGTGATTCCTGCAGCAGGTATCAGGGACAACCCCTACCATATATAAAGCCAGTAGAGTTCACTCAGTAAGCCAGAATTGGACCCAGCTGCAGTCATTGGTACACTTCTCTAACTGTTCTCATCTTTCTTGGTGGCTCTGGTGCTATGATTTTGCTTCTGTCTCTGACACAGATGGTACTTCGTGGAGCAGAAACAGAAGGCTGTGTCATCGTGTCAGCTGCTAAAGCCCAGCTGCTGCAATGTCAACATCATCCAGCCTGGTATGGTGACACATTGAAGCAAAAGACATCCTGGACTTGCCTGCTGGATGGCATGCAGTACTTTGCCACCACTGAAAGCAGCCCCACTGAGCAGGATGGCCGACAGCTCTGGTTAGAGGTCAGTCAACAGGGCGAGGAAGGAAGACCCATTACATCCTGTTTTCTGTAGTTGGCCCCTTCCCCCCAGAATAATTGCAACATGCTTCGACAGTACCTATTGCTGCCAGCTTAGCAGAATAATGAGACTGATAACACCTTGAATGTAGGAACTATAGGTAGTCTCCAGTCTGTGTGTCAGCGAGTGTAGCATTTCTTTGAAAAAATCCCATGCTATTCTCTTTCATTGCAAGGGAAATTCTCATTTCCCAGCACTAGAATAAAATGGGTTGGAACTTTTTTTACTTTTGAAAGTTTGCTAACCCCTGTTAATATCACACTGATCAGCAGGAAGCCTGAAAACAGGCAGTAAGTCAGAATTTTAGATAAGCTGTCTGTCTGCCTTTTCTCTGATCTTTCTCTCTCTCTCTTTTAAAAAAGATTTTGTTTATTTTAAGAGAGAGGGGATGGGAGGGAGAAAAAGAGGGAGACAAACATCAATCTGTGGTCTGTCACGTGCTCCCAACTGGGGACCCAGCCGGCAACCCAGACATATGCGGTGGCTGGGATTGAAACCTGTGATCTTTTGGTCTGTGGGACGACGCCCAACGTGCTGAGCCACACCCATCAGGGCTCTCTGATCTCAGTGAAGATGACTGAGTGGTTGTTTCAGCAAGGCAGTAAGGTTGAATAGAAAGACTGGCTGTCTAGGAATCAGATTATGAGAGTTCTAATGCCAGCTTTGCCAGTATAGTAGCCATGAGCCCTTGGGCAAGTCACCTTTGTTTATGAGATGGAGTTCTAATAGTTCACCTTGACAAGATCAAATGAAAGGATCAAATGAGAAAGTTCTTTGAAAAATATAAAGTTTCATTCAGAAAAGTAGTCTTATCTTTTTTTTAGGTCAGTATGTCTAAGGGGGCATCTATCTGTGTGTGTCAAGATAATGTTTTTGTTAGATGGTGAGATTGAGTAGTGGCTGTTAAATCTTTTCAGCTTCTTGGTAAAACTGAATTTGTGCTATAATTTATAGGATATAATATTATTATTGGGCTATCTAATAGTTATGAGATGTACCTAGTCAATATCCTGCATTGTCATTACTTATTTAACAGATATTAAATGTTCACATTGTGCTGGGCGTGGTCTACCAAATGAGTTACTAGATCCAATGTGATAACATCATTTGCCTTTCTATAGTCAATGGGATAATGCTAATCCCCTTGTCCCTCCTTGGCTGGTGCTTCTTACTCCAGTGACCTTATTGAGCTTACTTACTCCAGTAGCTCAATCCAGGCAACCTCTAGTTTAATTATATAATTAATAAGCATCTCATCAGATGCCAAGCCAAGTAAGGGTTAGGTTATTGATACTTGTAGAGGACATGCTGATAATATTAAAGGTATGGTTCAGGCCAGCAGTGCCCTTTACTAGTAGTCTCAGGAGGTGGGCACAGAAGGTGTTAAATATTCATGCACAGGTGGGCAGGATGAGATATGCTAGATTTACCTATATCGCATTTGCTGGGCCGCTGCTTCTTTTAGGCATGCCTTCTTTTGCACATGAACCCTTCCCCCCACCCCCAGGCTAAGATATTAGTATTGGAGTGGAATGTCCTTGGCTTAGGTGGGAGGGACTTTGATCCTGCCTTTCCTATATACATTTTTGTGTGACTTGGCAGACCTGCTTATTATGTTCTTCTATATTAATCATTCTGTTATTCACTTTGACTCCAGCTAGGCAGAGAGAGTCAGAATAATTCAGTCCCCTTCCCCATGGCAACAGTGTTAGAATGGTTATCTCTCTGAAGACCGAAAAGAGCAAGAACACAAAAACATAAATACCGAAGTGGTGGGAAATTTTGGTTTTGGTGAAAATGTTGCTTATGACATGATTTGATTTTTTTCCAACTTTTTAAGTTGTAAAATACACATTATAAAATTACCCTCTTAACCATTTTAAGTGTATAGTTCAGTGGTATTAAATATATTCAACATGTTATACAACCATTACTGCACTCTATCTTCATAACTGTTTATCTTATAAAATTGAAATGTTATCCCTGTTAAACAATAACTCCCTACTTTCCCTTTCTGCCAGTCCTTGGCAACCACCATTCTACTTTCTGTCTCTATGATTTTAGCTACTCTTAAGTACCTCATGTAAGTGGAATCATGCAGTATTTGTGTGTGTGTGTGTGTGACTGGCTTATTTCACTTAGTATAATGTTCTCAAGTTTCGCCCATGTTGTAGCATGTCAGAATTTCCTTTTTAAGGATGAATGTATTGTACATAAATACCACATATTGCTTATTTATTCATCCACCGATGGACACTTGGTTTGTTTCCATATTTCAGCTATTGTGAAAATGCTGCTGTGGACTGGGTGTATAAATATATCCTGGAGACCCTGCTTTCAGTTCTTGTGGGTATATATCCAGAAGTGGAATTATTGGATCATATAGTAATTCTATTTCTAATTTTTTGAGAAACTGCTGTACTGTTTTCCACAGTGGTTGTACCATTACATTCCCACCAATGGTGCGTGAGAATTCTGATTTCTGCACGTTGTTGTTAACACTTGTTATTTTCCATTTTTTAAATAATTAGCCATCCTAGTGGATGTGTGCTAGGACATGATTTGATTTTATCCTAGCTTGTTTTTCTGGCCAGGCCTGTGGGCCTGGCAAAATGTGCATGTAACTCAGAATTTGGGTGGTTTGGGCCACAAAAGAGACATATGTGTCCTTTTCCTTGAGAGATCCTTTAAGCTATTCCAGGAAATGAAAATTTAGATAGTTAGCGAATCTAGATAGTTAGTGTAACTACTTGCATCATGGAGATCAGTGACCCAATTGGCCAGGACAAGCTGTGAGCCCCCAGGAGTTAAAGGTGCCTATGTCTCTGTCTTCAGGTGAAGAATATTGAGGAGCACCGGCAGCGTAGTCTGGACTCTGTGCAAGAGTTGATGGAGAGCGGGCAAGCAGTGGGAGGCATGGTTACCACCACCACAGGTCAGCTCTCCTCTCTTCCTCATCATACGGTTACTATATGGTTAGGAGCAGATGTGCATCCCAAAGGATCCTGATTTCCTTTCCCACTCCTAATGCTGGAGTAGGACCATTTTGTATTAACTAGGTTGAAAGCAAGTGTCTGGAGTTCCCTAGACATCACACGTAGCTAGCTGGGAGGCTCTCAAAATACCTCTATTCACAAGGTCTTTCTCTTATCTCTTTCCCACCTCTTCCCAGATTGGAACCAGCCAGCTGAGGTACAACAAGCCCAGCAAGTCCAGCGGATCATTTCACGCTGCAGTTGCCGAATGTACTATATTAGTTACAGCCATGACATTGATCCTGAACTGGCAACTCAGATTAAGCCACCTGAGGTTCATGAGAAACAGGAAAAGGAAGATCTCCTAAAGAAGCAGGAAGGTATTCAGAGCTTGTAAGCCTTTTAGGAGGGTACTAAGAAATTTATGACAGTAGTTATTTCCTTAGTGATTTTGAGGCAGTGGTGCTATTAAAAGTCCTACTCTGCACTGGACTTTAACATTTCACTTTGTCTACATTTGTAAGTCCTTCTATGAGATAATAACCTGTACTCTTACAGCAAGTGTTCAGTGGTGAAGCATCCTCTATTGGACCACCCTCAAATTTTTTCGCCAAGTCCAAAATTGATAGCTTAAAAGTCAAAAGTGAAATTGTAGTTTAATTAGGACTTGGTATAAAGAAATCCCTTTTCCCCTTCCCCAAAGGGATATTGCAGTTATATCACATATGCAATAGGCACCACAATGAAGATCAGAGCTTATTATACTTAAGGTTTTATACACACCAGTTTCCCCAGTAAATGCAAATTTTACAAGAAAATTAGACATGTCATATGTTCAAAATGCTCATGGCAAACAATCATTTTGTGTTCCTGCAAATAAAATTGTTTTATACTATAAGCTGGAGGCAAGTGTAACTTATTTTTGTAATAAAGTTTTTATTTTTTTATGTGTCATTAATATAAATGTGTAGTATAGAAATATTCTGGTTTAAAAGCTCAGAATTTCACACATTTCAGTATGTTTATTTGTACTTACATGATTTTAGGATAGTGGTTGCCAACAGCCTGTATGTTTCACTTGAATTGGTTTTGTTTTTTTAATTGGTATCTTAATAAACCATTTTAGTATGTTGTAAAAAAAAAACCAACAACCTGTACTCTTAGAGAGAACTGTGGATAATGGGTATTGTTTGATTTTTAAATAAGCAAACATGTTTCCCATGAACATTTCTTACCAAACCCTTTCTATGGGGTTAACTAATAGGAGTGGTTCCAAATATGGCTTAAGAAGTGGGATAGATGTTTAAAGAGGAACTTGAGCCTCTTAATTAGTTGCTACCAATTACCTAGGGGCTGTGGATACCTTCACCCTCATCCATCATGAGTTGGAAATCTCCACCAACCCAGCTCAGTATGCCATGATCCTGGACATCGTCAATAACCTGCTGCTCCATGTAGAACCCAAGCGGAAGGTGAGCGTGGGCTCTTACAGAATGCCGGTTATCCTCACAGGAACCCTCAGACCTTGTGCTTTCTTTGGAATCCATTAAGAAAAGCCATGTTTCACAGTGAAAAAGGGCCTTGCAGCCCTTTTCATCATCTATTAGTCAACAGCAGCAGTTGAAGTTTCACTTATCTAGGAAAGGTCTGAGTGTCCCTGAGACTATAGAGCTTGTTTACTAGTATTTCTTGGTCAGTTCTCTACTCAAGTCATTTAAATACCTCTAATAATAGTAACTGCTCCCTGCTTCCACCATCCCTACCATCCCTGCCCTGTGGGATTGATTGGCTTATTGTGAAATACAACAATTACCAAATCTTCTGCATGGGCCCACCCCTTATTCTTGCTGCTCATGGTGACAGATAAAGGTGAACTTTTCAGAAGAGATCCCCATTTGTTGTCCTCTCTTTTTTCAATTTACTGTAAGACTTGTCTATTATAAAATCTTGTTCATTTTCTTTTTTATTCCTTTAGGAGCATAGTGAGAAGAAGCAGCGGGTCAGGTTCCAGCTTGAGATTTCTAGCAATCCTGAGGAACAGCGCAGCAGCATATTACATTTGCAGGAAGCTGTGCGGCAGCATGTGGCCCAGATACGGCAGCTGGAAAAGCAGATGTATTCTATCATGAAGGTAGTCACCTGGGCAGGCTGAGGACAGGGTCAACTCCTAGGTCGAGGGAAATCTCTCAGTTTCTTCTGTTCTGGCTCCCTAGTCTTTGCAGGATGACAGCAAGAATGAGAACCTTCTTGACCTGAACCAAAAACTTCAGTTGCAGCTAAACCAGGAGAAGGCCAATCTAACGCTGGAAAGTGAAGAGCTTAATATCCTCATCAGGTGAAACAGCATTTTCTTTTTCTGCACTTTTTCAGTTCCCCAGATGGAGTCAATTTCTCTGCCCACATTCCGATAGTTATTAGGCCTAGTGCATGATCAAAGGCTGATGCAGTAGATTCAGGCACCGCTTCCTGAATGAGCATTACTGAACATAGCTGAGAAGTTGAGAACAAGAGAGCCTTTCCTTTGGATCATCAATAGAATACCTCCTGGGAAAGGAGAAAAATGGGTAGTTGGGAAAGATCACTTTTGTTGTCTTAATACTGTGTAGCTGAACTGAAAATAAAATGAGTTGATCAGTAAGGAACACAATTGTAGATATAATCATAGGGGTCATTAGTTCAAAGAAATTACTTCAAAGAAATTATTAAGAAACTTTAGTACTGAAAGATGGGATTTGTAATCCCATAGCAGGGTGTGAGAAGCAGTAAATCCAGTGAAAAAACTTTAGAGAATAGCTGTTCCAGAATAGGTCCATCTCTGGGTTTATCTCCTGCATCATTCTATTTCACTCCACCTCTGAACCAAATGCTGTTACCCCTATTGGCTCTGACCTTTCTGTCTATTTATAGGTGTTTTAAGGATTTCCAGTTGCAGCAAGCCAACAAGATGGAGCTGCGAAAGCAGCAGGAAGATGTGAGCGTGGTCCGTCGCACTGAGTTCTACTTTGCTCAGGCACGATGGCGCCTAACAGAGGAAGATGGACAGCTAGGGATCGCTGAACTGGAGCTGCAGCGATTCCTCTACAGCAAGGTATTGGATATACACAGTCACACAAAGGCAGCTGTATTGAGAGGCACTGACTTGTCTTGTGAGTGTAACTCATGAAAAGAAACAAAATGGAGCTAGTTATTATTTAACTATTGATGATGGTATTAAAGTTTATTAATGATACATGAGCAGCATCCCCCTTAGATACATGTTTGTGATATTAAATATTGCAGATAAAGATGAAGGTGATCAAATGCTTTCCTCAATGAATAATCTTATCCCTAGAAATGTGGCCCTGCTTGGAACAGAACCTTAATTATACTATACTGGTGTTAAACTCTCCTGCAATTATCCATGGCATGAAGGAGAGGACATTGTTCATTCCTCCTCACTCCCTCTGCCCACTTCCAGGGTGTTTGGTAATAAATGAGACCATTTCTGAATGTCATAGCAACTGGGAAGTACTCCTGGCATTTAGTGCCCTGGCTGGTAGCACCCATGACAAATATGGGATTAGAGGGTACATTGACTATATGAGGTGAAACAGATATCAAAGTTTGGGGTTAGGCATATGGAGAATGTGAAAACAAATAGGATATATAGCTATTCTCTATCAAGTGCCTGAGAAAAGTTTATAATGGATTGGGGGTTGGTGGGGGGCAATCTGTCTTTATAGGTGAATAAGTCTGATGACACAGCAGAACATCTTCTGGAGTTGGGCTGGTTCACTATGAACAACCTCCTCCCCAATGCTGTCTATAAGGCAAGTCTTGTTTCCCCATTCCTAGCCCATTCACATACTTTCTAGTACAGATCATTTGTGATGGTCCTTCCATATAAACCCAGGATGGGAAATAGTGTGGTGATCTGAGATGGTGAAAGCTTGCCCGTCTTAGCAAAACCAATGCTTCTCCTCTTAGTCTATAGAGGATTTTGGGGTTGATTTATCACTCTATCCTACAGGTAGTCCTACGGCCCCAGAGCTCCTGCCAGTCTGGGCGACAGCTAGCCCTCCGTCTCTTCAGCAAAGTCCGGCCCCCTGTTGGGGGTATCTCTGTTAAGGAGCACTTTGAGGTTAGTACACAGTCTTTTGGGGATCCAGGAAGAAAGGGCAGTCAGCTATCTGTGTGCTGTGTTATGCTGTTAGGGGTAGGTAAACTCAGGGATGATGTCTGAACTTAATTGCTTCTTCAGCCTTTTTCCTCTTTAGGTAAATGTGGTGCCTCTCACCATCCAGCTGACACACCAGTTCTTCCATAGAATAATGGGCTTTTTCTTTCCTGGCCGAAGTGTGGAAGATGATGAGGTTGGTGATGAGGAAGATAAGTCCAAACTGGTGACTACTGGTGAGAACTTTTATTGTGGAGCTCCAGAAGACTGGGGTAGCATAGCAGCCTCAGAGACAGCTGAAACTTCAGAAAGAGGACAACAGCTGGTGTGCTTGCTTTTTCACAGGAATACCAGTGGTGAAGCCTCGACAGCTGATTGCAACAGATGATGCAGCAGCACTGGGCCCTGGGAAGGGTGTGGCACAGGGCTTGAATCGGAGTTCTGGGGTCAGAAGATCATTTCGCAAAGCCCCTGAGGTACGGGACGTGCCCCTGATGAGAAAAAAATGGAAGAGTCCTAAGATACTCTGTTAGGCCAGGCTGGGGATTTCTTCTGTTGCCTTTGAGTCTATTCCAGACATGAAAGAAGATGGAGATGTTTGGGGTCCTAAGTTTCAGGGGCTCATACTCCTTTCCTGCCTTTCCTAGCACCCTGTGGATGATATTGACAAGATGAAAGAGCGAGCTGCGATGAACAACTCCTTTATCTACATCAAGATTCCACAGGTTCCACTGTGTGTCAGCTACAAGGTCTGTTCCTCCCTAGCACTTTCTAGAACAGGGTGGGAAGGGAACCAGATAAGATCATCATAGATTAAAGACAGGGAGATAGTCCAGCTTGTGAAGTTGACCCATGGGTGATAGGTTTTCTCTGCTCCCATTATCAGACTGAGGTAAGTGGAAATCTGTATTTGTAGGTTGCAGCTACAGGAAGGTATTAGACTTGGACTCAAGTACAGGTTGGAACTAAAAGTGGCAGCTGACATATTTCTTTCCCTTCTTCTTTCTCTTCCCTACCCATCCTTCTCTTGCAGGGTGAGAAGAACAGTGTGGATTGGGGTGACCTTAACCTGGTGCTGCCCTGTCTAGAGTACCACAACAACACATGGACATGGCTAGACTTTGCCATGGCTGTCAAGAGGGACAGCCGGAAAGCCCTGGTTGCCCAGGTATCCCAGCAGAGTTCATGGCTGTTTGGTTAGCAGGGTCTGGCAAACATATCCTCTGGTCAGGAGCGTTTCATTGTGGGATGTATTAACAAGCAGTCTTGGGATGGGACAGGTGAATAAAGTGAGCAACTTTTATCTCTGCTCTCTCCATGACTTTACTCAGATTAAATTGAGTGATTACTATTTTGTATAAGTTAACTACTGTTGATTTTTAGGAAACTGAGGCCTGACACAACTTCAGGTTTAGAATGGGTTCTAGTTAGTCTGTAAGCTTCTTGAAAGCCGAGATCATTTTAGGATTTGAATTGCTTCATTGTGCCTTAGTGTAAATTTAATAAATCATTAAATTAGTTCACTGTGATTTATTCTGCCTGTTCCACTAATATTTACCTTCCCTTTTACTCCTCTAACCTATTAGGTAATCAAAGAGAAGCTAAGGCTGAAGCCTGCAACAGGGTCAGAGGTCCGGGGAAAGCTAGAAACTAAATCCGACCTCAACATGCAACAGCAGGAAGAAGAGGAGAAAGCCCGGCTCCTCATCGGTTTAAGTGTGGGCAACAAGAACCCTGGCAAGAAGTCCATTTTTGGCAGGCGCAAGTGATCCAGCAATCCAAGAGTGGCTGCTGTACAGGATCTGACTCTGGTTCAGGCCCCAGAGACTTGTGGGGTGGGAGGCACTTCCCTTTATCCATCAGGATTTGTTGGGGTTAGAATCCCACAGGGTACTGCAGAGAGAGGCACTGCTTTTTAGCAGCTGGCCTGTTCTCTGCGGAGAGTGGTGGATAATAGTGCTGAGTTCTACCTCACACTGATCAGCAGGCCCAGGGCCAGAGAGGCATCAAGAGAGCAAGACCCAGGGAATGGCCCCAGGAGGATCTGGTTCCCCTGGGGTCAGCTGAAAGGGTGAGGGACAGTTCTGATCAAGTGTGATAAATTTTTATAAATAGACATATATAAATACATATATATTTCTCTAAGTGTAGCTGCTTTTTCCCCTGTGCCAGGAAGTTGGCGGCAGAGGACTGACCTATCCCTCATTCCACTGCCTTGTATGAAAGAGGTATTAGTGTTTGGGGGGAATGAGCCCCTCCCACAATCTGTGCCAAGCTCACTTGGGGAGATGGCAATGGGAGCCAGGGCTGGCCATGGGTCCCCCTGGGATATGCCCTGGAGAATGGTAAGAAAATGATTTAAAGAGAAAAAATATATTTTAAATTTGATGCTGTTTTTTTTGTAATTGTGTTGAGTGCATGGGTTCATCTTGTCTATATCCTTCCCTCCCAATCAATCTAAGATACATACTCTAGCTGCCACTCTAAAGAGGGTAGCCTCTTCCCTCCTGCCTAAAACTGTATCACAGATATTTCCCAGCTCTGGTGTGACACTAGCCCTATGCTGATAGGTCTCTCTGTACATTTTAGTTCTGGCTGTAAACCTGTTCTGACCAGGGGTAATAGGATTTGGGGATAAGGGTGAGGTTTGGCTGCATCACTTGCATTTCTAGTCATGAATAGCAAGAGGCAGGGCTCATGTGTAATACAACATCAGGGGGAGGAATTGCTTATGTAACTGGGACAGCAGATTTAGTGAAAGGAGAGAAGAGGCAGAGGCTGAGAATGGGAACAGTGAGCTGTCGGCAGGGACAACATACCCAGGTGGCTGCTCTTCATGAGGTAGGCTGTGGGGCTCTGGCAGCCTGTCTAGGGGAGGTGGAGAAGACCTGGGCTTGAGGCCTGAGAAATGACTGGTGAGGAGCATGTTAGCGATGCCCACTGTGAGGGTGGGAAGGCTGTACTGTGAAAGCATCCCAGCCCCATACTGGGAGGTACAGGCTGAATCTTGGATGCCTCATGGAGAAAATGTCCAAATACTGCCTTCTAGAGGATTTGAATCACGTTCAGGAAATCTAGACCTTGGCCCAAAGCAAGAATAATGGTGGCAATTTTGCCTGGTCTCAAAAATATATTTCTAGGGTTCCTATTAGAGGGAGTGCCTGCTGAACCTGTAATGCCTCAGGCGCTGGTTTAGAGTGGCCTCCCTTCGTTCTCAGCAGGGTGGCAACATCCAGGGCCTCTGGGTTGGAGGCTGGAAGAGCCTCTGGTCAGGTGTGGGGACCACCAGGTCAGGCCTGGAAGAACTGTGGGGACTATTGGGGCATCAATGCCAGCACCAGAAGCCCCTGGAGCCAGCCCCACCGCTAATAGAGAAGCCTCTGTCTGAGTGGCCAGTGCCTCAGATCATCAACCTCTTTCTGCCGGAGTTTCCCATTAGGCCCCTTAGGGGGCATCAACAGCTGAAGGTAGGTCAGTGGAATCACTGGAAGACATCTTGGTTTTGGGGAGAAATCTAGAAATGACCAGAGTCTCAACTGTTCTATTCTCCATTTTTCTGTACAGATTTTAGGCCTTGTGGCTAAAGGCTCCTTTGGAACTGTCTTCAAGGTGCTAGACTGTGGCCGGAAAGCAATATGTGCAGTGAAGGTAGGGCCCTAGGTACTCTTCCACATTATTCTCTAGTCCCTGCCTCCAGTTTTGATTCTGGAAAGGTTGGGAGGAATAAACGATTCAGTAGCATTATTCTCCTCTGGGAGTTATCGTTCCTGTCCTGTTACAGGTGGTGCCTAAGGTCAAGGTCCTCCAGAGGGACATCCTGAGGCAATGCAAAGAGGAGGTTAGCATCCAGGTATGCACAGAACCCTGGAAAGGATCCTAGGAAGAACTATAAACTATAGGTGGAGAAAGTACCTTTCTTGTACAGTTGTCCTGCTTTTCCTGGTTCTGCCCATCCCTCTGATCCAACCAAAGTAGATCCTGGGAAAAGTAGCTATCAGCAGGGTTAGTCTAGGTTCTTTTTTTGTTTGTTGTTGGGAACTTGTTCCAACTCATGCTGTTCCAACTTATGCTGGCTTTTTATGAGGCCAGCATAATCTTGACACCAAAGCCTGGCATGGACATTATCAGAGAAGAAAAACTGTAAACCAGTTTCACTCATGAAAGTCGATACAAAAATCATAAACAAAATATTAGACTGTGTGCAACAATACATAAATATGAAAATACATTACAACCAAGTTGTATTTATTCTAGGAATATACCATATTTTTGGACCATAAAATACGCCTAAGTTTTAGAGGAGGAAAATTTTAAAGCAAAAAATGTGGTAACATATTTAATAACATAATATTTCACCAATGTAAATGTAAACACAACTCAACAGCAGCATTAACAACCATTATTCCTCCCAAATGCACGGGGCGGGGGGTACATCTTATAGTCCAAAAAATACAGTAAGATTGGGTTAACACTTTTAAAAATCAATGTAGGTACTTCTGTTTCCAGTCAAGATGGAGTAGAGGGACTGGATTTACCCTCACCCATGAAACAACCACAAACAAAAGAGACTACTTAAGGGAATGTGAACAAAGGAACACACAGGCACTTCACAAAAGAATATACCTAAATGACCTGTATATACATATACATATATACACATATAAACACATGAAAAGATGCTCAACATCCTTAGTTACCAGGGAACTGCAAGTTCAAACCAGAATTAAATAGCCCTACATTCCTACTAGAATGACTAAAATAAAGGAAAGGGGGAGGAGAGAAAAGAATTAAGTAATATTTTTATAATATGTAGAAAAAAATCAGGATTTCCATCAAGGTTATTAACTATAATTCTTGACTTTTAGTGGAATAACCAGTGTTTATTTTCTTGTTTTGCTCATCTAAATTTTTTAATTTGTTTTTAAAAAAATACATATAGCTCTGTAATAAAAATTAGGGTTTCAAATGTTAAAATACACATGCAAACATAAAATTAATCTGTTAACACATACAGAATTGGAAAGATCAAATCATTCAGTACTGAGCCATTAGTATGTAAGTGTTTAAAAACAAAATATCTGCCACTGTGGTCTGGTGATAAAATACACAAATAACTATTAGACAAAAACAGCTAAGTGAACTTTAAAAAGCATGATGTTTATGATGAGTTTCAAGCACTAACTGCAAAAACATCTCAAACTTCAACTGTTAGGTGACAGTTTAGCAATCAGAGATGGCACTTAATACAAGCAAGTGGCTTGAGTGAACATACATTCAGCATTTACTACAAAAGGGAAAGATTCCCCCCATGACAGAGGCATTGGTACACTGCCCTCTGTACCTGGCACATCCTGGGGGAGCTCGGAGCTGCCACCTCTGCCATGTTGCTGCTATCGTGGGTTTCTGAGAGACACCCCACAAGACTGCTCCCTTCAGAGGGTCTAGTCCCTTCAGAAGAAGCATTTGTTGTGTTGCTGCCGAGATTTGCTGACACAGAGTTACCTTTATTCACAACTTCTGTTGGTTCTACAGTAAAATGTACAGTAAAATATCTTCCTCCCTTCCTCCCTGTCTATCCCCTCCTCTCCCTCTTGCTTCTCGTGCTGGGGTGGGGGTTACTGGTGGCAGTGGCTTCCTCTGGCTATTGCTGCCCATCCCCCACCACAAGCTCAGCCCGATCTTGGGCACCCCTCAGCCTGGGCAACGGCCCACCTGCCCCAGCTGCTGCTGCGGTGCCAGGGAAATCTCTTCAGTATGTCCCAGTGTGTTCTTAGTATTATGCTGGTTCCCAGATTACCAGGCAGACAGTCCCAATTTAGTTCACTTAACCTGAGAGGTGGGGCAGCAGCTCCATTTCTGCACAAGTAGATATATTCTGACTTCTTGGCTGCCTTGATCCTCAGTGACCCTGTTCTTCTCTAATTTCCTGTTTTCTTTGTCCCTAGCGACAGATCAACCATCCTTTTGTACATGGTTTGGGGGACAGCTGGCAGGGAAAACGGCATCTCTTCATTAGTGAGTGACTGGTCTCTCCTCATTCCTGAGGTCCTTCTATCATATTCCTCACCTGAGATTATCCATCCCTTTGGCTTGTTCTGCCTTTGCTTTATTTCCTCACAGCATTTCTCTCTCCCAAAGGGAGAGGTAACAAACAGCATATGGCATCAATTTGGGCAGGAAGTCTACAATGCCTTGAGCCCAGGCACAGTAGGCCCCAAATTTGCCCATACTTCTGGTGCTTTGCAGTGTGCAGCTACTGTAACACAGATCTGTACTCCCTGTGGTCTGCTGTTGGCTGCTTTGCTGAGGCTTCCATCCGCCTCTTTGCTGCTGAGCTGGTCCTGGTACTGTGTAAGTGAAACAGGAATGGTGATGGAAATGAGGGAAGAGTTAATGGGGGGAGCAGAAAGAAGGAAATTGGTACTAACTACGGAGGTCAAAGAACAGGTATAGGGATGGGGTGGAGCTACCAGGGTAACTGTAAAGGACAGGAGAGCTGCAGCACACCCCAAGCACTTGCTGTCATCCACAGGCTATCTCCATGACTTGGGCATCATCCATCGAGATGTGAAGGTAGAGTTAAGTGCTTTTTTTCTTTGTCTGAGGAGGGGCCTTAGTAAGAAGTTCCATACATCTAAGAAAACATGGGCTAGCTGAAAACAGCTGACCTTGGGGCACTCATGGGCAAGGACCTTCTAAGTATAGACCTGAATGTTGAGTAGGGCATCTTCTTCAGCTGTGGGGTATACAGGAAGAGGATGAATAATAACTTCTCACCTGTGATTTTTCAGATGGAGAATATCCTTCTGGATAAACGAGGTAAGTCCTTTTCTTTTCCTAGCCCCAGAAAGAGAGGTATTTCAGTTTGGGAATAAGCCATGGCTGATGAGGGATGGAACAGCGTGGTGCTATTACACTATCTTTTATAGGTCATCTGAAACTGACAGACTTTGGTCTGTCCCGCCACCTGCCCCAGGGAGCTCGAGCCTATACTATCTGTGGCACTCTTCAATACATGGGTAAGAAAAAAGCTAAAGCCTGTGGGCAAGCGTTGGGCAGGAGGATAGCCAACCAATGTCAATGACAAGTATCTTTCAAATCTGTAGCCCCAGAGGTCCTGAGTGGAGGGCCTTACAACCATGCTGCTGATTGGTGGTCCCTGGGTGTCTTGCTTTTCTCTCTGGCAACTGGAAAGGTGAGAGAATGAATGATAGTAGTGCTGGGCAGAGAAGAGAAAAGCTTTTGCCCTGTGGTGGGAAGACCTTAGGGAACCTTGCCTTTTTCCTTCTAAGAAGTGACACCCTCCACACCTCTTAACTCAGTTCCCAGTGGCTGCAGAGAGAGATCACGTGGCCATGTTGTCAAGTGTGACCCACTATGGCTCTGAGATCCCAGCTTCTCTTAACCAGGGGCTTTCACTTCTGCTCCATGAGGTAAGGGTGAGCACTGCTTTCCTTCTTGACCACCAAACAAACCATTCACTCTCTCCTTTCCCTGTCATTGAAGTGGTATTTCCCCATTCCACAAATTACAAGAGGGCTTGAGGCCCTCTACTAATTAATTGTAATTATTCAAGTTGGGCAGGGCTCCAACTTGATCAAGTACTATGTCACTACTTGTCCTCTAATCAGCATTTCAGATTTCATTCCTGAGTTCCTGGTCCTTCAATTATCTGCCCCATCCATAACAGGTCACTTCTGAGAGTGGACCAGTGATACTTTCTTACCAGTACAGCTCCTTTATTCCTGCCTTTGCCCCCACATTAGCCTGTTTCCCTCTTTTAGAAATCCTTTTCTCTTTAGGGTTCTTTTTCCTGCCCTCCATGGCTCCATGAACTTCTTTTTACTTTTCCAGTGTCCCTGTTAACAGCCCCTTTCCTATCCCAGTCCCTTATCCTTGTTGCTTTATTTCCCTTCAGCTCTTATGCCAGAATCCCCTCCAGCGTCTACGGCATTTGCATCACTTCCAGGTCCACCCTTTTTTTCGGGGTGTGGTCTTTGACCCGGAGCTCTTACAGAAGCAGCCAGTGAACTTTGTCATGGAGACCCAAGCTACCCAGCCTAGTCCATCAGAATCCATGCTGTTCAAGGACTTTGACTGTAACCTGGAATCCTACCTGGTCCACTCCAGCCCTGCTTGAGGCCCTCTACTATAGATTGAGGGGCCCATTCGGGAACCTGAGGATCACCTCCACTACCAACTCCGATGACCACCCTGATGATCCAGTTTGTTTTTACTTTGTAAACTCTTACCATTGTGTTCTTCTTCTAGGCATTGTACCAGAGTTTAATTCTTGGGCATTCTGCTCTTGGCAGCCATAACTGGCCCTAGCCCTTCCCCCATCATACAACCCACCTCTCAATTCAACATCTCAGATCAGAGTGTCGACCTCTTTCTATTTCATTTCTCCAGTGCTCAAACCCTGAAGCTTTTAGCCAGAGGCTTATTTCACTTTTCCACTTTTTTCTGCATCGTTTTTCCTTTCTTGAGCAATAATAACACTTCATGGGTTCCCAAGGTGCTATTTATATGTTTAACAGGCTTTTCAGAAGCAGTATGAATATTTTTCAGAGGTCTCAAAAGCTGGCATTTCAACCCCAATATGTATCTAAATCATATGATTCTGGGGGCACAAAGCCAGTCTGTAAAGAATTTAATTTTAAAAAATTTGAAAAGTGAATCATAGTAGCCTAATGTGAGAAAGAGAATAAATAGGAAGTGAAACATGGGTGTGTTAAATGTTGTTAAGGGTAACTGGAATAGCTATCCACATTTTTTCCAAAACAAAACTGCTTTGAAAGACATAAGGATTCTTTTTTGAAAATTTTTATTTATTGATCTGAGAGAGGGAGAGAGAAACATCAATTCATTGTTCCACTTATTTACGTATTCATTGGCCAACTCTTGCACGTATCCTGTCCGGGGATCAAACCCACAACCCTGGTGTATCAGGATGATGCTCCAACCAACTGAGCTACCCGTCCAGGGATGACAAAAGGATTCTTAAACTGATCATTGCCCTAGACATCCCAGGATTCAGTTTCTAATGGGCAAACCAAGGAATTAAGAGGCATGACATCAACCTTAACATTTAAGAACTTTTTCCTTTAGTAAGGAAAATCATCTGGACCTTAAATTTGTTATACATTTCTGGCCTTTTGACTTCTTTTCATTTTTATTTAACTTCTCAAAAGCTTCATTTTTATTATTCTTCAGTCATGTCTGATTTCTTTTTTCAGACCAAAGGGAATCTGTAAAATATTCTGTGTACTTCTGTTAATTCTGTCCTTGGATTAAGCCAGATTTTCCCTATACATAGCTAGCATTTTATTTGCCTTTATAGAATTGCTTTTTCTGGATTACACTTTGGCAATCTGTATCAAATCCCTATGAAACTTAATTACTGTTGATACTGTAAAGGGTATTTATGATTACAATTCGTAGTGTTCTTTTTAAAGAGGCATAGGAGAAATTTTCTCTGAACCCAGTTGTGCTTTCCCTGAATTGCTGTTTGGCTTTACCTTAAAGACACTGAATATTTAACTGACTGTATTTTTCTTTTCATATTGATGCTAGACTACTTAGAGCCAAATTGTGGCCCACCTCCAGCAAGGGTTTAAGGACTTCATGTTGTGTATTTTGTATGCTAGGTACAGTTATCAGGGAGACCTGAGTTAGGGGGATCCCTCTCCTTGGTTCTAGTCTCACTCTCAAGAGATGAATTCAGTCAAGAGACAGCAAGTATAGTGGAAATGAGATAGTAAGTTTATTTATGAAATACACTTGAGTGTGAAGGTGCAAGCAGGCACCTGGCTAGACTGTGTGCACCAGCTTTTGGGGTTTTAGGGGTTTTATGCTCGTAGCCAGTTTCTAATCCACCCCCCCTCCTTTCTCCAGACCTTGGTATTAATTTACAGTTTCAAAGGCTTCCTTTCCCAGATAGTGGAAACACACAAGACTCCCTCCTGGGCTTATCATAATCTTTCTTTTGATTTTCGGAACATCTGGCAATCTTATCTGACCAGGCTCAGGACTGCTGAATTAATGGGTGAGAAATGTGTCCCTTCCCCTCCCTGCCTTGGTTTGCTATCTACCCTGCCTAACAGCTATGTTTTTCCTTCATTTCCTTTATTTTCTACCCTTATTTTCCTAATTCTCATTTTTCTGTTTTATCTTACTATATTATCTGCATCTTTGCAAGCCTTCTGGGAATGAGGCTGGGATATAAATAAATAAAAGGAGCCCTGGCTGGCATGGCTCAGTGAATTGAGTCCTGGCCTGCAAACCAAAAGGATGCAGCTTCCATTCCCAGTCAGGGCACATGCCTGGGTTGCCGGCCAGGTCCCCAGTTGGGGGTGTGTAAGAGGCAGTGGACTGATGTTTCTCTATATTTCTTTCCTTCTCTTCCTCCCTTCCTTCCCCTCTGTAAAAAAAGTAAATAAATAAAATCTTTGAAAAAAAATAAAAGAATGTATCTGTAATCTTTTTTTTTTTTATTATCTCATTTGTTTCTCTTTAGACACTTTTTTAAAGCTGTTTTAAATTTACATTGTAGTGACCAGAACTGCACATTGGATAAAAACCATGAATACTAGAAATAGGAACTAATGGTTTCTAAAATAGTAGTTAGAGTATTAGATTGGAATTTAGGAGATCTGGTGCCTGGATTCATCAACAACTATCTCAGTGCCTTTACACAAGTCATTTTAACCTCTCTGGATCTTAGTTTCCTATGTATAAAATGAGGGGGTTGTAGCCACTGGTTCTCAGTTGTGAGGGATGGGTTTCAGATTTCTGTAATGCTTTTTCAAAGGGCAGATGCAGATGGTTTAATGATTCTATGTGTCTGGCTCAGTGTTAATTAATGTTTAGGTCACCTAACATTATATAGCTTCTCTGGTCAGAGCAGCATATTGAGTTAAGGTCTTTAGGACATGGTTAACTTAGCATGTCACTAGGGTCCCTTTCCTAGGTCATATTAGATTGCCTAGAGACCATGATCATATAAGTGTAGTTTGAATAATTTCTTACCAAATGAGGATATTGTTAACATACTCTATTTAATCAGTGGTACACTACAACAGTGATTTTTCAGGGCTGAGTGTAGGGGGAGACAGAAAATCAAAGTTTCAGACAGTATAATTTGAAAAAAGCACCATCCCCTACCCCCTAGTTTTGATATGTTCATCCTTGGAAGGCACCCTTTACTCATTCAGAGTCACTGACCTATAAATATAATACTTTTTATTTATATATATTAAGTTCACTTAAAAATTTTTTAAATATACAACCTGAAATGATCTTTTAAGTTTAACCTATGCTTTAATTTGTCACTACCTAGAAGAAATCAGATACACCTGTAAATATGGATATTTTACCTTTACTCCCTCTTTTTTTTTTTTTTAAGATTTTATTTATTTATCTTCAGAGGGGAAGGGAAGGACAGAGGGAGAGAAATATCAATGTATGGTTGCTTCCCGTGCATTCCCTGCTGGGAACTGGCCTGCAACCCAGGCATGTGCCCTGACTGGGTATCGAACCGTGATTTCCTGGTTCATAGGCCCGCGCTCAATCCACTAAGCTACACCAGCCAGGGCCCTCTGTCTTTTTTAAGAATTTAAGATTAGGCCCTGACCAGTGTGGCTCAGTTGGTCGGCTGTTGTCTAGCAAAGCGAAAGGTTGCTGGTTTGATTCCAGTCAGGGCATATGCCTGAGTTGTGGGTCTGGTCCCCAGTCAGGGCATCTATGAGAACCAATTTTGTTTCTCACATCAGTGTTACTTTCCCTCTTTCTCCCTCCATTCCCCACTCTCTAAAATATAAAAATAAAATAAAATAAAATAAAATAAAAAAGAATTTACAATTAGTCTCAAGACCAATCCTTATATACTTCTTCTAGAACAGTGTCTTTGTAGTTCTACTCATTGTTTCTCACCCCTAACCTAAATTACTTTAACATATATTGATTTGTTCATTTGTTTACTTGTTCACTGATTTTTTAAAAAACTGGTAATCTCTATTCCTTAGTTACTTCTTTTTTTTAAAGATTTTTTTTTTATTTTTAAAAAGGGAAGGGAGGGAGAAAAAAAGGAGGAGAAACATCAATGTGTGGTTGCCTCTCACATGTTCCCAACTGGGAACCTGGCCTGCAACCCAGGTATGTGCCCAAGACTGGGAATAGAACTGGTGACCCTTTGGTTTGCAGGCCAGCACTCAATCCACTGAGCCACACCAACCAGGGCATTAGTTACTTCTTTAAAAGAGTAGTCCTCAGTGTAAAAACCTTGTCAAAGCTTTTTAAAAACATTAAATTAATGAAATAAAATCACATTGATTGCATTATTAACCTCTGTTATGTGCTATATTGTGTCCCTCCCTCAACTCACATGTTGAAGTTCCAACCCCTAGTACTTAAGAATGTGACTGTATTTGGAGATAGGGTCTTTAAAGATGTAATTACATTAAAATGAGGTCATATGGCCCTGGCTGGTGTAGCTTAGTGGATTAAGTGTGGGCCTATGAACTAAGAGATAACGGTTCGATTCTCAGTCAGGGCACATGCCTGGGTTGCAGGCCAGAAAAAGATACAAGGAGACAGCCATCTACAAGCCAATGAGAAAGGCCTCAGAAGAAACCAATGCTGCTGAAACCTTGATCTCAAACTTCTAGCCTCTGGAATTTTGAGAAAATAAATTTCTGTTGTTTAAGCCATCCAGTCTGTAGTACTTTGTTATGGCAGCCCTAGCAAACTAGTACAACCCTATGAAGAATTCTGATAAATTAATCAAGAATGATGGTAATTATTTTTTTAAAAAGCATGCTGCCTCCTTCCCTATAGGTTGGTTTTGTTTATATTATAAGAACATATTATTTCAGATTTCACTGGCTTCTCTGTAAAGTTTTGCTGATTTATGGAGCTGTTACATTGCCTCCTTTGTTCAGTACTCTGTCATACACATTAGTAAAGCTAATAATTCCACAGTTTCATCCTGATGGATACTTCTGAGTTGCTGATTTGGGTTATGGAATTGGATTTTTATAAAATAAATAATCTCTAATCCTAAAATTTAAAAACTACAGTTGTTTTTAAATAGCTGGACTCCTACTATATACATCATAAACAAAACTTAATTCCAGATACATTAAGGGTTTAAATATGAAGATCACAACATTAATCTTAGAAGAACATTTGGGAGGCTAGACCTATCAAGGATTGGAGGAGATACCTAGACCAAGACAGAAATGAAAGCACTATAAAAGAGAAAAACAATTACATAAAAATTTGATGAATGAATTACTCAAGAAACCCAGATGCTCTGAAAGGAAAGAAATATATTGACCACATAAGTTTTATCTTTGGCTAAACATAGCATTAATAAAGTCAATGAACAAAAAAATAGATCTTAATGCAACATGATGACAGTTAATGTCTATAACACAGAACTCTTTAAAAATTATAAAAGAACCTATTTTTTTAAGGGCAAGGACTATGAAGTAACAAGTCATCTAGATCTGTATCAGTTGGCTAAGAAGCTCTATAGAAAACATTGAGGGGAAAAATGCAGGGGTATAAGAAATGATGTTATTTGTGTAAAGGATTCAATGTCTTCTTCCCCTTCCTTGTGTATGTATGTAAGAGAGAGAAAGAACATGAAAAAGTGAACATAGAGGGAGAGCGGAGTAATGCATGTGGAAAAAGGGAAAAAATAGAAAAGCACTAGCTCTTAATCCCAGAGACCCCATTGTGCACATCTGTTAATTTTGAGGGTAAAAACAAATGTGTAACTGAACACAAACAAAACACACGTGTGTGCATGTGTTTTCATAAAGGTGTACACATTTTGTTTACAGCAGGCAGGGGAAGCTATGCCTTTAATGCATCTTTGCATTGTATCGTTTCACTGCTGTAACAAGCATCGGTTATTTTTATAATTAAAAAAACAAGAAATTAAAAAAATTTATTACACAACACCAACAAACTAATTATGTTTATGTCACCTATTTACAACTGTGTCCTCTCTCTCACATTTACCCTTCTATATCCCTTCTAATTTGCTGCTAGAAGCACCATATCATTTGGCTACTCACCTGGCATCTGCCATATGAACTGCTACAAGGACTAAGCATTCAGATTCACACATTTCTCTAATATTCAAGCTTTTCTACTAGCACTTATAAGTTTTCCATCGTGGTTTTTCTGTCACTTCCCACCTTTATTTGTTGAAAATTTTTGACCAGAAGTATATATACATTGGGACTCCTGCTGAGTCTTGGGCAATCCCAAATTTGTGTTCTTACTTTGTCTTTCTCCCAGTTTTCCACTCAAGCAACTGCTATTTCTAGTGCCTGCAGTCTAGGTCCATTGTTTCCAGGGCATGTTATCCAACAGAAATGTAACACTCCTAAGTAATTTCAAATTTGCTAGTAGCTACATTAAAAAGGTAAAAAGAAACAGGTGAAATCACTTTTAATGTATTTTACTTAACCTAAATACCTAAAATATTTCAACATGTAATCAGTATATATTTTTAAAGATTTTATTTATTTTTTGACAGAAGGGAAGGGGAGAGAGGGAGAGAAACATCAATGCGTGGTTGCCTCTCGCGTGCCCCCTACTGGGGACCTGGCCTGCAACACGGGCCTGTGCCCTGACTGGGAAATCCACCCCCCGGGGTTTCGCAGGCCGGCAGTCAATCCACTGAGCTACACCAGCCAGGGCCAATATTTTAAAAATAAGGTATTTTACACTCTTTTAAAAAATATATAAAGTCTTCTAAATACAGTTGGTATGCTATACCTATAACACATCTTAATTTGGGCTAGCCACACCTGAAGTATTCAATAGTGTAAATAAGGTGCTGTTAAGTGTTTAAAGGAACATACTTAATCATAAACTTTTATCTCTGAAAACTTACCTTTATTGTTTCCACCTTCAACAGCTAAGCTAGATTTCCCATACATAGGGGATTTAAGTGACAGGAAAATGTAGTTGGTAGTGTGGGTTCCAATCTTGACAGTCATTTACTACCTGCGGGGCATCGGGCAAATTTCATGATCTATGACTCAATTCCTTCGTCTGTAAAATGGGGATAAAATGCGGTTGAGAACTAGGTCTCAGGCCATTACTGACGCAGAACCTACAAGTATGCGTGGACAGACCAAGCCTAAGTAGAAACCGCTCCACTCACCTTTCCCATACAGACTCCTGGACATCTCTTTCTAGTCGAGGCTGAGGCGCGAGGTAACTGAGGGAAACCTGAGGAGAAACTTCCTAAGGCCAGGACACGGAGAAGACTTTTCCGACGGGCTGTGAGAGTAGCCCATGGAAGCAGAAGAGATGGACTCCCCTGAGGTGTGGCCATCTACCCGCCTTAGGCTTGACGAACCTCGGACCCTCCCGCCCGGACGGTCGGGAGGGGCGTGGCCCGTGCTGGCCCCGCCCCCCGCCTACTGGCCCCGATCCGAGGCGAACGCGCCAGACTGACGCACTGAGGTTCTGCAGCCAATCCGGAAGCGTGGCGCAGTTTTAAACTTAGACAACGGGTGAAGTAGCCGTCACCTCTTAGGTCTGCCAGGTGATCGTTCTGCGTTCTGTGTTGAAGATGTGGCGGGTGAAAAAATTGTCGCCTTCTCCCCAACCGGTGAGCGGGAGAGCCACATGGAGAAAGACAACTGAGTCGAACTTGGGGGCGGGGGCGGAGGCCTGTGGAAGGTTTTGTCGGTCCTGGGGCTTCCGCGCGACTAGGGTAGGAGCCTCTTGCATCCTAAGCTTCTTAGGAGGAGGGGCGGGCTGAGAGTCTGGGCTACCTCACACTCTCCTTTCTTTCTCAGGGAAAACCAGCTATGAGAACTCCTCTCCAAGAACTTAACCTGCAGCCCGGTGCCCTCACTGGCTCTGGAAAAAGGCCCCAGACATGCTTCTCGCTGACCCCATCACTGTGCAAACTGGGGATGCAGGTGAGCTTCTCCGCTGGGCTGTTTGCCGAAGCCGAGAGCTCAGAGGAACTGAGGGCCACAGCTAGAACGTAATTAATAACGATAATGAAGTTTTCTACCTTAGTGACATCCATTTACAGCTATTCAGGCCAACAGAGACGTGCCCTAGGGTGGTTAAGGGAAATCCACTGAGAACCTGTACCTCTATTTAGCTGTAGGATTTTATTACCTCCTTCTCCGTTCAATCTTTACGAAACTAGAGAGAAATTCTATAATATCATTTTGATTAGTAGTCTCCCTCTAACATGGATTCCCTTATATAGAGGTCAGACAGCTGCCAGAGTGAGGCAGTACAGGGTGGAGCAAAGGTAGCTTTACAGTCATTTTATGGAAAATAATACAATCACTAATAAATAATACAAGAATAAACTCTGTTTCGCATGCTCACAACCGTTAAACCTACTTTTGCCCCACCCTGTAGCCATCCATTCTATTCCTTTCTCTTTCTGATAATGAAAACTATGTAGTTTGCAATGTTTTCCCTCTTGCTGTGACTTCAGAAAGCTCGGGATCAAATCTGATCATCAGATATAGCTACTGTACTCCTTGAAATAGGAAGATTTGCTTTTTCTTTTTTGATCATGATTTTGTATTTCATAAACCGTATCAAATGACCTATCAATCTATTTTTTTTCGTGCAGTCTGAGTTATTTTTGGAAGGTGATGGGATATAAATAAAATAGGTTAGAGGAAGAAAGAAGAATATGTAAAAACAGATGACAGCGTGAGTAACAGATGTATGAGGGTAGCAGTCTTTTTTTATAAATTATTATTTTTATTTTTATTTTTTATTTATTTTTTATTTTTTTAAAACTTAATTTTTTTTTAAGATTTTATTTATTTATCTTTAGAGGGAAAGGGAAGGAGAGAGGGAGAGAAATATCAATGTATGGTTGCTTCCTGTGCATTCCCTACTGGGAACTGGCCTGCAACCCAGGCATGTGCCCTGACTGGGAATCGAACCGTGATCTTTTGGTTCACAGGCCCGCGCTTAATCCACTAAGCTACACCAGCCAGGGCTATTTTTATTTTTAAAAAGATTTTATTTATTTATTTTTAGAGAGAGGGGAAAGGAGGGTGAAAGAGAGGGAGAGAAATATCAATGTGAGAGAGAAACGTTGATCAGTTGCCTCTCTCACACCCACAACTAGGGACCTGGCCTGCAACCCAGGCATGTGTCCCCACCTGTAATCAAACCAGTAACCTTTCCATCGATCTGCAGGGCAGCGCTCAACCCACTGAGCCACACCATTGGTTGATTCTTGTATGTGCCGTGACTGGGAATTGAACCTGCAACCTTGGTGTATCAGGATGGCATCTAACCAATTGAGCTACCCAGCCAGGGCTAGTCCTTTGCCCATTTTCAAGTTGATTTGTTCGGGGTTTTTTGTTGAGTTTTTAGGAGCTCTTTATATATTCTGGATATTAACCCTTTATCAGTTTTATGATATGCAAATATTTTCTTAAGATATTTTTAAATGGGATAAATAGGAACTTGATAAACACAGCAAGAACTTTAAGGTGTACTTTTGCATCCAAAAGTCTTTAGTTTGTATATTTAGCTTCTGGGCTATTTAGTATTGACTGATTTATGTTTTTATATCATATACAGTTATATCTTCTAACATAATAGTGCTATAACCTTACATTATTTTTCTTTTAAAGATTTTATTTATTTTTTAGAGAGAGGGGAAGGGAAGGAGAAAGAGAGGGAGAGAAACACCAATGTGTGGTTGCCCCTCACGTGGCCCCCACTGGGGACCTGGCCTGCAAGCCAGGTGTTTGCCCTGACTGGGAATCAAACCGGTGACCCTTTGGTTTGCAGGCCAGTGCTCAATCCACTGAGCTACACCAGCCAGGGCTATAACCTTACATTCTACGTTTTCTGATGTTATTGCTGCCTGTGCTCTCTTTTTGCTTTGCCTGGTAGCTCTTTGCCATCTCATTTATTTTCTACTTTTCCTTTAGTACTTTGAAAGAAAAAAAAGCTTTTTTTACAGTTAACCTAATTTTATTCATGCTTGCCTTGGGATGGGGAATAGATCATTCAGTAAAAGCATATAGTAAAAACAAAGTATGTCTTATCATGTACAACTTTTAAACTACAGTAATGATACACCTTAATTACTTCCATTCACACAAGTCTAATATTAACAGTTTAAAAAAATACAATTAAGACTTCTAGAAACATTTTATGGTACGGTATTTCCTAATTTTTCTTTGTAGATAGATCAAGCACCCCCAAAATACAAATTCCTACATAATGAATGCTTTCCTTAAAATGAATACTTAAGGAAATTAAGTATGTGGACAGCCTTAGGATAAGGTGATATTATATATTCAGCTAACAAATCATAGTGCCAAATGGAAAAAGTGTATTTGCAAGTAAATTTCAAAAACTTTTTATAATTAAGTACAGAAAATATATTGATTTGCTAAAATAAATAAGATGTGATATAGTAACACTTCGCTATAAAGAATGCATACCAGAACATTTATAAATGATGAATGAATCTTTAAAGAAAAACTTTTAAAAGTTAAAATATGTGAAAGTACATTAAACATACAGCTTAACACATTTGTATAAAGAACCCATCATGGTAACCAATATTCAGGTCAGTGAAGAGGACATTTGCAGACTATCAGAAGCCCGTTTTAGACTTTTCCTGTAAGTCTGATTCTTTTTTCTTTTTTTAATAATTTGTCTTTCTGTCTGAAACTTCCAAAATAGTTTTGTCTTCCTTGTAGCGCAGAAATTTTATCTCTTTTTGTATTTTTTCTTGTTAATCCTGTTTAGGAATGGTGGGTCATTTCAGTATGCAAACTCAGGTCTTTCTTTACCTCAGAGAAGTTTTCTCCTAATACAGGGTGGGGCAAAAGTAGATTTACTGTTGTGAGTACACAAAACACAGAGTTTATTCTTGTATTATTATTTATTAATTATTGTATTATTTTCCATAGAACAGTTGTAAACCTACTTTAGCCCCACCCTGTATTTGTTAATCAGTGTCTCATCTGTATGTGTTCTCTTTCCTCCTGGAACTTGTTTTGTTCAAATGTTAGGTTTTTTTTTTTTTTCTTTTATAGTAATTTCAGATTGTAGTCTGGGTTGTTATTTTTCTTTTCTTTCTTTTTTTTTTTTAGATTTTATTGATTTATTTTTGGAGAGGGGGAAGGGAGAGAGAGGGAGAGAAACATTGACGTGCAATAGATATATCTATTGGTTGATTTTTGCACAACCCCAAATGGGGATGTGGTCCACAACCCAGGCACGTATGTGCCCTGACTGGAAATCCAATCGGTGACCGTTTAGTTCTCAGGCCAGCACTCAATCCACTGAGCCACACCAGCTAGGGCCACATGTTAGGTTTATTGGATTTATATTCCAATTCTCTCAGCTTTTCCCTAATAGTTACATTTTGGGGGGTATTTTTATCTTTGCTTTAAAGTATTTCTTCCATTGGATTGTCCAGGCCAGTAATTCAGTCTCAACTCAGACCATCCTCTTACAGTTCTTTTCACTACATTTTTTTAACAGTAATATTTATTATTACCAGAAAGTCTTTGTGTGTCTGTGTGTTGTACTTGATCTTTTTTACACACTCATTTATTTTTTGGGTTCAAATGGTCATCTGTTCCATCAGCTGTGTTTTGTTGGTGTCTACCTTTTCTAACTATGTTAGGAATTGTTCTTTCTCTGACTACTCCATCCACTTAATACATTCATATTTTCCTTTTCTTGTTCATTGAGTCTTAGGGCCAACGACCCTGCAAGTGGTAGAAGGTAAAGTGGTCCTTGTCCCCGTCAACCAGCAGGAGGGAGCTTGCCAGTCTCTTATTAGGGCGCCAGGTGGAAGTCTCTCTGCCCTTTATTCTCCTCTCCTACAAAGGCTAGAGCCCTTCAAATCCAGGGGTTAAATGGTCAACCCATGTGTTCAGCATACCTTCAGCTCTTGGGGTTCAGGGAGACTAGGTTACTGGCACATGTTGACATTGCCCTTTCCCCTTAGGATCCATGAATTTCTGTGGGCCAAGTGCTCTCTAATGCTGGTTTCCGATTTCTCATCTGTTCAGGAAGGAAGAAAATCTTGTACCAAGTCTAGATTCTAACAGAGCTTAAGCCTAGGGACCCCTCCTGCTATTCCCCCTCGAAGTGAGCTGGAGTTAGAATTGAAGAGGAGTGGGCTCACTTTCAAGCTACCCTCTCCCTGTGGTATAGATAAATTATCTCAGCCTTGTTTATATTGTAGCTGGGTTCACTTGGAAGGACCCAAAATGACTTCTAGCTTTTCTTTTCCTGCTATTGGGTCTCTGTAGTGAGCAGCAAGGCTTAGCCAAAGTCTTATCTAATCAGAGAAAATGAGAACTCTTCTTTTTTTGAGTTTGGACAGTATCCAGTACCCATCATTTTATGTTGGGAACTGTAATTGACTGCCTTAATCAACTACTTTTGTTTCCTTTGGCAGGAAGGCAACAATAACTCATCTTCAGTGGATTTTGAAAATGCTAAGACGACAGACTCCCCATCAGAACAGTTCATCCATCCCTCAAAGTGGCTAGAAACTTGTCAACGTGAATCAGATGAGCAGCCCCCAAATCTGATTCCCCAAAACAACTCTACTCCCAAAACATCCGAGGAAGCACTAGACCCACCGGACAACAATGTGGTTAAAACCACAGTCTGTGTATCCTCTCCAGGAGGGCAGCAGCAAGACATTACACTTGAGGCCCATTTGAATACCATGGCGGAGACAAACAGTTTCTCTCTAGGTGAGCCTTTGAGGCCAGGCGATCTGCTGAGAAAGGAGGTGGAACCCTGCATGGAAGACACCTTTTTAGAAGTTGTTCCTGCTGTGCTTGAGAAACTTACATTTCATGATCCTCCATCCCATCTCTTGGAGTGTCCACCAAATCCTTGTTCTGAGCAACAGCTACAGTGCTCCAAGGAAAGCCTGACAGACAGTAGAACTGAAGCTGTGCCTGAGGACCTAGTTCCTTCTGAAAGTAATGCCTTCTTGCCTTCCTCCATGCTCTGTCTTCCCTCTTCAACTTCCTTAGCAGCTGATTTCCCTGTCAGTCATGTGGACTCAGGGGAGGAAATTGAAATATTAGAGCACAGAGTTATTGAGGAAAGAGAGATTAGCTTTTCCACATTCCCTGAGGAGGCTGAGTTGGGAGATAAAGTGCTTGTCTCCAATATGGAAGATATTCCATCCACATGCCTGACCCCAAATCCAGGAGAAATGGAGTCCCAGGCAGCTCCAGGCCCAGCAGTAGAAGATGCTGGTAGGATTCTCATCCCTGATACAGAATCTTGGATGTCCCCTCTGGCCTGGCTGGAAAAAGGTTTAAACACCTCAGTTATGTTGGAAAATCTCCGCCAGAGTTTATCCCTTCCCTCTGTGATTCGGGATGCTGGAACTGGCACTACTCCTTTCCCTACTTGCTCGGTGGGGACTTGGTTTACTCCCCCAGCACCACCACAGGAAAAGAGTACAAACACATCCCAGATAGGCCCGGTGGGCACCAAGGACAGTACTTCTGAGGGGGAGCATCTCCTGTGGGGGTAAGTGTCCCTGTGTCCTTGTGCCTCCTGGGCTCCATTAACCTGGACCTGCCACTCCCATCCCTCCCCCTACTTTCTCATGTTCTGTTTCTGCTGTAGACATCATCCAGATCTGACTGCCTTATCTCGACATGACCTAGAAGATACCCTGATGAACTCTCTTGTCATTCTGGAGGGTCTCTCCCACCAGCTGCGGAATTGGAGGAGCCAGCTAACTACCCCTCACCCAGAAGTTCAGGACGGTAGCACACAGACTGACACAACTGACACCTCTCTCAGTGGGGTAAGGTTACTCCCAAAGTGTGGAAGATTCCAGTGGGCCCTCTTCCTCAGAAATTAAGCTGATAAACTGTCAGAGGGCGAAGGAGACTCCTTAACCACGGGTTCATCCTTAGAATATGTAAAAGCTGTGAATCTGGAAAATTCCTTAAAGCTGTGGGTACTCAGTATACTCCTTGGGTACATCAAGACTTTCCAAGGAAATGTAAGCAAGGAAAGTCCTGAAGGAATTGGTTTCTAGATCTTCACCTTCCAAATGTACTTTGCTAATTTTTTTGCTTTCCTGCTTCCCCATTCTCAATTGCCCTTGCCCACTTTATGAAAGACACCGTATTTACTGCCCATCCTGAATCTTAGGTTGTCAAGGGATAGCAATCAAATAATAGAAAATATTTGTGTACACGCTATGAAAGCGAATGACTATAATAATCATATAACCTATAATTTTTGCATACTTTTAACAAAATTGAACGAAAACTTTTAATTATTTTAGTGGATCATTAAACATTTTCAATGAAAGTTCACTATGAGATTTTTGGCATGTATCTCCAAAGGAACTCTTAGAATTGGATGGCGTGCCCTTCTGGCCTTCTTTCACTCTTACTTATTCCCATTATTTATGTGAAGATTTCTCAGTGCTCACATCTAGAAGGATTGAAAGTAGGTATAGAATTGTTGCTGAACCATGTCTTATTGTAGGAATTATAGTAATCCACAGGCACATGAACTAATAGGGGGAGGGAGGCTCCATCCATTTCATTAATAGATGATTACCAATCAAATTGTATAAGGTATGTTTGTGATTTTATTAAAATTATAACATTACAATAATTAGTATACAATTATTAAAAATATTTCTCTATCCAAAAGAAATTTTTTCATGTAAAAGTTTGTGGTCAGAGGAATTTAAAAACATTTTAATTTAAATTTAGATGAACTTTTGTTGTTGTAGATATATTGGTTAATAACAGACTTTAAAGTATAAAAATACATTAGGATAAAATTCTGAGAGCATTAGAAATACAGGTTCAAGAAGAAAAAATGATATAAAATTTCTGACTGTTGTTAAGGAAGAGGTTGGTCATGTATTTTTAAAGGTATAAAATAGGTATTAAGTCATTATGATGTATGTATTTATACCACTGGATATATTTGAGTGATTTAACAGTTCTATTTCAAACTGTCAATACTTTTAATATGGTAGAAATTACAGCCTTTATAACAATTTAAACTTAAGAGCACTCAGTCTTTCAAAATTATTACAGCAGATATGAGAGGGAAAGAATTGTAGATGATCTAGCTGTGACAACACAGGCTGAGGAGGGAAAGGGATGGTGTCAGGGGAAGGAATTGAGAGCCTCAGTATCATGGCTGGTGAGGTTAATAGGTGGCTGCTGCTAAGAAGAGATGTTCTCCAAATGCCCGAAGACTTTCTTTGTGTTGAAAATATCCTCAAATAATGACTTTACCTTTTGCCCAAATCCTTGAAACCATAGGCTTATCATTCCTGTAGCTGCTCAGTTTCTCTCCTGTTTTCTTATTTTTGTATCCTTTTCTCTTGTCCTTGACCTCATTCCCTATCCCCTAGTTGGCCTTGTACCTCTTCCCCTGAAGCTTGCCAAATCCCTCTGGAGGCCACTGAAGCAGAACCAAAGAGGAGAAATGACAGCACCTTCAGCCATTCTCCTCACAGTGCCATGCCCTTGCCGCTTGGCTTCCTCCTTCACACTAATCTCATCACCTGCCTGACTGCCCAGCTCTGCACAGCGTGTGCGCCTTGCAGGGCGCATGGGGTGCTCCGTGCCTTACTGCACGACATAGGAGGGAGTGATCACTGCTTTGCTGGAGAAGGGAGTGATGAACTCCAAGAGATCTGCCCCTTAAATCCAGATTGCTATAACGTCATGACTGCTGTGACATCGTGACTCGGCACTGCTGCTCCAGCAGTCAGTTTTTTTCACAGATGATGGCTGCCTTTCAGTGGTAATGGAGGCTCCCTGCTTTTCTCTCAGAACTTCAGTCTTTTCATAGCTCTGCTGCCTTTGAGATCATATGTGTCTACTCTACATAGCACACTAAGATTTTTGTCTGCTCCAAGATAATGAACATAGAATAAGGAAATAAAAATGACTAATAAATATTTGAGAAGTTTACCATTACTGATGATCAGAGAAATGAAAATTGAAGTAATGCTATTTTCTTCTGACAAAATGCAAGAATAAAATAGGTAATGCTGGTAAACATTGTCCTACTGACAGTAGAATATAAGGTGGTTCTACTTTTTATTTTAATCCTCCTCCAAGGACATGCTTATCAATTTCAGAGAGAGTGGCAGGGAGGGAGAGAAACATCAACTGGTTGCCTCTTGCACATGCCCTCCCTGACTGGGGACCAAACTTACAACCTAGGCATGTGGCCTGACTGGGAATCGAACCCACAACCTTTTGGGTTCAACCTTTTTTGAAGGACATTTAAGTAAGACTCTTAAAGCAGTTCAAGCTTTTTTTTTTTTACCATGTCCTGCAACTTCCTTTTTTTCTTTCTTTTTTTTTAAAGATTTTGTTTATTTATTTTTAGAGAGAGGGGAAGGGAAGGAGAAAGAGAGGGAGAGAAACACCAATGTGTGGTTGCCTCTCTCATGAGCCCTACTAAGGGGCCTGACCTAGCCTGCAACCCAGGCATGTGCCCTGACTGGGAATTGAACCGGCGACCCTTTGGTTCACAGCCTGTGCTCAATCTGTTGAGCTATGCCAGCCAGGTCTTCGTTCAAGCTTTTTGACCCAGTAACTTCACTTTTAGGGCTATATCCTAAGGGGAAAAAATTTGGCATAAAGATGGTAACTTTGAAACAAAAATAATGAGCCCTGGCTAAGTGTGGCTCAGTGGATTGAGCACCAGCCTGTGAACCAAAAGTTGGGGGCGTGTGAGAGGCAACCAATTGCACACACTGGTGTTTCTCTCCCTCTCTTTCTCCCTCCCTTCCCCTCTCTCTCAAAATAAATAAAATCTTTAAAAAATATATTAAAAATAATGAAAAATATAAAAAATAATGGTATATCCATAAGATGGGATATTTTACAGTTATTTAAAAGGATGAAGAATTCTTAACATGGGAAAATAAGTTTAACATACATTCAATGTTTTTAAAGAAAGGAAATCGGAGTTCAGATAACCTCTGAGAGGCTTTGGGGTGAGGTAAATTAGCAGAAGTTAAAAATGGATGGTGCTCCACTTTGACAGGTTCCCCCTAAAGCAGATATCCCAGTTTCAGGCTATTAAAATAAGAGTGAATATAAATTCAGGGTTAAATAACATTAGGATAATGAAATTAAGTAATAAAAGCAGGAACCCAAATATAAATATATATAATCTCAATTGTGGTTTTTCTTAAGCATTACTATCTTTCATCAAATCTGACACAGTATTAAGATGCATCCCAATTTTGGTGGTGTTAAAAATGTAAAAATATAATCATCTGAAAATTTACTGAATATGGTAATTTCTTTGAAATCAATAGTCTACACCTCCCTCCATCCCCCAACCCCCAGCAGCTGGGAAGTATAATATACTCACCAGTTACAGCAAATCCTGATAGCAAAATCTCAGTGTGGAGGTAAATCTAAATCTCTTGAAATAGGTATGTTACTGTTGGTTAAAAATCACTGCTCTAGGTGATGAAATTGGTAATGATTTCTTTTTCCATTTTAATCACTTCTGTATTTCCAAAATGTTACACTATCCTTATAAGTAGAAAAAAAAAAGATATTTTAAAAAGGAAATTTTTACTTATCTGGAATCTTTTCTGACTTGGCTTCATCAAGCTATGATCTTACTTCTGCTTTTTTTAAAAACATATTTTACTTATTTTTAGAGAGAGGGGAAGGGAAGGAGAGAGGGAGAGAAACACCAATGTGTGGTTGTCTTTCACATGAGCCCTACTAAGGGGCCTGACCTGGCCTGTAACCCAGGCATGTGCCCTGACTGGGAATTGAACTGGTGACCTTTTGGTTCATAGGCCAGTGCTCAATCCACTGAACCATGCCAGCCACAGCTTGCTCCTGTTTTTAATAGGGAAGGCTCTTGTATCTCAGCGGGTGGGTGGGAAATGAGGTGCTTGTGGTGCTTGCTGCCTGCGCAAAAGGAACAATGCTGTTTCTCTGGCTAGGTAAGCAAGAAACCTCAGCATCTTCGAAAGACCCCAGAGATTGGACAGACTCTGCAGCAGACCAGGAATGTTATGGTAAGTGTTGATTGACCTTATTCTACCACTGGGTCTCCTATGAAAATCAAGAATGGAGAATCCTGGGTGGTTAGCCAATGGTGGTACTCAGTGGTTGGTAGTGAGGGAAGGGAGGTCTCTAAACCTTTGTTAAGAACATCTTATTGGAGCTCAGAATTGGGGTCAGTGGCTTTCCTCACCAGTGTCCCTGCTTTTTTAATTTCCTGCTTAGTGACTTTATTTAATCTAGCCTAACCATCTGTCCCTCTATAGCAATCATGGGTGCTAGTCTCTGAAGAGCTGGTATCCTTGCTTCACCTATCCGTGTTGCACTTAGAGGAAGATAGAGCTACTGCGAGTCAGGAGGTAAGCAGCATGTAGATTAAGGCAGAGGCCTCTGGTGGGACTGAAAGCCAAAAGAAGGAACCAGACACACGTCTGATCTTTATTTTGTAGTCTCAGCGCGCAGAAACCTTGGTCTCCTGCTGTTGTGATATGTTGAAGAAATTGAGGGCAAGGCTCCAGAGCCTTAAAACAGAAAGGGAGGAGGCAAAGCACAGAGAGGAAATGGCTCTCAGAGGCAAGGATGCGGTAAGATGTCGGGCTTTTGTTCCTGGACGTGAGTGGTTTCTTCCTCAGGGTTTCTGCAGGAACTCAAATTCACTTGAGACAGAGATGAGTGGTCTCAGAATTGCCTGCCCTGGGGAACAACGAATTAAACTAACAATGTAGCAGATAGTATGGATTTTTGTGCTGTTTTCCTCCTCTGTCTGCTGGGCATTCCCTCGAAACCTCTTCCCTAAACAGGCAGAAACAGTGCTAGAGGCTTTCTGTGCACATGCCTGTCAGCGCATCAGCCAGCTGGAACAGGACCTGGCATCCATGGGGGAATTCAGAGGACTCTTGAAGGAAACCCAGACCCAACTGGTAATTTGAGAACATTTACTTTATTGAGATCCATGCTGATACATGGGAAGATGGTCACCTACCCCCACTCTGTTGCATCCAGAGGAAGGGGGCCCCTTCCATAGGCACTTCTTCTTGTGTAGGTAGGTCTTCATACTGAGCAAGAAGAGTTGGCTCAGCAGGCAGTGAGTCTTACTTCAATCTTGCAACAGGATTGGGCATCCATGCAACTAGATGTGAGTATTTGGGGCCATTATACCACTCCTTTACTCACAGCCAGCCCCATTAGGAACCCTGCCTTATGAGTGTTTGTCTGACCCGCTTGCTTCTCCTGGTAGTATATAACATGGACAGCTTTGCTGAGCCAGTCTCGACAACTCGCAGAGAAACTCACAGCCAAGAGTCGGCAGACCCTACAGGAACGTGATGCTGCAATTGAGGAAAAGCAGCAGGTACAAACCGGGAGTGGCAACTGCTTAGGCCTGGTTTCCTCCCCCTTCTCTACAGAAGGCCTTTCAGATGAGTGGTATCATTAGCCTCTTACCCTAGACCTGTCTTCTTTCTACCCTGTGGGTTTGCAGACCATCCAGGTTCCTTCCCTGTAAGATGGCTTTGGAGCCAGTTGTTTCCTTTGCCCTTCAGCATCTTCTTCAGCAACTTTTCTCCTGTTTCTACTTTTTCCTGAGGATCAGCCTTATTTGCTGCAGTGTTGCTGCCTAGGATCAAGGTAGTTTGCTGTTCTGTCCAGAAGGAGAAGCTGGACCAAGTCCTGGGACTCTTGATTCAGGGGGAACTATGGGAGGAAAACTGTCTTTTTTTCCTAGGTTTCCAGGGAGCTGGAACAAGTCTCTACCCAGTTAGAGGACTGCAAAGGCCAAATAGAACAACTGGAGTTGGAAAACAGTCGCCTAGCAACAGGTGAATGTGCATGCATGCAAGCAGCTGTGCCCTGCTAAGGTTTGGGGTGTGGCAATAGAGCAAGAAAGTACTCTACAGCATTTGTTTAGAGCACAAGTGTGGGGAGGTTCTGGCCTGGTGGCCACATGGTGTCATTAGGATACTTTTGGTTTAGATCTCCAGGCTCAGCTGCAAATTCTGGCCAGCATGCAGAGTCAGCTAACAGAGTTGCAGAGTCAGCATGCCCACTGTACCCAGGACCTGGCCACGAAGGATGAGTTGCTCTGCCAGCTTACCCAGAGCAATGAAGAGCAGGCTACTCAGTGAGTTCCTGTCAGGTTATTGTGTCAGTAGGTGCACAAGATATAGGACCAATGGGATCTAATGTCTCTGGCAGATGGAAAAAGGAAGAAATGGCACTAAAACACATGCAAGCAGAGCTGCAGCAACAACACGCTGTCCTGGCCAAGGAGGTGCAGGACCTGAAGGAGACTCTGGAGGTAAGTTGGGCAGGGGAGCTGGCAGGAGTGAGACTCTTACCTGAGGGTATTGAGTTGAGGTCTGAGACTGGACTAGGAAAAGCCTCTGTTCCCAGGTCTCTAACATTTCCCACTTAGAATCACCCCTCCACCCTCACCCCTTTCTCGCTCCTCTTCTTTCTTCCTTCTCCTGTCTCCCCAGTTTGCAGACCAAGAGAATCAGGTAGCTCACTTGGAGCTGGGCCAGGTTGAGTGTCAGCTGAAAGCCACCCTGGAAGTGCTCCGGGAGCGCAGCCTGCAGTGTGAGGATCTCAAGGACACTGTAGAGAACCTGAAGTAAGATCTCTGCGTTTCTGTGCTTTCCCTCTAAGTGCTTATCTTTCCCAGGGACTCTGTTAGAAGCTCAAGACTCCAGGAATGGAATTGTGACGGGGTCCAAGAGCCTTATTTCCCTCTTTGAATGCAGCTCTGTGTGGGATTTGGGAGAGGAGTTCAGAGAAGGTAACATAATCTCTCTGTTCCTTCCTTATTTCAGGGCTAAACTGGCTAGCACCATAGCAGAGAACAAGGAGAAAGAACTGGAGAACAGACACCAGTATGCCCAAGAGCTAAGGGTGCTGACTAAGCAACTACAGAGCCTGACCCTCTTCCTACAGACAAAACTAAAGGAGAAGGTAAGGATCTGGGTGTTCCTTCTCTTTCCTTCCAATTGTATCTTCGAATAAAGATGGTTCCATTCCTTTCTTCCCAATCCGTATATCTCTTATTTCCTTTTCTTGTCTTACTGCATTAGTTAGAGCTTTCACTATGATGTTGAAAAGGAGTGGTGAGAGGGGACATCCTTGCGTCGTACCTGATCTTAGAGGGAAAGCTTCAAGTTTCTCACCATTAAGTATGATGTCAGCTGTAGGTTTTTGTAAATATTCTTTACCAAGTTGAGGATGTTCTTCTCTATTCCTAGTTTATTGAGATTTTCACAATTGTATCTTTATTGAGTAGAATGGTTTTCCTAAAATGCTACTCTTGTTCCATCTCTGTGGCTTTCAGTGACTTTCTACAGAACCTCTTTGATCTGTCACTCAAACATTTCTTACCTTTTAAAAAAATTTTTATTATTTTTTTTAGAAAGAGGAAGGAAGAGAGAGACAAAGAGAGAAATATTGATTTGTTGTTCCACTTATTTATGCATTCTCTTGTATGTGCTCTCACTGGACATTGAACCTACCTACAACATTGGCATATTGGGCTGATGCTCTAACCCAGCAGTCCCCAAGCTGTTTGGCACCAGGGACTGGTTTTGTGGAAGACAGTTTTTCCACAGGCAAGGCTAGGGGGAATGTTTTCAGGACAATTCAAGCACATTACATTCAAGCTCATCTCCTGCTGTGTGGCCTGGTTCCTAACAGGCCCTGACCAGTACTAGTCCACAGCCCAGAGGTTGAGGACCCCTGCTCTAACCAACTGAGCTACATATCTAGGGCTCAAACTTTTCTTTCATCGTCTCCTACCTCCCTATTATGAACCCTTTATTGCAACTAGACTAGGCTGCCTGTATACTACACAAATGTCCCATCTCCATTAACACCTTTTCCTTTCCTATTAAAATACTCTGTAGTTCACCTTCTTTGAAATGTTCCCAGAGCACATGAACTCAGCAATCTCTTGAACTTCTCTTAATTTTTCTTGGATGTCTGGTCTCTGCAACTAGACTGTGTTTAAAAGAAAGCAGAAATTTAGTTTGTTTCTTTGGCTTTCCTGCAGTGCACCCTAAATAATAAATAGTTATCTTTCAGAATACAGAGTTAATTAGCTTATACCACCAGGATCCTGAACTATGAAATTGCTTATGATCTGACCCTCTTCCCTAGTATGTGCTGAGCACAAGAAATGCAAAAGAATCCATAGTCTTGCATGGAAGACAGGAATGTGTAAACTTGTCATCCTGACTTGTGATCATGATAGAGGTCTGCATGGATGACCACTGCGGGAGCACAGAGAAAGGAGCATCAGTTGTGGCCTTGAGAGTTAGGATGTCTTCTCAAAGCAGGTGACCCTTGGGTAGTCTTAAAGCTTAGAAGTTTGTCAGGAGTGAGTACACAGGAAGGCCCACAAGGCAGAGGGAACAGTATATGAAAGTCATAGAGGCACTGTGTATAATTTTTTTGTAGTGTCTACCTTGTAACAAGGCCTGGGTGAGGTGCTGGGACTATAGGTGAACAAGGCAAGGCCCTGCTTATATAGAATGTGGCAAGTTTGGGGACTGGGAAGTAGCTCTTTATAATTAGAGTGCAGGCATTTTTGGGGTGAGGATGACAAGGAGACAAGGCTGGAGAAGGAGGCAGGAGGCCAGATTTTGAAGGCCAGAACTAATGGCAATTATAGACGGGGCAGAGAAGAGATAGTGGGTTGGATGAATCCAATACATATTTAGGAAGTAGAAGTAATAGAACCTTGTGACCAACTTGATGTAGGAGTATGGTGGAAGAGTGAATGATGATCCTAGATTGCTGGAAAGATGGTCACACTCCTAGAATTGGGGTTGGCAAACTTCCTATAACATGAAATGTTATAAATATTTTCAGCTATGTGGTCTCTGTCTTAACTACTCAACTTTGCCTTTGAAGCTCAGGAGCAGCCATAGATAGTATGTAAATGAATGGATGTGGCTGTGGTCTAATGAAACTTTATTTACAAAAACAGCAGATCAGATTTGAGCTTCTGACAGTAATTAGCTGCCCCCTGCTCTTGAATCATAAATGCAGGAGGAACAGATTTTTGGTGGAGTGGGACAGGGAAAATGGTGAGCTCAGCTTTATGAATACTAAATTTCAGGTGAAATGTGGTACATTCTGGTAGATTTTTCACAGGCAGTTGAACCTCTAGGTCCGGAGCTTGGGGGAAAAAATCCAGTTAAGACAGACAGAGTGAAGGGTTATCCACGTAGAAGTGGATATTTTTATGGAGCTCCTGAGATGAAGCCACCTGGGGAAAGGATTAGAGCAGGGGTGTTAAATTCATTTTCACTAGGGGCCACATCAGGCTCGTGGTGGCCTTCCAAGGGCTGAATGTAATTTTAGGACTGTATAAATGTAACTACTCCTTAACAGTTATGCGAGAGCTTGGCACTGCCAGGTAGAAACAAGGTACCAGGCTGGATAAAACAAGATGGAGGGCCGGATTTGGCCCTCGGGCCTTGTGTTTGCCACCTGTGGATTAGAGGGTAAAGAGGGCCAAGGCTTAACCCAAAGGACCCCAACAATTAAAGACCTGTGGGTAGAGAGAAGAAATAACCAGAAAGGTATAAGTCCTATCTATGAAGGAGAGAGAGTCATGTCCTAGAAGCTAAGAAAAGAAAGTTTCTAAAGAACATGGTCATTGATTATCAAATAGGTCAGATAAAATAAGAGCTGAAAAATGTCCATTGCATTTGAAAGTAAGGATGCCATTGACCCAAATAACAGAATTTTGGTGGATTAGTGTTGCAGAAGCCTGAGTGTAGTGGGCTGGGGAGTCAACAGATGGTGAGAATTTTAGGCAAGAAATATACGTCTTTCTTTCTTGGTAATTGAAGGGAAAGAAAAAAGGCCATAGGTAAAAGGGGATTTAAGGTAAGAAGAGGTTTTTAAAAAAATTGTTGTTGCTTTAGTGAGAGAAAATTAAGTTCAGGAAAAGGAGATAAGGGAGAAATTGAAGATAGAGAAGAGAGGTAATAGAACAACATTCTAGAGGAGGTGGCTGGTGAATACATGGTGGTTCAGGGGGATCACTAAGCCTGGAAAGCAGCTGATGATTTATTCTCATTTGCTTTTAGGCTGGGCCGGAGATCCTCCTAAAAAGCACAGCCTGTGTTTCTGCCCAGGAACACCCTCCACCCTCTGACAGCACCTTCTTGGGAAACATCTTGACAGTAGCAGCAGACAAAGGTTGAAGACCCTTGAGTTTAGGAGTGGGAAAATTGTTACCCTGCTGATATCTTCGGCTGTTAAAGATGCCCACCAACAGATCTATCTCTCTCAGGCTTCCATTATGGTCGACCTTGACTGGGTCACCAGATGGGCCCTTTACCATGGTTTGTTTTTGTTTTAGAGTCAGAATCAGCTCCTGTATCCTTGCTTGGAAGTGACAAAAGTGCTTTCACCCGAGTTGCATCAATGGTTTCCCTTCAGCCTACAGGTTAGGATGGGCTCCAGGGATCCTGCCTCATTTCTAGATGATGTAGTGATGATAAAGTTAACTAAAGCAGTGAAAAGTGCTTTGCTCTAAAAACCTCAATTCTACTTGGGCTCATTTTATTTGTGTCTTTTGGGACCTGCAGTGTTCCGGACACTCAAATCCTACGGGTAGGGAACATGGATAAGACTTGTGGAAATAATGACTATACACTCCTTCCTTCCAGAGCTAGAGGGCTCTACCTCTATCAGGATTTTCTCTTTCAGAGATCCCAGGCATGGAGAAGAGCCTGGAAGAAATGAGTACTATGACTCTGGAGCTTCAGAGCCTGTGCTCCCTGCTGCAAGAGTCTAAAGAAGAAGCTGTCGGGGCTCTGCATCAAAAGATGTGAGTTGAGTGCAGTCTTGGTGAGAGAGCCCCTTATATCAAGGGCCCAGCTCCTGAGAAGACAGGAATAATGCCGAATTCTTCTCTCTCCTAGTTGTGATCTGCAGGCTAGGATGCAAGCCCAGGAAGAAGAGCATCAGGAAGCCCAGAAGGCAAAGGAAGCAGACATAGAGAAGCTGAACCAGGCCTTGTGCTTGCGCTACAAGGTGAAGGAGGGGCCTAGAAGTGGGGCGATGAACTGGGGCAGCGGTACTGGCCCACTGGGAACCATTGTCTCTCCATCTCTCCAGGAATCTGGGTGTAGGGATTTTCCAACCACTGCCCTAGTTTTGCCCTTCCTGGGGTCAGATATTTTGCATGTTTGGGAATCAGCTATGGGCTGACACATCTCCCAGGCCAACCTAGAAGTCAGGAACTCTTAGCAGAGCTCTTTCAACACTGGGGTGTGCCTAGCCTGACTTAGCCCTAGAGGAAGAAGAGTGTTATCAGTTGGTAGCAACCTGGCTGAGCATGGGTCAGGTACTAAATCCTATCTCCTGGCAAAGGCTACAAAGAAGCCACTCTCTCAGTGCCTTCTTACCTCTCTTTCCCTCAAAGAATGAAAAGGAGCTCCAGGAAGTGATACAGCAGCAGAATGAGAAGATTCTAGAGCAGATTGACAAGAGTGGCGAGCTCATCGTATGTTCATCGTCATGCCTGGCCCTCTGCCTTATGTGTCACTGGTAGCCAGGGTCTCATATATGGGAATTGGATCCGCTGGTCTACCTTGTTCACAGCATGGGATAAGTATGATGGAGAGGACCTTTGAGGGCTACTGAATACCTCTCCATTCTCATCCCCAGAGTCTTAGAGAGGAGGTGACTCAGCTTACTCGCTCACTTCGGCGTGCAGAGACAGAGACCAAGGTGCTCCAAGAGACTCTGGCAGGCCAGCTGGACCCCAACTGTCAGCCCATGGCCACTAACTGGATCCAGGAGAAAGTGTGGCTCTCCCAGGAGGTGACTCAGAGATAACACGGGAGCTGGGCAGCTGGTGGGAACTGTAGGCTGTGCCCCTACTGATCCGAACATATCTACAGGTAGACAAACTAAGGGTGATGTTCCTGGAGATGAAAAATGAGAAGGCAAAACTCATGGTCAAGTTCCAGAGCCATGTAAGAATTCCCATGCTGTTGGTGGGCCAGTTCTCATTACCACTAGCAAGTGCCCTGCCGTAGTTTACTTTCCCCACAAACTATACTGTTCTTTTTTTTTTTTAAAGATTTTATTTATTTATCTTCAGAGGGGAAGGGAAGGAGAGAGGGAGAGAAATATCAATGTATGGTTGCTTCCTGTGCATTCCCTGCTTATACTGTTCTTTTAAGCATATGACTTATGCAACTTATTTGCTTTCTAGAGAAACATCCTGGAAGAGAATCTTCGGCGCTCTGACAAGGAGTTAAAGAAACTAGATGACATTGTTCAGCATATTTATGAGGTAAAGGAGGGAGGGACTTGAACTAAGGCACCTGGTGTAAGGCCTGGCCCCAGGAAATACTGATGAACGTAGCTCTGGTTCACAGACTGCTGACGGCTGGGTCTGGCTCACTGTTGCAGCCACTGTATGGCTGTGGCTTCCGGTTTCTCCTGTCTAATTCAGTGGGTGCTTCCTGGGGCTGTGACTCTGAGCTGCCTTTTCTGCCTCTCTCCCCAGACTCTGCTGTCCATCCCAGAGGTTGTGAGGGGTTGCAAGGAGCTACAGGGACTGCTGGAATTTCTGAGCTGAGAAACTAAAAGCTGGATCTGTTTTATCCCTCTCTACCTGCAGTATTTCCTTACCCCAACACCAGGACCAATTGGCATAGAGCCAGCTAGATTTAATGCTATTTAAATAAAGTATATTTAATTGTATATCTTCAGGCTCACTGAATCTTGTTTCTTGGGTGAGAGGGGATGGATAAGGTCAGGGGAGAAGCAGCTTGGCCCGCCCTGCAGCCTGGGCATATGCCACTTGTCCCTTCTGCTGCCTCCAGGGCCAAAGCTGGCTGCCCTCCTCCCTTCTCTCCCTTCTGCAAATATGCTGGGCACTGGACTGCTTGTTCCCTGGCTTACAGCCTGAGGGTGGGTGTGGGGGACAGACAAGGCTTCATTCTCTTACTTTCTCCATCCCCCTCAAGGGTAGGCCCTGGCGAATAAGGGGGTGAGGGCAGAGGAAGTCAGTTTCTTACTCGCTGTCCTGGACTCTGACACTGTTCGTGCCTCTGTGCCGCCTACTCCACCTGTTGTGACTGTTTCGGTGACTCTCCTTCACCAGACCAGGCTTAATTCCCAACATCCAGCACGGTGCTCCAGCACATGGTAAAGGCAATTGTGGCAGAAATGAGGGCAAGGCCATTTCCTGCCTCTGGGGCCCTGGTGGCAGCGCTCCATGAGGTGGGAGGGGCACAGTCTACAACAGCCTCCAAAGTCCTGGCAGGGTAGTCACTCCACTTCGTTGCCCCGCCTCTGTGGGCGTAGCCTTTGCCGGGACACCAGTCCTGGGCAGGGGCGTGGTCTGGGCGGGGAGGTGACAGTCCCGCCCCTTGGGAGTCACGTAGCTCTGCGGCATCCTCAGCCTCATTTACGGGAGCCACAGCAGGGGCTGAAGCCACAGCTCTTGCAGGCTGGAAACCGGTCTGTTCACGTGCTGCCGCGGCTAACTCACTGCGCACAGGTGAGACCCGGGCGAGGCGGGAGCTGCTCAGCATCCCTGCTTCCTCTTCCTGACTTCCCCCTGCCATCCTTGCCCTGCTCCCTGGGGCCCTTGGATGTGCCTTCTCAGCTCTCCCCTTACAACCTCTCTCTTTTCTGTCCACCCACGGTTCAGACCTCCCACAACACCCCTTCCTCTCAGCTCTTAGTTTGGGACCTCATTTTTCTAATTCCAAATCTTCCTCTGCCTACTGGTTTTTTTCTTGGGGTTACCCTCTTCCACCAAGACCATTTTTAAAAAAATAAACATAAAAAAAAAGTCCTCACCGAGGATATGTTTCTTGATTTTAGAGAGAGAGGAAGGGAGAAAGGGAAACATCGATGTGAGAAACAAACATCGATTGGTTGCCTCCCAAACGATCCCCACTGGGGATTGAACCCACAACCTCTGTATGTGCCCTCAACAGGAATGAAACCCACACGCAACCTTTTGGCGTACGGGACAACATTCTAACTGGGCCACCTGGCTGGGGCCACCAAGACCATTTTAATCTCATCTGCCCCCTCTCCTTGGCTAAATTCCCTCTACAGTTCTTTTGCCTTTTCTCTAGGTCCTTACCCTGGCTATCCTCGCTACCACCCTGCCTTCTCCTCCTGCATCTCTCTCTCCCTTTTTCAGCCTCTCTACTCTTTCCTTTCCTTTTTTTTTTTTTTTTTGGTCTTTTCTTTTCAGAGAGAGAGGGGAAGGGAGGGAGGAAGAGAGGGAGAGAAACATTGGTGTGTGAGAGAAACATCAATATGTGAGAGAAACATCAATTGGTTGCCTTAAGTTGGGACGTGGCCTGCAACCCAGGACCTGTGCCTGGACTGGGAATTAAACCAGTAACCTTTTGGTTCACAGGCCGGCGCTCAACCCACTGAGCCACACCAGCCAGGGCTCTTTCTTTTCCATCTTGATCCTCTGCTCCCGCCTCCTGACTGCAGAGGCATTAGGGTATGGAAAGCAGAGGTTATAGAAGCCTGCCAGTCCTACTCCCTACCTACCCCCCTGCTCCCAACCTTTTCCTCCACAAGCCAAGAGAAGAACAGTGATGAGTCCTTTTGCCTCATTCTGAAGGGCTGGAAGTAAGTGCACTTTCTCTAGAGGCTCTGTTGAGGATGAGAAAAAGGCAGTTGAAGGTCAGGACTTGTGCCTACCTGAAGAAAGGGCCAAATTCAATGAAAGGAGGATTGGCATCTTCATTTGGGCAGTATTTTTAAGAAGACCTGTAGCTTCAGGGCTGCTTACCTCCCCACCCCCATGATGCATCTTTCTCCAGGACTGGGAAGGGTGCCCATCATGGACAAAAGGAGACGTGGGAACTGGGGCGCTAAGCCTGCTTAGCTGTCAAAGAAATTGGTGCCACTTTGATGCCCAGGACCCATGCCAAGGACTGCTGCCCTGTTCTCAGCCCCATGCTTTTGGGGGGTCGGGGGAGGGCCACTTGGACCATATGGCCAAGAGAGGAAGCAGAGGAGGTAGTGTGTAGGGTGCAGCTTTTATATCTTGTCTCCATTCCACAGAGCTGTCACCATGCCTCATTCATACTCAGCCCTTTCTGCTGAGCAGAAAAAGGAGCTGTCTGACATTGCCCTCCAGATTGTGGCCCCAGGCAAAGGCATCCTGGCTGCGGATGAGTCTGTAGGTAGGTGGGGGCCTGTGTTTGGGTAGGGTAGAGGTGGCCAGGAAGCCCTTGGGATGACCTTGTCACCCATCCTTGTTTGCCCCCAGGCAGCATGGCCAAGCGGCTGAGCCAAATCGGGGTGGAGAACACAGAGGAGAACCGCCGTTTGTATCGCCAGGTCCTGTTCAGCGCTGATGACCGTGTGAAGAAGTGCATTGGAGGTGTCATCTTCTTTCATGAGACACTTTACCAGAAAGATGATAATGGTGTCCCCTTCGTCCGTACCATCCAGGATAAGGGCATTGTCGTTGGCATCAAGGTGCAGCCACTGGCCCTGGACGGGGGGTTGAGCGTGGAAATAGGTGTGTGTGTCTGTGTGTGTGTGTGAGGGGTGGTAGGGAGAATCCTGTCAGGGTTCAGCCTTCTGCCTGTTTCCCTTTCAGGTTGATAAAGGTGTAGTGCCTCTAGCTGGGACTGATGGAGAAACTACCACTCAAGGTACAGGATGGGTGGCCTCAGGACCACAGGGTTGGTCGGGGGTTGATGCTGGCAAAGAGGGGCAGAGTGATGAGGCTGGCACTATGCCTGCAGGGCTGGATGGGCTCTCAGAACGCTGCGCCCAGTACAAGAAGGATGGTGCCGACTTCGCCAAGTGGCGCTGTGTCCTGAAAATCAGTGAGCGCACGCCCTCAGCACTTGCCATTCTGGAGAATGCCAATGTGCTGGCCCGCTATGCCAGCATCTGCCAGCAGGTGTGTGTGTGCACATGTGTGGGGTTCAGATGGGGGCCCTGTGCCTGGTGGAGAGAGAATTTTCTCCCATCCTACCTGCTGCCCCTGCCAAGCTACTCTTCTCTTACCTGCAGAATGGCATTGTGCCTATTGTGGAACCTGAAATCCTGCCTGATGGAGACCATGACCTCAAACGTTGCCAGTATGTTACAGAGAAGGTGAGCCCACAACCTGGGCACAGACACATACCACAGGGACAGCCTGACAGGAAGCTTGTTCGCCACAGTCTCTGGTTCAGATGCAGGCACTTTCCCCAAGCACTTTTCACTTGGTCCTAGAACAGACCTGTGAGTGTGAGCCTGAACTGGCCCGCACAGTCATGCCCACGCAGCCACCCCTAGACAGAGAGCACAAAGCACTAAATGGCAAGGACCCAGATCTTAGTGAACCTCCTCTGATCCTCAGGTCCTGGCTGCTGTGTACAAGGCTCTGAATGACCATCACGTGTACCTGGAAGGGACCCTGCTGAAGCCCAACATGGTGACCCCTGGCCATGCCTGTCCCATTAAGTATAGCCCAGAGGAGGTTGCCATGGCAACTGTCACTGCCCTGCGTCGCACTGTGCCCCCAGCTGTCCCAGGTACCACCCTGCTTCCGAACCTGCTCCTATCCTTAAGACGCATGCTTAGGTTCTTCTTGTGGCTTTCAACGGTCCCTTATCCTGGAAAAACAGGGAGTAACTAATCAGTTTTTCTCCTCTCTAGGAGTGACCTTCCTGTCTGGGGGTCAGAGTGAAGAGGAGGCATCGCTGAACCTCAATGCTATCAACCGCTGCCCCCTTCCGAGGCCCTGGGCCCTCACCTTCTCCTATGGGCGTGCCCTGCAGGCCTCTGCACTCAATGCCTGGCGAGGGCAACGAGACAATGCTGAGGCCGCCACTGAGGAGTTCATCAAGCGAGCTGAGGTTGGGAGCTAGGGGTGGTGGTGTGTAGCTCGGCAGGGGTTAGCACCCAGAGACTGCAGGCTTTGGCAACTCTGGGCTGGCTTAGCCTGCTTACACCTTCCCTCCCCTCACTTTTGCAGGTGAATGGGCTTGCAGCCCAGGGCAAGTATGAAGGCACTGGAGAAGATGGCGGAGCGGCAGCACAGTCCCTCTATATTGCCAATCATGCCTACTGAGTAGTCACTCGATTCCACAGCTCTTGGCCTAGCCACCTGCACCCAATTTTGCCTGTAGTTACAGCCTGGGCCACATAGCCTTGCAGAGCAAAGATGCCTCCATCCAGCACTGAGTCATCTTCCTTTTTCTCCTCTCCTCCCCTCTCCCATTGCTGCACCTGGGACCATTAGATGGGAGGGTAGGGAGCCCCTCATGGCTGAGGTCAGGAGAACTTCTAGAAGTCAGAGCAGGATGCCCGGGTTTCCCCCTGCCTTTGCCAGCCCCTGCAATTCTGCCATGATGGGGTAGCTTGTCCTTGGGCTCTCCTTGCCTGCCCTTTCTCTTGGTATCAGAGGGTAGGAACTAGACCTGACTCATACTTTGGCACATCGCAAATAAACGATAGCAAAACATGCTACTTTGTCTGTTTTACACATCAAGTCCCTACCTCCCCGTTTCTGATCTCTGCTGATCTGTCTCTGGGTCCTCTGACTGTGGAGGTGGAGAGGATGGGTTTTGAGTTTCATCGGGCTTTTAAATTCATGGGGGAGAGTCACACCAGTCACCATTCCCATCTCAGGCTCTTGCCTGTTGCTGCCCAAGGCTGGAGTGTGGCAGTATGAAGGGCTGCAGGTCTTTCAGTAACTGCTTTCAGTTACAGGCTCTAAGCTGCAGCTGTAGCAGGACAGCGTGGTGCAAGACCTAAGCAATTCCTGAAGGCAGCTTTTGTGCAAGGCCCAAAACTGGGATAGGAGGGGTTGGGAGTCTCGTCTCTCAGCTGTGTTGAGTTCTGCCAGGGCTTGACACATTCTGCTAGAGGCAGCCACTGCAGGAGGAGCGCCTGGATTCCTGCCCAAGATGGGGAAACCCCAAGGCTTGGGAATGCCAGTCTGAGCAGCATATCTAGCAGGGTATCTATTGCCCATTCCCATTTGGGGTAGGTGGGGCCACAGGGGGCGCTAGTTTAAGGATCTGGGCAAGAGCGGTTCTGGTGAGTTCTCATGATGAACTTTGACTACTTGGCTGGGGTGTGGGGGTTAGGGTAAGCATCTGGGTCTATCTGAGCAGATAAAAAGATAAGAAAGCCTGCTAGGTGTGTCCTGTGTGAACTGCAGAGGCCTTGCTGTGTGTAAAATGCTACACCAGCTAATTAATGCAATATGGGAATGTAGGCCCAGTGTGAGCTGACTTTATATTAACAAAAATAGTACTTAGACTGTGCTTTCTATGTGCTCCAGCTAGGCCCTATTCTAATCATTTTATGTGTTTAACTCATTTACTACAACCTACAACTCTATATAAAGTATATACTATCCCTATTTTAATATGTGGCAATAGGCACAGAGGGGTTAATTAACTTCTCAAGATCACTCAGGTGAAGGGGTGAAGAAAGGATTTGAACCCAAGTGATCATAATACAGATTTTGTGCTTATGAACTTTAAGTAATCAGATATTTACAAGTTGGAAATGAATTACCAAAAATTTAAAAGTACTGAATGAGTGCCCTGGTGGGGTAGTTCAGTTGGTTAGAGCATCGTCCTGATAAACCAAGGTTGTGGGTGGGCGTCAGGGACACACAATAATCAACCAATGGTCCTGACTGGTGTGGCTCAGTGGTTGGGCGTCCTTCCGCAAACCAAAGAGTTGCCATTTGGATTCCTGGTCAGGGCACATGCCTGGGTTGCAGGCCATTTCAGGCTGGGGGCGTGTGAGAGGCGGCAGATCAATGTTTCTCTTGCACATCAATGCTTCTCTCCCTCTCTTACTACCTCCTTTCCCCTCTCTCTAAAAACAAACAAACAAACAAACAAACAAACAAAATCAACCAGTGAATACATAGATACGTGGAAAAACAAATTGATCTCACTCAAATCAGTAAGTGAATAAAAATTAAACCTGGCCAGGTGGCTCAGTTGGTTGGAGCAGTGTCAGGTACACCAGAAGGTTGGTCTCAGGTCAGGACATATACCTAGATTGTGAGTTCCATCCCGGTGGGGGCACGGATGGGAGGCAACTAACGGATGTTTATCTCTCTTCCTCTTCTTCTTTCTCTAAACATCAATGAACACATCCTCAGGTGAGGATTTTTAAAAAAAATACCGAAAGAGCTAAATAGCTAAAAAGGTACTATTAGCTCGCAGCCTCCATGTCTGAGGCTTGAGGATAGGGTACCTGGAAGACAAACTCGATGATAGGGATGATAAGCAATGATTGTGATAGGTGACATTTGAGTGTTTTCCATGTGTCAGGTTCTTTACATGAATGATCTCATTTTATTAAATAGCTCAATTTTTCAGATGAAAAACTGAGACACAGACCTTCTAGGGGTCACCCAGATCAGAATTTAACTACTGCAGTTTGCGGAGCGACGCTCGCGATTGGCAGCGATCGCGGCTGTTGTCCCGCCCCCTCACCGTTTCCGATTGGGGGAGGCTTTCGCAGCTCCGCCCCACAGCTAGAGTAGTCGGAATCAAGCATGGCGGCTGCAGGAGCTGCAGCTTCAGACCTAGGTGGTGGCATTCGGTTTGGGACGTGAGATTCGCGGGGTGCAAGGGCAGAATGAGGGGGTGGGGATTGTGGTGTGCCAGAGGTCCTGCGAACTAGGGGTCGGGGGTGGTTGCAGACAGGATCTCTTTAGGCCTAAGCCGGTCGCACGGGGATCCCTACGAGCGCTGGCCGAGAGCCTTCGCGTGCGGGTTAAAGGGCTCCTCCGCGTCGTGGGTGGGGCCGGCTCTTGCGCCCACTTCCGGCGCCTCACTCTGTACCCGCATACCTCCAGAGGTGGTTCGAGGCAAGCGCGCCGCTCTCTTCTTCGCGGCAGTGGCCATCGTGCTGGGGCTGCCGCTCTGGTGGAAGACCACGGAGACCTACCGGGCCACGTTGCCTTACTCCGAGATCAGTATGCTGAATTCCCTGCGGGTGAGACCTCGATGGGGAAGGGCTAGGGAACAACCCGTCCACAAGGTACAGACTCATCTGATGGCCTTGATGCGCCTTCCCGCAGCTCCGGCTCCGGGTGCCAGTCACTGTCGTGTTTACCCGAGATTCATTGGCGTTGGACGATGCAGTGAAGCTGCCCTTCACCGTTGTGTATGAGAGAGAGATCCCTCTGAAATGTGAGTTCCTGGGGGGTGGGATGAGGGGTCAGGGCTGCCTTTTCGGTCTGAGCTCAGTTCAGATATGCGTTGGGTGGAAGGGTAGGTGTCCCATAAAGGTAGTTAAAAACTTATGAAAAGACCTCTGTGAATGAACAGGGTGTTTGGTTAGAAGAAAAACAACGTTAAATTCAGTATTCAGTATTAAGGAGGCAGTTTTATTCATAAAACATTTATGCTACCTGATCAGAATTAGTTGATGCTCATTAGAGGACAGGGGAGGAAGTGGGATGTAGTAGAAAGAATACAGGATTTGGAATCAAGTTGAACTTGTATAGAGGCCTTATTCAGTTTAACATTAAACACTTAAAAAATAAATAAAACCCACTTCACTGAGTGTTAGGCACTTTTCTTAAGTACCAGGAATTTGGGGATGACTGAGAAACTATTAATGGTTTCAAGAAATTCGTATTCAGGTAGGGGAGAAAGACACTTAGATAAAGAAATCATCCCTGGCTGGTGTGGCTCAGTGGATTGAGTGCTGCCCTGAGAACCAAAGGGTCACAGGTTTGATTCCCAGTCAGGGCACATGCCTGGGTTGCAGGCCAGGTCCCCTGTTGTGGTCTTGCCAGAGGAAACCACACCTAGATGTTTCTGTCCCTCTCTGTCTCCCTTTCTTCCCCTCTCTAAAAAATAGATAAATAAAATCTTTAAAAAAAAAGAAATCACAGAAGTGTAGAAGAGAAAGATTGCAGTTAAGAAAGCCTTTAGCTCTCTGGGAGGAATGAAGGGAAGAGAAGGTTTTGAGGCATGTAATTTTTAAGTTGGATTTTTAAAGGATGTGTAGGAATTCAGTTTAAATGGGGAGGTGAGGGAATAGAGTGAGCCAGTAGTAATGATAGCTATTATTAGTTGTTGTTCACTATATGTCAAAAACTAGGTGAAGCACTTTACATGTGCTGTCTCATTTCATCCCTTCTTACAGTATGATCCCCACTTTGTAAATGGAAAAAAAAAAACAGACTTAGAAATTTTAATTTGTACAAGATCACACAGCTAGCTAGTAAGGGGTAGGATTAGGTTTAAATCCAGGCCTGACTGATTCCAGTGTTCAGGCTTTTTTCACCAGCAAACTATGCTGGCTGCGTCCTGCATGAAAGCATGCAGGGGTTAGTTAGCATGCTGGCGGTGCGGTCCATGAGCAGCTTTACCTTTCCAGTATGGAGCCAAAGATGGGGAGTGAAGGGAGGTGGAGGCAGAGTTCAGACCAGGAAGTGCCTGTGTGCCATTTACTTTCTAGCTCTTTAACCTCAGTCACACATTTAAAAATAAATTGTATTTTATGTGGTTCAACCGAATGTATACACACATACTTTTTCTTTCTCAAAACAAAAATTGGATTATATCTCACATGTTAGATTGCACCTTGATTATTGTCAATTTCTTACAGACTTCTTCATAGTTATGACACAGTATTCAATAGTAGTGGAGTGGCAAGGAGTATGGAATTTTGGTCTAAGAGTGGGACTAAATCCTTGGTTCAGCCACTTATTTGTGTGAATTTGGGTGAGGTTAACCTCTCTAAACCTTGGTTTTCTCATCTGTTAAATAGGGATAGAAATAGGGTTGTTCATATATTCAACAGATATTTATTGAGTACCTCTGTCAGGTTCTGTTGTGGTTGCTAGAGATATAGCAGTGAACAAAATAGACAAAAAAGAGGAGACAGACAGTTAAAAAGATAAACAAGTGAAATGTATGTTAAATGGTGATAGGACTAAAATAGAATTGGGTAATGAGATAGGGAGGGTTTTTTTGAAGGGGATGGGGAGGTCATGGCTATTTTAAATAGGGTGGCCAGGGGAGGCATCATTTGAAAACAGGCTATTTGAGTAGGGACTGAAAAAAAAGATGAAGGGAGTAAATTGTGTAGGTATCTGGGAGAAGAGCATTTTGGCAGGGAGTAAAGCAAGTATAAGGTTCTGAGGTAGGAGCAGGGGCAGTGCCTTTCTTTGCAGAACAGTAAGAATCCCATTGTGGCTAGAGTGAGGTGAATGAGGGACAGTGTAAGAGGAAATAAAATAAAACTAGAGTGGCCAAAGGGGGTCAGACTCACAGCTTTTATTCTGGATGAGAAGGGAAGCCATTAAAGGTTTTTTGTTTTTTTTTTAAGATGTTATTTGTTTTTAGAGAGAGGGGAAGGGAGGGAGAAAGAGGGAGCGAAACACCGATGTGAAAGAGAAACATCAGTTGGTTGCCTCTTGCACGTGTCCCACCTGGGGACAGAACCTGCAACTCAGACTTGCGCCCTGACTGGGGATCGAACTGGCGACCTTTGGATTTGCAGGATGATGCTCAACCAACTGAGCCACACAGCCAGGGACAAAATGATGTTTTTAAATCCTATCATTTCTTCTGCATATGTGACCTGGAATTCTATAAAGAACTTTCTCAATAAATTTTAGCTTCTATTTGTCAAGTTCTAGGGGGCAAAAAAAAAATCACTTTGAGATTGCTTTACAGGTATAGATTAACTTGGGGAGAATTGATATACTTAGGATATTTAATTTTTTCATCTAAGAGTATTGTATATGTTTTCCATTTTATCAGGTCTTTTATGTCTTTCAGTAAAGTCTTGGGGTTTTTTCTTATAATTTTGTACATTCATTCCTGGGTATCTTTATGTTTTTTATAGATATCATGGTTGGAATTTTTAAAAATACTTGTTTTTCTAATTAGATGTTGCTGGCATTTATCAGAAAGTTACTGATTCTTGTGTATTCTTGTATCTAGTCATCTCATCAAACTGTTACTAGTTCTAATGGTTTTTCAGTGGATTCTCTTGGAAAGTAATTATACTACTTCAAAAAGTGGCCAACTTCAAAAAGTGGCCATTTTCCTAGCTGGTATGGCTCAGTGGATTGAACACTGGCCTGTGAACCAAAGAGTCACTGGTTCGATTCCCAATGAGGGCACATGCCTGAGTTGTGGGCCAGGGCCCCAGTGGGGGTGTGTGAGAGGCAACTACACATTGATGTTTCTCTTTCTCTCTTTCTCCCTCCCTTCCTTTCTGTCTAAAATAAGTAAATAAAATCTTTAAAAAGAAAAAAAAACAAAAGTGGCCATTTTGTCTTTTTCTTTCAAATATTCATATTTTATTTCTCTTTTTAAAAAAATATTTATTTATTTTCAGAGAGGAGAAGGGAAGGAGAATGAGAGGGAGAGAAATGTCAATGTGTGGTTGTCTCTCACGCACCCCATACTGGGGACCTGGCCTGCAACCCAGGCGTGTGCCCTGACTGGGAATCAAACAGGCAACCCTTTAGTTCGCAGGCTGGTGCTCAATCCACTGAGCCACACCAGTCAGGGCTATTTCTCTTTCTTATTACATTGGTCAGGAACTTCAGAAAGAATAGTGCTGAATAATAGAGGAACTAGCAGGCATCTTGCTTTATTACTAATTTTAGTGGAACTTTATTTAGTGTTTTCCATTAAGTGTGTCATTTGTTTTTATCAAGAATGTTCATTGAGCCCTGGCTGGCATAGCTCAGTGGATTGAGCACGGGCTGCAAACCAAAGCATCGCAGGTTCGACTCCCAGTCAGGGCACGTGCCTGGGTTGCCGGCCATGCCCTCAGTGGGGACCACATGAGAGGCAACCACACATTGATGTTTCTCTCTCTCTCCTTCTCCCTCCCTTCCCCTCTCTAAAAATAAATAAATAAAATCTTTTAATTAAAAAAAAAAGAATGTTCATTGAATTTTATTACTTTGGGGCACTTACTAAAGTGGTCATATGGCTTTTCTCCTTTCACCTGTTCATGTAATGAATATTGTAATAGATCTCCCTGTGGGGAAGTACCTCAGGATGAAGGTAGAGTGTACCCAGGCAGATGGAAGGGGTGGAGTGTCGTGTGTTTGATGCCATCCATGCAGAAACCGTTAGAATTGGTCTGACATTTGCTCTTCCCATCATGCTTTTTCCATTTCTCCTCAGACAAAATGAAAATTAAGTGCCGTTTCCAGAAGGACTATCGGATGGCTTTGGACCATGAGGAAGAGGCCCTGTCATTGGGCAGTGTTCAAGGTACCACAGGGGAGATCACACCATTTAACATGAAGGCCCGTGTTCCCTTCCGATCCCTAACGGTGTAGTTTTCATACCCTGTCTTAACTCCAGAGCCTCTCTGGGAAAGCTGTGTAGACATGCGCAGCAGCATGGACCACTGAGGGCCAGGACTGCCCGCAGTGTCAGCTGGCTGTCAGTGGGAGGTGGAGGGGTGGCTTAGGCAGTCTGCGGGGGCCAGAGGGAGAGGGAATGGCGTTTTTGCTCCTGGTACACCACCTGCTCTTGTCCCCAGAGGCAGAAACCATGTTAGCCAAGTCGCAGGAGCAAGTAGTGGGCTCCCTGAATGTGTACGTGATCTCTGAACGCGCCCCACTTCTCCCCCAGGTAGGGTGAGCAGAGAGGCTGCGGCCTTGCCTGACCCCGTCAGCGTCCCCTCTCCCTGGTCACTCCTTATAGCTTTGCCCTTCCATTTGCTATGGGAAACTCCAAATATATTTTTTAAAGAATGAAAATACAAATTTTGTCATTAACTTCGGTTTTTGAAATCCAAGACATATATGGTTACAGTTCCAATGACCATTTAAAGTGGAAAATAAATCAGTAGGAATAAAAGAAAGGAGCAGGTTTCAGTGGGCTGTGATGGCAACATAGGCAACACACCAAACTTCTCATGAACCATGGACTTGGTGGAAGCTATACTGTGGACCATTTTCTTTATGAATGTATAATGAAATATTTAATGCCTATAAAAAGAGGGAAGAATTTTAATGAATATCTAAGTACCCAGCCTCAGCTTATAGTATTAAAGCAATGTGGTTGGAGCCCCATGTGTCTCCATGGTTACAGCCCACTCATTTCAGCCCAAGGTACTTTATATTTTACAGTAATTTTCTTACTTTTTTTTCAAGTTTTATCATTTGTTGTATCTCTATAAGCAATACCTTTAATTTTGCATATTTTGACAGTTATACGAATGGTATAATACAGCACATATTCTTCTGCAACTTTCAGGCTGCTCAACATTTATACTTGAGAGAATCATCCGTGATAATATGTGTAGCTGAATCTAATGCATTCATTTTTTAAGTCTGCCTAATGTTTCGTTGTAGTTTATCACAGTTTATCCATTCTGTTGTTGGTGGGCATTTGGATTGTCTCCAGTTTTTTATTACAAATAATGCTGCCGTGAGAATTCTTGTACTTGCGGCTTTGCTGTGTGCCATTTCCTTAGAGCAGGCTGTCTGGTTGTTTGTTTATTCTGCTTTTTTTGTTCAGCGTGCCATCTCTTAGTTCCAGCCTGTGAAGATTTGACACTTCCTGGAAATGTGTCTCCTGGGAAGGCGGAGGGGACTGAAATGAAGGAAGACGCTCATATATACCCATTGCTCAGAAATACTGAGATAACAGTTCACTGTGAATCTAAAGAGAGGTGCATGCCTGTCGGTCAGCGGCACAAGGCCAGGTTTGCAGGAGCAGGAGCCAGAGTGCTCTTCTGCGTTCTTCTCTGAGCTGTGGGCATTCTGTTCCTTGCTTGCCCCTCGTAGGACATGATGAGCTACATTGGGCCTAACAGGACAGCATTCATGAGGGGAATAATACACCGGCAGGCTTTTAACATCGTTGGGCGCCGCATAGTCCAGATAGCCCAGGCCATGTCTTTGAACGAGGATGTGCTTGCTGCGGCCCTGGCTGACCACCTTCCCGAGGACAAGTGGAGCTCTGATAAGAGGCGGCCTCTCAAGTCCAGCTTGGGTAGAGTGACTGGGCTTTACTATGGGAAGGGAGATGGAAATGAATTATGTGGAGGCATTGGGGCAGGAGAGGAATCTGCATGCCAATTCTTTCCTTCTTTCTTCTGTAGTTCCAACTTTTTCTTAAAGCTCCCAGTGTTCCCCATCCAGTTTTATCCTCCCATTGGTTCTATGATGGCAATCAGTGCCATTCTAGAGGAGAAGCAAGTTCAGCTCAGCCAGGGGTACAGGCTGCCCCTCATCCACCGAAGCCTCTGGATTCCTGACTCCTGTTTCCATAGGCTATGAGATCACCTTCAGTTTACTCAACCCAGACCCCAAGTCCCATGACGTGCACTGGGACATCGAGGGAGCTGTCCGGCGCTACGTGCAGCCCTTTCTGAATGCCCTCAGTGCTGCTGGCAACTTCTCTGTGGACTCTCAGGTGAGGCTGGGAGCAGGCGGAAGAGTCCTTTTCAAAGTCCATCCACATTTAGTATTCACAAGTGTAGTCTGTTGTAGCTCTTTGGGCTTGTTGACTGGCTAGGAATTTCCTTTGTATGTGGCTCTGGTGTCTACTTCCCCTCCTTGTGAGCGGCTGAGGGAGTTTCATCCGTGCTTGTTTAAAAACTAACTTCCTTATGGCTCCCTCCAGAGCCGTATTTACCAGTCGTGCTGTCCTAACAACAACAGAAAATCTTCCTGAACTACGCTAATGTAGTAACAATAAAGAAGAGACGAGTGTAGCTTTCTGTATATTACGGTGAGGGAAAATGTGGGGGAAATTTTTGTCAGCTCTTGGTAGTGGGAGGAAGTACTTCTGAATGACCGACTTGATTTGATCCTAATTCTACTTGATCTGAATTCTGTTGTTCTTTGTTTTCCTCTTTGTTTAGGCTGTGGGAAAGGCTGGTAAACTGCGGTTTTCAAAGAACATATTTTGTGTTCTAACCTTACCCTTGGCTTTGTTATTTTTTCCTGGACCTGTTTTCTCTCAGTCCTGATTTGGTCTATTACATTTTGTCCTGTCATAATTTTATCTTTTTAAGCCGCCTCAAATCTTTTATGGGACAAAGTGGACTATAAATCAATAAACAAAGTGACGTCCTCCCTCTTTGCTCTCTAGATCCTTTACTATGCGGCACTGGGGGTAAACCCCCGCTTTGACCCAGCTTCCTCCAGCTACTACTTGGCCGCACACAACCTCCCCCATGTCATTAACCCAGTGGAGTCCCGCCTAGGTGAGCTCCTGAGGTCAGGGGTCTTCCTGCTGGGTCAGGGAGGGATCCAGAGGGCTCAGCCTGCGCTCGGAAGCTGGTTGTGTACAGCGATGGTCCCCAGGTTGGGTTGGTCTGAGGACGTTGAGGGAGTGTTGGGCATTTAGGCGATGTTATCGCGATACTCCCTCCCCACATCACCATATCCAAAAGGATTTATTAAACATGTTTCCAGCACTTTTTATTAATGAACAGACAGTGTATGTCTCCCTCCCTACAAACCACCCAGGAAAGATAGGTCACACATGTAGGAAAGATAACAGCAAAAGTACATGAAGGCAGAATGAGGAACCTTGAAACCAGGATTCCAGTTTTTCATTTCGGGGGTGTACCCAGGAAGAGTAGGTGTTGCCAAGAACTGCAGTACAAGAAAACGAAAATGAATGTATCACTAGTTGTGGAATTTAAGACATCAGAGCTAGGCCCAAGGGCAGAATGGGGGGTCTTGGCAAATTCCACCCTCTGTCTTTTCAGCAAAGTATGAGGGACTGCTTTATAGCAGTGCTGAGTGCAGAGACAGATTTCAGGCAAGGGAACTGTGAGCTTAGGTGTAGAAGAGTAAGAGCACATAGACCTTCAGGAAGCTCAGCAAAGTTACTGTGGCTGAATTGCGAGAGGGTGACCAAGATGTTGGTGAGGCAGGCAGGCCTCAGATTGTAAAGGACCGCGCTGAGGCATTTGAACTTTAACTTGGTGTGAATGGCTAGCTACGGAAGGATACTAAGCAGGGAACTAACATGAGGTCACATTTATACTTGTGCATAAAACGAGTTATAATAATATGGGTGAATGTGGCAGTGGTCCCGAGAGCTGACTTAGACAGTTAAGGGAGGCCTGTTGGGGGAGGGGAGATTCCAGGGGCATTTTGGGGCTAAGGACGGCACTTCATGTATGTGGTACATCTTGGGAGAATGTTCAGAGGTTCTTTGCCACAGAAACTCAGGACTGGAGAATATCCCAGTGGTTTTCATTTGGGAAAGATGAAGCCCAGAGTCAGTGACCACATGTTAGAGCTGACCTAGAACCGAGATCTAGATCTAACTCATTTACTACTCTGACTCCCCTTCTCTCTGTACCGCAGGATCCAGTGCCGCCTCCCTTTACCCTGTGCTCAACTTTCTACTCTATGTACCTGAGCTTGCCCACTCCCCCTTGTACATTCAGGACAAGGATGGGGCTCCGGTGGCCACCAACGCCTTCCACAGTCCCCGCTGGGGTGGCATTATGGTAATGTTCACACTGTGCAGACCCCAGAGCCCAAGCTTCGGGGGCACGCAGCTATTCCCTGAGATGGTTCTTCTGTTGTTCCTCTGGTGTCCTCCAAGGCCCAGCCAGTGGGAGGGCAGGCACCGAGGAGGTGAGGGTACTATGAGTTTGTGCTTCTCCTCTGGCAGTCCCCACTGCTTTTTATGATGTCAATATTTTCTAAACTATGACTTATTTATTTATTTATTTATTTATAGACAGAGGGAGGGGAAGGGTGGGAGAGAAGCATCGATGTGTGGTTGCCTCTCACGTGCCCCCCACTGGGGACCTGGCCCACAACCCAGGCATGTGTCCTGACTGGGAATTGAACTGGTGACCCTTTGGTTTGGAGGCTGGCACTCAGTCCACTGAGCAATACCAGCCAGGGCTAAAATAGGACCTTTTTGTGTGTAGCAGTTTACTTACTGAGGACTCTTCCATGTACATCTTAGATCTTGGACCTATTTGTAGGAGTCTTGCAGAATTGGGAACTTTGTCTCTTCTGTTAGACTGGGAGTTTCTCTAAAATGGAATAAAAATAACCTCTTTCATAGGATTTTTGACGGGGTAATGAAGATAATTTATGGAAAGCTCCTAATAGGTATTAAAAAAATATTAGTCAAACCATCAGGTTTATAATTTCTGAAGAGCACAGCCTGTGCCTGCCTTTTCTGTCACGGTCACAAGAGTGTCTAGGGCACAGCTGTTCATGGTCCTGGTGTGACGTGAGGCAACCTCATCCCCGTGCAGGTGTACAACGTAGACCCAAAAGCCTACAATGCCTCGGAGCTGCCCGTACGCGTTGAGGTGGACATGGAGCGAGTGATGGAGGTGTTCCTGGCTCAGCTGCGGTGAGATCGTAGGGGATCCACATGGGGACGTGGCCCCCGACTCTGACCACAGCCTCCTGGGCTGACTCGAATAAAATCTCACGTGGCAGGGTTACCTTAGCTGTGCCTAGAGCCCTAGGAAACCAAGAAAAGTTTCCAAGGATCACTTGGTTTTTCTCCTAAGAAGAACTAGTTGCCAACAAAAACTTTTAAGAAAAAATAGACTCATGAATTGTCAGGTCCCTGGGGTGTGATTAGGGGTGCTTAAGAAAAATGGCTATTAATTCTTATGCCAACTGATCTATTGGTAGTGACTGCTTGATGCCCTGTGTTGAGGATTCTTGGGCTCATTAGGAAAGAGGATTCTGATTGATTAGCAATGTCTGCCATGGGTGCAGGAATAGAGAGGCACAGCACATGCATCTTGTCAGATGTCGTCCTGGATCATCCCTTCACTAAGCTTGGTGGCCCCATGTGTCCAAAGACAGGGTAGATGGGGTGAGAGGATTAAACTAAGTTGGTGTTATCAGAAATATTTTAGTCTTGGAACCTTTCGTCAAATAAGATCTTGGAAGTCCAATATAGAAACAGGGGAAAGCTAAAGCACAGGTAAACCAGGGCTTGGGGTACTGGATTCCTTAGTGTTGCCACTTATCTCCCAAGAAGACCCTGAGGCTTTTCCCTGCAGCCCCTGTGGGTCTGGGTAAGGTTGAAAATCCGTCATTCTAGGAATCTTAGCCATCTTCTCCCACTTTCTAGTCTTAGCCCCTTTAACATTCTTTGCTGTTCCTACAGGCTGCTCTTTGGGATTTCCCAGCCCAAGTTGCCTCCAAAATGCCTGTTTTCAGGGCCTAAGAGCGAAGGGCTAATGACTTGGGAGGTAGATCGGCTACTGTGGGCTCGGTCAGTGGAGAACCTGGCCACAGCCACCACCACTCTCACTTCTCTGGCCCAGCTTCTGGGCAAGATCAGCAATATTGTCATTAAGGACAACGTGGCATCCGAGGTAAGCGGACGGGGGAGGGATTCAGTGGCCCAGGATTGCAGTGGCCACTGAGGGTCAGGGTATGGGGAAAGTAGAGCCAGCTGGGGTCCAGGGTGTGTGTGGGCCTGCCAGCCTCGAGTGCCCCAGGCTTCCTCTAGAGGGCAGTGCCAGCCCCCAGCAGGAGTGCAGATGCGGGGATGTGAGGTTTTAAGCAGGCACTAAGAAAGTACACCACAGCCCTTTTATACTAGCCTCCCTATAACCTGGGCAGACTGCAGGTAACCTGTTTGGTAGATGGAAGAAACAGTGAAGCCTGTCACCCCCACCCTCTTCATCAGTGCCTAGGACTCACTGGTAACCCCCTGCCCCCCTCCTAGGTGTACAGGGCTGTAGACGCAGTCTATGAGGCAGCATTGGAGTTGACCTCCGGGCACCTGGCCTCTGCCTTCGTCGCCAGCCGGGAAGCTGTGACATCCTCGGAGCGTGCCTTTTTTGATCCCTCACTCCTCCACCTCCTCTATTTCCCTGATGACCAGAAGTTTGCCATCTACATCCCGCTCTTCCTGCCTATGGCTGTGCCCATCATCCTGTCTCTTGTCAAGATCTTCCTGGAGATCCACGAGTCCTGGAGAAAGCCTGTGAGGACAGACTGAGCAGGGCAGCGTCTCAGCAGGAAGCCTTCCTTTCTGGCCGGGGCCAGAGATGCTAGATCGAGAGGCACATAAATGGGGCCTGCCGAGAATGACCTATCTCCAGCCTCCCCCGTTGCCTCTCCAGCCACCAAGTGTAACACTCCGTTTTTCTGGCTCAGACATCCCACCCCCATCCTCAAAAGATGTGTCATCTTGGTCTCCTTTTCTGGCATGAACTTGAAGGCCCTTTACCTCTGGGGCAGAGGCAGCTTGTGCTTCTGCCCTGTTCCTCAGCCCTTCTGCACTGAGAGGGAACGTCAGGGGAAAGCCCGGGGCTGTTACCTAGCCCCTTCCCCTCAATGCTTCTCTCTGCCCCTCAGAGAGAGCCCAGCACTGCTCTCCTGGAAGGGCCAGGCACAGGTCACCTCTGGGGCCTCCTCCCATGCTCCCCTCCCTCCTGGCTAGTTATACCTGTTGAGCATAGCCTCTTACTGTGTGTGGCGGGGGTTCCCTTCACCCTTTCGTGGAGACTTGGGATCACACATGCCTGAATTCAAACCCTGGCTTCTGCACTTACCATCTGGGGGGCTCTGAATAAGCTACTTAATTTCCCTGAGCCTCTGGTTTTCCATTTGTTAAAAGGTATCACACTAGTGATACTTTCCTTACAAGGTGGTTGTGAGGATTAAATGTGATACGCATTTGAAAGTGGCATATTCTAGGCTCTCAATAAATATTGACTGAATTGGAATGACATGAAGTTTGGGCAGAGCTTTGGTTCATTCACATGTAAGTAATGGTCACCTAGTATCTGTCCTTCTAGGCTCACAGACCACCATGCTTCTGACCGGCCATGTGACCTCCTGCCTCCCTGTCCTGGGGGTCCTGTGGTGGCTTAGACAACTAGGCAGTTGTCCGTTGGAGTGTCCTGGTTTGCCCAGCAAGGCTGTTAACATCTACTTCTGCTTTTTAGCTGGGGGTCTGGCAGAGAATGGCTTGTACCAGTGTAAGACTTCCGAAACTAACTCATTTATGAATTCAAAAAAAGAATATATTGTCCTGGCCAGGTAGCTCAGTTGGTTAGAGCATTGTCCCCCATATGCCAAAGTTGCAGGTTTGATCCCTGGGCAGGGCACAAACAAGAATCCACCCATGAATGCATAAATATGTGGAACAACAAACTGATGTTCTTTTCTCCCTTCCTCTCTAAAAATCAATTAAAAAAAATAAAATATATTAAGCTTTGGTACTGTGCCAAGTGGTGAGTTAGAGCAAAAACAGGATCCCTGCTTTCCCAGAACTGTTCTAGGGGGAAGAATCAGTGAACAAATGAAACATTTTGGATAATGCGCTAGAAAGAAAAACCAGGCTGGCCAGATACTGGCTGGCGTTAGTAGTTTGGATTGGGTACGAGGGAGAGCCTTTGAGCAGATGACATTTGAGCTGAGACCAAAAGGACAAGAGGCCACCAGGGGTGCGGGGAGGTGGGGGTGGTGTAGGGGGTAAGTATCCCAGGCAAAGATCCTGAGATGGTAACTCGCTTTAGGGGCTGAGGGAAGGGCAGAGGGGCGGAGCACAGGAAAGGTAGTCAGGACCCCTTGAAAAAATGAGTGAAGCCCAAGGCGAGCTCCCACTTTGCTCTGGGTGTGTAGCGGGGTCCGTGCATCCCCATCCTTCCAGCTAGGTGGGCGGGCCCAGGGGCGGGGCGGGGCGGTACCTGAGGCCCTGGCGGGGGTGGGGCTGCAGACTCCCCTTGCTTGGCTCCAGCCAGCACAGGCAGCCACAGCGGCAGCAGGCGAGCTGCGGCCCCACGAGGCCATGAAGGTGAAGCAGGGCTGCGGCGGGGCCGGAACGGGGGCGGAGTCCGCTCCAGGGGCCTCGGGCCTGAGCGTGGAGCTAAAGCCAGAGCCGCAGCCTCAGGCAGAATCCGAATCCGGGTCCGAGTCGGAACCGGAGGTAGGCCCAGGGCCCAGGCCGGGGCCGCTGCAGAGGAGGCAGCCGATCGGGCCGGAGGACGTGCTGGGGCTTCAGCGGATCACGGGCGGTGAGCACCGGCATGGGAGTGCGCCTGCGGGAGGGACGGGGCCCTGAGAGCCCCAGCCCCCGCCCCCTTTCCCGCCCTCCCCTTGCCTTGCCTCCCCCACTGGGTACCCCTCGCCTGAGTCCCGTACCCTTCTGCCGCCAAGCCTGAGATCTCCATGTCCCCCCTTTCCCTGATCTCCTGTGCTCTCTCCTCTCCCTTTAGAGATTTATTTCCACCCTACTCCTTCCTTTTTGAGGAGTCCAGCCCCCTTTCTCGTGGTGGAGGTGGGGCAGCAGCTGCAACTGTGACCCCTTCCCCATGAGGTTTTTAAAGCCCTTTGAGTCTTTCCTCTGCAGTAATGAGGAGGGAGGCTGAGTGCAGTCTGTCCTCAGTCCCCAGCCTGCAGGCGAGGTAGAGGCTGAGTTACTTAGGTGACATGAAGACCCTCAGGTCTCCCTGACTGTTAACGCCCTCACTCTGGATCCCCTAGGAAGTCGGGCCGTCTCCCTCCCCAGGAAAGAACCTGAGCAGGAAGCTTCAGTGGGTTGGGCCTGGACCCTCCAAAAGGAGTAGGTTACCACCCCCCTTAGCCTGGACCAGACCCAGTCCCTTTCTTGGAGGCCTGGAGGTCTCCACGTTGGTTGAGTTTCTGAGCTGGACTGCCTGGGTTGTCCCAGCTGTGCCCATGTAACTTACTGTGTGACCTTGGGCAAGTAACCTCACCTCTCTGAGCATGTTCATCTGTAAAATGGGGATAATGGCACATACCTTATAGGGCCATTGTGAAAATAAATTCTCTGATTTTGCACAGTGTCTGGTGTGCTGTGCATGCTTGGTAACAGGGCTCTTTTGTGAGTAGTACTGAGGGCCCCACAGGACTGCTACTGGCTGCTGCCTGGAAGCAGACAACTGGGCATTCAGAGCAGCAGAGGGGGGTCACCATAGGCAGGGAACGAGGGCTAGGAAGCCTCATGGCAGAAGTGGTAGCTGAGCCTCAAAGAACAGAAGAAGGCATTTGGAAAGGCAGTTGACTGCCTTTTGCTTTGGCCTCATTCATCAGTGACCCTGCCCTGGCTCCCTCTGTGAGCAACTCGGGGCCTCTTTGTGGAGGTGCAGGTGCTGGAGTGGGCCTGAGCTCTGGAGCTGTAGGAGCAGCAGGGCCCAGGGCTGCCAGACAGAGCTGTGGAAGGGACCATGATGGCAGGTCTGGGCCTGTACATCTGGGTCCCTAGGGGACCAGCTTCTCCTTCCTCTGTGAGCCAGGCAGCAGCCATTCTTGGCTGGGCCTCCAGAGTGCTGAACTGCCTTGCTCAAGTAGGCACTGGTAGTGAGAGGGGCCCTGGACCAGTCTGATGTTGGTGCCAGTTGGGCTATAATTGGCAAAAGCAGCATTTGGGACTCAGGTTAGCTCTGGGGCAGAACTTCCTTATAGGATGTCTGGAGGTGGGGCTGACCTGTCCAGGTCCTAGGTAACTGGAGGTTATTTTGCATCTACTTGGGGGGAGGGGTGATCAGCCCACATACCACCATTTGTCTCCTAACTTGGAGGAAATTCATAGCCCTTAAGCTGAGGCATCTGTGGGGGATGAGTGGAGGAAGGAACTTATAGAGGGAGCTCTTTCCTCTGTAGAAGTTGAGGACAGGGTGCCAGGGCTTGCCTTCCTGGCACCTCCTGGTCTCTTCTGACCCTAATCACATAGGTTGGAAGTTTGCTCCGCCTGGATTACTGATCCCTGAATCCAGCTTAGAGAGCTATTTGTGGCTGAGGGGAAGGGAGCAGTTGTGTTCCGAGCCCTCAGCCACTCTGCCTGACCTGGCAGAAAGGAGGGATTGGCTGTGGTCTGTGGTGTCCTGAGCCATTGGCATCCCCTGTCCCTCACTTCCACTAAGGACCGAGGGGTTGATAGTTTGAGTTATAGTAGGAGAGACTGAGATCAGACTGCAGGAAGTTCCCAAATGAGAGGAGAAGCTCCAAAAGTTGGAGACTAGAGGAAGGGGATGTTTTACATGAGCTGGGATCCTGCTCCCAGTTTTGCTACCTCCTCTACCTGCACCCAGCACCTTCCTTCTGCATCTTTGGACTAGTGCTTACTTTCTGTGAAAATAAGGTGTGTACGGGGTGAGATGGGACTGCCCACTTCTATTTCCTCTTTCTGCCTTCTCCCCACCACGGGCTGTGGTGGACAGGCCAGGGCTCAGGCCCCTTCCCAAGCCTGGTGTAGTTTCTGCTGGACACCAGGGTGCTAGGTGGCTACCAGGAGGGCTTCGTGGATGGTGCTGCCCCAGGCTTGGGGAAGAGAGAATGACTTTACATTTACTTCCTCTTCCTGCCCCAGAGGAATAGGAGGTGGCCCAGGGGCCTGGGGTGGGGATTGGCGATTTCCGGGCCTCTATGGGGAGGATGTGGTGCTGTACAGGCTGACAGCACTGGAGTCCCTCGCTGCCCCTCGCTGCCCCTTCCTATTTGTTGCCAGGGCCTCCGGAGCACTTGCAGTTGCTGCAAGCTGTGAGGGTTGGATTGGGCCCTGGTATTCCTGAGCTTCCTCAGGTGGGGCCCACCCCTGCTGCTGGTTCCTCTTCTGAATACTGAAGATTCCCCTTTACCCCCATGCACACCCTCTGCTGCACCTGCCACACCCTCTTCCTGTCCTCCCCCGTCGGTGCTCTTCTCTCTGGGAGTGGCTCAGAGCCAAGGCTGGCTAAATGACCTTTGAAGGGGTTCCCTCTGTTTGCTAAGACTTCCTCCGTTTGGTGATCAACAGGGGAGGGGAGCAAAGATGGCTCCCTTCCCCCAATACTCCAGGCTCTGGATTTGAGTCAGCAGAGCCTTGGCTAAGCTGCTTAAGGGAGCCAGGCTTGTATAAGCTGCTTATGGTGCTAGGAGGTGACCGGGGGTGGGGGTCAGGGTTGAGGAAGAACAGGGAAAGGGTTGTTCCTCTGCCCCATCACTACCCAGGCCAGGGAAAGTCGTTGGCCGACATACCTAGATGTAGCACCAGGGGCAGCCATGTGGCAGAGGTGAGGGTGTCCTCCCAAGAACCACTTGTGTCTCCTGAGGGCAGGCTGTGTCCTTTCAGAGTGAGGTTCCCAAAGGCAGGGCTGTGACCTGCCCTATCATGCTGGGGGCTTGCCCTGAGAATGGAGACCCATTTCACTCAGAGTCACCAAGCCAGTCCTGGCAAAGCAGAGTCTGGAATAAGGGCCCTCTCAACTCTAGGACAGGAGGGAAAATGTGGGGGAGGTGACCTGTCCTCCACTCTTCTCTGCCCCGCCCTCCCTGCCCCAGAGGCCACTAGGCGGAGCTGTGTGTTCCCCATTGGATCCCCATCACAGAGCGGCCTCCCCCCTCGGTGGGGTTCCTCAAGGGCAGGGGCTCGTTTCTCTTTGTCTGGAAGGCAGTGATCTTAGGGGTCTGAGAAAGTAGTAGCTAGTCCGGGGTCCCGCACAAGCTGAGCTGGCAGCAGCCACCTGTCTCCCCTAGACTACCTGTGCTCCCCGGAGGAGAATATATATAAGATCGACTTCATCAGGTTCAAGATTCGGGACATGGATTCAGGCACTGTCCTCTTTGAAATCAAGAAGCCCCCAGCCTCAGGTGAGTGGCGGGTGGGCCATGGACAGAGGGAGTGGATGTGAGCCGTGAGGTGGGCTCCCAGGGGCCGTTCAGGCTGCAGAGGAGTCAGAGCAGAGCCGGCTCGGACCTCATGGTTCCCAGGAGTCCTCGCACGGCGCCTGCAGCTGGGCACGCCTCTTGTTTTCCTTCTCATCCGCTTCTGGGAGTGGACATTTTGGGACAGTTCTGTCCCTTCAGTCCCTGCCAGCTTGCCCTCTGAAGACCTTCCTGGGGACTACAGTCCTAGAGGCCCCAGGCCTTGTGTCTCCTTGTGGCCCCTGGGAACCTCAGTTGAAAATTTTGACTTGCTGGCCTAGAACCCCCAGGTGGAACCATTCAGCCAAAGGTCTGAACCCTCAGTGTGCATCTGAATCTCCTGGGAGTTTTTAAAAGTTCTGAGAGATGGGGGCCCTGGGGTGAAAGCCTGGGTGGGCATGGGCCCCAGTCTGAAGCCCACTGAGCCCCAGCTGGGGTGCATTACAGAGCGGTTGCCCATCAACCGGCGGGACCTGGACCCCAATGCTGGGCGCTTTGTTCGCTACCAGTTCACGCCTGCCTTCCTCCGCCTGAGGCAGGTGGGAGCCACGTGAGTCATTGGGCCAGGGGGGCAGGGGCTGGGGGTGAGCGTGGGGTGGGAGGGAGCCCTTCCTGAGTTCTGCCTGAGCCTCTCTCCTCTCTCGGGGGCAGTCTGCTGAACCTGGCTGGTTGACTCCCAGGCCGAGCTCAGCCCCGCCCCTTCTCTCACTCAGGGTGGAGTTCACGGTGGGAGACAAGCCTGTCAACAACTTCCGCATGATTGAGAGGCACTACTTCCGAAACCAGCTGCTCAAAAGCTTTGACTTCCACTTTGGCTTCTGCATCCCCAGCAGCAAGAACACCTGCGAGCACATCTACGACTTCCCGCCTCTGTCTGAGGAGCTGAGTGAGTGGGCAAGGCCTCGTGGGCAGGGGACTCAGAGAGACCAAGCTGGGGGGAGGTTGGCTCTGACCCCCTTTCTTCCCACCCTGGGTCTCTTGTGTCTGGCCACCATTCCCACGTCACCTATGGGGAAACTCAGGTTCAAAGAGGCCTTTGAGGTTGTTCGGCTGGTCCCCATCTCACGGTCGGTCCTGCAGGCCCTGCGGTGGCCTGGAGCTGGCTCCTGAGCTTTGCCTCACCTGGTTGGGCCTCTCTTGCAGTCAATGAGATGATCCGCCACCCCTATGAGACGCAGTCTGACAGCTTCTACTTCGTGGACGACCGGCTGGTGATGCACAACAAAGCAGACTATTCCTATAGCGGGACGCCCTGACCCCCACGGCTGCTCCTGCCCCAGGAAGGCCCTGGTCCCTCGGCCGAGGCTGCCTCAGCACTCACCTCCCAACCCCAAGTCTCCTGCCTGGGGAGTGTCCCAGGAGCCCTGGACCCTGAGTCAGTGTTGGGAGGGGGGTTGTCTGATGTCCTCAGTCTAAGCCCATAAAGCTCATGGGTTCCGGCACCTGGGGTGGGGTAGGGTGGTAGGGGGGCTCTTCGCCTCCATGTCCAGGAAGGCCTCCTGTGGGAGTAGACAGGACTTCTGGACAGCCTCGCTGGGCCTCTTGGCTGTTTCAGAATAGTGTGCACCTCTCCAGGCTTTGACTAGGTCAGGGCAGGGGCCCGTTTGTTGTCTCCTGCCCACCGCCGGCAGGCCATTTAGATTTGTCAATTCACAGATGAAGATCCAAGATGGGGTCTGGCTGCCAAGCTTCCCAAGGGAGCCTGGGCCCTGGCCCCAGCCCTAGCCTCCACCATCAGGGGCCAAGACACTGCCTGGGGTGTGGGAGGGATCGGCCCAGACTGCCACCTGTGGTAGGGGCTGGACCAACTGTATATAGTTTTCAATAAACTCTCTGTCCTTTTCTGTTCTCTGGTTGTCGGCCAGCTTATGCCTGTTGGGGAGGTGGGGATGGGGGTCAGGCAATAATGTAGTCCCCAAGTCCTCTTGTGCCCTAATCCTCTCAGCACCTAGAGTCAGCATTTAGTACGTGTTACAGCTGGACTGGGTTCTTTGATAAAGGAGATTCAGTGTGGTGATTGCTGGGGGGAGGAGATATAAGGGGACTAAATGGCAACAATAAGAATTAAAAAAAAATCAAGCTCTGGCTGGTGTGGTTCAGTGGATGGAGTGCCAGCCTGTGAGCATCAGTTCGATTCCCAGTCAGGGTACCCGCCTGCGTTTCTGGCCAGTCCCCAGTTGGGGGCATGTGAGAGGCAGCCACACATCAATGTTTCCCTCTCTCCCTCCTTTCCCCTCTCTCTAAAAATAAACAAATAAATCTTAAAAAAAAAAAAGAGGAGGAGATTCAGACTCTGAGGGGGAAACTAGGTCAAAGTCATAGCCAACCCTGACAGAACAGAGGCTGGTGGGACAAGGGCCCCCAACTCTAGGGTGGCAGGGGAGACATGGGGAGGTGGTCTTATTCTTCACCCTACCTTCTCCGACCCCCTGAGGCCACTAGGACCACTAGGTTGTGCCTTCAGCCCTCGTCGGAGAGAGGAGGTGGACAGGGCTGTGGCTAAGGCCTGGAGCCCTCGTCCTCTCAGCTGCCTTGGGCAGCCCCCTGGCCTGGCCACCCTGCATTTAACACAGCGCCCAGCCCTACCCCAGCTGCAGGAAAGGCCTTTATTTCCCTCATGGAGAAAGTTCAGAAACTTGGGTAGGTGGAGAGCTTATCTCAGGATTCATACCCTACTGTTCCAGGCGCTAATTTGGATATGTCTGGTGTCAGTCGTCTCTGGGCTGAGGAGTTAAATCTAACCCTTACGGGGCCTAGATGCACCTACATTTAGCCAGTTCCTGTGGAGCACTTGCTGGGGGCCAGGGCCTGGGCTGCACTCCGGGAATTCTAAAGTGAGTGAGACACGGAAAAAAGACCTGTCCCTAGAATGCAATAGACTGGGCATATAAAGGAGTAAGAGCCACCTGCTTGGAGGGTTCTGGGGAGGAACCTTGGAGGAGGCAGGGTTGGAATAGCCGTGAGAACTCAGGACAACTTTGACGGGAAGAGATAGGGCAGAGCGCATTTAGGCACAGGGAGCAGCGGAAAGCAAAGGTTTGGAGGCAAGATTTATCAGGTGTGTTCAAGAGAGTGTGTTTGCAGTGTGAAAGGAAGGCAGATCTGTGGAGCCTTGGTCAGATGTTGGGGCTTCTCTTGAGGAAGATAGGGGGCACAGAGGAGGAGGACGTGGTCAGATTATCTCTGGCTGCTGAGTGAAGGGTGGATTGGAAAGAGTGAGACTAAAAATAACATTGAGTGCTGAGCCCACAGCTGGGCACTTTGTATGTGTTAACAGAATGCTCACAATAATTTCTGAGGAAGGCACTATTATTACGTTCATTTTGCAGAAAATGCAGGCCCAGAGAGATTAATTTGCCTTGCCAGTGTTGCAGTTAAGTGGCGGTGTCAGGATTCAGATCCAGGCGGCCTGACCCTGAGTCCGTGTACTGCCCTCCAGAAGCAGAGGGTGCGCTGAGGAGCAGGGATTGGGTGAGAGATGAAGGAGAACTGAATCAGGCCCATATGCGTGGAGATGGGGAGAAAGACATGAAGCTGAGATTTTCAAGAGGCGAAATCTCCAGGACGGGCGGTAGATGGGGTGAGGGACTTAGAGACAAGGAGGAGCTGAAGTTGGATCTCTGGTTTTGACCGGAGGGTTCAGATGGATAGGGGTGTTGTTCCTGGGCCTGGGAACCCAGGTTGGATCATGGTGGGGGCTGGTGAGAGGTGAGGAGTTCAAGATGGAACCCGCTGTGGTGTGGTCCGCATGTCCTGGTGGAGGTGATCAGGGGACAGGACATTTGGGCACGGAGACCTGGAAGGGGATGAGGGCTGGGGATGAGGGCTGGAGACGGTGATGCCTAGAGGTCAGGGGTCACAGTTGATTGCTGAAGGTGTGAGGGTGGCTGAGGTTATGGGGTCCCCAACTGACACTATTGGGGTTTGGTGAGCAGGGGGCAGAAGTGCTAAATGTCCTCTAATTAACGGGGCACTCAGTGCCAACAGTCCACACCCCCAATTGAGGGTCACTGAATGAGAGTGTGTAACCCTAGGGAAGGCCGGGAGCATTTGAGAGCAGGGCAGAGGGGGCCGGAAGTAGTAGTGGAGACAGGGCAGCTGCCAGAAAGCTAGGCACAGAAGCCTGTTTTAGAGCAGCCAGGTATGATGAAGCAAAGGGATGAAAGAATTTCACCAAGAAGCAGGTGGTCAGACATTGCCACAAAGGTGAGGAAGGGGCTTGGGGTGGGGCTGGGAATTGGTTGGCAGATGAAGCTATATAAGTATAGCAGTGTTTGGGGGTCAGAGGTGGTATTTGTGGGGTTACACGAGAAGTTATGGTGAACAAGAGGGCCTCTTGGGCCTACACTGGTATCAGGAAGGGCACCCTCTCCTGCCACCTGATAACAGTCCCCACTGTGCCTTCTAAGCCAAATTGGGCTGAGGCCTGTGTTGGGCCTGCTGCACGTCCACCTTCTGGCAGAGAGGGCCGTGTGTGTTCCGAGGTCCTCATCCCTGCAGCAGGTACCAGGTTGGCACTCACCCAGAGAGGCCTGTGTCCCTTGGCCCCTTGTCTCCTTTTAAGTCTCTGTGTCTCTGGCATTGGTCTGGCTGCTAGCGGGGCCACTTGCTGCATCTGGTTCCTGGCACTTTCCCTGGGGACCTAGGGGATTCCTGGACAGTAGAAGGAGGAGGACACGGTGGGGTGGGGCTAGTCCTGGCTGTGATTAGCTCGAGCTGTTGACTTTGAAGGTTGTTCTGGGCTGCGCTCGGATTCTGTCACTTCAAAGTCAGCCAGATATTTTTACTTGGACTCTTCAGGGATGTCATGAAGACTCTACCACTGGGTTGAGCAGGAAAGCCCAGATACTAGAGGGGGACAGCCCATTCACGCCCACCTGGGCTGGCTGCAGGCTGCATTTGGGACGGCTGAGCCCGCTGCACAAGACTGGGATGTTTCCCTTCCAGCTGGTGAAGAGCCGCTGTCTCAAGCCCCCCGGGCCTTCCTCCCTAGTCGTCTAAGAGCCACCCCTCACTTCCCCACCGTCTGGCAACTAGTGCAAAGGTGCTGACTCTCTTGTGTGTCCTGGACCCCTTTGTTATTGTCTGCTGGCGCATACAGACAGTAAGGTGTTTATGTGCATAAAACATATTGTAACCCTATATTTTTAGGTATTAAAAACTGTATATAGACACCTCTATCCATATCTATTCTGCTATTACTATAATGTAATATGAAAACATCTGTGATTTCTCTTCCTAATGGCAAAGTCACAAAGTCTGCTAAAGCTATTGTGGTTTGTTGCTGATGTTCATAATCAAGGGAAATTCTAAATTTGAGGTAGAGATGAGTAAAAATGAAGGTGTAGTGTCTTTATTTTTTTTTTAGATTTTTAAAGTATTTATTTATTTATTTATTTATTTATTTATTTATTTGAGAGAGAAAGAGACTGATTTGTTGTTCCACCCATTCATGCATTCATTGGTTGATTTTTTAATTTAAATTATTTTATTGTTCAGTTACAGTTGTCTGCATTTTCTCCCCACCCCTCTCATTGGTTGATTCTTGTATGTGCCCTGACCGGGGGATAAAACCCACAACCTTGGAGTGTTGGGATGACGCTCTAACCAACTGAACTACACAGCCAGGGCTATGAAGGTATGATTTCTTTATCCAAGTTCATCGGACCCATGAATTCTAACCAGTTTTAAAACCCTCAGGTTTAGAGCCCCTAAACAAAAGGAGTAATTTCCCCTAAGGGACTTCCAGATCCTGTGTCCATTGAGACTGTCACTCACCCTAAAATGGTGGTTGAGCACTTGTGTGAGGTGGCCAGCAGGGGGCAGCATATGAGCGGGAGTGTGGGGCTCAGTTCAGAGAGGCACTGTTGTCCAGTTTTAAAAGTCTAAGGGCCAGCCTGGTTACAAACAAACAACAACAACAAAAAGGAGACTCAAAGTCCCATCTGCTTGCTGCCTGGCTCAGCTGTGAGGGGGCCAGTGGGCTCGCAGGTGTGAATGGGCCCTGGGACGGTGGTCTGACCAAGGACCTCTGGAACTGTCCTCTTCTCCCCAAGAAGGCTGGAGGTGCAGTAGGTTCCTTGCAATAGGCAAGGACGTGGGACCTAGTAAAGTTCTCCCGTGAAACACTTGCCTTGTTCTTGGGGACTTGGGCATCAAGACCCAGGCCCAGGGTTGGTCAGGACTGGGGTGCAACATCACCTGGAGGCTTGACATTGACCCTTTACCCTCTTCCTGTACAGGCAGGGCTGGGGTGGGGTGGGTGGGTCTTCTTCTTGGGTGCACCAGCTGGCCTTGCCTTCCCCTACTCCTAGCCCCACCCCACCCCTCTGGGCCTGGTACTGATGCAGGGTGGGGTTCTGTTATGAGACCTGCCGAACTGTCGGCCGGCAGGTGAAGCTGGCTGGCCTCCAGGCCTGGAAGAACTTTCTAAGTAGAGGCCCCACCAGTAGCTGCTGTGAGACTTGGGGCCCATGTGTTGCTCTTGGCCCCTACTTCTTCCTCATCCCAGTGCAGGCAGAGTGTGGGGCTGCCTCTCAGGCTGTCCTTCGGTGGTAGCCGCCTGCCTGGAGGTGGCACCTGGGAGGTGAGTCTGAAGTGGGATGGAGTAAGCCCCTGATCCTCCAGACGCCATTTTCCAGGGCGGGCTGTGCAGAGCCCCAGGCTGTGCTCTGTCCACGTCACCTGTGGAACCCAGAGCCCCAGCCAGGGAAGGAGCAGGAGCAGAAAGGCACAGCCTGGACATGGAAGTGACCCCATCTTGTGCGAGGAGATGAGGGTTGCTAGGAGGGAGGGGTGAACCGAAGTTGGAAGGAGTGCCAGGGGAGGGCGTCCTCTCTCTTCCTCTGGGCAGGGCAGCTGCTTCTTTGCATCCCTGTGGAAGTTCTCCTGGGAAGAGAGTCTGCCCACCTGCCTCCTCATCTGAGGGCTGGTCAGGAAGTCCTCCCAGATGCTTCACAGTCTTGGGCGAGGGTGGAATGAAGCCACAGGCCCAGGACACTCCAGTCAGTGTGACCTGACCTTCCCCCTCAGGGAGGAGAGGTCTAGAAAGGAAGGCTCGGTAGCTGAGACCAAAAGACACTTGCTTTATTGTTCCAGGACAGGGGACAATGGCAGGCCACTGAGGGATCTGCTGTGCCTCATCTGAAGGGTTCTGGCAGCCCCCAGGCCCAGGGTAGGCTGAGGCCTCCACTTGGTGGGGGTTGGGCTTTTGGGTGGGACACGGCAGATCACTGGGCTGCAACCCCTAGCTCTAATGGCATCCTGGGTCTGCCAAGCAGTCAGAGAGGGGATGTGGGTGCTCCCTCGCCAGCCTGTGCCAGGCTTCCCTTCTCTGAATGCCCAGGCTGCCTCAGACAGTTGGAAGTAATTAATAAGCTGGGGCCTAAACTACTTGACCTTCTTATAGAGAAGGAGTGAGACTGTAGTGACATGGAGGGACCCTTCCTACACTCAGGGCTGGGAGAAGAGGACACTTTCAAGTTTCCAAGGGCAAGGGCTTTTCCAAACACTTTGTGTTGGAATTGGGCTCAGTTTGGTCCTGGGGTGGACGTGGTCCCTCCTGTGTGTCACCCTGGGGCTAGACAGAGCGTGGGCTGAGGATGGGTAGAGCCTGGCAGGGACAGTGCTGCTGCACAGCAGCCCCCTGGGGAGTCTCCAGGCAACTTGAGGAGAGGCTCCATATGGCCTCCTCTATGGGCTGCTGGGATCAAGATGGGAGAATAAATACAGGGACTTCTGGGAAGGATCGTGCCTGCAGGGGGCCAGGCCTGAAGGGAATGTGGAGGTCAAAATAGTGTTCAGAGGGGTCTTGGACCTGGCATGGGGCCTCTGAGCTTTTGGTAACCGAGGCCCTCAGCTCTCAGCTGCCCCAGAAATGAAGTCAGGCTCTGTGATGTAGTTCTGATTCCTCTGGACATAGGGATGTGGGCGTGTGTTGGAAAAGTGTGTGCGCTTGCATGCGCACACCTGCATGGAGCCTTGCGTATGGAGGAGAACATGTGTTCTTCACGCCCAGACACTGCTCTCCAGGGGCTCTGCCTGAGGAGCTAGCCCACCAGGCGGCAGAAATGTGTGAGGGGCAGCATCCTGGGTGGTGTCGTCTTCACCCCCAGGTGCCAGCTAACAAACAATTGGCTTAGAGGCGTAGGGGACTGGGAGTTTTCCTTCTTTGACCTTTAAGGTGAGCCCGATGTGGGCGGTCAGCTGGGACTTCCAGGCCAGGAAAAGGCTGGAGCTGCTGCTGGGCATGGCTCATGCTAGGGCCATGGGCTTGGAGCTGGGGCTGAGGTACACGGGGGGGCCAGCAGGGGCCGTGGGGGGCGTGGGCTCCAGCTCCATGAAGGCTGAGTAGAGGGTGGTGAGGTGCAGGTCACCCAGTGCTCCCGGGCCCCCGCTGCCTGGTGATGCCAAGTCACCTGCCCCACTGCCTGTCTCTCCCAGACAGGGCCCAGGGGGGAAGCAGTGCGGTGGTGGTGGAGGTGGTGGCATTGCAGATGATGTCGGGGATGAGGTCACCAGTACCAAGGGATCGAGGGCCAAGCTGTCATCCTTCAGCTGTTCCCACAGGTTTCCTAGTTGGGGGAGAGAACAGGTGTCACTGGGAGGCACCCAAGGGGCCCTGTCTGCCCTCCACCCCATGACTGTTGCATGCTAGACAGAGCAGGATTTGGGTGACATCTGCTGGGAAACAGACCCTGGCATTAGCAGTGTGACCCCAGGCAGTTGTCTAACCTCTCTGATTCTTCCTCTCATATAGGGCCTAAAAGCCATAGCCCAGATGGCCTCTGTGGCTCTTTCTGGGTTTCGGGGGGGGGGGGTGGGGATTTGAAAGCTGCTGATTGAAAGGGTTGGTGCAGCTGCTGTGCACTCCAGCATCAGTGGGGGGCGGGGGCCCCAGAAACTCTTCTCCCTGGCTGCTGCCTAGGCTCCCAGGGAAGGTAGGTCTGCAGCCCAGGTCACAGTTCTTCCCACAATACACTTCTGGGTCCGATGAGGTGGCTGCACTTGGCTCCCTGGGCCTCCTCTACTGCAGGGTAAGGACCAGCAGCAGAGCCAGCAAGCACACCTTCCTCCAAGGAAAAAATAGAGTGGCCTCTTGATGCCCCTCTTTACATCGTGTGACCTGCATGATGGCAGCCAGGACCTGGCGATGGCCCTGGGTGTCGGGGTTGCAGGTGGAAGGAGGCTGGATGAAATACTGAAATTTGCTGCTTGGGTTCTAATCCTAAGTCTTCCTCTTTCTAGCTAAATGACCCTGAGTAAGTTACTTAACTTCTGTGCTTCTGTGAAATGTGTTTAATGGTTCCTCCTACCCTACAAACCCCTGTGAGGGAGTGCATGTAAAGTGACTAGCATGCTGCGTGATAGTGGGGGGCAAGTAAACGTCCTGGTAGCCCACGTGTTTGTAGCTTCCTCTGAGGCTGTTGAGCCCTACTTCCCGCTTCTGGACGGGCCGAGGATCTAGCCTCAGTTGGACGGGGCACTCGAGAGGGTCAGCTGCCTCCTCCTGCTTGGGGATGTTTTCACCTCCGTGTACGCAGGGCGCTGAAGGCCTGGTTCAGCTGTCCTGCAAACCTTCTGTGGCCAGAACTAGGGCCCGGGGGACACTGGAGTTCAGGTGGAAACGGGGGGCCTGGCCACACACAGAGATGGAGCAGACGAGATGGAGTGGAATGGATAGAACCTCTGCCTGGACTCCTGCCCCCATATGTCTCCAGGGCCTGCCTGGTTCTGAGGCCTCACATTCTTCCTTAGAACCAGACAGGTCCTGGAGGGGGAAGATCTCTTTCCTTTTTCTGTATTAAAAGATTAACTCAGAAGACACAATCGCTTCTGGGAATGTTAGGACTATCGGCTGCTCACAACCAAGTATGGCCTTTCCAGCTTATCCAGACCTGAGAGGGGTTGATGATGGGGTCAATGGGAACGTGTTCAGGGGCACTAGGAGGAGGGCAAGGGCACCCTTCTTTGCCTTGACACCCTCTGCCTGCTTTCTGTGCTTCAGTCGACTGGAATCCTGGTAGCCAGCAGGCTGCAGCCTGGAGACTTGGAGGGGATGGGCCACGCTGCCAGGTGTACGTCTCCGGTTTTGTCCCACCTCCCTGTTCCCACCCCCAACTCACCCTGGAAGTCAAAGTCGGTGAGAGAGGGATTGATGGCATCCAGGTCGGTGCCAAGGTCTCCGTCTGGCAGCAGGGTGTCGTGGATGGTCCTGGCTGGGGAAGGCTCAGCCAGCAGCTTGGTGCTGTGACTGGGTGGGGTGTGGGCAGGCAGAGGCGAGTCCTGAGGGGTGCCTGGCTGGGCCCGCAGCTCTAGGTGCCCATCTGGCTGCGGGAACAACGGCTGGGGTGGTCCAGGAGGGGCCAGGCCTGGTGAGAGGTGTGAGTATGTCTGCCCATAGCAGGAGGGTGCATGCCCCCCAAGTAGGTCCTGCAGGGGGTTCTTGCCAGGGATGGGACCTGGAGCTGGGTGGATGGAGTGCAGTGGCTGGGAGAGCCCAACTGGAGGTGCCAGAGGCTGGACAGGGCCTGAGCCTGCCAGCCCAGGGGGTGGGCAGCCCAGCAGTGGGGTTCCCAGCTTCTCCCTCTTGTCTCCAATGAGGCTGTCCAGCTCTTCTGAAAAAGCCCAAGAGAGAGGAAACCATGAGACTGCTTTCCCCACAAACCCTCCCCAGCCTTAGAACCGCACTCAGGCCCTTTCCTTACTCATCAGTCCTCCTTTTTCAGTTTTCCTCTCTCTCTTCTTGGCTCATGGGAACCCTGGGCCTCGCCTCACACAGCCCGTCAGCCTCACCTGGCTTGGCCATGCTCTTGCGCACAGCAATGGGGTCTTTCCTCTTCCACTTCTGCAGCTCCTCCTGCATCTTGTCGATCTTGGCCGGGTTGAGGGCCCACAGGCAGCCCTTGCGAGAGGAACTTCCTGATTTGTTCTCCACCTTCTCGAAGCACTTGTTGAGAGAGAGGTTGTGGCGGACAGAATTCTTCCAGCCGTCGGGCGCTGTCTGCCGGAGCAGAGCAAGACAAGAAATCAGGCCAGGATCAGGCAGCCAGAGCTGGCTCTGGGTCTGGGCTCCAGAAAAACCCCACTCGGTGCACAGAACCACCACCCACCCCACACTGGGGCTCGTCTGCCTCAGCACCTAGCCCAGGCTCTGGCCCTTCAGTGGTGGGGGAGGGGTTGGCAGGAGCCTTGACCACAAGTTATTTTCACCTAAAATCTGCCTTCGTCCTACCCACATCCCTGGCCGACCGTAAGGGTGGCCGACGTGGCTCATAAGGGAAGGGCTGGTGGGCGCTACAGAGGCCTCGGCTTCTCCCGCACCTGGAATCGGACCACTCCCCATGGGTCTTGGAGCCTGTGCTTGGAGCCCTTTGTGGAAAAAGAACTCACTGCTCTGAGGTCTCCGGTGCCAACTTTGGAGATGGACTGAGGGCAAAGCTATGGAATGTTCTCCTGGGTCGGCCTCACCCCCACTGGGACGAATGTGGCAGAAAAGAAAGGTGGGTGAGGTTGGTGTTTGGCTTTGTGCACTGTTGAGCATAAACTGGTGTGTTTATCTGAGTTTGGGTGTGTGTAGTGTGTGAGTGAGTGTGAGAGAGAGGGAGGCTGTGTATGAGCAGGCACATGTCCCTAAGTGCTTCTCCCCGGTGTGAGCTTGTCTCCAGGGTATGAGTCTGTAAATTCCTAAGTGTGATGATGTGTGTCCCTGAAGGTGCGTGTGTGTGAGAAAGTCTCTCTGGGGTGTGTGGGTATCCACGATTGTATGCGTATGGGGGTGGGAGTGTTCATTCACACGACTGTGCCCCAGGGGTGTGCCCTGGTGGGGAGGCCAGCCCTCAGGCTGGGGGTGCTCGTGCCCACAAAATAAACACCCATTAGGAGGCCTGGTCATGCCACCAGTGCGGTAATTGTGCCCAGGGAGGGTTGTAAAAACCATTAGGCTGACTCAGTTGGGTGAGAGGCGGCGGCGGGGGTGCCAGCAGGCACCCCCAGTCCTTCCACCTCCAGCTCTGCTTCAGGCTCTGCGACAGTCCTGGGCCCAGCGGGGTGACTGTGGAGAGAGTTCCTGCTTTGGGGTGGGGGCCCTTCACCAGCGCCCCTTGGCCTCTCTCCCTTTCAGCTCACAGTTTCTGCTTAATGAGGGGCAGCCACTCCCACCTCCCCAGCTCACTTGCCCCAGGGAGCAGCCAGGCTGAATCACGCCCAGCAGAACTGGGCCCTGATGCCCGAGTCACTGCAAGATACTGGCAGGAGCTACCAGAATCTTTCTTAAGGGCAGCTGGCCTGGGGCAGGGGGCTGGTTGAGATGACCCTCAAGGCTCCCAGGGTCACAAGGAAGAATTCTTGAGCCACCAGACCAGCCAGCCAGCTGAGGATGCCAGCCAGCCACCTTCAACTCCCACGACAGTCCCTACTAGGAGTCAAGGCTGTATCGCCCAATGGGCAGAATTAATGGGCACTGGGCCCTTTATAGCCCCATAAATCTGAATTTGGATGCCAGAGCAGCTCCCACCCCAGCCACTTCCTGTTTGGAAGAAGGACGGTCAGCACTAGCAATTATGGCCAGTGGCTGGACATGTCCCCAGTCCTACAGCCCTGACTCATGGGGCTGCAGGACGCCCACCTCAGCTACCTCGGGCATGAGTGCTGCCCACCCCAGGGTCCACTCTCTCTTTGCCCAGAAGAAGGATCTTCAAATGGGGGTGAGAGATAGAGGGGCCAGGGGATCTTTGAACTTGTTCCTTAGGTGGGTCAGAGGGGAAGTGTCGGAGAGGGAAGGAAGCTATGTGCCAACTGGTTCAACCGGACCCTTGTACAGATTGGGAAACTGAGGTTTGGAGAAGAAAAGGCCTAGCCCTAGATCACACAAGGAGGCAGTGACAGAGCCCAGACTTCAACTGTGTCCCATCGTTAAGGGCCCTGCCCAGGTCACCCCACAGGGCTGGCTTCCCCATCTGGGTGAAGCCATTCTCAAAGATGCTTTCTCTCTGAAGTCAAACGTAAACTCAGGAGTGAGGGAGTGACGCAACTGCTAAGAACAACAACTAGAACCAAAAAAAAAAAAAAAGCTGCCAGACCTCTTTGCTCTCCAGCCCTATAAAACAGGGATTACACAGCTCCCAGGAAAAATAATTAAGCTAGGATGAGATGCAGGGAGGGGCTGCGGGCCAGGTTGGGAGTCAGCAGGGAGGAAAGGCTGAGAGCCAGGGGCAGGGCTCGCACTTCCCTCTCTTGGGCCTGGCCCCTTAAGGTCCTAGAGGACCCTCCAATGGCTTTAGGGGTTTGGGCGAGTCTGGTTCTCGACCTGCTGGGGTATAGGGGCAGCCCTGGGGATCGGCTTTCAAGCTTCTCGAATCCCAGGACCAACTCTCCTCCCTCCTCTTCTTCCTTCCAGAACCTTTGGCAGATGACCCTAATTTCCCATTCCTGGCCAGATAGTTCTGGCCATCTTGCCCACTCCTCTGATGGCAGCTCAGCAAGTACAGACTTGTTTGAATATCAGCCTCGAATTATCCCCAGGCGAGACAACCGCAAAGATGTGGGACTGGGAACCCCTCACTGGCAGGTGGCGCTGAGCTGAGTTGTGGGTTACCTGGGCCCCGCTCCCACCCCAGGAGGGGTGGTCTGAGCTACAGGGTCTGGGGTTAGGAGGGAAAGCCAAATAGCTGGAGCCAGGACGGTCCCTCCTGCTGAGCGACCTTGAACAGACGGATCAATCTCTCTGATGTGTTTGCCCATCTGGAGAGAAGGGCATCTGCCCTGCCTCCAGGGAGGGAGCCTGGTAGAGCTCCCAGAAGCCCTTTCTGTGGATAATGGGAACTCGATCCTGTACATGGGAAGGTTAGGTGAGCCAGCCAGTTCCCTGGGATACTCAGAGACCATGAAGCCCACACCCCGCTTTTTGGCAAAACTGCCGCTGAGCCTGCCGCCCACAGAGGCAGATTCTAATCTCTCCCTGGAAGGCACCGGGTTCTGTGGTCCCAGCATCCACGTCGCCTTGGCTGGCCAGCTCCTACCCAAATTCCTCTAGCCCTACGGCATCCTGGGGGCAGTCTCTCATTCCTTCCCCAGTTCTCTCTTCCCACTTGGGGCAGGTGGATGCTCCTTGAAGCCTGACAGGACTGACACGCCCACCTCCCGCCAGCATAGGGTCTGACTCCAGCCTGCTGTGCGACCTTGGGCGAATGGCTGGAGCTCTCTCCCTCACGGGGACCTCTGCCCTTCTGAAGTGGAGACACGGGGAGGCATGTGGGGCAGGGGGAGGAAGCAAACCCTCTCCTGGCTTTCATTCTAACTCTTCTCCCGCTTCCTAACTGTATCCTCTGGCTCCAGAGAGGCCTGACTTGCCCAAAACCTGGGCGTGGGGGAGTGGGAGTGGCTCTTGGGCTCACCTTGAAGTAAGGAAAGTGCTCCGTCATAAAATTGTAGATCTCGCTGACAGGAAGGCTCCCAGTTTTACTGTTCTTAAGTGCCATGAAGATGAGGATGCTGAAGGCAGAGAAAACCCTGAGAGTTTTAACCTCTGACTAGGCCCGGAGACCCCCCTCAACCCCCTGCCCCGCCCTGGCTGGAGTAGTTGAGGAGCAATAACCTGTTGCAGAATTAATGGCTGAGAGGCTCTCTGAAAGGAGAAGGGACGAAAAAGTGTCCACTGAAGTCAGGAATTACAGGTATATGAGGGTGCTGTGGAATCTGAGAGACCTGGGTTGCAGTCCTGGCTTAGCCACTCACTAGCTGTGTGACGTTGGGCGAGTGCCTAAACCTCTCTGAGCCTCAGTTCCCTCAGCTTTGACATGAAGAATGTAATAGCTACCTCAGAATTGTGAGGATTACGGATGATGCCTAGCACATAGAAGCACTCATTAATGGAAGCTGTCATTACCAGCCATCCCTCAGCCAACTGCATAAATGTTCCATAGTAAGGGAGGGAATTAAGGTTTCTTGAGGCTCATCAATGTGCCAGGTATATTCCCACACTTAATCCTTCTAAAGGCCTGAATATTGCTTTAAAAAAATAACGAAACAGAGGCTCAGAGAGACGGAATAATTTGCCCGAGGTTTCACAGCTAGTAAATCCCAGAGCCGGGACTTCAACGTGGCCCTGCCGGACTCCGAGGGCTGTGTGCTCCTTTCTGCGCATCCTCATGCTCCCCACAGACCCCTTCTCTGTGCTCCCGGCTGATGTTCGAATTCCTTCTCCTTCCCCTGAGCTCATACTGGCTAATGACCTGACCCCATGTGGGGCCTGGCACACAGGAAATCGAGTGACACTGTTGGTGGGATGAAAGAAGGTTCAGATGAAGGTCTCCCAGACAGGCTGGGCGCTGCCAGCCTGGCGCTTACAACCCCGGCCCCACAGAAGGTACACCCGATCTGGCAGATGCTGGGTAACTGAGTCACATCTGCAGTCATTCCTCACTTATTTTCAGTAGAGGCTTGGGGTGGGGCTTCTCTCTGTATCTGGGGAGGGAGAGCGGGGAACTGGGGCAACCATCCCTCCTAAACTCTCAGTCTCAGGCCCTGGGGCCCAGGAGCCTAGAACTTAGCAGGCTCACCACAGGGCACCAGATCTGCTAAGCTGAGCCAGACGTGGCTCCCAGGGTTAGGAGAGAGGTCCGAGGTGACCTAGTCTGTCTCTGAGTCCCTATGAAAAAAATCCCTTCTCCACCATGCTCTGGAAGCCCGCTGGCTATAACCCCCATTACCATTATACCATGCCTCAGTTTACCCAGCGGTCCTCTCACCCCTCTTTGTTCCACCCAGTAGTGCTGGGAGACATACCTGTAGGAGTAGATAGGTTTTGGGAAGAGAGGCTGGTGCCCATCGGTGCTGGCCTGGGGTGCAATCCGCTGGTACGGATAGTGGGGGGAGCCCAGGTAGGGAACAGGGTAGCTGCCGCCACCTGGTGAGTACTGTAGAGGTCAAAGGGGGCAGAGTGGTTGCCATGGTAACCAGCCTTCCCAAGGAGGGGCCCCTTCCCCCAGAGAGGGAGCTGAGGCTAGATTCTTTTCTCCCTGGTCCTAGACTCCACCACTCACGGTCATGGGTTCCAGTGGCAGAGCTATCTGAGGGGGCTGGCCAGGGGTGTGGGCATCTGAGTGCCTGTGAGGAGATCCACATTCTAGGATCCAGGCTCCCAGAGGTCTCAAAGCTCCTTTCCTGCAGCTCTTTCCTCTCAGGCCCTCTAGGTACTCTGGTTGCCGTGGTGTTGGGAAAGCAGCCTGGCTGGGCTGGAAGTGCAAAGGATAGTCCTGGCTTCCGCACCTTTCCGGACAGGCGCTCCAGGCCTCCCTTGCTTCTCCTGGAGCATCCGGGCCGGAAGTGGGATGTCCAGTCTGGGCGTTTGCTGGGCACTGCCACCTTTTATGAGTTTCAGTGGCTCTTTGAACGGGCCGGTCATGGTGGTGGGCAGGTGGGGGTGGGAGGTGGTTTTACAGCAAAGGGAGTGGCCGTGGTGCCAGGGATGGTGTTTTATGGGGGCGAGGGGGGAGGGAGACTCTGACTCCCCCATCTGCTCCAAGCTGATGTGCTTTTTCCAGGTCACCCGAGAGGCACTTAGTGCCTGAGTCACCCTCTCTGCAGGCTCCATAAAGCCCTGGGTGCGGCCATCTTGTTGGAGGACGGGGTGCGGAACGTAGAGGGCATCAAAGCAGGGCTGGGCATGGTGAGGACATTTACTGAGGACAGGGCTCCGGTAGCCCCTTCGCCCTGCTGTGGCTCAGTGTCTGATGGGCCAGTCTACCTAGGACACATCCCTACTCTGGGTTGACCGTGAGCCTCAGGATGGCTCTGGACATTCCAGCCGGGACCCTCATGGGATGGCCCCTCATGTGTACCCTCTGCTTCCCTCCGTCTCTTTCTTTCTTCCCACAGAGCAAGCCATCTGACTACCTCCCCCTGCCACGTGCCTGCCTCCCTGGCTGGGCCATGATCAGGGCCAATGCCAAAGGCTGGGAGTAGAACCTGCTCCACAGGCAGGGCCTGTCTCAGTGCCAGGCTGCAGGTGGATGGAGCTGGGCGCTGGGCAGCCACTTGCTCTGTCTTGCCCAGTAACTCCTGGGAGTTGCAAAGCTGCTCTGGGACTCGTTTCTTTCTTTCTCTCTTTAAAAACCTCCATCCCGTGCCAGTGTGGGCTAATTACTTGGTACATCTAGGAGGAGCTGAGGCTGGGCAGTGAGGTGGGGAGGCGGGAAAGGGCCAAAGATGATGGGGACTGGGATCCTCCAGGTGGGAAGTTCCCCTAACCCTACGCCTGGTCCCACCCTGTCTAGGCTAAAAGGAAGTTTGAGGACACATAGCAAGACAGTGGCTGGTCCTGATGGCAGCACATGGTTTACAGCCCTGTCCAGCCGGTGTGTCACCTCACATACTCCTTTCAAAGCCTTGGCTTTGTCTGGTTCTCTCCGCCCTCCCTTTTGGTTCACATCTGGGCCCTGACCCCATCTCAGCCCCATTCTCTTTTCTGAGACCTCTCAGGTCCTGCCTGGGTCTCAGAAAAGCCCTGCCTAATCCTACAGAAGGGCAATTGCTTTCCTTCCCATGAACTGCTGTCCCCCACCCCAGTTGGCCCAGCCTAAGGGTTGGGGCCCTGCTGCCCTTGCCTGCCCAGCTAGGTGCATGCACACCCTGATAATATCCCGAGACTCTGGGGAAGCATGCCCGCTTGCCCCAGACCCACCTGGTGGAAGGGAGGTTGGGAGGGGCAGTACATGTGCTGCAAGGGGGGCTGGAAACAGTACAGGCCAGGAACACTCTCCAGAGCTGGGGGCTTGACCTTGACTTCTGACCCCTGATGGAGGAAAAAAGCAAAGATGACTGGACTAGGCCTTGTTTTTCTTCCTTCCTCTTTTGCGCCTTAAACTTTCCAAAGAAACAACCCTTACTCTGCCTCCCCCAAAGCTTGTTCCTGGAGAACAGAAAACAGAGAAGGGCAGGAATTTTCCTGAAGGATTCAGCAAGTTAGTGGTGGAGCTGGGACTGGAACCGACAGTGCTCCCTACTTCCCACCTCACTGCAGGTGTGAGACTGAGGCTTGGCGGTCTGGAGAAGTTGGGGAGGCTTGTCAGTGGTTTCACTGAGACTGGGGTAGGGCCAGGGATCTCCCTGGAATGGCACATGGGTGCAGTACCTGGCCCAACTCACCAAGCTAAGCCCAGGGCCTGCTTGCTGGTTCAGAGCCCCCCGGCCTCTCAGAATCGGTCCTCAAACAACACTACAGAAAAGGCCACAGTTCCAGAATTCCCACTGCAGAGCCGTGGTGAGGGGAGCACAGGAACTGGCCAGCGGGTTGGTTCAGCAGGATCCCCCAGGCCCTGCCACTTCCTCTTTTGCAAAGGCCAAGGAAGCTCTAGCAGGCTCCCTGGAGGGGGCTGGTGAGTCTGCTCTCTGCTCTGTTCCCCACCACCAACCTTTGCCCCTTGCTCCAGGGAGTCTGCCCCATCATCGCTGGTCTGCACGAGCCAATGGCACTCTCTCAAACTGGCTCAGGGAGCCCGTGGCTCCTGCCAGTGGTGGTGGCCAGACTCTGGCTTCCCATGAATTGTGAGCCCTACACAGAGCCCTCAGGGCCTAGCACAGAGTTCTGTCCTGAGTAGGGCCGGGAGAGGTGGACACAGCTAGGCTGGAAGGTGAACAAGGCCTGGAGGAGGTGGACCACTCTTCCTGGGGTTATAAAGGTATTTGGGCACCAGCATCTGGGCCGAGAGGGTCAAATCAGCTGTGAGCTCTTTCTGGGTGTGCCCTGGGGTTGCTGATGCACAGATAGCCATAATCATAGAATCTCAGGCCTGGAAGGGCCAAGAGCACTGTGTCTAACCCCCTCATTTGGCAGATGATGGGGCTGAGCCCATGAAAGAGAAATGAGGTGCTCAGGTCAACTGGAGAGTTGAGCAGCTAGCTGTGGGGCTCTGGGCCCAAGCTTTTCTCCACTGTGCGGGGGGTAAGGGCATGGGCTCAAGTCTCAACCTCACCTCTTACAGGCTAAGAGCCAAGTCACTTGGCCTCTATGGAGCCTCAGTGTACCCATCTGCAAAATGGAGATAGTGGAAACTCTTCAGAGGTTTGTCATGAGGATTAAACAGGGCACTTGAAAGCTATCACCTGGCAGAGTGACCAGGGGCTGGCACTGAGTGGACACTGGCTGGAGGGTGGCATCTGATATGACGGTGTCCTCACTGTGAGCTGCCGTCATGTTCAGTGGCCTGAGGAGGAGCCATCAGGACCAGAACAGGAACAAGGTCCTGTCTTGGCCACACCTGGTAGGTGCCCAACCCCTGTCTCTGTCTTCCAAGCCTGGAAAGAGGCCTTTGTTGGGCATGGCTGGGGGGTGCATGGGAGCCCATTGAAAGCGAGAGGTGAGGAGGCTGGTGGGCCTCTAACAGGCATAGTCTGGGCTGGGCCCACTCAGGGCCTTCCACCTCGGACCTCCACAGCTGGGGAGCAGGGAGCAAAGCTCCTTTCATCTTTCCTCTTCCCAAGGCAACAAGCCTATGAAGTAGACACTGTTACACATACTTTTCGAGTGAGGCTCGGAGAGCTTAAGTGACTTGCCAAAGGTCACACAGCTTGTGGATGTGGTGGTAGAAGGACATGCTGACCTCCCAAAGTGTCAAGATATTTCTATGAATATACCTAGGTCCCACCTGGGCAAAGGATGGGGACGGGAAGGTCCTCTGAATAGACCTGAGCTCTCTCTCAACTCTGCCTGCAGATGCTCAGAGGGGAATATTGTGTTCTGTGGCTCCTCCCTACATCCTTTCTCTTGGCCTCTGGAATGTGTTTTTCTTCTCACATTTGCATATGGGCGTATAGAGCTGGCTGGGGATTCTTGACATTTAAATAAACAGAACTTACACACTGGAATCCTGACTCAGGAGCCACTGGGAAGTTGCCAGCTTCCTTAGCCTGACCTGCCTACCCCGTCTTGTCCGCTCCTTGCCGGACCAGGCCAGCATCCCCTCCCCAGCTGACCTGGGGGCTCAGAATGAAGCCAAGAGACCTCAAGTCTCTGAGCTTGCTGCTTCCCTGACACACACTGAACCTGGGCGGAAAAGTCTGGAAGGGGAAGGCAGGGAGTTTGATCTCAGAGGACTCAACTGGGCTGCTAGGAGCTGACCCACAGCACAGGGGGGATACCCGCTGATCAGTGATGCTTACCAGGACCTGGGTGCTGTGCTCCTGGCTGGAGTAGGGGAGCCCATTGCACCAGGCCTCTGCCGAGAAGCCAGGCAGAAAGGCCTCGGCCTCCCCCACATCCACAGGGATCTCTTCGTAGGCTTCCAGCACCCCTGGGGTCTTGAAGGAGTGTCCATCGAGGGCCAGGGCAGTCTGGGCCTCAGGGAAGATGTCCTCCTGGAAATGCCGCTTGTATGGGTGAAAAGGCACGTGGCTTCCCTTGAGGAAACGCCCAGGGCTGCTTGCTGGACTCTCTTCAAAGCTGAAGCTGGGGTACTTGTCTGAGGGGGAGAGCCGGAAAGGGCCTGGGCCTGGGCCAGCTGGGCACTGGACTGGCTCGGGGCCTGGTGATGCGATGCCGGGGCTGTGGGGGGGCAGTGAGGGGGCCCTCTCCGGAGGGCCATCGGGCACAAATGATGAGCAGCTGAAGCCGGCATGCTTTGGGGTAGACAGAAGGTAGAGAGACCTGTGAGTGGAGGCCGGACAAGGATCCTACTCTGTGCTAGGGTAAAGGGGCTGGGGCTGAGCTCTGGGGAGCCCCCAAATGATGGAGGAGACCTAGCCTGCCCTTGGAAACCCCAATCTGATGAGTGTAGACTGCTCTTAAATTGGGGTGCACCCAGTAGTCGACATATGTCCCTGCCCTGGGGAAGCCCCAGACTGAAGGTGTAAGCATATCTGAATACTTCTGGATCTTGGAGTCACTGGGCACTTGTTTGCTGGTGGAAGGGACAAGACAGATCCCAGGGAGGCCCCTGGAGGGCGAGGGTGACTGTTCACCTGTTTCCCGTGCAGCCCGCAGGCCCTGGCCTCGGCCCAGGCTTCGGTGCCAGGTACTTACGCTCTGTGGGGCAGGAGAGCCTGGGAGGCCCGGGGCCTGCATGAGGTCCCCTTGGGGCTCACCCTCCAGTCTGGTGGGGCCTGGCAGCGTGACGTCAGACTGTGGCGGAAGTAGCGACACCATCACCCACTCCTGACCTTGAAGAAAGCCGGCTGCAGTGAGAATGAGAACCAGCATCCAGGGGTGACCAGTCCCAAGTCCACCACCTCCACTCCCGCCCCATCCCTGGGCTGGTGCCCTGACTCCAGCCAGCCATCTTGATGAGAAAGACAGACAGACAGACAGACATAGAGACAGAGAGAAACATCAGAAGCAGAGGTAAGCAGATAAACAACCGGAGAGATAGAACAAGAAACATGCACAGAGAGAGAAGACTGGTAGGGAGAGAACACGATGAACTGGTTAGGAGCCCCCCACGCCCTCTGGGGAGGGAGGGCTTGGTGCCCTGGACCCTGTAGCTGCAGAGCAGTGAATTAGCGGTTCCCAGCAAGACCTTGCCTCTGGCTCCTTGTGCTGTCTCCAGTCTCCACAATGAAGGACCGGGCTAGGTCACTGAGGCAAGCAGTCCCTGCGCAGTGACTGAGCAAGTGGGTGGTCCTGAGAGGAAGAGGAGCTGAAGAAGGAAGGAAGTGGGCCAGGCCCAGGCCTGGGGTGGGAGTGACCTTCATATTGCAGGTGACCAGCCCTCAGCAGAGGCCAGGCCTGTGGGGCCACCCTCGGGCACCTTGGCCTGGCTGGCATGACCAGGGAAGAACTGGGGACTTAAGGGGACCTGACTGCTGGTGGCCTTGGGAACCTGGCATAGCACAGGGGATGCTGCCACCAGCCCGCTGCGGTGTGCCTGGTGTGCGCTGTTTTCTCCTGTGCCCTCCAAACTTTGCGCAGGCCACTGCCCTTTCTGAGCTGCAGTTCCACCATCCAAAAAACAAGGGGCTAGACTACACGATATCTGAGGGCTTCTTCTGTTCAGACCTTCTGGAACTGTGGGAGTACACTGTCCCTAGCACAGCTGTGTGGTTGAGGACTCAGCTCAAAGCCATCCTCGGCCTTTCCTTGCTGGCTATGCCAGCGAAGCTCCTTGAACCTCAGCATCATCCCCAAACTGGGGAGAGAGCTAGGGCCTCCCCCGGCGGCATGCTGTACCAAAGAAAATCACACACACAAAGTAGCCCAGGGCCTAGCACACAGGCAATGTGCAGTAAATGCCAGCTGTCATTATTAATATCCTTATTATATGGCTTTTACTATCATTATCATACTCAGATCTCTTCCTTCTCTACAATGTGCAAAGGGCAGTTTCTCTCAAATTCACTCCTCTTTACCTAAATGATTTCTGATAAAGGCTACCGTTTACTGAATGCCCAATCCAGGCTGGCCACTGTGTAAATGATTTGGAGGATTTTTCTCATTGTTTCATTAGAACATCTGAGAGGAAAGTACATTATTAATCCCACTTTTCAGGTGAGGAAACTGAGGCCCAGGGGAGGTTATGTGACTTGCCCAGGTCATAGAGCTAGTCCTTGATAGAGTCAGGATTCAAAGTCAAATCTGTCTGACTCTGCAGGCTGCACTGGTCTTACAGTTTCTTCATTTGGTGAGGGTCACAGTGGGGGTGGGATAAGCTGGGGAGGGGCAGGCAACAAGAAAGCTGCATGAGGTTCACACTTATGCCTCCTACCCAAGACCCACTCAAGGTAACTGAGTTACCAGCAGGGTAACTGCGCATTTCCCCAGCCGTGTTCTCCTAGGAGCGCTGGGAAGGAGGGGTGGCCTTGGTGACCCCATGGTGCCCAGCCTGGGCTTAGCACGTCTTTGCTCAGTAAACTACATATCTCCTTTGTTTGACAGGGGGTTAATAACGACAAGGCATTTGCCCGAAGTCCCTCAGGGGATCAGTGCTGGAGGGGGCTGACAGCTAGGGTCCAGCGGGGGCCTGGTGGGAGGCTCTCCCGCCCCTTCAAGAGTCTCCACCGCCTCTTCTCCATGTCCAGGCGCCCGCTCACTCGGCAATGCTAAATGTGGCGTGACCGGGGAAGCGCCGAGCTGGCCGTAACTGGACACCGAAATGGAGCAGGCATGGGGCCCAAGGTGCAGGGCAGCCCATCTCTGGCTCCGCATGACCGCCTGGTCTGGCCCCCGCTCCCTGGACAGCTCCTGGACAGCTGGGGCCCGCCTGTCACACCTGGCTGTGGCCCAGAGTTTCCAGAGGCAAGGTTGGGGGTGGGGGGACTCTTCCTCCCATAGGGCTCAGGCTTTGTAACCTATGGGCCCGTGGTTGGCCCCCTCTCCAGAGGCGGAATAAAGTGTGGTTAAGAGCAAGGGAGTAGGATTTCCGTTGCCTTGAGTCTGAATCCCAGCTGCGTCAACTCCGGGCTCGGTGACTCTGAATGAACTGTGTAATTCTCTATATCTTTCTTTGCTCCTCTGATCAGTGGGGACTGGGAACCCACCTCAAAGGCTGTCAAGAAGATTAAGAGAGTATGTGTATAAGGTGCCCTGCACGTGGAAAATGCTTGACACATGTGGCACATCTGGCTTCCTTGGCCCAATGCGGCTTGGTCTCTGACCCCAGACTCTAGTTTCCCGATGGCCTCGCTGCTTTGGGCCTGACAGGCCTGGGAGGACTGGCTAAGGGCCCCATGCCGAGGTGGCAGCTTCCCTTTGCTAGTTCTGCCCTGTCTGCCTGGCCTTCAGTCAACCCGGCTTCTGGGGGCTCAGACCCCAGCTCTGCTCCTCTGAGACATGAGCCTGAGGAGGCCTCTCTGAGCCCAGGTTGGGCTGCACCTCCTGCTGAGGGTCCGGCCTTCCCAGAAGGACCCCTGTAGCATCTGTCTAACCCCCATCCCTGCGTCAGTCCCTCTGTCCTAGGACATTGCCTGTAGCCCTAGCTGAGTTCCTGCATGTCAGAGGCCTTAACCGAGGGCTTCAGTTCACAGTCTTGACTTTCATACCCTGGCTTGGCCAAACCACCACCCCACCTCCTCGAAGCGGCTGGGGCAGGATTAGAGCCAGGGAGGCTATGCAGAGTTGGGAGGTCCTTCTCTTGCTTTGCATTGAGGATACAGAAGTCCCTCTGTGCAGGGTTTCCTCTGGGAAGGTGTTATAACAATGACTCCTGATTTGGGGACCACTGCACCCCCTTGGTGGTCTCAGCCAGAGCTCTATTTTGCAAATGAGGAAAGAAGGCTGAAAGAAGAGGTTAAGTGACTTGCCTAAGATCACATAGTTCCAGAAAGAAGGGGTCTTCCACCAACTGCATTCCAAAGGACCCTCCTGCCTCAGGGGTGGGCTGCAGGGCTCTGATTGGTGGATATAGGGAGTCCTGTCCATCATAGGGAGGGGCTCACTGTGGGGAGAGGGATGAGGCTGCCTTGGCTCCTGACCCCAACCCAGAGTGGCCGGTGGAGCTCCTGAAGTGGGATGATCTAGTTCAGAAGCTCTAGAGTCAGGACTGGATTTGAATCCCAGTAACTGTGGGACTTTGGGGGACAAGTTTCTTGACTTCCTTGCCTAGGCCTCAGTTTCCTCATTTGTAAAATAGGGCTAATAATATGTACCTCTCTGGAGGATTAGATGAAATATTGCTTGTAAATAGCTTAATGTGTAGTATGTGTTCAATAAGTGATAGCTATTATTAATAATTAACAGTGGGGCAGAGTTAATTTAAAGCATGAGCTCTAGGTGTGGGGGCAGACAGAGTAGAGGAAATGCCTCTTCCTGCCCCCCGACCTCCATCTCCTTGACATCCTCCTACCCCTTTTGCAAAGACTAAACTTCCCTCCTCTTGAAATTTTCTGATCTCAGAGATCATTTCAGCAATCCCCCTGCGGTGGAATGGCTGTAGAAACTCATGGGGAGCCTGGCTGGTGTGGCTCAGTGGATTGAGTGCCAGTCTGCCAATTGAAAGTCGCTGGTTCAATTCCTAGTCAGGGCACATACCTGGGTTGTGGGCCAGGTCCCCAGCTGGGCACATGCGAGAGGCAACTGTTCAATGTATCTCTTGCACATCGATGTTTCTTTCCCTCTCTTTCTCCCTCCCTTCCCCTCTCTCTAAAAGTAAACAAATAAATCTTTAAGAAACTCACAGGGATTAGAGTAAGGAGGGAGTGACCGTGGCTTTGGATCCCTCAGGAGATTCTCTGATGGCTCCTGTGTCCTGGGGATGGCATCTGCATTCAGAAGGAAGCCTTTACTGACAGCTCACCTTCACGCTACCCACTTCAGTTTCAGGAAGCTCGGCGGGATGTGGGTTTGCAAAGACCAGCAGACAAATGCAGGAGGTCCAGTCAGCTCTCCTCCTTGCTCAGATCCCAGGAGCTATCCTGCATGACGTTGAATGTGGGCACCCACAACCCACAACCTCCCCCTGCTTTCTGGGGTGGAGCTAGGCCAGGGCTCTCCATGTGCCCCGGGGTCCCTTCAACTGCGAGGATGGTCATCATCGCAACTGCACATCTATAAAGCACTCTGCAGTGTACAAAGCACTTTGTATCTCTCATCTCATTTCACCCGCCCTTTGCCCCACAGGGGAGCAGGCAGTGGTGTGTTGGAGGCGGTAGCTCTGGGCTTGCGAGAGCCAACAGCGTCCATCTCTTTCCAGATCCCCGTTCAGTGAAATCAGCCCAAATTGGCCTTGTTTCCTACAGATGTTAGTAAATACTACAAATGATAAATTGGAGCCCCCTTTTTTTTGGAGAGCTGGTTGGTGAACCTTTATCGGCACAACAAGTAAGGTCATTACCCCCATTTTTCAGGGAAGAGAACCGAGACCCAGCAAGAAGCGACAAGCCCAGGGCCACAAAGCTAAAACGGAAAACCACATCTACTGATTCTCAGGCCTCAAGAGCCCCAACCACATCCCCAAACACACACTTCATGGGTACAGTCCTGGCAAAACTTTAGCTGCCTGCCATTCCAGTGTCTGGGTGTTCTGTCCACTCTCTGCTCTCTGAACTTCTCCCATGACCCCTGGGGAGTGGGAAGGCAGGGGGCATGGTGGGAGAAGCAGGCTTGATCTTCCCCGGAGCCGGGGGAAGAACGAAATGGCCCTCTAACCTGAGTAGGGAGCATGATAGGTGAGAAATGCCCCCGAAGCATGGCATCTGGGTCAACAGCGATCCTTCTGGAACCCCTGCTCTGTGCCTGTCTCTCAGACAGCCGGACCTGTGCCCCTTCCACCTGGCATGTCTTCCCGCCTCTTGGAGACCCTTTCCCCAGCATGTCAGGACTCAGGCCAAAAGGACCATTTGAGGGTGGGGGCCGGGGGACACCTGGTTTGCTGGTTGTGTGATCTTGGACAAGCTACTTCCCCTTTCTGTACTCAGTTTGCTTATAAGTACAACGAGGCACTGGAGTTAGTTGCATGTAAAGATGCTGACGCTGGTCCGGTGGAGGCGTCTGCCGTCCACAGAGCTGTCAGCTGGGCCCTCACCCAGCTCTGCCTTCAGGAGGGGCCTCCCTGAGGAAATCCTCAAGGGGACCAGGATCAGCTGGGTAGGTTATTATACCCCAGAAGGCAGGTGCTGTATTAGCACCCTCGTGTTATAGATGAAAACACTGAGGCACAGAGAGGTTACCCAGACTTGCTCAAGTTCACTCAGCTAGTAAATTATGCTCCCCAGGATCAGACACAGGCTTCAAAGCCAGTGTGCTTAACCACTACGCCCCATGGCCTCGCCTCAGGGACACCTCAGCTTTCTCGCTCACACCTGGAAGCCGGAGTGGCAGGTCGGGGGGCAAGGTGGGAGGTGTCCTTGGAAGAGTCGGCCTGGTATCCCCTGTGAGCAGCTGAGTCACAGGGGACACTGAGAGCCCTCACGGGGCTCTCCACACTCCTTCCCACCTGGGCATCCTACCTGGGGTGCCTCCTACCTGCCCTTTATGAGTGAGGTGGAGACAGTGCAGTTCCGCCTTAATGGTTTCTGTTGCTGGCTGCGGCAGCATGTTTTACGAGGGGTGGGGCCCGTGCCCAGTGCTGCCTGTGGCCCCACCCGGGGCTCCGCCTGCCTGGCTGCTAGGAGGGGTCCCCTGGAGCAGCTCGGTAATTACCTTGGTTGGGGGGGGGCAGGGAAGGGCCTGAAGGCCCTCTCCTGAGGCTTGGGCACCCCAGGATACTGGGAATCTGAAGGTGCCAAGGAGAGTATGTCTAGCTCCTCTGGCCAAGATTGGGGTTTCTGAAGCCAAAATTCTGGCCTTTATGGCTCTTGACCTTGCCTGGGTTTTAAGAAATGGTCAGCTGCCCCTGCCTTGAGATCTGATGACGGTGCTTTGAGAAGCAGTTACAGACAGACAGACAGACAAGGGTGAAGTGGAGAAAAACAAAAGATGAATAACTTTGCCCTCTATGTGATGCTTCCCTTAAATCTGAGCCACTGACACCTGCAGCCGAGTCACTCCCATCCCCCAAAGCAGGGCCCTTCCAGAGCCACGTCAGTCATCCCCCTGCCTCTGGAAGCAGGCTAGTCCTGGAGCATCCTCAATACGCCCATCCTGAAAAATCACTTGTGCCACCTTCTATGCCCAGGGCTGACTTGGAAGTTCTTCCAGATATCTAACCTTAATCTCCCTTCTAATCTTAGTCCTCTTGCCTTATTCTTCCTGCCATTCACCACGGGACCCTCCAGAGGTTAGTAAATGGCAAGGGACTCATCCCTCCTGCAGGGTGGGTCCCAGGCTTGCTACAGATGCCTGGCTCCAACAGTTTCCTGTTTTCCCACTCTTCTTTGCCTAGCACCCCTTCCTTTCCAGCATCCCTGACCATGTCTGGGCAGCCTTCCATCTCTCCAGCCCGTCCCCAGCCCCTGCCACCCAGCCTCGGGACCAATGGGGCTGAATCCAAGCACTCACAGTGGGCTCTGGGCCATGGCCACCATCACGGCTTCAGGGAGTCATCAGGCCAGCAACACCCCAGGAGCCTCCATGGAGGTATAAATACTCCCACATGCCTGGACCAGCCCCCTGCCTGAGGGCTGGGGCGGGGCTGCTTCCCCAGGCCAGGCAGGCAGGTCACATGCCCCATAAATGCCATAGGACCACAGGCCCTACCCAGCACCGCTGGGGAGACCAACTGGGGCCTGACCTCTCTGGGTGGCTGGATGATGATAGATGGGTGGTTGGATGGATGGATGAATTGGTGAGTGAATGAATTGGGAGGATGGATAAATGGAATTGGCAGATCAATGGATGGACAGACTGATGGATGGACGAATGACTAGACAGAAGGGTGGACACATGGATAGAAGGACAGACAGAAGGGTGAACAAATGGCAGATTGATGGGAGTCCTTGACCTGCTTGCGGATGCTTATTTGGTAGATGGGAAGGAAGGGATGCTTGGTTTCAAGGAAACAAGGAAATGTTAACCCTCAAAGCTCCCATCCATCCTACTCTGAGACACACTTAATCAGGACCCCTTCTCTCCTCTGTTATGGCCGTCTCGTCTGAGAGATTGGCTCTACTAGGTTCCCCCTACTCCTTAGATGCCTCTCCTCAGAGACCTCCCAGCCCAGGGATCTGTTGCTCTTGGGTGTCATTCACGGTCGCCTTTTCCTCCCTCCTGCCTACTCTAGAGTCCAGCTCTGTGGCTGTGAGCCCACCTTCGGATCTTGTTCCCAGAAGTAAGGTGCACTTGTCCTCCAAGGCGAGCAGGGGAGGGGGAAGTAAACTCAATTCCAAGAACACGAAACACTTAGATGGGCAACTTAAGGAGAAGATGCCCCCAACCCTCCCACCTTCCTCAGAGATTTTTAAAGTCATGACTGAATCTAATGGTGAATATAGGCCTGGCAAGGAACATGCAGGTGGCCAAAGTGTCCTAGAACAACTGGGGGCGTGACTGGAGAGTCGGGCTCCTGGGGGGTGGGGACTTCTTCCCTGCTCAATCCTCCCAGGGCACAGTGTGCATAATGCAGGTCTGAGGCCTCGCACACTGATTTCCAGAGAGGGAAGGTTTTTCTAACCCTTAATCTGCCCAACTGTGGAAAGGACCAAAGAATGGATGGTGAGATGGGGAGTGACTGAAGGAACAAGGGGATTTTTCACACATTATGAAATATTGTCTTCATCCTTCTTGTAAACAAGAATTCCATCACCCTCCTTGAGCTACACCTACTGAAGGGGGGTGGTGGAATGGGATGGGGAATGGGAGGAAGTCCCTTGACTCTGAGTACCCAATAGCCAGGCCATCCTGTGGTGTAGAAGTCCCTCCTCCATATGAAGTCACTCAGCGCTAAGCCTGGTGGTCCCACCCTCAACTTCCTGTGGGCTGCACTGGCAACTGGCTGCCGAACTGATTGGCTGTTGTGGTGATTGGCAGCTGAGGATGTGAACTGTGAGACCAATAGGGCTGACAGAACCTTGTTTCACCTCATACCCTAGCTTGGCATGTATCATCTCAGAAGCCTCCCCTGCACCCTGGTGGCCCTCACGGGGAGTCCTTCTGACGAAAGACCTCTGGAAACATCCTCTTCCAGCTCTGCCATCAGTGTGGGACAGCCACAGGAATGCACCTCATTTCCTCCTTTATAAAATGGGATCCTCATCTTTGCCCTACATACCTCCCCTGGCTGACCTGGGGACTCAGTGAGAACCAGAATGTCAAAAATGCTCTGAGAAAGATAAAGCAACACCATCTCGTCGGGTGCTCCTGCTTCCTCCCTTGGGGTCCCAGGCCCATGGGACTGCAGGAGAGGAACAGAGGCCGAGATCTTTTCCCCGTCAACCATTTGCCCTTCCCAGGGGGCTCCCCATGGGTGTGGCCAAGAATGCTCACACCCAGTCCCTGGGCCCTCTCGGCTGCCTTTGTGGGGGCATGGGATGGCACAGGACCCTGCCATTCCCTGGGCCACAGACCTCTCACACTCGATACATATCATTATCAGAAGGACCGCTCATTATTACCCTTCTATTTTTAAGGATATTAATTCTGCCATCACCACTAATAATAGAGATCTAGCACAAAACAAACAAGTACCGACCGGGCCCTCCCCCCACACCCTCCGAGCCGAGTTAGCACACAAACAAGGCAGGCGGTACGTTAACTGCCTGGACTTACAAGCGTTGGAGTGAGAAGAGTGCTGGAAGGGCCTCCCACCCAAGCTCTTCTCTACCTGACAGATGGGGAAACTGAGGCCCCACCGGCGGAAGGGACTGTTCTCTGCTATGCAGTGCCTGCACACTGGTCCTTCCTCCAGGCACTTGGGCTGGGTGAAGCCGGCCCTGAGCACTTGATCATTTTCGTGCCCACGTGAGGAGAAGGATGTAAAGGTTCCGGGGTGTTTCCCTGAGCCCATCTAGCTCCTGGGCTCTAGACCCCACCTCTCTCTCTTGACTGCCCCCAGAGTCTCTTGGCCTTGGCATTGTCATCCCAGAGAACTTCTTCTTCCAAAGCCCTTCCCACCTCTGGCAGATTGGACATGCTCATAGAAAGCCCCAAACAGGCTGAGCCCCCTCCCCAAAGCCACATGCTCTGCAAGGCCCAATGTGAGCTCCCCTCTTCCCCAGAGAGGGGCTGGGAACACCTCTGGCAGTGAACACTTCTGTGCTAAGTACAGAGTCTGGTAATCGGACTTTCTGATCATAGTGGGGGGTGTGCGTGCGTGTCCATGTGTGTATCCTATGCCTTCCAAGGCTGATGAGCGGGTATAGTCTGTCTGGGATGTGGTTGTGGAATTTACTAGTGTAGGTGGGATCTCCAACTGTCTCCTGGTGATCCGGTTCCATAGACACGCCCCATTCTGTGTGTGTGTGTGTGCACGTTGGTGTCCAGAACACTGCAGTTCATCAGAAGCAGGAGTTTCAGGGTAGGGGAGCGGGGCTGGAAGCCGACAGACCGCACATCCTCTTAGGAGCCTGAGGTGGAGGGTTAGTTCAGGCCTCCCAGTGGGCTCTCTGTGACATCCCTGGGGGTCTTGAGGGGTGCCTACACCCTGCCACTTCCAGGGTAGTCGTGAGAGCATGGGTTCCCCTTTCTCTGTGACTCACAGCTGGTTCTCTCATCAAGTTCCCTGAGAGATCACGATTCAGCTAATTCTCTCCCCAGCCCCATTAATCTGAGCTGACTAAGCAAGAGCCAGAGGCGGGGTAGAGACCCGGGGATGCTCACGATGGCAGTCATTCTTAAACAACCCAGCAGGTCTCCTTGCTTCAGCTTCTGTCCACCTCCCTTCCCTGCCTTGGGACTGGCCATGCAAATTAGATCAATTACACTCCCAGCCTCCTGAGAAAGGTTGCCACTGCCTCCGTTGGGGCCCCTTGAGCACGTCTCTCCATTTCCCCTCCTACCTGCCACCCACCTACAGTGTAGAGAGATCCACCTGGACATCAGACCTCAACTTGTCTTGTTGTACCCAAATTCGTTCTAATTGTTTGTCCGGCATCCGACCTATGAGGTCCAGACAGGATTAGGAAGCTGAGGGCTTCTCCAGGGATGATCCCGTCCCATCCGTTTTGTCTAGCGGCCTGGCTCTTCTGGGCTTGTCCTGGACACTGGGAGAATGTTGAGGACAGACCAGGACCTGGTGGGGGCACTGGTGAGGGGTGTTGGACCCCAAGGGGGATCTCTGATGAATGGAAAGATCCATCCTGGGGAGGTGGGGATGGTGTGGGACCGGAACATGGTGTTAGGGGCGAAGATGGAGGCAGGGCTGAGGAGGTAAGGTGGAAAGAGAAGCAAGGGATGGGTATGTGGAGATGGAGGTGAAATTGGGCATGGGGAGTTGGATAGGAAGAGGGTGGGGCTGGGGTAGGAGGTGGGAATGGGGATAGGGTCGGGTTGTAAAGGGAGACTCGGATGGGGTTGAGTCTGGGGATGGGCAGAGAGATGGAGAAAGGGACAAAGGGTGGAAATGGATCAATTGGAAAGACTAAAATTATTCAGGGACCTTTGACTGATGCTCCTGAGATGCACTCTCCGGGAGGTCACCTTGTCATTCCCCTGCTCCTGGGCATGTTGCCAGCACCACCACACCCACCCTAGATCAATGGTTGCTTCTCTACTCAGGAAATCACCTCCTGTGGTCACACAGTCCAGCCAAACTCACTTTAAGATGCTGAAACGTCTTTCTGAAGACTAATGCCAACCTCTCCTGCAGCAGAAGCCAATCTCGGATTGTTGGACTCCCACCTGCAGGCTTCCCCAGGGATGGTGGGCTGTGACCGCGAAGGAAAGAGAGGAGGGCATACCTGCAGGACCTCTGTCCCCTGAATCCCTCTATTATGGGGGAACAAGGGGAGGCAGGCAGAAGTGCCTCCCAAAAGCCCCCTCCTCATTAGAGTGTGGAGATGGAGAAACTAATAGAGGGTCATTGGGCACAGGGCCTTTTTTCTGTCCTTTCTTGTACACAGACTCCCAGGAAATTTCACTGTGACTTGGTAACAGTCTCTGGCTATGTGGTTGAGCCCTGGGCAGGCAGTGGGGGTTCTTCTGACCCATGAAACTCAAGCTGGAAGGAGGGAGGTTAGACATCAAGAAGGGCTTCCTGGCTTGGAAGGATGGACAACCATGGGAAGTGGTGCTGCACTGCCTTCTTAGAGGGCAGATGGGGCTCTCCTCGGGGGCTACAGGAGGGGATACACGCCAGCTCCCCAGAAGGCGTGTGTTACTAGCGGGCTTTCCCTTTGTCTTTAACTGTATCAGGCTTTCTCCCTTCTCACATGAATGATGAAAGCTGTTGGTTGGGGGCCATGTGGGGTCAGTGTGTGGATAAGACAAAGATGGGGAACAGGGAGGGATCCCAACCCCCCCTAATTTTTCTCTTGCCTTCCCAGGAGCAGAATCAACAGGATTCTGGGACTCTCTGAGCCCCTGGGAAATAAAACCCTCTGAGAACTCCCTGACATTCCTGGGAGAACAGGTTCCCGGCCCTGGGAGGTGAGTGAGGCGCCGGGCCTGGGGGGGCAGCGTGCCTCGGCAGGCCCTGGAGCCCGGAGCTGAGCTCGGCAGAGGCAGGACGGGCGGGGCTGGGCGGGAGCTGGGAGGACATGTGCCTCTCCCCGTGGCACCCCTGCCTCTGAGGATCCCGAGCAGGACTCAGGCCCAGCCTGGCCCACCGCAAGACAGGAGCCAGGACAGGAGGTGCTGCCTTCCAACCGTGGCGCATGCCCTTCTACTGTCCGCATCCTGGGGCTCAGGGAATGACGTGGTGGCGAAAGGGCTGAGCCAGGCATGGTAGGGACTAGACTGGAGAGCAATGGTCCCCTCCCTGTCTCCCTTCCCCAGTCAGCCCAGAGGAACTGGGTTTTTTTTCAGTGGGGAACAGAGAAGGCTATGAGGGCAGGCAGAGCTAGACCCTGCAGTACTAGAGACCTGAGACTCCAGGAAGGACTTCATGGCCCTGAGGGAACGGATCAAGTTTCCTCCTCAGGATTAGGAAAGCAAGGAGGGGGCTGTCCTGTGTAGTGTGGAAAATGACCCACCTAGAAGCAGGAGGATGGGCGAGATGACTTCTCAAGAGAACGTGCCCTCTCCACCTGGGTCCTTTCCCTCCGACCAGCTGTCTCTGGCCACAAAGCACATACAAGCGTATCCCCCACACCTGTAGGTGCAGAGAGAAGAGGCAATCACACCCACTTGGTAGAGTCTATTCTTAATTTAACGTGCTCTTTGGACATTTAGGGAGGGCCTGGGGGACTCCACGGGGAATGCCAGAACCTTACCCGATCAGGGAGCGGGTGGGGAGGGGTCATGGGAGCCAGAGGGGGCTTTCTGCTGCTCCAGCCAATTCCCTAAGGGCTTTCACTTCCTGACCCCAATTCTAGGCTTCAAGGGTCTGAGAGCTCCCTGTATGTTCAGGGTCTGCCCACTAGGCCTCTTGACTTCAGGGTCCTTGAGGGACAGAGATGGTCCTAGGCCTCTGGGGGATTCTGCCTTGAGCTCAGCATCAGGTACTGGCCACAGCACCTGTTTGCCACCTGTCTGCTTCTCCACCAGGTGCATCGCCTCCTTCCTACAGGTCAGACCTTCCCCCAAGGCCCCAGGCATCTAGACCCCAGCCCAGGCTGCCCTGAGGTGTTGAGTGATTCATTGGTCAAAACACAACTTTGGCACCACCAGCCTCCAGAGCTGAGCTCTCCCCTCTCTACCTGGAAAAACCACTATGTTGGGAATCTGCCTCCCTGTCTTTCAGCTCAAGTTTTCCAGTCCTAGCACTTCTGAGTCCTCATTTTCTTCGAGCACAGAGTGGCTAAGTACTCCCTCTCAACACCCAGAGGCACACACAAAATCCAACAAACACCAGAATGAAAAGCCTCGCTACAGCAAGAAGGATTGAAGTTAGACAACCTGAAACAGGAACAAGAGGGACGAGCATGGAGGAGAGGGTCCTCTCTGGCCTCCAGGCACTCACCCACTTCCTGAGTCTCCCTTGAGCTGCAGTGAGAAGATGGGGAGGACCCCAGTGCTCTTAGTCACTTCCCAGCCCGTTAAAAAAGCAACCCCTCCCACCCCATGCCCTGGCCCGGCCCTGCTGGCCTCCACGGCTGACTTGGGCCGGGTCTCCTCTTACTTGCTCAATGAAGCAGGTCGGCGTGGGGGCCCGAGTCTGGGGGGCCAAGAGCTCAGTCCGTCTGTCAGTCCGTCAGCTCGGCGGTCCCAGGTCTGTGCTGACATCAGGTGAGGGGAGGCAGCTGCTGGGTGAGCCAATAATTATGATATCAGCTTCCCCTTGCCCTGAGGGGCTGCTGCCAAAACGGGGAGAAGAGCAAGGTGACTAAGAAGCTAGTTTGCTCCTTGGCTCTTGTTTGACAGGTACGGGCTCTTGTGCCCGCCCCAGCCGCGCCCTGGCCCCCCCCAGTCCCTCCCTCCTTCTGAGCCAGCCCAAGTCCCCTGTGTCTGCCAGCAAGCACAGCCTGTGGCCTTTGAAGGAGGGGGTTGTCCTGTGGCCCCCACCTGCACCCAAGAATGGGGATGTCAGCCCCCCTAGGTGGGGCACAGGCCTGTTGGGACATGCACACGTGTCAGGAGAGCTGGGCCACCACATGTGTGTTCATGGGGCTGGCGAGAGCATTCTGGGGAGCAGCTCTGGGTGGTGGTCCAGGGGTCCCTGAGACCCAGTGGGACAGGTGGTAGTTGTGAACCCTCAAAGGCCAGGCATGAGCACATATTGCTGAGAATGGCCTGTCCATGGCGTCTGACCATCTCTGTGTCTTGCTGTGATCCCTCTGACACCTTCAGGGTGTCTCCTTGTGTGTGGAGGTGTGCACGCCCATGTGCGCATGTGTCTGCGGGTGTGCGAGTCTCCCCAGTGTCTGCGCATTCCTCTCCTGGGCTGGTGTGCCTGTGCGTCTAGGTCTCCCCTGGGTCTGTGTGTGGCTCTGGGTCCCTGCATCCAGCCTGTGCCCATGCCCTCCCGTGTGCCACCCGTGTCTGTGCCCCTGTCTCTGCTCCGGCTCGCCCTCCTTCCCTGTGTGTGTACCTGTGTCACCGAGTGCGTGAAGATCGGTGTCCCCAGGGTTCTGTGTCCCGATCTCACGGCCACTCTCTATGGTGCAGAGAACGGAAACACAAACCCATGTGGTGGGGGCGCCGGTGCCGGCCCCCAGAGTCCACCTTGGGCGTGCCTGGTGAAGCCGGGGAGTTGCCCCACCGCTCATGCCTGGACTGAGCCTCGGGCCTGTCCCGGGTCCTGACGGCCTTCCCTGCTTCTGCCCAGACCCTGCCCCTACCATGTTCCCACCACTTCTGCTTTCTTCTTCTGTATCCCACCCCTGTCTCCTGTCCCTGGCCATTTTTTCCCTCCTCCCCAGCCCCCTCTTGTCCTCTAAGTCCACTTTACGCCTCCCTGGAGGTGAAGGCTGCAGGGACCTAGTGGTAGTAGATCTGCTGCCCAGCAGACCTGGGACTTGGCTTCCAGCCTGAGGGTGAGACAGGTGGGCTCCTCCCCACTTGCTCTGTCCCATTCCCAGGACAGAGTGATGTCAGCCTCGGCTAGGGGATGGTGGTGGTCATCTGGCACCAGTGTGGGGCAGACTAAAGCATTTGGAGACCTCTATGTCCAGGCAGGGAATATTTGTTTCAGAAAAGGGGGTGCAGAGGCAGGTGACAATGAACCATTTGTGAGTGGTGGTTAGCTGTGTCATCTTCCACACTTACTACTCCGAGCCTCGTTTCCTCGTCTGTTAACAAGGAATGGTATTATTTACCTGCAGCGTTGTTGCAAGGTTAAATAAGATGAGGTTTAACGTTCCTAGACAACCCCTGGTATATAGCAGACGTTCAATAATGTGAGCTCCCTTTCTCTTCACCACGCCCGGTGGTGCTAGGTGGGACACAAGGGTGTGCCGGTTTGCCCACCTGGGTATGGGAATTGTGTTCTGGGGCTGGAACAAGGGCCCTGACTCGATCTGCCTTTCCCTGGGTCTCACACTAGCAATCAAAACCGTGCTCCCTTAACCTAATACTTGGTGAAGTTTCACAGCGAAAGGGCAGCTGTCAGGACCTACTAGTGTGTTTGCAACTTGCTCCTATCTGATGTGTATGGGGCTAAGTGTTACTTCTAGGCTCACAGGTAATTCCATACGGATAATCTGGGCACAGAGAACCATGACAGTTGTAACTCGTAACAGTTGAGCTGTGCAGAGCTGCCATCAGACGACATTGCTGTGAAGGCCCCAGTGAGTGCAATAAGATAAGAAAAAGTAATAAGGGACCTAAGCATAAGAAGGAAAGAGGCAAGATCTTGAAGAATTACCAATGGCGTGATTGTTTACTTAGGAAATCTAAGAGAATCAACTGAAAAACTATTAGAACTAATGAGAGAAATTAGTAAGGCAGCAGAATATACGTTAAGTATAGAAAAATCAAAACCATTTCTATGCAACTAAAACAACCAATTGGAAAATATAAGGAGACAAAAGATTCAATTCACAGTAGCAATAACATTACAGAATCCCCGGGAATAAACTTATTAAGAAATGCATAAAATCTACATGAGGAAATAGCACTTTACTGACAGATGTAAATTAAGACCTGAAACAATGTGAAGTATGTCATGTTCTTGAATTGAAAAGCTCAGTATGATATTGTAAAGATGTCAGCTCTGACCTAAATAATCCATAAACTGAATGTCATTCAGATCGAAAGTCTAATCCCGCTCCCCCACTCCACGAGTTGATTCTGAAGTTTGGGGGAGAGTTCATACCTGAGAAGAGCTTAGAACTTTTTGAAAAAGAAGACTAACAGGGGGAACTTGCTCTGCCAGATTTAAAGGTGTTCAAAAAGCCTTCTGCAATTAAAACAGTGGGATTTTGGTGCAAATTAGCAAATAAATTAGTGGAAGATAGCAGGGTTCAGAATAAACTTGGGTGTGTGTGAGACTTGGGTGTGTGATCATAAGGTGGTTTAAAGTGGCAGGAAAGTAAAGAATTCGTTAAGTGGACTTGGGATAATGGGCTTTCCATTTGAAAAAAATGAAGTCTTTCTTCACACTATCCATTTAAAAAAATCCAGATGGACTCAAGATCAATATAAAATGAAAACCATACAAAGAAATAGAAAATATAGGGAGTGTTTTTACAATTAGGAAGTGGAAAAGGCATTTTTAAAGTATCACACCAAATCCAGAAGCCGTAGAGGAACGTGTAACTTAACCAAGTAATGATTAAATATTTCATTAGAGCGAAATATACCATAAAAAGGTTAGAAGACGAAAAAACAGCCTGGAAGAAAGTGTCTCCACACACATAACAAAGGGTTGACATCCATAATACATAAAGAGCTCCTCTAAGTAAGTACGAACAACCTCACAGAATAATGGGGCAAAGGATATGAATAAGCATTCACAGATAAAATGCACATGACCAGTAAACAAATGAAAAGTTTTTCAACTTCATTAACAATCAAGGAATTGCAAATTAATTCAGGGCCCAAGGGTCCCAGGAAGGCTGTGATGGGCTGAGAGGAAAGATGGTGGCTTTCACCTTCCCACAGTGAGACTCTGCTTCTGAGGGGTGAGATGAAGCTCTCTCTCTCCTGAGACGGGATCCACCTCTGCCCCAGGAGCGGGTGCGGGCGCTGGCTCCCTTTTTCCTCTGGGAAGCTCCATTTCCTCATTGCATGCGGTCTGGGCGTTGAAGCAGGAGCTTCAGGAATTCCAGAGAACCTTGGAATGCAAGGGGTTTGGGGGGTCCTTCCTCTCATTCTCTGCCCCCAGACAGAACCGTCCTCTCCTTCTCTCATCATCCCAGCCCCTCAGAATTCTCTCCTACACCCAGAAAAATCTGTCCTGGTGTCTAGCTTCAACTTTAGCTGCTGTAGTGTCGGCTCTGGTCCCCTTGGAAAGGACTTCTTGCTGGAGGATTGAGCACCCTGATTTCAGGGCCCGCAGCTGCAGCTGAGCTGGGCTCTGGCCTGGACGGGCTGGAGCTGGAGCTAGTTACACATCCTCTGTCTTTCTGAAGCCTGAAGGTCAGGACTGGTTCACTGTCTGCGGCTGAGCTCTGCCCAGGGCTGGGCTGCTCTGAGCCGGAGGCAGCCCTGCCGAGGGATGAAAACTCCTGGGGCCAATGTCCACCAGGCTCCGGTCTGAGGCAAGACTCTGGTGACCCCAGGGAGAAGGAAGAGCTTGCTCCCACCCTTGGTAGCTCCAGTGTGCTGGTGGAGGGTCCCCTCCCTGTGCCCCACATTGGGGCTGGCCATCTTCTGTCCAATTCTGCTGAATGCGAGCGGGACTTGTCTTCCCAGAGCAGGTTTTCAAGACTGGGCCTGCTACTTCCCAGGCCTTCCATCTCATTCCACTGGCATGGAAGACACTTAGGAGCATCTGTGGAGGATCTGGGCCCAAGCAGAGCTGCCACGAGGCCCTGAGGCTGGAGGACCCCCTGTTGACGAAGGGTTGGAGAGGTCTGAGATTAATCAGGACAGGCTTCTGCGGGGAGACCAGGCAGCACCGTGGCTGTGGGTGATGGGGGAATGCTGGCCAGAGCTGTGGAGGGCGTGTGGCAGGGGCGCTGGGTTGGGAGGTCTGAGCCTGTTCTGGTTGGCTGACCCTTTGGGAAATCCAGGGAGTTTCCAAGCCCTGAGCTTGGTGGGGGGGTCCAGTGGGGAGGGACATAGCTAGAGTCCTGTGGGTGGGGAGGGCAGGCTTCTCCTGTCTTGTCTTAATCCCTCCTGCTACAGGGAGGTGTGGTCATGAAGGCTGGGAGGAGCCATGCCAGTGTGCGAGTTCGCTGTTTGTGAGTGCGTGTTCACTGTGCGTGAGAGTGAGTGTGTGAGTTTTTGCATTTCTGTTCTCGGGCTCACAGGCGCCACCAACGGTGTGCAGTTAAGTTGCGGAGCTGTAATGTGATGCTGGGCGTGTGTGTGGCAGAATCTGTGTCTCTGTGTGTGTGTGTCTGTCTGTGAATGACTCTGGGTGTAGAAGAGCTGTGTGTGCCTTTGAGTAACTGCACACACGAGTGTTTGCGTGTGTAACTGTGTGTATGCAGGCATCCATCTCTGTGCTTGGGTTTGAGAGTTGTTCTGTGTGCACCCGAGAATCCGTAGCTTTGCGTGTGCATTTGTGTGTGTCTCCCACCCTTAAGAGCAACTCCTTTCTGTCACAATCTTTCCAATCAGCCTGCTCTGGTCCCTTCCGCCGACCTCCACATGCCCTCCTCTCCCCTCTCCCTTCCCTGAGGTTGAGGGCTCTCAGAACCCTGCCCTGGTAAACCTCATGGGGCTGCTGATCACGACTCATGGGGCCCGGACTGGGGCGGAGGCCGCAAGGGGCACCCTCCTCAGGCTGGCCCCCGCCAGAACCTCACCCATACCATTCTTACCCCATCCCTCACCCCTCACCCGGTACCCTGGCTATACCACCCTCCTCCCTGCACAGCTCATCCCTCCCTCTTCAGGAAGCAGCCTCCCCTCTGAGGCTTTGGAGAGATGGGGAAGTCATGGCCTGAGCCTCCAAGGGCCCTACTCTGCGGTTAAGGACATTAACCCCTAGAGCTGCCCTTCACCTAAGCCCAAGTCAAGATGAATCCAGAGAATGGGGTCAGTAGCCCTGCTCCCACCTCCTCCATCTCATAACAAGGGTCCCTTTTCTACCCTGCACGTTTCTCCTCAAAAAACTTGGCTTGATATCTTTTTCCCAGGCACTCTGGCTGCCACAGTGGTCTCTGGGGCTGGGGCTGGCCAGCAGGAGAAGGGTGAGGCAAACAGGGCCGTTCCCGTGACCCCAGGGGACAGGGTCAGGGGAAGACAGTAGGAGTTGGCTCAGAAATCTGGACCCATGCTGAGCCAAAGGTGACAATGGCCCAAAGAGACCAAGATGCCTCACCGTCACATGGCAGCCTGGGAAGGGGCTCTGAGGGCAGCATATCCAACTTTCTTCCAGGGGCAAAAAGCCCCCTCTGCCTCTGATACATTGATTTACTTATACAATAGTCACTGTTCCGAGCCCCATGCTAGCAACTGAGGACACAGCTGCATCAGGCAGACTGTCCTCAAGTTGCTTCTGGCCTCATGGATCTTCTCCAGCAACGAGGAGCTCACTTCCATGGCCATTCTTGAGTCCATCACTGCGCACATTCAGCTGGTTGGAGACACCTAAAGCAGCTGGAACGTTCTGTGGAAGCCGTGGGTGAAGGGCACGGGTGCCCAGGCTGAGAGGGTGCAGACCCTTGACCCTGCAGGGCCCCGTCCACCTGCCACAGCCCCGAGTTCGTGTGCAGGAGGGCCGAGCCTGCACACCCCTGACCTGGGCTGACAGGCCCTTCTTTCAAAGGCTGGCCTGGTCCGTGCTGCTTTATTGCCCAGCTAATGACGGTGATTATGCTGACAGGTGCTGCCTGCCGCCTGTCTGCCTCCCTCCTGCTGAGAAGGGTTTCTCAGCACGTGGGGGAGCCCATCCACCACAGCTGACCCCCAAACCCCAGGCCAGCTTTCACCTACTTCCTCCCTGGAGAAGGCTGGGCCAGCCCAGTCTTTATCCTTTGGGACTGCTGTATGACCTTAGTCCACCTCTGGCCCTCTCTGAGCAGTACTGAGGGGAAAGTCAGGGGGTGGGTATGAAGGGGAGCTGATAATGGTGGGTGGGGCATGTGCCCCTGAGAAGCACATTTACCTCTTTCCCAGCCAGGGTGGGACTAGGGGGCCCAACCAGGGTCTAGAAGAAAATGGTAGCACAGGGTCCTTCTTGCAGATGAGGCTGGGGCTGCTCCTTAGAAACCCACTGCATTGTGGGTAAGCCTCTGAAGGAGTCCCACCATTCTGCATCTGGCCCATTCCCAATGGCGTTGGTGGCGGGGGTGCGGGGAGCAGGGGGAGCTGTTGCCTGGGGCCTTGTCGGGGTCTCAGCATGGGTCTGGGTGGGAGCCGTGATTTATGATGTACTTCATAAATGAGGAATGCCAGCCTGGGGGGCTGGGGTGGGGGTGGAGCCATTCTCCTGACACTCCTCACTCCACTGGCTGCCTGGCATGTCCTGTCAGGATCCCCTGTCCCCTGGGGACAGCCATGTTCTCCCTCCCGCAGCAGGTCCCTCCCATCTGCACCTGCCCACCACCCTCGAGCACCAGCTCCAGGAGTGCTGAGTGAAGGCCCAGACCAGAGAAAATCCAGAATTAAATTCTTTCTGGTTCTCTCTTTACAACTCGGCCCTAATTTATTTGGCATGAGAGTGATGGCAAATATCTCTTTTTTCTCCCACTGCAACAGGAGGGAAGTGCACGGGACTCTTGGACACTTCCATCTAGATCTCACTGTCCACAATGACAGAGACTCAGGACTGACACACAGATGAACTTCCAGCCAGGAAGGGATGTCAGTCTCCCAGGATGATGGGTGTGGTATCGCCCTTCTCCATTCCCACATCTCACCTTGCCAGATAGAAAAAACTCGGAGTTCATGAAGGCGGGGAGGCAGGGGAGGCGTGGAGGTGAGGTGGGGAGGCAGAATGATCCAGAGTGTTGTCGGGTTTTGAACTCTGAAGGCTGTGCCAGTTTTGAACCTGTTTCTATGAGTCTCACCTGCATCCTTCTTGCTGCAGGCTGCCATTGTGGGTGAGGGTCCATCTTTGTGGGGACTTAGCATGGGTCAGCCTGCCTCCCCTGGCCTGGCGGGACTGGTTTTTCCAGCTGGATGAAGGGTCCGTGAGGAATTGGCAGGGGCAGAGGGTTTTATGTAAATGCCCAGGGAGTGCTCTGGGAACCTGGAGGCCGGTTTTCCCAAAGACACGCAGGGACTGGCAGCTCCCAATTAGCCAGGCCAGGTGATGTCAGTGCTGCTTTCCTGGGTGGCTGCGCCCACTCCGATTGGCCTTGGCAAGGGTTCCTGGCCATTACCTTCTCCCTAGGGTGGGAGGGGTGCCAAGGGGGCCACCATACAGGACACCGGCCAGGCCCCTTCCCACCATAATCCCTAACCTAGGGCCTAAATCGGGTGGTGGACCAGCCCTGGAAAGCACTGTGAAAAACCATTCCAGACTCAACTGAAAAAAAGCTTTAATGTGACTAATATTCGCGCCCTTTCCCCAAACCAGAGAGGCTGGGAAAACACAGTATGCTGGGCAGGTCCCAGAGGCTATTGCCATGGCAACTGCTGGTAGGCCCTGCTACCCAGGCCACCCCAATCTTGAGTTTCAATAAATATAGTACAAAGGGGTCACGCAGCAAGCTGGGGAGATCAAGACCTGGGGTGCCAGAGAGGGCATGTCATACCATCTGTGAGCTTACACACATGTACTGCTAAGCACGTACCCCTAAGATTATACACACAAACCAACCCCCTCTCAGACATGCTCACACAGACACATACATACTATATACACATCGTCTTCAGACGCACAGGACTGAGTGCACACACAGCCCCCGACAGACACACACCAGGCTGTGTGCACATGGCCCTTTCTCTCACTGTTGGGCTTGGAGCCTGAGTGTCTCCACTCGGCTCAGAGGAGTAGGGACGGGTCCGGTCTTCCTGGTCTCGGCCAGACTATACCCTGGTCTAGGGACCAGGCGTGGTGATGTTTGCCTGACCGGCCATGCACTGGGAGGTGGTGTTGGGGTAGGCCCAGGAGGGGAAGGTGTGCAGGCTGAAGATGGGGTAGCCCCAGCTGTTGATGGCCAGCATGATGACCAGCACGCCGAGGATGTTGAGCAGGAATCCCGCCCGGGCCTGGTTTGCAGAGAGTCAGTGTGAGTGAGCCGGTGCTGAGCTGGGCCAGCACCCACCCCTTTGGTGTCTGTAGGTGTCCAGGAGCTCTCTCTAGCAAAACTCTTCCTTGGGAAGTCCTCCCTCGTGTCTAACCTGCAGCACTAAGCAATGCCTTTGCCTCTTGCCTCACTCCCAGTGCTAACAGGGGAAGAAGCTCCTCATGAGCTTCCAGGGTCCTGGGCCTTGTTCCCTCTGAGCTCATCTCCCTGGGTGTGGCTGCTTGGCACCTTTGAACCTTCCCTAAATTCCTCACCCCTATCTCTGCCACTCGCATGGCCTGGGCCTGGCACAGCCTAAAGGTGCTCTAACTGGGGGCCATGTCCCAACCTCCCTGCTGTTCCCTACCCCAGAAAGGGTCCACTCGGAACTCTGACAATCTCAGGGGCTTTATGCCACTTTGTAGTCCACCAAGATGGGAAGACAGGGCAGGAAGGAGTGCTGAGACATTTGGAGCCCCCGCCACTCACCATATCAGACACTTTGAGGCCTCCGAAAGAGAAGACGATGGCATTGGGCGGGGTGGCCACAGGCAGCATGAAGGCCAGGGAGGCGGCCAGAGTGCACGGGAGCATGACATAGAGAGGGTGGAGGCAGATGGCCTGAGCCTGCGGGGGGAGACATCGGGGCAGAGCTGTTAGCTGTCCTCACCCCCCAATTCTCCTGCTTCTCACCCCAAACACACACTCTGGCCATGAACCCACCACTTCTGCCAGAAGGCACTGGGTGACCTGGGAAGGGCCTCTTGACCTCTCTGAAGAGAATGACTGTGCAGCCCTGCCCTGCAGGACGTGGTGAGGGGAGGGGCCCATAAAATGAATCTCAAAGGGGCTCGGGGTATCATCAAAGGCTGCAGGAACGCGCCTGGGAGGAAGGGGCTGGGGACGCTCCTGGGAGCAATGTCACCCCATCACCTCAGGAATGACCAGAACAGGGGCTGGGCTGGGGAGGAGGGTGAGGCCACAGGCCTCATCAGGATACTCAAGGGGTGACGTCACCAGGGATAGGGTGAGTCAGGGGCCAGAGAACTTTGGGCCCAAGTAGCTGGAGAGCCCGGGGAAGGATAGTAGCTCAGAGGTCCTCTCCTGGAAATGAGAGGAGGTGCAGACAAGTCACTGTGACCTATAGGTGGGGTCCCTGGGTGGCGGTGGGCAGGAGGTGTGCCTGCAGGGCTCGCTCACCATGGAGGCCAGGATGGGCATGAAGAGAGTGGTGGTGGCCACGTTGCTGGTGCACTCGGTGAAGGTGGCCACCAGGAGGCAGAGGATAAAGGTGATGGCGGGAGCAGGCAAATGCTGCAGTGGGGTCAGTTTCTGCCCCAGCCACGCTGACAGGCCCGATTCCTGTGGGCAGAAGAGTGTGGTGTGTGAGAGGCTGGGCTGCCTGGGCTCCTAGAGCCCCTGCTGAGGCTCTGGGAGGGTCCTCTTCCTGTCCACACCTCTCAAGATTTTTCAAAATCAAGAGCAGCTTGGGAGAGAAGACCCAGCTAGCACCAAGGGGCCATCTCTCCTGCTCTTGAAGAACAGAGTGTGGGGAGAAGCGGCAGACGAGAAGCTCAGAAAGGGGGTTAAAGGATGTTCTTGGGAAACCTGGGACTTGGCGGGAGTAGAGACTTCTCCCAACCTCTCCCAGGAGGTCCCTGGCCAACCTTATCCTCTGTCTGCCCCCTCAAGCCCAGCGGCTCTCACGGCAGTCTTGGAGGGGGGAGAGCAGGGAAGGGTCCCTGGTGGAGATGAGCAAAGACTGATGGGGGTGGGGGGGCAGGGGAGGCAGGGGAAGTCCACGGGGTCAGAAGAGCCCTGAGGTCTTGCACTGTCCTTATCTGTAAAGCTAGACTGTGAGACCCGGTGTGGCTACTCAGCGCCCAGCACAGGGCTTGGCACAGTTGGTGAATGCTTGAAGGATGAACTAACTTCAGACCTAGGACTCCCGGGCACCAATCCTTGGCCCTGGGAAGCTGCCTCCTGTGTGTGCAGTGAATGGGCTTAGCCGGAACACTGGGGCCCAGGGGTGAAGGTTCCAGGGTTTTCCTCTTGGGTGGAGGCCCTGGGAATGATTGATGCCCCGGTCCCAGAGCCTGACTGGGTGTGATCACAGCGCCCCCTGGTGGCTGCAGCAGGCTGACCCTTTTTTTATATGTATGGTTTTATTTATTTTTTTAATTTTTAATTTTTTTATTTTAGTTTATTCAGTACAGTTTCTATCCTTTATTCCCATTCCAGGCCACCCACCCATTCCTTCCCTCCTCCCTCCCCTTTCCAACCCCCCTAGTTTTGTCCATGTGCTCTCTATATTTGTTCCTGCAAACCCTTCCCTTCTCCCCTGAAATTCCCTCCCCTCTCCCCTATCCCCTCTGGTCAC